>CM062817.1:564483417-565683417 GCA_031772625.1 Pinus tabuliformis
AATGATATTTTGTTTAAATATGTAAATAAATTGATGATGATGATGATGATGATTAATGGTTACTAAAATTAAAAATGGTTTATGAAATTCTAAGAAAGTAAGTTATTGATTTTTTATAAATTTATTTTTATGTTTGAAAAATATTAAGAGAAGTGTTCCAAGATCATTATAGTTTTATTGAGTTGGAAGGTCATGGTAGTGTGGTAAATATTTTGAAACTTAGATCTAATTTGAGTATACAAGTATAGATCTATCTTAACAACAAATCTAGCGGAACCTAAGAAGAATCAAATGTCTTGAGGTGCAAACTTCCTTTACAGTACAAAACTTGAAAAAAGAAGAAGTTTACACTAGAAGAGGTTTCATCACTTTCTAAGCTTGCAATATTAATCGTTAAGATGAATCTATAAAGGTTATATGTATGTATGTATGTGTACCATGTGTAATTTTTCATTTTAATTGCATTTTTTATTGAATATATAGATTCAATGCCTTGAAATCTCCGTGGGCACTTGGATTGTGTAGAATACACTGTTTAAACTTACAATTCCATCAATTTTTTGTTGGATCTTAGACACAATTTACAGAAAAATATAACTTGAAAATGGTCAAAATGTTAAATAATGAGACTATTTGAAATGTTTTTTTTTTAGAGAAAATAAACCATTACACTTTGTAGGCACACCGAGTGCGTATGCAATCCAAGAAAAATATATCCAAAAAACAAAGAACAATCACCAAACTACAATATTCAGGGTATAAAACCCTATGGTCAAAAAGCCCCACACCTCAAAGCATAGAGAAGCTACAAAAAAGATGGGCATGCAGGGCCGACCAAGAAGTTGTCATGGCACATAGGCCCTCATAAAGCAAAAAAGGGGGCAAAAAAACACACAAATAAAACCAAACTATGTGCTGCATAAACGAGAAAAACTGAGTAAAACCCCCGCCACAAGACAACAAAGCAATACACAACAAACATGAAAAAAATGCATAAAAACAGGGTACAAGCCACCCTGTAGACTCAAAATGGAGACCCAAAACTAGATCCCAGGAGGAAAAATGAGTTGCAATGCCACCACACCTACAACGAACAAAGAAAAGCGATCATTGGAAAAAGAAATAAGGGATGAGAAGAAGTCAAGACACAACTATGTTGCAGATCCTGAATTGAAGAGGCAACATAGATGAATAAAACATTACAACAAAGAAGAAACCATCCATGAACCCTAAACTGTTGCTGATCAACCCATCCAATGGTGATGTCAAAAAATGACATAAAGAAACAACACAAATAAGAGAACTAAGCAGCTAAAATGGATGCCCAACCCACCACCCCCTCAACATTTCTTTAGAAAACTAGACAAACAAGACTAGAGAATACTCCAGGCTCAACAACACCAACCTGACACAATGCAGAATGACTCCATGAATTGACAACTGAACTTGCAAGAAAACGAGAAACGTGGACATAGAGATAGAGGAGGCACGAACCAGGGTCAAGGCAGCTAGGGTTGGTCACCTTGACCCCATTCTCTCAACTTCTCACCTCAGGTTTACCCCCATTTTTTCATCTACACTCCCTACTTGAAATGTTATAACAATAAGAATTTATTTATTTTCATTTGTGTGTGTATATATATATATATATATACTAAGAAATATATTTCATATGAGGAATGTACATATATTATTCCACTATTTCCTCCTAACCCATATATATATATATATATATATATATATATATATATATATAGTGTGCAAGCAGCACACCTTAGCATAACCTCTGTTTGTTTCACTTCAACAGGCCAAACACTAAATATACCTCTCTCTCGGTCAACCTTTGCATAAAGAACCTATGGTGAAATCTATCTACTGTCCAGCAGCTCAACAAGCAGATAAAAGCCTTTGTTTCTTTCTTGGCTTAAACTATCCATTCGTAGTAGTTGTCTGTCTGTTGGTCTGCCGTAATGCCCACTTAGGAGGTGAAAATAGGACTGCCCACGCACCCTCTCATTGGGGTAAGCCAAGATAGAAGATTCAATAAGATGAATGGCTATCAAAACAATGACTAGCAGCACTTCCTAGAGCTGAATGCATTGACAAGAGCTTCATTCATGCACCGACGGAGTAGACTTCATTCCTGCATCGACAATAGATTCATGCACTCACTGAGTATAGGTTCGATGAGTGCTTCCCATGGAGTAGACTTCATTCCTGCATCGACAAGAGCTTAATCACTGCCTAGCTGCATTGTGACTAGACTTCATGCTGCACTGACCAGAGCATCATTCATGCACCATATAATATATATATATATATATTACTTAACATGAGCATTGGAATATTTTACTACATTGCCCACATTAAAATGTCTTTTTCTGTTATTAATATATATTTTTTTTGGGGGGGGGGGGGGTGGGAGTTGAGGGAGCGGGGAATGGGGTAGCTGGAACCCTAGCCACCCCTGCACCTTGGTTTGTGTCTCCCTTTCCATGGAGCCGACATATTTTTCATTTTTCTTGGTTGGGCTCATTTTATCTTGCAAGTACTCTCAGTGTGCTTTTATTTTCGTCTGTGTTTAAAAGATTCCGGTTTTGCTTGGATTTTTTCACATGTTATTGTTCTCTTTCATGCTATTGTTGTTGGTCCTATGCGGTTTCTACACCTGTTGAGCTTTTTGAAGTTGTCGTCAGCTCCATGTTGGGCTTAGTGCCCTTTTCTTATCGTCGAGATCTCCATGACGTTGTTTCATTTTTGTGTGGACAAGATTCGGCTTCTCGACAATTCCTTTTCTTTGTTCCCTATGGATTTTCCATGTTGGTAGATGAGGGCGGTTTCTGGGCCTTGCGACCTGTTTTTTCTTTTGCTTGGTGGCTTTTTCAAGCACATGTATCGGTGTTGGATTTCACCTTCCTTTGCTTCGGGATGCAACCTGTTTCTTTTTGGGGCCTTGTGTTCATCTTTTCGTCCCTTCTCCTGTAAGGGTTTCAGCTCAGATTATATGGAGCGCTTTTGGGTTTTGATTAGGGTCTCTGCATTTTGCTGTTGATTGCAGACATTTTTTGCATATTTCCGCTGCATATTGTTGAGCCTCATATGATGCTCTCTTTGCAACTTTTCGGGGGGCCCTGTGCCTTGTACCTTGCATTTATATATCAATCATGTATTAGTTCAGGATTTCATACACCCATGGTGCATCTACAAAATGTAATTTTTATTTATTTTAATAAAAATTATGGTTTTTCTCTGGAATATATATATATATATATATATATATATATATATATAATCTCATGCATAACAAAATATTTTATTTATGACTCACTTCAATTTCTTTTACTATTATTAATATATCTTAAATGTCACATTAATTTTAAATTTTAAATTAACTGAATGGAACATCTCCCTCTTATTATTCTTATTAGGAAGTAATCGTTTTTTTTACTTTCAATTTTTTTTCTCCTTGGGTATTAGAATATTTTATTTTATTATTTTTTTCTCTCTCTAAAATTGATATTGAAATAAATAATTAACATGAATATTCAATAACTTATTTAAATCCTCTATTGAAATATTTTTAATCTAAAAGTGAATATATATATATTTATATATATATATATATATATATATGATATATATATATAAATGTTCATATAAGATTATGTTACTTTACATGGACCTTTTTTTAATGATTGAGAGTGAGAGTGAAATATTTTTACTGTATCTTCCTCAAACTCCATATTGATAATATCAATGAATAATTTAGTGAGCACAATGAGAGTGAGATTATTGGTATTTTATAATGCTTTTAATTTAAAGTAACCAAATAAGTATATATTTTCTTTATTATAGCCGACAATACTTTTTTATTTAGAGAATATTTTATTTTTATTTTAAAAGCGTCACGTGTCAACTTGAGGTTGAGTAGGAAAAAAATTAGACATCTCCCTCATACTAGACTGTAAAATGCACCTCTTAGCACAACAATAGACAATGTAGGAGAAAGTGCTTGTTATATTTAACCCTCTTAGTGTCACAAATATGAGAAACTTTTTTATCGAAAGGGGTTTTGGGAATTGACCAACACCCAATTTTACTATTAAGCTCATGAGAATTCATTCTTATTTTACCAATGTTTATTTTCTTCTTTAAACTAGTTAAGACAAAGAGATACTTTTGATTTTCCAAATACTTGGAATAATTCTTACATTAGTATATAGGTAGGATTGGGTTGTTGGTTGCTGGAGTTTTGTTAAGAGATTTTCTCAACAATATTCTCCTTGTTTGGAATCTTTTGGATCTCATGAGCACTATTTAGTGGCTTGTAATTTGGATTTGCAAGAAATATACGAATTGATTTGTGAGTAATAATTTGTGCACCATGTCTGCTCCTCCATTTCCCTTATTGGTAGCAGAGCCTCTATGGGCTTGACTCCCTCCAAGGAGGGCCCAAGAGGATGGAAAAATTCCAAGGATTAAATTCGTCTTCTGTACATAGTGAGTAAGTGTGTGAGTTTTTTGTTTTGTTATTATTTCAGTGTTGAATATAATAATGCTTTTAGTGTCTCCCTAGGGTGTGATTGGAAGGAGTGGTCAGAGAAGCGACCATCGAGTGTTCATGAAAAATCTGTGTCATCTCAATGTTTCTTTTTGTGTGTGGAGCCAACATTCCGCAACAGACGTTTGCTATGTTAAATTGTGGTTGATCGAGTGCTACTTTGAGTGTACTGTCCATGGTGATCGAGTGCTACTCTGAGTGTGATGCCTATGGTGATTGAGTGCAATGGGTGATCCAGTGTGGTGTGTTGCTTACCCAACGAGAACTGTAAATTGAACGCCACAAAAAATTGTTGTCCTTTGTGAATGGAGAAGTGCACTAGTTTTGTTTCGTTGTGGGTCCTCACTTCCCCATAGAACGACATCTTCTAGCACTTGTAGTTCTGGAAGATGGGGACTAATGTTGGAATTTCTTGTCTAAGAGTTTACATCTTCAAAATTGTCCAGTTTTCTCTCCAGTCGCGGATGTGTAATATTGGCATAAACCATAGATCCAGTGATTTCACTGACTCGAGCGTCCAATTTCTGGGTTAAGTGAATAATGTGTAATTGTTTTCCAGGTAGTTGCAATGATAACCTCTTTGAAGCTAGGGTTTCGTTTACTTTACATTTGGTGTTATGCAAATTTCTCCAAGTGGCTAGTGAGTCGAGTGGAAGGACATCAATGCAAAGGAACTAATTTCTAAATGCACAATCGTTTTCACCAAGAGAGGTTTTCATGCTGAATAGGAGTTTCATGGATTAGATAGTAAGGACAGTGCTTTGAATGAGACATTGACTGATCCAGATCTCTTCAGATACCAGAATTATCCAGGATCTTTTACTTCTGTGATGTTAGCAGAATTACATATGAAAGAGTATTGAACAACCACATGTGCATGCTTTAAGTAAGATAAAACATAAAAACAACCGTCAAATTTATGAATACACATACATTGATAATGAAGTTCACCTAGTGTGGGTTATGTCTCTGGGCCCTGGTGTCAAGAGTGGGGAGGCCGCTTCACTAAATGCTGCAAATGATGATGATGTACATGATATGTTCATTACAAGGACAAATACCCTCAACCTGAGTGGTGTGTCTCTCCACGAGACGTTCTCTCTACAAGAACTCTCACTCAAATGGGTCCTCCTTCAGCATGACAAGCTAAACAAATCTCACATGATGTGGAAACAATTATCCCTCAACATAATGGTAATCATGGTATTTTTTCAATATAATATTTAATATTATTAATGATTAGGTAATGAAATATTTTTTCAATATAATATTTAATATTATTATTGATTTTGTTGTCATGATTTTAATATTATTTTTGGTAAAGAGTAGTTTAAGTAAGCAACAATTTTTCTCAACAATCGTCAACACTTTTACCCTTCTCCGTTGGATCAGGTGAGACACTTTCAACCGTTGATTTGAAGCGTGATTGCTTTTTCCAAATATCAGTTGAGTTGCTTTACTACTTTTTCCCATTCTTTTATGTCACTCTTGAAGATATTTTTACTGCTTTTTCCCTGCCAGTTGTTGTTCTTCTTCTTCTTCCTTGGCTTTTGGCAAGCACTGTTTAGTATTAAGCATCTCACAAAGCGCGTTTTCACTTTCATCTCATCATTTTCTTCAATACTCTGCATTGCATTGGCTTGCTTTGTTTCTTGTTCAAGTTTATTTTCTTTGTTTCATGGCCATGCAATTTGGATTTTACAGTGTTTTATTTTTGTTGTGTTTTTCTCTATTTTGAATTTAATTTATGTTTTTTTTAAGAGTGTTTGCATAGTTTATCCTAGCGATTCTATTTTGTTGCTGTTATATTGAGCAAAAAAATCAATAGAAATGAAATTCTTGATCCATTGGAATGAAATTCTCGAATTTTTTTTGGATAAAAGCAGGTATGTTTTTGGTTTTCAATATATATTGGTTTTACTAATAAATTTGTACAGGGAAAAGCAGCGTGGTAGATAATGGCTATGTATGGAACCCAATTTTTTCAACAGTTTTAATCCATTATTTCTTTATTACGGTGAAGCCGTGGAAAAATTGCAAAGGCTTTAATTGTAGAGATAGTGCTTTTATTTCATTTGGCAGTTTTCACTGAATGGTTTTTCCCTGCTTATTAATTTTGCGACAGGGAAAAGAAGAGTTCGCCATGGAGGGATAATATAAGACGAGAAGCTTCGATTTCTGAATCTGTTTTTTTTTCTCACCCTTGTTTTGTTTCTTATTTCTAGGAAGGAACAGGAAGCCAGGGTTATTATTATTGCATTCGACGCTTGTTTGAGAGGAACAGGAAGCATTATGTTTGGAGTTGGAGTGGCAGAGAAGTGCGGAAGAAGCACCATGTCTCCGGCTGTAATAGCGTCGTAGGTGGCATCAGGGATAGGAATGCTAGCTGGAGCATGGATGTTCAAATCCCTCATGGAAGAAGCAGATCCCTCATAGAGAAAAATATTTTATTTAATATTATTACTCTGGACTTTGAATCATGACCCTACACATGTTTTCCTTTGGAAACCAACGGTTGGATCTGGCTTTCTCACCTCTAGGGTAACCACCCCAGGGGTTGCGGGACATTTTGGCTCATTTGCTACCTTCTGATTGAGAGAGGGTCCTCTGCTCCCGATTTTTCTAGGGTTTTATTTTGCCTATCCTTACGGATAGTGGCCATGTCATGTTCTTCCCTACAGGGGCTTGATTGTGAAAGCTTGTTCAAGCTAGCGTCGATTACAGTAAGTAATCCTTATCATCTGCATAATTGTTCTTTTGTGGCCATACTCATCAGTTGCTCTATTTATCATATAAATAATTATGTTCCATTATTTTTTTAGGGGTTCGTTTTCCACACCCTGCCTACCGGGTAGATATTTAGGGTTTTCTACTCATAGACAGAATTGTATTATAGTCTAAAACGAGACGATTTCAAGAGGAAGGTTACATGTATGGTCTTGACAATATTTTTTTTCTTACTAACGCTGATTGAGACACAATAATTGTAGAAGTTCCTTTTTCCTGTAAGCATTCATACAAATATGTTATATTTTTTCTTTTTTTTGTAGTGTATATGCGTGATAGGGTTTCTTGGCAACACGTAAACAATTCTGCACTAGGGTTTTCTCTAGCGTTTGGATTAGCTCTTGGTAAGTTCTAAATTTTTACCCTCAGAGTCGTTACAGGTTTTTTTTTTTTTTTTAATGTACAGGATAATTTTCCCTTTAGTTTCTCTTCTTCCTTTTTTAAAGAAGGAAATGCTTCCTCCACTCAACTAATTGATGAGGAATTCCTTCTCATTCGCAGAGCCCACAGGGTTGTCAGAGCATTGGGACTTATCGAACCGGGATTAATGATAATGGCTTGTGGTGCACCTACCCAGGTTCATTTTATTGGAAAATCACTCCAGGCTTTTTGCCATAGCACTGTTTTCATTGTCACTGTACTTTAAGCCTTCTGGGCGAACTTACTCCTAGGGAAGGTGCCATTCCGTGGCTGCTTTTTCTTCTCAGTTCTTCTATAATGATAATTACAGCCCTTTTGGCCAATATTTATATGGTATTTAGCAAGTCGAACCCTTAAGGGTTTCCTTCTCTATTAGGAAAGACTACGACCTCCAGCTGTGCTTTTTCTTTCTTTCTACTTCTTGATATCAAAATATAACTCTCTATATGTCATCTTTTAGGAGGCCTTCCGATTGAGACTGTAATTGTTATTTTGAAACAACCAGAACTTCCCAAAACTTTAGAATCATTTATACTATGAAACAAACATAAATGGAGAGAAAAGGAAAAGCATTGATGTCATTGCTTCTTTAAGAAAAGAAAAACTAAAACAGAGTGAGTTTCATGGAGATGGATATGAATAATCATTTTGGTTTTCTGGTCATGATTCTATCATAATTATGAATATGAGTTAGTTGACCTTAACCTGAGTTAGTGGATCTTACCTTGACCAGATAGAGCATGATGATATGGGTCACGGGACGCTCGTCATCTCCTTTGGAGACATGGAGGATCCGTAGACAGTGCTGTCCTTTCGTCTTACCTCTCTCTGAGTAGATAATGTATTAATGGGTCAGGGGGTTTTGTTTTTTGTGGTTTTGTTATGGCTCATGAATGGATGTGTTTATGGATTGAAATTAAAGGAAAATATGGGTTTACTGTAGCATATGAATGGGATGCATCCAAGCATTGAAATTTTAGAAGTTGGGTTTATTGTGCATATGAAATGGCATGTGTTCATGCTTTTGAAATTTTACTTAGAGAAAAGAAAAAATGGATTTGGTATTGCATATGAATGATATGTATTCTTCATATATGCTTGGCCATCTATAGAGGTTTCTTGATTTTGGGTAATTAACTTAACCTCTTGATTTTGGGTAATTAATTTACTCTAAAATGAAATAAGACATTCAATGTGTTCCTTGTAATATATATATAAACAAAACATCTAAAAAAAGTAATTGTACAATGGTCCAGTCCAAGAAAACAAGGTTTTCCACAAACCAATTAACTCTTCTAGAAAAGTTCAACAATTCCCATTTAATAATCCTATCGGCCTCTCTTTGTACCTTCTGGGACAATTGCTAGTTTATTAAGTTATTTTTAGTATGATTTTTTGGAAGTTTTTCTGGTGAATTTTTTTGGTCTAATTTCTCTAAAATCGTACAAAAATTCATTGAAATCACAATTTTGATGGGTAAACCCTACACAATAAAAGTGCCCCTCGGGTTTCTAAAAAGTCTCACTAAAGACTACTCCCTACAAGACCTTTTCCACATACAGCAAGTCTCTTGCATTACCCTATTTGCAAAAATTTAACGAGCATCATGGCTTCATTTTTAGTATTAATCACTGGAATGTGTTTTTTTAAGATTTTAAATATATGGAATATTTAGTATTTATTTTTTCTTGTTGATTCACAGTTTGGAATCGTATGGATATAACTCTTCATTATTAATGTGATTGGTGATGTTTTTAAGTAAAAATCACATTATTAGAATTTTGTGAAATGTTTTTCAAACCATTTAATATGATTCATCATCAACTATTCTTTTAAGTAACTATTAAAAATTTAATTATTAATTATATGAATATTATTATTTTATATTAATTAATATTAATAATGGATATTAATTTAAATTAAAAAATATTAAATAAAATTATTTAAAAAAATAAAAAATTCCTTGTCATCTTTTTTCATCAGAAAAAAAGAAAAAAAAGGAAAGAAAAAAGAGCGTAATATATTCATATAAGAAGATTACATAGAGAAAACACAAGAAGCATATGCAGAAACATTTATATAAGGAGATTACATAGAGCAAATGCATGAAGCATATGGAGAAACGTGGACCGAGCCACAAGCAAATCTGCTAAAATAGATCCCAAATAAAGCCCCGAAAGGCCAATATTGTCCTCCAGACAAGACAATCCATCTATAAGGTGCAGAAGAGGCACCAAAAAACCAAGCAGATAAGCATCTGAAGAAAGAGCAACAAGATCTGTCCGCCCAAAATGGAGGGAGAGGCAAGAAATGAGGAAGAGAGCAGCAAAAGAAGCCACTCCTTTCCCGCCCCTCAAACTCTCCACCCGATTCAGACGAGAAACAGAGGAAGAATGCTGCCACAATTAACCGCATCTGCTTGCAGAAAAGACCAACGGAGACATCCATAGAAGCGGCACGAAATAGGACAAAGACACCACTATTCCCTCAACGCTCCAAAGGATATACCGTATTAATATAAAAGTAAAATTTCAAAATAAATGAGTATATTTTTATCCTCTAAACCATTATTTCCTAAAATTAATCTCGATAACAATTATCATCATTATGGCCATCATTAACTTACCAAAATTAATAAAAAAAAATATTTATTAAATACTTATATCGCTTTCACTGGAATCATGTGTGACCTCTTTTTGGTTTTTTTGATTGGTTTATGGAAACCATTTTGAGAACACAAACACCTTTTGTTACCCACAGATTTGAACTTGCGCGAAATAGATTTTACCACAAAGTGTGTTGACGTGGCACTCTCCAGTATATAAAATGACATGGCAGTCTTGCCCATGTGGTGCGCTGGTTGAAAGGTCGATGGGAGGAAGATTCATTCGGTAAGAAATGCATATGCACGAAATCAAGTCCAGGGTCATTGCATCTCCAGTCGCCTCTTCCTTTCGTGCATTACGGAGTGATGTATCTTCCTCTGGATAATTCTTTCAGTCAGTCGAGGACGACGACGACGCACAAATCTTCAGAAGAACGACTGCCGCTTCTCCTCTGGGTTTCGCTGGTAGTGCTTCAAGTGCAGAATTCACCTCCGATCTACATTTCTGAAGTTTTCAGCCTCAATTTAATTCGGAACCGAACGATCAAAGGTATTTTCGAAATTTCTGTTTATTCTCTGAATCTTTCTTAGCTGAAGCTTGTAAGAGAATCCAAAAACACTGGAATCTTAAGGCGTTTAAGTTCATATTCTTTAGTGATATCGAATGGTTTCCTGAATCATTAGTTGGGAATAGATGTTCTCTAGCCTGGAAAAGTAGAGCATAAGGTGTTTGATTTCTAATGGCTGACTGATTCAAAGATTGTTAAGGCGAACCGGCGTTTACTGCACAATGTGCACATAAAACTTCTAGCATATACTCTGCTCTGTGACATTTTACATCCAGTGTTCGTCTTGCAGAAATGTGGGAAATTTAATGAGCAGATTAGTCTAAGCTCCATTTAATTCAGTGAGGAGCTGCATTCAATGAAAAATTCACCAAAACTGCACGGTCACATGGAAAGAAGTTTCAGGTTTCCATAAAGCAAGAGACCACTCGGGTTCTGGTACATAGCGTTGATAACTGTCCCCGTTCTTTTAGTATTTCTGTGTAACAGTGGTTGAAAGAGAATGTAATGGTTGTTGGCATGGTAATTTAGGATGGGCGCATATGATTTCAAGTGAAGTTGAATGTTTTACTTTCTGCTATTCAATTATAATGTTAGAAATAGGAATAATGTGTTGTATTGAATGAATAATAGCAAGCAGGAAAGCACAGGAATTGGAGCCAGATGACAATAAATCCTGTAATCTAAGCGTCTGTCTGATGAAGCAGGGGAAGGTGGAGGAGGCCATAGGTCTTCTACGGGGGTGCTGAAGAACAACAGGAGAGGAAAATCGAAGTCGCTGGATCGTGTTGAAGCATTGTTGAAGGAAAACCTAGAATCAAAGACCTCCAAAGTGTGCACATAGATTTCCAAACTCAGCTGGAGAAGTCGGGTCATTACCCGCATACGTTTCACTCATAAGTGGTGTGAAAGCCAATTTTCCCTAGTTGCCATGGGGTGATTTGAAAGATTGAAACTCTGATTTCAAATGACGTAAAAAGGAAATGCTAAGAGATTAGGATGCTAAGATGAGTCCTCCCATGCTTAGAACCAGGTACACAAAGAAACCAAATTTGTTAATAGATCTAAGGCACATAGCAACAAGTTCATCATAATATGTAAAAATTGAATGTCGTGTAAAAGAAACATAATCAAACTAGGTTCCATAAACCATGGTATGGTAAATTTTGCAAAAAGAGTGATTAGTGGGCCCTCCATAAGGAGATCAAACCACTTAGATATGGTCCATGCAAGTTTTAGATGAGAGTGTTTTTAAATTAAAACTTCCACTCTTTATTGGATTCCATTTTGTGTTTAATGTGGAGTTTTATTAGGCGTATTTTTTGTTTTTGTTAGAAACCTTGGAGGTGGCAACACACTTGGTCACTATAAAGCTTGATTGTGACTACATTGAGAAAGCTATAATGGATTAGTTCATATATAACAAGTTGAAGATATTTTGGGTTGTCAAAGCAAAACAACTTCTTCACTAAGACTAGTAGTTCACCAAAAAATAGAGTCAACTAAAGTTCCCCCATTTGGAATAAGAACTTGATGCAATGGAAACCATTACTATTTGAGTTGAAGCACTGATCTAGGTGGTTGTGTAGGGTTATCTCAAAAAATGGCTTAACACTTGTGGTTTTTAAGTCATTATCTTCCAACTTATTTTTTGGGTCTTTCCCATGCAATTTTCAAGGTTCTTATGCCTAATGGGCTATCATTAGACTAGAAAGAAAGGAAGACAAAAGATGAATGAAATTGTAAAACCTCAGGAGAGGAGTCCTTGAGACTGCCCACAGCTGCGAATACATTCATTGAATTAACATAATCAATTACATCCTTATAAAGATCCATAGCAGGGAAAATTTTAAGAACCCCCCCTAAATTTACATGTATAATAAATGGGCGAATCTCCATGGTATATAGGAAAAATGAAAGGAAATTTTATCAATAATATGATATGTATATATAATTTTTTGGCGAATCTCTCACCAAGCATGGCGAATATTTTACTCAATTATAAAATATTTTGTTTATTGAATACACAAATGAAATCATTGCATTTCTTTAAAATATCTTTTGAAATCAAAATTATCGAAATTACATATCGATAACCTAGTGGGTGTAGGATAAAATTCACCCGTGCCATTCACAGAAAGCATGAGAAAAAACCTAATACTATATATAAAACCAAGAAAAATTCAAATTATCCCTTCTAGGGACCTCGTAACCACCGTGCCAATACACAAGTATGTTCCTGTTTGCAATTAGAAAAATTACCCAAATTACAATCTGTTTACTCCAGCATATGTTGGAAAGTTATAGAAGGATGACTAGTGCAATCAATCCATTCCTTTTAGCCCTGGATTTGTTTCAGTTTAAAACCGAAGTATACAAATATACTTGTCCAATGTCTATGCTTTAACCATTCACCTTAAGATGTTTTTACAATATAATTTCCTAAGTCTATTTAATATCTTCATTATCATAAAAACCAACCTATATCCATCTTAACTCCACATCTACCACTCTTAGGGGATGAAATCTATTTATCCCTCTGAGCACTTGGTAGACCCAGAATTAAGATGGATCTAAGATGATAGAATTTCCCCTTTAAATAGTCTTATGCTCACATGAATACCATGGTATTACCATGGATCAATACCATGGGTGATCATAAACCTGGAGCTTAAAAATTACTATTAGTAATTTATAAAAATTAATAAAATTAATAGTTGTTTTTTATTTTATTTTTTATTTTAACCAAGCTAAAATGTTTAACATATGTTAAATTACAACATCCATTTTTACTCTTGATCAGATCAAATATTTTTTCACTCTATGCTAGTTTGCATATCACGATATTTGATACCTCTCGAGGGTTAGTAGATCCAGAGTAAAGATGGATCTATGCTGGTTTAATTCCCCCATTTAAATAGGCTACATTCCAGGTGAATACCATGTGCCATTTTGGTGAATACCATGGGTCAATACCATGTGCCATTTTTATTTTTATTAATACTAATATTAGGGTTAATAATGTTTTTTTGCATGGTATTAATAACAATCCAGTCCATGGTATTTGTCCCATAGTATTTTGCCCATAGGTTTCACCTAAATATAATGCATTTTTTGAGTGTTCGTAAATATAAGGTGACTTATGGAGTAAATATAAAAAAATGTTTTATTTGTTTACCATACCTCTCATTTATTTATATTTTTATTAATTTACCATACCTCTTTTACAAATATGGTATTTGGCCCATAGGATTCACTTAAATAAAACCTCTTTCTTGAGCCTTCATAAATAGAACGAGGGTTATGGACTAAATATAAAAAGAGGTTTTATTTATTTACCATGTGTCTAGTTTATTTATATTTTTATTTATTTCCCATACCTTTTGAGTAAGTATAAAAAGACGTTTTATTTATTTACCATACCTCCACTTATATTTTTATTTGTTTACACCCTTGCATGTATATAAGGTGACTTATGGAGTAAACATAAAAAATGTTTTATTTATTTACCATACCTCTTATTTATTTATATTTTTATTAATTTACCATACCTCTTTTATAAATATGGTATTTGGGCCTTTGGCCCATAGGATTCACTTAAATAAAACCTATTCTTGAAAATGGGCGAATGGATTCACTTAAATAAAACCTATTCTTGAAAATGGGCGAATGGAAGGTTGTAACTCCTAATTTCAAGGGCTAAATTTACCTTTTTTACCCTCTCCCTTAAAATAAGGTGGGCTATTTGAGGTGATTTGTAAAAATATACTATGATACACAATATTCGCCCACTAAAAATTTAAAACCACTTAATTTCACCAAAGGGCGAACATTCGCCCCTAAAATTTTCTATGATCCATAGGACTAGGATAGTTAGAATTAATTCCTAGAAATCAAGAACTAATCCCTAATTGAAGCAAACATCTAAACAACAATCCGTTTCTCCATTATTTTCAAGTTCCCCCCTTAATGGAGAAATGATTGATTTCCAAACCTAGCATCTCTCTAAACAATTCAAATTTTATCTTCCCAAGGGGCTTTGTGAAAATGTCAACAACATTTTCACAAGTATTACAATATTCAATAAAAAATTCCTTAGACTGTATCTTTTCTCTAATAAAATGAAATTGGGCATCAACATGCTTTGTCCTTGCATGAAATATTGGATTATTTTCCAACTTGATTGAGCTCTAGTTGTCACACTTGATCACTATAGCCTTCTTTTGTTCTTCTCCAACATCTTGAAGAACTCGCCTCAACCAAACATCTTCACAAGTTTTTGCACACAAAGCTTTATATTCTACCTTTTTAGATGACAAAGATACAATTGGTTGCTTCTTGCTGCTCCATGAAATAATCTTGGATCCAACACTGAATGCATAACCTATAGTAGATCTTTTATCATCCGGATTACCAACCCAATCTGAATCTGAGTAACCTGATAGCTCAACATATATTTAAGACCAAAATCAATTGTACCTTTAAGATACCTGAGTACTTCTTTCACTGCTCTCCAATGGCTTTCTAGAGGTCTGGTCATAAATTGACTCAGCACACTAACTGAATATGCAATATTAGGTTTAGTGGTAGTAAGATAATTCAAACTTCCAACTAGTTGTCTGTACAATGTACCATCAACCCCACCATCATCAAGATGAAGCTTCACATTCTGTTGCATAGGAACAAAAGCAGCTTTGCACTAATCCATCTTAAACTTTTTAAGCACTTCTCTGACATACTTACCCTGTGAAACAAAAGTCTGACCAACATCTCGCCAAACTTCAAGACCTAAACAGTAATGCAACTCACTGAGATCTTTCATCTCAAATACTTGTGACATCTGCATCTTAATTTCATTAATTAACTTCACTGAATTTCCTGTAATGATTAAGTCATCAACATACAAAGAAATCAGCACCACATACCCCTTTGCATCAAATTTGGTATACAGATTTAGATCACTTTGACTTCTCATAAAACCCTGTTGGAAAAAGAAAGAATCTATATTTTCATACCATGACCTAGGTGCTTGTTTCATCCCATACAAAGCTTTATTTAATCTGCAAACTAAATGTTCCTGCCCTTTTTTCACAAACCCTTCAGGTTGTGTCAAATACACCTCCTCCTTTAAGTCACCATTCAAAAAAGAAAATTTTACATCTAGTTGGTGCAAATTCCAATGATACTTTGTAGCTAATGCAATTAACAATCTAATAGTGTTCAATTTAGCTACAGGTGTAAATGGTTCTTCATAATCAATACCCTCTTTTTGAGAGTATCCTTTTGCGACCAATCTAGCTTTATATTTATCTATGTTGTCATGTGCTTTAAATTTGGGTTTGTATAGCCATTTACATCCTATGGGATCTTTTCCTTTAGGCAATTCAGTCAATTCCCAAGTTTTATTTTTAATTATAGATTCATATTCTTCCTCCATATATTTTCTCCACTCTTCATATTGAATAACTTCATTAAAATTCATGGGTTCCGTGACATTCAAAACACTAGTCATGAGATCATAGTCCTTGTATCTTTCAAGTAGTCGAATTTTCCGACTGGATTTCCTTCGTGCTTCACTGCTTTCACCTCTGTTCTCTGAGAGTACTTCTCCACTTTTGATTGGGCTTTGACTGCTGATGATGTCCACATTGCTAGATTCTTGAATTTTTTGCTGCTCACTATCTTCTGCTTTTACTTTTGCTTTATTGTCTTCAATTTAAGGAAGAATATGCCATCTTTCATTGTTATTATCCTTGTTGCCTTCATTTGCATGTTCATGGAAAATTAAATCTCTACTCGTAAATACTCTGTGAGTAGATGGATCAAACATTTTATATGCTTTAAATTCTGAACAATATCCTACAAAAATACATTTGATACCTTTAACATGAAGTTTATTTCTGTTCTCCTTTGGAATATGTGCAAAGGCCTTACATCCAAATATCCTCAAATGATGAACTGTTGGTTTAAAACCATAAAAGCCTTTGAATGGAGTCTTAAAATCAAGATACCTTGTTGGACATCTATTCTTTAGATAAACAACAATACTAGTGGTTTATGCCCAAAAGCATTTGAGAGATTCTTACCTTTCATCATACTCTGTGCACACTCCACCAATGTCCTGTTTTTCCTTTCTGCAACATCGTTCTGTTGTGGAGTGTAGGGTACTGTGAATTGTTGCACTATTCCATGATCCTTGTAGTACTTGATGAAGTTCCCCAATCTGTATTCTCCTCCTTGATCTGAATGAAGGATCTTTACAAAATTTCCTGTCTACTTTTCTACCATGTTTTTGAATTCTTTAAAATAATCAAAAGCATCACTTTTTCCTGAGGAAGCACACCCAAGTGTATCTTGTGCAATCATCAATAAACAACAGAAAATAATAGGCTCCTCCTAAAGATCTGGTCCACATGGGTCAACAAACATCAAAATGCACAAGTTCTAATACATCTCTTCTTCTTCTATCATAATTAGAAGGGAATTCATCTCTATGAATTTTACCTAGTGCACAACCTTCACAAGCAACATATTCATTCTTTAACACAGGGAGACCTTCAACCATATTTTGTTTCCATAGCAACAATTAATCATGATAATTGATGTGAGCATATCTCTGAAGCCAAAGGCTTTTTGTTGACATAGTTATAGAATTCAGTGCCTGATGAATTTTGTTGGTAACATCAAGCTTTTACAAACCTCCAACTCTGACTCCTGAAGCAATAGGTTTGCAGTGATTCAACAAATCTTTCACTATTCAATGTGTTTTGAAGAATTGAACCTTCAAGTTCTAATATGTAATTATAGACATAAATATCAATTTTTTTTTTTTTTTTTCTGGATCCCAGACACATACATAACATTATGGATGCACCTAATGCTTCCATTTGGTAAAGTCACATGTATATCGCCATATCCCATGATCTTATATGCACTATCATCTCCAAGGTAGATGTTTCCACCATTGCGACTTTCCTTGAAGTTTTTGTACTAGTACCTATTGCATGTCATATGAATCGACACTCCAGAGTCCACAAACCATGTATTAACATCATCCATTTCAGCAAACAACGCAACATTAGACACAAATAACTTGAGATTTTTGAGATCAGAATTCAGGGCTTCTCTTGCAAAATGTCCTCACTGTCTTCTATGTTTATGTCTAGATTCATCACTTTTCTCCTTATAATAGCCTTTGGCCAAATGCTCACTTCTACCACAGTAAAAGCATTTCATTTCAGACGACATACCTTGATTTGATTTTGAAAATGGCCTTTTCTGGGATGAGCTTCTTCCTTTGTTTGCTCCTCCTTGTTTCCCTTTGAAGAATTTCTTCTTCGCCACAAGAAGTTCTTGTGCCTCTCTTCTTCCGACAATAGTATACCTGTCAATTCCTCTAAGTTTGATGCTTTCTCCCTTGCCACAAGACCTGTAATAAACATCTAGTAATCTTTTGACATTCTATTTAGCGTGAATGTTACCAGATCAGTACTAGGTACTGACTCCCTTTTATCTCCCAACTTGTCTTTCAATTCTTTAATTCTGAAAATAAAGGCATTAACAGTTTTGTTCTCTTTCATTTTAATGTACATAAGCTTACTTTTCAAGAAGACAACTCTATTTCTGTTTTCAGTCTCATATAATTCCTTCAGTGTATTCTATGTTGCAGTAGAAGTCTTCCAATCGTGGATATGAGGAATTATATTATCTTTGACAAACATTCTAAGCAATACCTTTGCTTTATTTTCTCGCTTCTACCAGTCTTGAATTGTCACAGTTGTTGTGCCTGCAACAAGTTTTGCTTCATCGCCCTTTGTAATAGTCTGGGGACCATAACCTTCCAATAGTGTCTACAAATTGAATTTCCAGTGACATAGTTTGTGCCATCTAACTTATTGGCTTCGTTCAAGTATGTCTCTACAAGTGGATTTTCGATTTTCTCACAATGGATTTTAAGAGAACTTTCACCAGCTCCAAATAAATTTAAATAGAGGCTAAAAAACAATTAATAAGGCTTAAAAAAAGTAAACCCCTTTTTCTCAAATAAGTGCTCAACCTAGAAAAGACCCCTTTTAAAGTAGGAGCCCCTTTTCACATGTGCACTCCAAACAAAAACCAAAGACCATTTAATTTTTTTTTTTTAAAACTACAAACTAGGTCGGTTTCAAATATAGCGAAAGCGTTGTGGGCGTTTTCACAAAGCACATATATAATTTGTTTAGCGACACTCAATGAAGATGGGCGATAGTAGAAGAAACACATGCCTCCTTTTTTTTTTTTAAATATAAAGCAAAACTACATTAACCACCACCCTAGAGCGTTCATGGCAGGCTGCTCAGCTTTGACTATGACCATCGCAAGTTTCATTAGAGGTGATCAACGTTGCAATCTAGGTTTCGTTGGAGGTGATCAATGTCAACGCAAGAGCTACCAGTCATTGGGAGCGGTGATCACCCAAGTACAAATTAAATCATAATTCTCAGATCGCCACAACTCTTGCAAAGGAGATAGATCTAGTCAGATGTGTCCCTCTTCTCGCCTGATAGTTATCAAGCTGAATCTGGAAGTTGAATCGATCAACAGTGGCGGGCATTGCATAAATCTATTCCACAATTTTGCAGCACGAGGCTACAGGAATGGTTATCGAATTGATCTCCTCACACCTCTGCTCTTCCGTGATCAATCTACCAACAACTCTCTGCCTCAACAGATGTAAAATCTACCAATGGATTTCTACCAGCTAGATGTAAAATCTACCAATGACTCTCTACTAGAAATACTAGAAAGAAAGGAAGACACGATGGATAAAATTAGAAAACCTCAGGAGAGGAGTCCTTGAGGCTGCCCATAGCTGCAAATACATTCATTGAATTAACATAATCAATTACATCCTTATAAAGATGCATAGGACTAAGATAGTTATAACTAATCCCTAATTGAAGCAAACATCTAAACAACAATCCATTTCCCCACTATTTTCAAGTATTAGATGATGTTTGCAAATTATTTTTCCAACAAACTAATTAAAACGTTAATGGAGAAATGATTGAAAAGTTATGTTCTTGACAAAGCCCCTTCTTTTTCCAAACAACTTAGCTTTGTTTAGCAAAAAATGTACACTTGTTACTAGAAGTTAGGGTTGAGTTTCTTGCATCTTATGATATGGCCAAATCCATTCATTTGATTAAGTGGGCCACTAGGTTTGTTGCTTGGATTGTTGATATTATTATCATTCAATTTTAAAGTAGAAAAAGGCTGATGTAATTCCTTACAAACCAAATAAGGTGGGTTCAAATGAACATGAAAAGTTTGGGTGGTTAGAGAAAAATACCATTATGAGGTTGGTTGATTGAAATTTATAAATATAATTATTTATGATTTATTAGGGCAAGTGTGGTCGTGAGCTGCGCTCTGCGCTTTCTCAGTGAGTTGTCCTTCCTCCTTGTCAACCAGAACACAAGAACAATGCATCATGTTAGACTAGGAGGTTTTGGATTTAATGTTGTCCCATCATGAGTGAATTGCAATAACAGGTGCACTAGTAGATCATGGTGAGATGACGAACGGGATGAAGAAGGAGTGCACATGCTAGAAACCTTGCTTGCAGCTGGACGGATGTACCAAGCATACCAAGCAACAAGTGAAAGGGAACGCATGCATTGAACCATCAACCAAGACCAAGACCATCGAAGACCCGACAAAACTATGCCATGCGGAGGAGAATACAAAGCACCCCAAGAGTACATCCATCACTCAACAGCGCAGCAACTCGACATGGACACCACAGTCAGTCAATACATGTTAGCAGTGTCATGTCAAGTTGTGTCATGAGTTCTCTTAGCCACATCACCATTATGGGCCATATCCATTGTAACTGAATGTAATGTAAAATGAAGTCCAATGGATGCACACAAAAGTTGAAGAGTCATCTCAGTTGAAAAGTCTTGGGAAGTTGAACATTCACGAGGGTAGTCCAGGAGTCACAAGGGTCAAGCACCACCCTTGGTTATATATACCCCTCCCATTATTCATTGAGCACGTGAATTTTCACCTTGGCTCTTCCCACATAGCCTTGAGAGTCTACAGTCTGTTCTTTGAGGAGTGAGGAGTGGCTCCAATGTTCTACTACTGGGACTAGTGATGTATGGTGTACATATGTGTCTTGGGAGTTTTTCTTAATTCAGAAGCCTATTAAGGCCAACACATTTTCACACATGTTTTGTAGATGTTTGTAAGACTACTCTTTAAACATTTGTAATGCATGTTTTCTTAACCTGTACTAAGATAGTTGAACTTCTTAGGTTGTTTTAGTACTTACATTGTTGAATATGTGTTGTATTGTTTATCACGCTATCTATCCTTGTGGACTATTCTGCAGCATACTAGACAGACCACCTTTGTGTATTGGCTATCACTATTGTCACATCCTTGTTGACTACTCTGCGAGATACTTAACATACCATCTTTTTTTTCTAGTTATATCGACCTTCACATCTGTGTGGACTACTCTGCTAGGTGGTGTACATGTTGTCCCATTCACCTCAGTTTTAACGACTGCTGCATCCACTGTGGACTATTCTACTGGATACTGGATAGACTGTTTCTGGTTTGTGTGTGTCTCTTCCTGGGTGGTACTACTACCTCTCATTTAGAGGCTCACTTTACTCTCCCCCTTTGTAGTAAGAGAGCCTTGACACAATTACATTATGCACTCACCAAACACATGTACCTTGTTGTTTGAAGATCCCAGCGTAACACTCTCATGTGATGACAGCTAGAGCCAAGGAAAATCTCTAAGTATATGACAGCCAGGTCTTCATACCAGATGGGAATTCTACACCAAACAGTGTGAGGTCTATTTGGGACTTCATATCGGGGAGATCCCCTTTGTTGGTGGGTCCAACACCGTCAACAATACTAAATAGTGTTTGCAACCTAAATGAAATATCTTAGAGATAGCTTTCTAGTGACATATTACAACTACAAAACCAAGTCAATGTGGGGGACCAAACAATGTGAGGTATAGTTGGGACTTCATATCGGGGAGATCCCCTTTTTTGGCGGGTCCAATGCTGTCTACAGTACTAAATAGTGTGGTCGTTTGGAATTTTGCTTCTTATCATTTTTTTAGCATTATTATAAAATGCGCTTTTAATATTTTGTCATTAAATTTTTATGAATAAACATTTTTCCCAATCAATCCCTCTTCCAAATTCATTCACCAAATTTTCACCGATAAAACTTCCAATTAAAAATGGTTATGAATCATCACAATCAAGATTCCCTTGCAAGTTTGGTTTTCATTTTTCATGACTTTCATTTGTGGCCTTTCATTGCAGTGAAGAAGGACGATTTCCTAGTAACTTAAGATAATATTTTTCATAAAGCACCGATATTGAACACTAAGTAATATAGATGTATGGCACTGCTAAAGATAATAACAAAACAAATTTTATTGAATACTTTTAAAATTAGAATTTAAAAATTTAGTTATATATTCACTCATAATTAATTAATTTAAAAAAAAATAATTAATTAAATATCGAAAATAAAAATTTATTATTCATTTAATTAATAGAAATTTATTATTAATCTTAATTTAATTAATTATATAATTAAATGTGGATTTTTTTAGATCGTAAATAAATGTAAACTCCAAACAATCATAAGGTTTTGTCCACATGAAAAGTATTATTAGTTTAACCATTAAGAATGGAGTGCAAGTGTTAACGTTGATGTAATGAAATATTTTTTCAATATAATATTTAATATTATTAATGATGATGTAATGAAATATTTTTTCAATGATTTTGTTGTCATGATTTTAATATTATTTTTGGTTTAGGGGTGTAATCTAAAGAGTATTTTTTGAATGATTTTGTTGTCATGATTTTAATATTATTTTTGGTCTATGGGTGTAATCTCAAGAGTAGTTTAAGTAAGCAACAATTTTTCTTTGAAAATATAGATTTTTTTCTACATGTTTTTGGAAAAATATTGTTGAAATTTTTGGAAATCTAATTTATTTTAGGTCCCCTCTGGTTTTTGAAGGAGTTTAATCTATTTCTCCCATAAAAATATGGATTGGAACACTTCTAAATCAAAAAGTTATATTTTGTTAGGAGTGAATTATTGAACGAACAAACTCAATTTTTTTAACAAATATATTTTTCCCAATAACAACTATTATTTTATTTTTTTTTCAAATTCTAACCACCTTGATTATCTATACTGTATACAAACTTTTGAGAGGAAATACCAAATAATAAGGTGAAACTATGACCTTGGACAAAAATAGACTCAATTTGGTTTTCATAAGAAAATGAAAAATTTTCCACTTTTATGCTTCTTTGATTTCAATCTGTTCCATGTATATTTGTTTTTATTTTGCTTTTTTAAAGTTTGACATTAGTGAGGCTATATAATGGTCGTGTCCAAGAATAACACTAGAATATGGCAGGAAAGTGAACAAGTGACTTAACATCTAGAGTGCCTTAACAACTCACCCCAGTATCTATCCAAGACCCGTGGACAAATTGCGTTCAATATTAATGCAAAATAAGACCACCACCAATTTATCCATCATAAGTTATCTTAATGAATATTGAGATTTTATTCAATGTTAATCATTATTTATTTTGTTAGTTTCATAAATGTTATCTTAGGAGCACAAATATCCATGTAAAATAAGGTCACCCCAAGTTATCTATTATAACTCATATTTAATGGATATCATTTGCTAATCATGTTTTTTCCATGACTTTAAATAGTATGCATAATATCTATTCTTTACAAAAGTAAAGAATTAAAATTAAAATTAACAAGTGTAATACGCAACATTGTTGTCTTTTATGCAAAAGGTAGAGAACTTTTATGGGGTGAATGTGATCATATAACTTAGGTATATTAAGTGCATGATTTAAGCACCACAACCTTAGTGGAGGGGAATCAAATTGCTAATAATCTATTGTTACATGATAACATAGTTTTAAGAAAAAAATTAGTGGGCAACAATTAAATAATAATAAAAAATAAAAACAATATCATGATTAATAAAATATATTAATGAAAAAAGTGAAGCAACATTGTTATTAAAAAGAATACAACAAAGTAACCAAGGAATGATTATAGATTGATAAATATTTATTGTTAAAACAAGTATGATAATAAATGGAAAGTAAATATTAATGATGGAAGAATTAATTTATGAGGAGATTGGACAATTTTATTTTTTTTAAACAATTTTTAACTCTAAAAAAATGATTTTGCACTACATAAAATTAATTATCCACCAATAAAAAATTAGAAATTAAAATTTTAAAAATTCAAAAAGTAATTTTCTATTTCTAAAAAATTTTCTATATTCTAAAAAATAAGTTTAATATTTAATTTGACCAAAATTAAAATTTTGGAAATAGTTTCTAAAAAATAGAGTAGAATTATTTTAACACAAATTGACCATAATATTTTTATGAAACTAAAAATACATTAACATTTATTTTTTTCTATTATTATTTTATTATATTATATTTTTATATATTATTTTTATTATTATAAATTTAAATAATATTTTTAATCTTTTTGAAATAATAGTTATAAGGAAAAACTTTAAGCAGATATTTTGAATCAACTAACATAATTCATTACCAAAACAAAAATTTTATTTAATTAAAAAACTTTGCTTAATTAAAAAAATTATAATGTGGTTTTTAAGATTTGAAGTATATGGACTATTTAGTATGTTTTTTTGTTAGCTGATTCACGGGATAAGATATTTTATTACATTCATTTCATTAATTAATTATAATGGTGATGGGTCAAATCCCATTCGCGGATAGCCCAGCTTACGCATCCTTGACTGTTGGTTTGAACACCTTACAAAAATTTTATTTAATTAAAAAAAAAAAAATTAATTAAAAAAATTATAATGTGGTTTTTAAGATTTGAAGTATATGGACTATTTAGTATGTTTTTTTGTTAGCTGATTCACGGGATAAGATATTTTAAATAACTATTCATTTCATTAATTAATTATTAATTAGTAAATATTATTATTTTAGGTTAATTAATAATAATAATGGATATTTACTAAAATTAATTTAATTTTTTTTAATATTAAATAATTTGTTTTAATTAAAATTACAAAAATCCCCATAATCTTATTAACATAAAATTAAATTTCAAAATAAATCTGGATAACAATTATCATACACTAACACCTTCTGTTACCCACAGATTTGAACTTGCGCAACAAAGATTTTGCCACAACTGTGTTGACCTCGCACTCTTCCGTCTGTAAAATGACATTGCAGTCTTGGCCACGTGGTGTGCTACTTGAAAGATCGATGGGAGGAAGATTCGTTCGGTAAGAAATGCATATGCACAAAATCAGGTCCAGGTTCATTGCATCTCCAGTCGCCTCTTCCTTTGGTGCATTTCGGAGCAATGTATCTTCATCAGGTTAATCCATTCACTCGACGACGACGACGCACAAATCTTCAGAAGAAGGACTGCTGCTTCTCCGGGCTTTGCTGGGAATGCTTCAAGTGCAGAATTGGCCTCCGATAAAGATTTCCGAATTTTTCAGCCTCAATTTAATTCGGAACCGAACGGTCGAAGGTATGTTCGAAATTTCTGTTTATTCTCTGAATCTTTCTGAGCTGAAGCCTGTAAGAGAATCCTTAAATACCGGAATCTTAAGGCGTTTAAGTTCATATTCTCTCAGATATCGGACGGTTTCCTGAATAATTAGTTGGGAATTGATGTTCTCTGGCCTGCAAAAGTAGAGGAGAAGGTGTTTGATTTCTAATGGCAGACTGATACAAAGATTGTTAAGGCGAACTGGCGTTTAATGCGTATAGAACTTTTAGCACTGGAATCATTTTGCAAGTTTCAGTGAAATAGAGTGTAAAACCAAAGGAAATGACACTCCGGGCCGAGTCTTCGTCATTTTTACTAAGAAAGACTCATGCTATAACGTGCGATGAGCAGAACAACACGTCCCCTGCTTCTGCTCAGGAAAAGCCGATAGGCTTTTTGAAAACACAGGAAAAAACGGATGCGTTTCATTCTTTGTACAAGGTCCCGCTTGGAGACACCCCCTACGGCAGAGCCAAGCAGCTTCAGGTGAACTATTTTGTCCGATATTCTTATAACAGTAATTGAACTATTTATGTGTGAAAAACAGTAATTGAAATTTTGGGGATACAGCTTGTGGAGAAGGATCCCTCTGGTGCCATCTTATCGTTCAGGGAAGCCATTAATGACGGAGATCGTGTTGACAGTGCATTGAAAGATATGGCCGGCGTGATGAACCAGCAGAACCGGCCATTGGAAGCCATCGAGGCAATTAAGTCCTTTAGACACCTTTGCTCCAAGCAAGCACAGGAACCTCTTGATAATGTGCTCATTGATCTTTATAAGGTATAATCTCAATCAAATCCCATATTCATAAGCACTACACATCATATACTGTGCTCTGCGACATTTTAAGTCCTGCGTTTGTATTGCAGAAATGTGGGAGATTTAATGAGCAGATTAACCTATTGAAGCATAAGCTGCGCTTAATTCAGCAAGGAGCTGCATTCAATGGGAAATCCACCAAAACTGCACGGTCACATGGAAGGAAGTTTCAGGTTTCTATAAAGCAAGAGACCACTAGGGTTCTGGTACATAGCATTGATAACCTTCCCCTGTTCTTTTAGTATTTCCGTGTAACAGTGGTTGAAAGAGAATGTAATGGCTATTGGCAGGGTAATTTGGGATGGGCGTATATGATGCAGCATGACTACCGTTTTGCAGAGATCGTTTACAGGTGGATTTCAATTGAAGATGAATGATTGACTTTCTGTTATTCAATTACAATGTTAGAAATAGGAATAATGTGCTGTATTGAAATTTGAATGAATAATTGCAAGCAGGAAAGCACTGGTATTGGAGCCAGATGACAACGAGGCCTGTAATCTAAGCGTCTGTCTGAGAAGGCAGGGGAAGGTGGAGGAGGCCATGGGCGTTCTACAGGGGTTGCTGAACAACAACAAGATTTCTACGAACTATAATAATAATAATAACAGTAGAGGAAAATTGAAATCGCTGGATCGTATCGAAGTGTTATTGAAGGAAATCCGAGAATCGAAGACAGAGGGAAGGACTGGGGAAGAATGTCAATCAGCAGCATCGTGTGTTGAAGACTTGGACGGGGTTTGCTGTTGTGAAGATGGAGGAGAATCACAAGAAGAAGAAGAGTGGGATGTGGCAGTTAAGGTGCATCCCAAACGTAATCGATTGAGAGTTTTTCAAGAGATTACTTCTGCTCTCAAAGAAGAGGTAGCATTTTAATGCGGTGTAGATTGGTGGCTGGCGAAGCTGATCAGGATGTATATACAGGATGTTAGAACGATGGATTGGCAGATTTAAATACAGTTTTTTTTAAGTTGGCAAAGAAACTCCTCCGGTCTCTTCCAGATTGACAAGGCTGCGGGTAATTCCTTGTAAACCACCTTCTTCATTTTCCAATCTGATTGTAGTATATACACATTGTTACAGCAGATTAGGCAAAACCCTCCTATAATTCAGAGCACTTCATTCAAAGCACTTCGGCCAAGACCAATGACAACATGGCGTTGTCAATTTTCTGTAGGTTGGAATCAAATTGAATCTCACGTTGGCATGTATCTTGTACCGTTTCTCAACTATGAGGAGGAGATTGTTGTGTTCTTTTTGGGGAAGGGGGCGCAGGGAATAAAGCAATGTTCGAAAGTGATTATTGTTAATGCTCAGGAATGAAAATGAAGTAAATATTTAGGACATTAAATGGATATCGAGCAAGTAATTTTCTTGAAGTGGTGTACCAATTATGGCGGTAGTATTCTAATCAGATTGTTTTTTTTTTTTTTTTTTTAAATCATGAAATTTTAGTAAGATTTTGATAAAATTTGGCAAAATTTGGCAAGGGGTTTTTGTAAATTCAGGTTAAAGCTGTTAAACTTCAAGGTTTGGGTGCTCTAGAGATTTTTGATGGTACTGAATTCATTTTCACCATTAAAAATATGATTCAAACAATGAGAGTGCAACATTTTTTGAATTTTTTTACTGGGATTTCAGGGCGCAATTCTTCCACCTCAATAGACACTTCACCAAATATATTGTTATAATGTGAAAATGTTTAAAATATTTTTAAATTGATTTTTTTAATATAAATAATGAATCTATACAAGTGAGGAGAATATTTATATAACATCCTCTAGACCTAGGCAGAAATCTATTAACCTGGGCGACTTAATCATTTCATATTGATCTTCTTCACACACACATATATATATAAAAGAGACACATATATATATAAAAGAGATTAGCTCTATGGACTTATTTAGAAGTCCATTTGAAAGTCCGAAACATTGAGTTAAATAAACTTTTCAAACAAGTTATTCCTCTATTATCTATAAAAAAAAAAAATATTTTAGTATAAAAACGTTTCAAATATTTTATAATTAAAAGGATGTGAAAATACATTTTTTATTATTTGTTGTTTATAATTATAGATTTAGATAAAACTGAATATCCACTTATTTGAATGTGTAATCTACTTGAAATCCAAATTAAACAAATTTCATTAATATCATTTATGATATATAAGATCCACCACCAAACCGTGCACATAGATTTCTAAGCTCTGTTGGAGAAGTGGGTTCATTACCCACCACATACAAGTCATTCATAAAAGGGATCAAAATCATAATCCCTGGGTTAAAAAAAAGCGCATTGCATGTTTCACAATAAATCGGGATGTGAAGTAATAAAAGGCCACAAACAATTTCGAGAAAATCTTGGGTGGAGTAGACCTTTTTAGTAATTGAAGAGAAGATACAAGAATAATCAGTCCTTTTTAGAAAGTGAAGAGAAGATAGAAGAATGATTTGTGGAAGTGGAAGCTACAGGGATAATTTAGGTCATTTTTAGAAAATGAAGAGAAAATAGAAAAATAATTTTTAGACGTTACAGGGATAATTTATGTCATTTTTAGAAAATGAAGAGAAAATAGAAAAATAATTTTTAGAAGTTACAAGGATAATTTATGTCATTTTTGGAAAATGAACAGAAAATAGGAAAATAATTTTTAGATTTTATGAAGTGGAAGCTAAAGGGGTGTGGCTTAAAATATTTTAAATAAGTGTTTCTAGAAAATACTAAAACAGGGAAAATATATCATCTTATACTATTGAATTATCTTATTTGCTTTTAAATCATTTTAAATAATAATAATAAAAGTTTGAGATATTTTTATATATAATAAATGATATTTTGTTTAAATATGTAAATAAATTAATGATGATGATGATGATTAATGGTTATTAAAATTAAAAATGGTTTATGAAATTCTCAGAAAATAAGTTATTGATTTTTTATAAATTTATTTTTATGTTTGAAAATAATTAAGAGAAGTGTTCCAAGATCATTATAGTTTTATTGAGTTGGAAGGTCATGGTAGTGTGGTAAATATTTTGAAACTTAGATCTAATTTGAGTATGCAAGTATAGATCTATCTTACAAACAAATCTAGCAAAACCTAAGAGGAATCAAATGTCTTGAGGTGCAAACTTCTTTTATAGTACAAAACTTGAAAAAAGAAGAAGTTTACACTAGAAGAGGTTTCATCACTTTCTAAGCTTGCTAGATCAATGGTTAAGATGAATCTATAAAGGTTATATGTATGTATGTATGTGTACCATGTGTAATTTTTGATTGTTTTAATTGCATTTTTTATTGAATATATAGATTCAATGCCTTGAAATCTCTGTGGGCACTTGGATTGTGTAGAATACACTGTTTAAACTTACAATTCCATCAATTTTTTTGTTGGATCTTAGATACAATTGACAGAAAAATATAACTTGAAAATGGTCAAAATGTTAAATAATGAGACTATTTGAAATGTTCTTTTTTAGAGAAAATAAACGATTAAACTTTGTAGGCACACCGAGTGCGTATGCAATCCAAGCAAAATATAGCCAAAAAACAAAGAACAATCACCAAACTACAATACTCATGGTATAAAACCCTATGGTCAAAAAGCCCCACACCTCAAAGCATAGAGAAGCTACAAAAAACATGGGCAAGCAGGGCCGACCAAGAAGTTGTCATGGCACATAGGCCCTCATAAAGCAAAAAAGGGGGCCAAAAAACACACAGATAAAACCAAACTATGTGCTGCATAAACGAGAAAAACCTGAGTAAAACCCTCGCCACAAAAGAACAAAGCAATACACAACAAACATGAAAAAAATGCATAAAAACAAGGTACAAGCCACCTTGCAGACTCAAAATGGAGACCCAAAACTAGGCCCCAAGAGGAAAAATGAGTTGCAATGCCACCACACCTACAATGAACAAAGAAAAGCGATCATTGGAAAAAGAAATAAGGGATGAGAAGAAGTCAAGACACAACTATGTTGCAGATCCTGAATTGAAGAGGCAACATAGATGAATAAAACATTACAACAAAGAAGAAACCATCCATGAACCCTAAACTGCTGCTGATCAACCCATCCAATGGTGATGTCAAAAATGATAGAAAGAAACAACACAAAGAAGAGAACTAAGCAACTAAAATGGATGCCCAACCCACCACCCCCTCAACGTTTCTTTAGAGAACTAGACAAACGACACTAGTGAATACTCCTGGCTCAACAACACCAACTTGACACAATGCAGAATGGCTCCATGAAATGACAACTAAACTTGCAAGAAAACGAGAAACGTGGACATAGAGATAGAGGAGGCACGAACCAGGGTCAAGGCAGCTAGGGTTGGTCACCTCGACCCCATTCTCTCAACTCCTCAACTCAGGTTTATCCCCCTTTTTTCATCTACACTCCCTACTTGAAATGTTATAACAATAAGAATATATATATATATATATATATATATATATATATATATATATATATATATCACACACACACACTAAGAAATATATTTCCTATGAGGAATATACATATACTATTCCACTATTTCTTCCTAGCCAATATATATATATATATATATATATATATATATATATATATATATATATATATATATTACTTAACATGAGCATTGGAATATTTTACTACATTGCCCACATTAAAATGTTTTTTTTTTGTTATTAATATATTTTTAAATGGGGGGGTGAGGGAGTGAGAGGAAGTTGAGAGAGTGAGGAATGGGGCAGCTGGAACCCTAGCCACCCTTGCACCTTGGTTTGTGTCTCCCTTTCCATGGAGCCGACATGTTTTTCATTTTTCTTGGTTGGGGTCATTGTATCTTGCAAGTACTCTCAGTGTGCTTTTATTTTCGTCGTGTTTAAAAGATTCCGGTTTTGCTTGGATTTTTTTCACATGTTATTGTTCTCTTTCATGCTATTGTTGTTGGTCCTGTGCGGTTTCTACGCCAGCTGAGCTTTTTGAAGTTGTTGTCGACTCCATGTTGGGTTTAGTGCCCTTTTCTTGTCGTTGAGATCTCCATGACGTTGTTGCATTTTTGTGGGGACGAGATTCGGCTTCTCAACAATTCCTTTTCTTTGTTCCCTATGGATTTTCCATGTTGGTAAATAAGGGCGGTTTCTGGGCCTTGCGACCTGTTTTTTCTTTTGCTTGGTGGCTTTTTCAAGCACATGTATCGGCGTTGGATTTCACCTTCCTTTGCTTTGGGGATGCGACCTGTTTCTTTTTGGGGCCTTGTGGTCATCTTTTCATCCCTTCTCCTGTAAGGGTTTCATCTCAGATTATATGGAGCGCTTTTGGGTTTTGATTAGGGTCTCTGCATTTTGCTGGTGATTGTAGACATTTTTTGCATATTTCCGCTGCATATTGTTGAGCCTCATATGATGCTCTCTTTGCAACTTTTCGGGGGGCCTACGTGTCTTGTATCTTGCATTTATATATCAATCATGTATTAGCTCAAGATTTCATACACCCATGGTGCATCTACAAAATGTAATTTTTATTAATTTTAATAAAAACTATGGTTTTTCTCTGGAATATATATATATATATATATATATATATGCATATCAAAATATTTTATTTATGACTCACTTCAATTTCTTTTACTATTATTAATATATTTTAAATGTCACATTAATTTTAAATTTTAAATTAACTGAATGGCACATCTTCGTCTTATTATTCTTATTAGGAAGTAATTGTTTTTCTTACTTTCAATTATTTTTTCTCCTTGGGTATTAAAATATTTTATTTTATTATTTTTTTCTCTCTCTAAAATTGATATTGAAATAAATTAATTAACATGAATATTCCAATAACTTATTTAAATCCTCTATTGAAATATTTTTAATACTCAAAAGTGAATATATATATATATATATAAAACTTCATATAAGATAGTGTTACTTTACATGGACCTTTTTTTAATGATTGAGAGTGAGAGTGAAATATTTTTACTATATCTTCCTCAGACTCCATATTGATAATATCAATAAATAATTTAGCAAGCACAATGAGAGTGAGATTATTGGTATTTTATAATGCTTTTAATTTAAAGTAACCAAATAAGTATATATTTTCTTTATTATAGCTGACAATACTTTTTTTATTTAGAGAATATTTTATTTTTATTTTAAAAGCGTCACGTGTCAACTTGAGGTTGAGTAGGAAAAAAATTACACATCTCCCTCATACTAGACTATAAAATGCACCTCTTAGCACAACAATAGACAATGTAGGAGAAAGTGCCTTTTATATTTAACCCTCTTAGCGTCACAAATATGAGAAGCTTTTTTATCGAAAGGGGTTTTGGGAATTGACCAACACCCAATTTTACTATTAAGCTCATGAAAATTCATTCTTATTTTACTAATGTTTATTTTCTTCTTTAAACTAGTTAAGACAAAAAGATACTTTTGATTTTCCAGATACTCGGAATAATTCTTACATTAGTATATAGGTAGGATTGGGTTGTTGGTTGTTGGAGTTTTGTTAAGAGATTTTCTCAACAATATTCTCCTTGGTTGGAATCTTTTGGATCTCATGAGCACTATTTAGTGGCTTGTAATCTGGCTTTGCAAGAAATATACGAATTGATTTGCGAGTAATAATTTGTGCACCATGTCTGCTCCTCCATTTTCCTTATTGGTAGCAGAGCCTCTATGGGCTTGACTCCCTCTAAGGAGGGCCCAAGAGGATGGAAAAATTCCAAGGATTAAATTCATCCTTTGTACATAGTGAGTAAGTGTGCGAGTTTTTTGTTTTGCTATTATTTCAGTCTTGAATATAATAATGCTTTTAGTGTCTCCCTAGGGTGTGATTGGAAAGGGTGGTCAGAGAAGTGACCATCGAGTGTTCATGAAAAAACTGTGTCATCTCAATGTTCCTTTATGTGTGTGGAGCCAACATTCCGCAACAGATGTCTGCTATGTTAAATTTGTGGTTGATCGAGTGCTACTTTGAGTGTACTGTCCATGGTGATCGAGTGCTACTCTGAGTGTGATGTATATGGTGATTGAGTGCAGTGGGTGATCCAGTGAGGTGTGTTGCTTGCCCAAGGAGAAGTGTAAATTGAACGCCACGAAAAATCGTTGTCCTTTGTGAATGGAGAAGTGCACTAGTTTTGTTTGATTTGGGTCCTCACTTCCCCATAGAATGACATCTTCTAGCACTTGTAGTTCTGGAAGATGGGGACTAATGTTGGAATTGCTTGTCTAAGATTTTACATCTTCAAAATTGTCAAGATTTCTCTCTAGTTGCGGATGTGGAATATTGGCATAAACCATAGATCCAGTGCTTTTACTGACTCGAGCGTCCAACTTCTAGGTTAAGTGACTAATGTGTAATTTTTTTCCAGGCAGTTGCAATGATAACCTCTTTGAAGCTAGGGTCTCGTTTACTTTACATTTGGTGTTGTAGAAATTGCTCCAAGTGGCTTGTGAGTCGAGTGGAAGGACATCAACGCAAAGGAACTTATTTATAAATGCACAATTGTTATCACCAAGAGAGGTTTTCATGCTGAATAGGAGTTTGATGGACTAGATAGTAAGGACAGTGCTTTGAATGAGACATTGACTGATCCAGATCTCTTCAGATACCAGAATTATCCAAGGTCTTTTACTTCTGTGATGTTAGCAGAATTACATATGAAAGAGTATTGAACAACCACATGTGCATGCTTTAAGGAAGATAAAACATAAAAAAAACCATCAAATTTATGAATACACATACATTGATAATGGAGTTCACCCAGTGTGGGTTATGTCTCTAGGCCCTGGTGTCAAGAGTGGGGATGCCACTTCATTAAATGCTGCAAATGATGATGATGTACATGGTATGTTCATTACAAGGACAAATACCCTCAACTTGAGTGGTGCATCTCTCCATGAGACATTCTCTCTACAAGAACTCTCACTCAAATGGGCCCTCCCTCAACATGATAAGCTAAAAAAATCTCACATGATGTGGAAACAATTATCCCTCAACATAATGGTAATTAGGGATCTCAACAATAAATACATCATCTCAGCAAGTCAAGAAGAAAGACATGGCATAACTGCATCATATACCTCCACTTTCGAAGATGGCCAAAAATGCAAAACTCAACTATTGAAATGGTCCACACCACTGAATTCTTGGCGATGAGTGGTGTAAAATTGGCTATAAACTTGTCCAATTATGACACCGTCAAATTTTGGACCCTTGGGAATCTTGAAGATTCTGCCAAAGATTCTTTCCTGAAAATGTCTAGAAAATCCGCTTCTTAGATGAAGATTCTGAGCACACCACTGCGCTCCCTACAAAATTCTGTGAAAAATGACTATAAAATCGACATCATTTTGTCTTGGCCAAAATTTGCCTCCAAGGGAATGTTTTAGATTCCACAAGATTCTCTAAAGAGTCCTTGCTTCTTGACACTTGCATTTTTGCTGCTCAGATGGAGGTTCTGATTGCATGGTTGGACTCCTGGTGAGAAAACGTGCAAAAATTACTATAAGCACGTCAAATTTTGTCACTAGCACCTCTGGCCCTCAAGGGAACCTTTTCAGCATCTTAACATTCTCCAGGTTCACGGTTCCACACCTAGCACTGTGTCAAGGTTCCACCCTCATGTTGGAATTTCTATGTCTATGCATTAGAAATTCTTCATGTATTATTTGATTTATTTCTTCCTACTTGTTTAGTTACTTAACAAGTTATTTACCATGTAAATACTAAAAATAAATACAAGTACAGTATCAACACATACAGATCATCAACCGAAAGAAACAAACACACAAGTGACACTGTTGTTTTTGGACTAATATCCCCAGAAAAACCCAATGTGGGAAAATCAATGCAACTATTCAGAGGGTTTTATTGTTATGCAGTTTCAGAATACAACCTGGGTGCCAGAAATGTCTCGCCCAACAGAGAATGCCCTCGGCAATATTACCTCTCAGTCAGAGACAGATATTCCAGCTAAATCACCGGATGAATGATCCCACAACAAAAACACAACTTCTGATGCTCTACATCACTCTGATAGGGACTATGTCACCCTATCCAACACTCCAGCTCCAATCTGTCCTGCAAAAAGCTCCCAGCGCTGCCTCTAGGGTTCGCGTCAACCGCTTTGGCCCAGCGTCAGCCTATCTGGCCCAGTTTCAGCCTCTCAGGGCTCTGCGTCAACCTCTGGAGCCTTTGTGTTTGACATACTGGCCCTCTCTGGCTCTACGCAACTCTTGGCTGCCTCCACTTGGCCTCTCGCTGCCTTTGCGTGGCCTCTAGCTAGTTCTGCGTCAACCTCTCCCGACTTCTGCATTGATTCTCCTGGTACTAACTTTGCCTCTCTGCTATGTATTCAATTCCCCTCAGTTGCAACTTAGATCACTTCACTCAATTTCCTCAACAAACCCTACCTCGGAAAATCGAGTTCTTGATCTCTCTTGGTGTGTTCTCCAACTGACCCTCAAGCCTACTCTTATACTTTTCTCGTTGGTCCATCAACGATAGAGATTAAATCTCTAATCAATGGCTAATATTAGATTTGGATTGATCCATGACTTTTGGACCATTATAACCTAATTTTATATTAATTCACATTAATATTTTATTTTTCCTAAGTTTAGACTTAGGAACTCCATTAAAAATATTAATTATTTTAATATCTCCCAAACTGGTTAGATTCTGCCCAAACCATTTCTGGGTCATGGATATCTCATGTGCTTTAGACTCTCCACCAATTTTCATGGCTAGAGCACATCTGATGCTACCCCAAATCAACACTCCCTCTTAGCGAGAACTGTGCTCTAATAATACTCTTCACTGAGTATCACCCTGGTCATCTAGCATTGGTCCCCGTGTTGATGCTAGGCCTCCCTGCCCAACATCCTCTGCATTGTTGCATCATGTACTACTACCCATGGCCCTGTCACTGCCACTGCTGCATCCGTATGGAAACTCCCTCTGCATCCGTGCTGCTGCCCATGGCCCTGCCACTACCACTGCTACATTGCAACTCAGTTACTGAGAAGTAAGTAACTGATCCTCCCAACTCTGACATCTCTGTCAGGCTAGAAACACTCTCGATGCCGAAGCTCCCTCTGTCGCTAACAAGTGATCCCTCTACTGACCTCTGCGCTGTTGCAACAACTCCATGCATCTCGCACTACTGTGTCACGCTGTTCCGAGACTCCTCCATTGTAGCACCCTCTGTCACTTCATCCGAATCCATTTCTACTGACATCTGCTAGTCCTGCTACTCCTCTTTAAGGCTCTGGTAGCAAGGTATAATCCAAGAGGTTGGGTACCTCAAGGATCCTTCCCCTCATCGTCTGTAGTCTGTATGACTACAGCTCGATGTCTCCCCACTTCCTCTCAAGTGGCACACGAGAACTCATGGCACAATCGTCATCTGTCTCCACTTCTTTCTCCGCCCTTACTGGCACAAACGTGGTCCTAGAAGCCTCTCCCATGCTCGTCTTCCTTGGACACTGGTTCGCATAGTGACCCAGTTCCCCACAGTGAAAGCACTTGACCTTGGAGAGGTACTTCTTCTTTCGTTTCTCCTGCTTTCCCACAGATGCTAGGGCAACATCCTCCTCTTCCTCCTTTTTGATTTTGACCCCCTTCTCGCTGCTTCCTGCCTTGGTCAGCCGTGTTATCTCTTCTTGACGAAGAGCCACCCACATTTCCTCCCAATCAGAAGGCTTTCCCTATCCAGTAAACTCTAGACAAATACCTCCCAATCCTTTGAGACTGCATTCAATATGGTCCTCACCAACATCTCCTCATTCGGTGTGGCCCATATGGAAGTCAGCTGATCCTGAATCCCTGTCAATCGCCCAAGGAAGATATCTATCTGCTCTCCCCTCTGCGTCTGGTATGACCGCAACTGATTTTCTAGAAGCATCTTCCTCTGCACGGAAGTATGATGATACAACTTCTTCAGGGCATCCCATATCTCATTTGTCGTACCCTTCTCGGCAATATGTGGTACCACATGATCCTGGACCCCATAAAAAATGATGCACTTAGCCTTGACCATTGCCTCCTCATACTTCTCATTTTCAATCGAGTCAACTGGGATTGCTATCGTTTTCAAGGTGAAGTGTTTGATGCGATACCTGTCTAGAATGGACAAGATCCTGACCTTCCAGACTACGAAGTTTGAAGCTCTGTCCAGTCTGTCGTGATCTCTTAGCCCATTCACTACCATTTCACTGCTCCTCTTTTGACTCTTTCGAGTCTCTCAACTTCCCGTCTGGAAGTTCTCAGTTTGACTCCCTCTGAGCCTCGATTTCCCTTTTGGAAATCCCTCTGCCAATGTCGAGATGCCCCACTCCAACCGTTTGTGTAACTACACCACTGATCTGGATTTATTGGCTAGAAATCCTCGACAACAACTCCCTCTTCCTTGGTCTTGCCCTATTAGGTACTATTTTGACCACAATACCCCACCAACTTCGCTCCGAAACTTACCCACAACCTCCTATGCCCTAGAAATATGAAGGTTAGAGCCTCTAGGCTCTACGCAATCCCGACACAGGTAAAATCTGCACCTCCTGGCCACAGCGTTGATCCTTCCTGACTGAGAAAGATGACCAAGCATTACGTAGGTTAGGTCTTCTCCTCTCTGCCTCAGCACCGATCCTTCTCCTGGCTCGAATTGATGACGTAGACTCTCTGCGTCACCCCTTCCTAGCTTCTTTATGCTAGGAGAAACTTCTGTCACTTGGGACAACTATTTCTGCTGCTGCTGCTTTGCTCGGATGATGCCTTCAGTTATCCTGTGATTTGCAACCACTCTCTGATACCATGTTGGAATTTCGAAGGCTATCCACTAGTAATTCTTCCTGTACTATCTGATTTATTTCTTCCTACTTGTTTAGTTACTTAATAAGTTATTTACCATGTAAATACTGAAAATAAATACAAGTACAATATCAACACATATAGATCGTCAACTGAAAGAAACAAGCACAAAAGTGACACCGTTGTTTTTGGACTAATGTCCCTGGAAAAACCCAATGTGGGAAAACCGGTGCAACTATTCAGAGGGTTTTATTATTATGCAGTTTTAGAATACAACCTGGGTGCCAGAAATGGCTCACCCAACAGATAATGCCCTCAGCAATAGTACCTCTCAGTTGGAGACAGGTATTCCGTCCAAATCACCGGATGAACAATCCCACAACAACAATGCAGCTTCTGCTACCCTGCATCACTTTGATAGGGACTGTGCCACCCTATCCAGCTCTCCAGCTCCAATATGTCCCACAAAAATCTCCCAGCGCTGCCTCTAGGGCCCGCGTCAGCCTCTCTGGCCCAGCATCAGCCTATCCGACCGAGCATCAGCCTCTGGAGGTTCTGCGTCAGCCTCTAGAGCCTTTGCCTTTGACACGCTGGCCCTCTCTGGCTCTGCGCAACTCTTGGCCGCCTCTGCATGGCCTCCAGCTGGCTCTGCGTCAACCTCTCTCGGCTTCTACACTGATCCTCTTGGTACTAACTTTGCCTCTCTGCTACGTATTCACTTCCCCTCAGTTGCAACTTAGATCAATTCACTCAATTTCCTCAGTAAACCCTACCTCGGAAAATCGAGTTCTTGATCTCTCTTGGTGTGTTCTCCAACTGACCCTCAAGCCTCCTCTTATACTTTTTTCGTTGGTCCATCAACAACCGAGATTAAATCTCTAATCAATGGCTAAGACTATATTTGGCTTGATCCATGGCTTTTGGACCATTATAACCCAATTTTATATTAGTTCACATTAATATTTTACTTTTCCTAAGTTTAGACTTAGGACCTCCATTAAAAATATTAATTATTTTAATATCTCCCAAAATGCTTAGATTCTGCCCAAACCATTTATGGGTCTTGGAGATCTCATGTGCTTTAGCCTCTCCACCAATTTTCATGGCTAGAGCACATCTGATGCTACCCGAAATCAACACCTCGTGCTACCTGGTTCCATTGGCTTGTAGTTTTGCCACAATCTGTCCTCCACTGGTCGCTCCCCTCGTCGAATGAGAAAGCTGAGTTTATAAGGTTGTGAGGTGGAAAAATTTACAAAGCCGCCCACTTGGCAAGGTGGTTGGGTGGAGGATTTGTGGTAGGGAGGTTGGGGTTCAAAACCCAATGACCCTCCACCATAGTATATAGTTTTGATATATTTTAGATATATAAGGTTTGGCGCGTTTGCAAATCAATACATATCTGTCGTTGCAATAATAATGTACATAGTATATAGTTGGTGGGCGGGGTACGCTCCACGTGGATCTGTCCCAAACTTTTTTGATTATATATATATATAGATATATATATTACATTCAATAACCATAGTGCAGGGGTGGCGGCCCGCCCCCCCTTTTTTATATTTTTTTTGGTTTTCATATATATAAAGGTTACTGGACAAAATTTGCCAATTGGAAAATAAGGGATATAGGAAAAATTTTCTATCCTACAATTTTTCCCATCCCGGGGAGCCGGATTCCGGGCGTCGGTCACGGTCAAATTGTAGCCTCCTTAAGCATGCCACTTGTCCACTTTGACCAAAATTTTGACTAGTCCTATCTCGACCATACGAACTCAGATTTGAGTTTCGTTTACACCGTTGGAATTAGGGAGACAAGAACTTCGATCTGGTTCTATTTTTTTTCCATCTGATGAATTTGATTTTTGACTTATTTTTAAGGCCACTTGTACTTTGTGATCCTCTGGATCATTCCTCCCTATTGAGGAGATTTTGGTCCACCAAAAGCATGAACATAATCTGCAATTGCTATGTACATCATCTGCACCACAAGTGTCCTGACAGGTCACATTTCCTTCTCCTTCACCTTTATTCTTTGGAGCAATAAGCGATGAGCTAACACCAAACTTGATCTGGATCTCTTCAGCTACCAAAATTATCCAAGATCTTTTACTTATGTGATGTTAACATAATTTCATATGAAAGAGTATTGAAAAAACACATGTGCATGCTTTAAGGAAGATAAAACATAGCAACAACCATCAAATCTATGAACACACATATACACATTGATAATAGAGTTCACCCAATGTGGGTTACGTCTTCGGGCCCTGTGTCAAGAGTGGGGAGGCCACTTCATTAAGTGATGCAAATGATGATGATGTACATGGTATGTTCTTTGTCATTACAAGGACAAATACCCTAAACTTGAGTGGCGTGTCTCTCCACGAAACGTTCTCCCTACATGAACTCTCACTCAAATGGGTCCTCCTTTAGCATGAAATCTAAACAAATCTCACATGATATGGCAACAAGTATCCCTCAACATAAAGGTAATACGGGATCTCAACAATAAATACATCATCTCAGCAAGTGAAGAAGAAAGACATGGAATAACTGCATCATATACCTCCACTTTCGAAGATGGTTGAAAAATGCAAAGCTCAACTACTGAAATAACCTACACCACTGAATTCCTGGCGATGAGTGGTGTAAATTTGACTCTAAGCTTGTAAAATTCTGACACTGTCAAATTTTGAACCCTTGAGAATCTTGAAGATCCCCCCAAAGATTCCTTCTTGAAGATGGTTAGAAAATCCACTGCCTAGATGAATATTCTGAGCACACCACTGCGTTCCCTGCGAAATTATGTGAAACATGACTATAAAATCGACATCATTCTGTCTCAATCAAAATTTGCCTCCAAAGGAATCTTTTAGATTCCACAAGATTCTCCAAAGATTCCTTTCTATTGGACACATGCATTTTTTCTTCTCATATGGAGATTTTGACTGCACGGTTGGACTCCTCACGAGAAAATGTGAAAAAATCACTATAAGCACGTCATATTCTGTCACTAGCACCTTTGGCCCTCAAGGGAATCTTTTCAGCGTTGTAAGATTCTATAGGTTCATGGTTCCACACCTCCTCCTGGGAAAGGTTCCCCACTTGGAGCTATGTCAAGGTTCTACCCTCATGCTATCTGGTTCCATTGGCTCGCGGTTTCACCAAAATTCGTCCTCAGCTGGTCGCTCCCCCCGTCGAATGAGAAATCTGAGTTTATAAGGTTGTGGGGTGGCAGACTTTACAAAGCCGCCACCATTGGCAGAGTGGTTGGGTAGAGGATTTATGGTGGGGAGGCCAGGGTTCAAAACCTGCCAACCCTCCACCATAGTATATAGTTTTGATATATGTTAAATATATAAGGTTTGACGCGTTTGTAAATCAATACATATCCGTCGTTGTAATAATAATATACATTGTATATAGTTGGTGGGTCGAGTTCGCTCCACGTAGCCCCGTCCCAATATTTTTTGGTTATATATATTATATTCAATAATCATAGTGTGGGGGTGGCAGCTGTGCGCCGCCCCCATCCTCCCCTTTTTATATTTTTTTTGTTTTTCACACACATGAAGGTTACTGGACAAAATTCACCAATCGTTGCCATTGGAATCAGGGCAACGAGCACTTTGATCTGGTTCTGGTTTTGCTTCCATTTGATGACTTTGATTTTTGAACTATTTTTAAGTCCATTTGTACTTTGAGATCCTCCTAGATCATTGACGCTAGTAGAGTGCCCTACTACGTTGCCTCTAGATTTATGACAAGAAAGACATTGTTATTAATTGCTTCCTTGATCTCGTGATTTCCGATTTCATGATTATTGATACTTCGGTGGAGACTCTGCGTGTCCAGTTTCACAAGAATGAATGAGAGACACCAGATGGATGCGCATTGGTGACCAGTGGTCACCCGTGCCACAAAATATCCTCAGCGTTCAGTTTCGGGCTATTCCTCTGCAATCGTTCAACCTTGGATTCGAATAGATCTAGTGTAGAGAGGCAAAGGTGGGTCAAAGAGCTACTGTTGCATTATTGCAGAATCCAGAAGGAGTCGATCCATTCAATCCAGTGGAGATCTTGGGAGGTAGTTCATACTTTTTTAACTTGGGTGGTTGCTTTATTTTAGTGATATGAATATATTGTGTGAATTTTGTGTAGTGATGTAATATATATTTTGGTGTGTAATGGAGAACTGATTAATGAATAGATTAGCATAATTTAAATAAGTGGCTCTCTAGGTTCTTCAGTGCTAAGAGACCATCACTAATTTAATTATTTAAGTCTGTTATATGTTGATGGTTCTTGTTGTACTTCATGCTTCAATATCATCAATTACATGTTATGTTATGAGATCCATGTGTGTAGAAAGATCAGTTGCATAATTGACTGCTGAATATGCCTAGTACTAAGACAACTCACAAATACAACTATCAAAAGTGTAGTTCATTGCATTTTGATAGATGGGTGTTTGTCCATAGGGTGGTCCAGTATCGATATTTTCCTTTGGAAGATCGAGAAGTGTCAATTATACAAAGTTCACCAAAGATGGTCAGGGGTGGTTATGTCTTAAATGAGTAGAATGGGAAGCTCAAAGATTGTGGTGGTGAAAAGAGCGTTGTCCAAGAGACTTCAAAGTGGGGATAAGTGTCGAGGAAGACCAGTCAGACAAATGTGACATGTGAATTGTAATTTGTCATTTTTTGTATTAATTTTTGTAATGATGTAATGTAAGCATTAAAGGGGGTACTTGGAATAATGCTTATATTAGTATATAGGTAGGATTGGGTTGTTGGAGTTTTATTGAGAGATTTTATCAACAATATTTTCCTTACTTGGAATCTGTTGGCTCTCATGAGTGTTATTTATGTGGCTTGTAATTTGGCTTTGAAAGAAATATACAAATTGATTTGTGAGTAATTTGTGCACCATGTCTACTCCACTTTTCTTGTCATATTTGGTTAATCACCTTCTTACAATATCTTAATTTGTTTTTTCCCTCTAACTCCTTATCACAGTATAATTTATTCTTAAATTTTGAGGTAATAAATTTTTTAATATTATCCTTCTTTTGCAAAACAATTTCTTCCTTCCCCCCCCCAATAGTCCATCCAAACTTGGACATTCTTATTCCATCCATGCTTGAGTTGATAGTGGGTTTGGCTAGAGTTTGAAGTAATTTTAGGAATCCTCTTGTATTCCACATTTAACCTCTTCTTATACATTAGACATTTGGTCATAGCCATGCTCTCAATGGGAGAAAGATTTGCTTCGATGATGAGCATATGATAGTGTGTATTTTCTTTAATTTTGAGCCTATATATTATAAATTTATTTTGGAACTATTGTATCTTTCTACACAACTCATTTGAGATATTGTATCCCCAAACCTCACATCCATATAATATTATAGAGCGTAGGCTAACTATTTGATGTTTTTTTCTCAATTTTGGGTATAATTTCCAATCAATTTTACCCAAACTTGGTAGGAATTTGTTGGAATCATAAGTTTTAACTATGTAAACTGCACAATCCAACTGTTCTATGAGTTTTTAAAGGTGTTTGATACATTTGTGCATTCAAGAACACATTTTAAACAAAAAAAAAAATCATAATCTCACCCAAAATTATATCATTCGATTTTGATGAACAAAGAAAAAATGTTGAATAATTAAATTGCACAATATAATAAGAGTAATGAGAGTTTCAATGATTTTTTTTTCAATCCCATATCATAAAATCTACTAATTTACATTTATTTTCAAGTCCATAATAAAATTTCCACAAGCTCCATTAATCCTTTTATTAATTCTATTATTTCAATTGAGCTTGTAATATATAATAAGAAATTCATTCTTTTTGTAAGGTTAGTCACTTTATATTACTTTAAAAAATATATACATAGAAAATATTCATGAGCTTTTGGTTTGTTGCATAGGAAACCAAAACAATAGCATAATTTCAAAATATTTTAAAATTGCATTCCACATATGCTATAAGTTTGTCATTTGAGCTTAAAGTAAACCTAAAAGAAAAACTATGCCAGAAACTTACAACCATGGCTACGACAATGCCATAATAAAATATCTGAACAATAAATTTGACTTGCTTGATCATGTTAACCTATAAAAGAGTTCACCTATATTAGTGGAGGAGGTTTATTTTCATCATTAGATGAGGTGAAGGAAAGGTTTTCTAATTTCTTGGCCAACATAGACACCTTTTTATCCAACCTATCCATTTTATCCATCATTTCAACCATACATACAAGGATTTCTTTCTAAGTGTCTGCATGATCTATAAGGACTCTTTCCATGGGTGTTTTAATGTGGCAATATGGGTTGATAGTTTGCATTTAGGAATATAGACGAGATTGAGTGGAATTTTTGATCTCAAGGATCCAATTCTCGGAGTTCCTATCGATTTGATGATTCATAATATATCTACAAGTTTAATGAACTTCATTCTCTACCTCATCGATAGTTCTGCAAACCTCCTCAGGAAAAAAATCCATATATCTAGCCATGGAATGACGTGTTGTTGCTTGCACACGAGTTTGAGTAAAAAAGGGACGATGAGAGTTAGGGTTAGCAAGAGGAGTGCATCTGCCTCTTTTGCCACCTCTACAACTAGTAGAAATTTGGCGCCAAGCCATGGAGAGGGGAGAGTGTGAGAGGAGGATATAAGAAGTAGAACCATAGAGAGAAAATAAGTGCCAACACCTAAGGGAGAGCATCTAATAGAGACAAGGGAGGTTCTAAAGAATAGGCAGGCCCAACATTGGGAAAATAAACTAGGGAGGAGTCTCCAATCAATTTGAGTAGACCCAAAATAATCCCCAATAGACAGGTTGGATTGAGAGTCACAAAACTGACCACACTAAGGAGACTAGGTTAGGTAAGCGTTTGGAAAAAAACCCGATTACAATAAATAGACCTAGAGAAGGAAAGAAAAGAGAAAAATTGATGAAATAGAGCCACATGTAGAGGATAGAAATAAGGGAATTTTCAATTGAAAATATGTAAAACACTAAAAAAACTAATAAACTGAACATGAGACCCAATTGTGGGGTAATCCGTAAGCCAAATATTGTGCGCCTAAAGCTTTATTTTTTCTAACTGAGAGCCGCCACTAAACTTGAGAGTAGGGGCATTACTATTGAGAGTCCTACATTGGGATGGTGACCCAACTCTCCTATCCAGCTAGAGCTCTGAATAAATAAAATGGCCATAAAGGTACCAGAAAAATCAGAGTGGAGTTTCACTAAACAAACATAAAACTATTGAAAAGACAACATATCAATCTAGCATACACATTTATTCGATAAGCGAAAATCCAAACTATATCCCTATTATGCCACCTTCTGTCATGATAAGCCACCATTGTCACCATAGTTTCCATTATTAATCTTGAATCCAACTTGAAGGCGAAATACAAGATTGAGTATCCTTCCCATGAGTCCCATGCAACAATCTCCATTGTTTTGGCAGCCTCCATTGATTCAACCCCACCCAACCTCAATCACTTGTGTACCTTGCTATTTAAAATCTGGCATACGGGAGTTGTATTGGCACTTTGTATTAATTTCTCAAACACACATCAAGAGAATGTTATGGTTCGCATAATTATGTACTCTCCATAAAAAAAAATCACATATATTATTATTTATTTAATAATAATTAATAACTATATAAAATATAATTATATAATAAAAAATAAAAAATACTTAATAAATAATATATTTCATATAATATTTTATATAATCTATAATTCATTACTATATACAAAACCTAATAAATTATTTATTAAATATTATATATCAAATATACTATAGAACAACTAAACAATTATAATATAATTATTAGCTACATATTCTAATTTTGATCAGTAATATTTAATATATTATACCATTTATTATAACTAAATGATTAGTTAATTATTATTATTTAATTAAATTATATAATATTAATTATAATTAATGAATTATATTGTATAATATAATGGATTAACTATACTTATATTTAAATATTGTATAATTATATAATTATATATAATAATAATAAATTAGGGGGAAATTTATTTTTAAAGGTATATAAAACACTTTATATTTAATACTTTTCATATTGTCAAATAAAATAATAGAAATTTTAATCAAAATAAAATTTATATAATTTAACACTTATAAATTAAATTTAATAGTAAATTTCATTTTTTTTCATTTTATTATTTTCAAACTTCAACCCTTGTAGCATGACGTAAGTAATGTGAATATTGACTTTGCATGAGGTGAGTAATGTGGGTAATGAATTTGGATGGAAATAAAGATCATTCTCACGCCTTTGACCATGGGCATTAGAAATAAGCACTATGAAATATTTTAGTGATGCAGAGGTAATTTTCAATATAATGAGTTAATGTTAAAGTATTTATCTTTCCGATGGGGTGATTTTATAGTCACTACGTTATAATCATGAGATGCTATGGTATCAAGACTCACTGGTGGTAATCATGAGATGCTATGGTATCAAGACTCACGGGTGGTATTTTCCCAGTAGCATTGTCATAATGGGCATGCATAAAATTTGGGTCGTCAACAAGGTGGCGACCCTTGATGGTAGTGATGCGCCTTACACTTAGTGGAGTAGGACACTAGTGTGGTAGGGTTTTGTATCACATATAAATGTTTGCAAATGTGTAAGTTGAAGTGAATTAAATGTATGAAATAGGGAGTGTCAATCTCTGTGTGTGGTAAAATGTCCAACTATACATTCCTTTTTGCGGTTTGGAGATGGGTTGCCCCTCTCATGGCAGATTGGATGCCTCTGCACTCCCTTCTGGTAGCCAAGGTAAGCTTGTTTATGAACAAACTATGGTCCTTAGCCTCGGTAGGTAAGCCTATGGTTTCATATATACACATGGCTAGTAATGGAACGTGTACCAGTGCTTCTCCTTATTCCACACGTTCATACACTCATGTTTTGGGTGCCTTATATCTGCATGGCAAAGGATTCAAGGTGGCAGAGGGTTTTGGTCACGAAAAATCTCTCCATATGTTGGCAACATTATCATGTTGCATGCACTTATGGAGGTATTTTCTTCGAGGCTCTCTCTCTGATATTGTCAAGGATTGCTTCGGCGGGAGTATTTGTTACCGACTCTTTACCTATAGAATCAAAGATTGGTTTTGTGATTGCTCCATCACTATTGGGAGCTCGTTGCATATTAGGGTGATTTCTCAACCTACATTTTTCATAGTGTAAACATAATGCTTAGTTACTGTCTTGTTGAGGTTGACCCATATCCTTAAACTCAGTCTTGGGTTCTTAGTGATAGTATTTAATTCTAATCCTCTTCCATTTCAATTGATGGGGGGTTATATACTGGTTACTAGTAAACACTTGTATTTTCTCTCTTCTCAAACTCCTATGTTTATTACTTCAAAGGGTAATTGTTCTTTGTTCTTTTTCTCCATAATTCTATGTTTGGAACTTTGTTTGAACTTGTTACAACCCTTCCCTTGGTAGCTCCAGATAATTTGGACCCTGCAGGGATTTCTTTTTTCTTGTCCAATTTTGGTGTACAGAGTTTGGTACCTGGGTACCTTCTCCACATGGTTTTAATTGGGTCATTGAGAGTCACTGCAACTTGAAAATTAAAGTCATTACTATGTCATCACATCTCCTCAATCCTATACTTCCCTCATGGTACTATCTCGTCTATAATTCCATTCAAGTGGGTCAATCAACCACCATTTGTAGCTATTGCATTGCATGTTTATTGTTCTCATGGCTCCAAGATTACACACTCCCATCCATAGAGGAGGCACTTCGGGGTCCTCTTTGACACATCATTAGAGATTGTTTAGCTGGGAATTAGTTGCCAACTTCTTCAAAGCTGCACCCCTAGAGGTATGAAAAGAAAATTTTCAACTTAAGGCTAAGGAATTCAAAGACCGTGTTTAATTCTCAGACTTAGATATAGGAGGCAATAACCTTAAGTAGATACTAGACTCGGGGAAGTTTCGCAGGCGAAGGATCCACTTCCTTCATTCCATCACTCTACATCGTCAAATGGAAACTCTTCTTAGCATGGTCATTAGAGACAAGCAAGTAGACAATTATAAGCTCTTTGCAGGTGAGGAGGATATCAAGCACATTTTGAGAGACATTAGATGCAACTCAGATGATATAGTTGTTCGGTTGTCTCACATAGAGCGTTATGTAATTTATGACTCAGAAACTGAGTCGAATGAGCACCAGGAAGGGCCTACAGTCATCAATGCTCTAGCTCAAGCCTCCCCTCAGGCCAACTCTACAGCTACATCACTAGTCGTAATCTTGGACTAAAAAGTCCACTAAGAAATTAGGGTGCTAACCTATTAAAGTAAAATTGGGTTACTCAGGATGTAGTCAGTTATTTTTCTTTTGATATATATATATATATATGGTAAATAGCTTACTTTTCTTGTTATAATTTACATTAGCATACTTGTTTAAATTTCTAGCAGTAAGACTAGCTAGTTGTAAATGCCAGTCTTTCAATCATCTATCTTTTTATTTTTCCATAGTTCAAAGAATGTCTACTTAGAAGAATGTTTTGAAAAGCAATAAAAAAATAGTTGAAATGCAAACTTTTCTCCTACAATTTTAACAAAAATCTACTAGCCAATTTACAAAAAAAAAAAAAAAAAAATTAACTATCTACCATTATGTCACTAGGTTCTTTAATGGAAGAAGCTATAAAATAAAAAAAAATTAACTATCTACCATTATGTCACTAGGTTCTTTAATGGAAGAAGCTATAAACTTTTGATGCTCAACTTTATAATATATATGTTATTGCTGACGCATATCAATGTAGTGTGAAAACACAAATTTAAAGGTTATGTTTGGATTCTAATACATGAATTTAATAGGTTATATCTACAATTTTTATGATGGTCAAATGCATATTTTATATAATTAATTGCATATCTACATTTTTTTATGGTTCGGTAGGTGTGTTTTATCATAATAAATATTGTTGAGAAAAAATATATGTGATTCAATAAGTTCAGATAATATTATTTGTTTTTTTAGTTTTACCTATATATATTTTTCTTGTTATTAGAACGAATCAAGGAAGAGTTAGTACATAGCCTTACCCATGAATGGACCTCAGGATTTGTGAAGACCAAACGTTCACATGCAATGGTTGAACCACACCCTCAAAGCTTATTTGTTTACTTATAAATTACAAAGTTCAAACTTTCAATTACAAGAAGAAGAATAAATTATTTTAATGTCCATGAGGCTAAAGATAGCCTATGAGATAGATTGCTTCACCATATGATTCCTGTATTCAACTCTTTTCTTGTGAAGCCTCACAATAAACGCTCCTAGCTTCTTTACAAACCCCTCACCGAATAAATTATCCCAATAGCTAGCTGCCAGATTATCTGCATAACTTTACCTGTTGTTTATGAAGACCCCACATTCTAAAATTAAATAATTAGTTAATTATTATTATTATTTAATTAAATTATATAATATTAATTATAATTAATGAATTATATTATATAATATAATTGATTAACTATACTTATATTTAAATATCTATATATTCTATAATTAATTATTGTATTCTTGAAGAATTTCATTATGATTTGAATTAATGGGAAATTTATTTTTAAATGTAAATAAAGCACTTTATATGTAATATTTTTCATATTGTCAAATAAAATAATAGAAATTTTAATCAAAATAAAATTTATATAATTTAACACTTATAAATTAAATTTAATAGTAAATCTATTTTTTTCACATTTTATTGATTTTTAAACTTCAACCCTTGTAGCATGAGGTAAGTAATGTAATGACTTTGCATGAGGTGAGTAATGTGGGTAATGACTTTGCATGGAATAAAGATCATTCTCATGCCTTTGACCGTGGGCATTAGAAATAGGCATTATGAAATAATTTGGTGATGTAGAGGTAATTTTCAATATAATGAGTCAAGGTTAAATTATTTATTTATCCGATGGGGTGCTTTTACGGTCACTATGTTATAACCATGAGACGCTCTGGTACCAAGACCCACTGGTGGTATTTTCCCAGCAGCATCGTCACAATGAGAATGCATAAAATTTGGGTGGTGAACAAGGTGGCGACCCTCGGTAGTAGTGATGCGCCTTACACCCAGTAGAGCAGGACACTAGTATGGCAGGATTTCGTATCACATATAAATGTTTGAAAATGTGTAAGATGAAGTGAATTAAATGTATGCAATAGGGAGTGTCAATCTCTATGTGTGGTAAAATGCCCAACTATACATTCCCTTTTGCAGTTTGGAGCTGGGTTGCTCCCCTCATAGTAGATTGGATGTCTCTGCACTCCCTTCTGATAGCCAAGGCAAGCTCATTTATGAGAAAATTATGGTCCTTAGTCTCGACAGGCAAGCCTATGGTTTCATACTATCACTAGTACAAAATGACTAATTAGTTACTAAAAAAATAACTAAAATTTGCATATGAATGACCATTTTTCAGTTGGTTACCAATAGTAGCTAATTTACAGTATCTTATAATGGGACCAACTTTTAGTCATTTTTAACTTAGTCATTAATTGGTTTACTCAATTTTACCGTCTAGTAGTATATTTAGTCATATATTCGGTCATTAATTTTCATTGGTTTAGTCATTAATTGTTGCAATTAATGACCAAATATACAACAAAATATATTACTATATGAATCCTCAAGAAAACCAATTAATGACTAAAGAAATATGACCAAAATGTTGGTCGTGTTATAAGATACTGTAAATTAGCTCCTAATAGTCATATATATGCAAATTTTAGTCATCATTTGAAACCAATTAATGATCAAATAAATATGACTAAATTTTAGTCGTGTTATAAGATACTGTAAATTAACTACTAATAGCCGTATATATGCAAAATTTAGTCATTATTTTAATCAAAAAATTATCATTTGTAGTAATCATTTATATTTTTTTGGTATTTTCATATTCATTATATAAACGACTGATTTAGTTTTCTATTCATTTCATTTCATTTCATTCATAATCATTATAAATGACTAATTTAGTCATATATTCATTTTATTCATGTTCATAATGAATTAATATAGACCACTAATTTAGTAGTTTTAGATTGATTTTATGTGTTCATTATTAATCAACATAAATTAATTAGTATGATTTTGAGACTAAATTAAAAAAAATTGCCATTCAATGTGCATGTTTATCTAATATGATAATGCAAAGTTACATATGTTAATTACAAGACTAAATAATATCAAGTGAAAATAAAAATAATTTGAACCACATAAATTTTATTATATAAAATATCAAGTATTACAATATGAGTTTCCAACTTAATATCGATTGAACTATAATTTACACATGAAATATTGTTTCATCGTTTCAAAACATTATCACTATGTTGCCAAAGCATTCCAAATGAATTCACCAACTTTGAAGGCTTGACCATCAGTCTCTATGAGTGTGTCTTATGCAAGATATTGGCTCTAAGGGTATCTCTAGACAGATTCTCTTCTCTCTCTCATTTTGCATTTGTCGCTCTAGTGTTATTGTTCTCCTCTTTCTTTAATTGCTGCTTCTCACCATCAATATTGAGTTCCTCTCCTAAAAATGAAAGAAGATACAATGCAGAGTATAAGACATGAAATACGATCAATACTTGAATATAAAATAAATTAGACTATAAAATATTTATACGACATATACCTCGACATTTGACAGTGGCTACTATGCAGCTAGATGACCTATATAAACAAAAAAAATAAAACGTCACCATAGAAAATAACACCTTAGGAACTTAGTATTCAACCTTCAACAAAACCTTAGGCACAATCATACCAACTAAGTTACGTGTTAAAAACATCAGGCAATAGATAAGTTGTGAAAAAAAATCTAAAAGAAAAAGATCAGTGAAAAAAATATCCTTATTGCTTGTTCTAAAAGAGTCATGTTCCATAAATTTGGATATTCTTTTGCCCACAGTAAAAGTTCCTTGCTATTATGACCTATGTTTTTAGGATCATGAGATTGATCCAACATCATATTGGATTGTGGAGACAAAATGATTCAACTTTCCAAGATGAGTACCTCACTTGGTTGAATGAAGGTGCTAGCTGTGAGTAGTGTCAAAACCTTAGGGAAGTAGAACACTAAGGCCTAAGAAAATATATCACCACTTGTCCATTGAAAGAAAAAATTTCAATCCCACAATGGCCTCTGGGAGTACATTTCGTTGGATGGATATCACACTTTGAGAGATGATTGTCTAATATAATGAGAAGTGTACATATATTGTCACAATGCCCCTCACAGTCAGACCCTATAGTTGTGTCCTATAATATTAATCATATTATACTATTTAATTATAAATTATGACTATCAGATAATTATTAGTTTGAATAATTAGTTTGAAATTGCATTTTTAATATTTCTGTATACATGAAAATATTTGGAAAAGAAAAGGTACTTTTTGTGACTAGTTAATTTCGAGTGAATCTAAATACACAAGAAATTATGGTTCCTTGGTGTTTCTCTAATGTTATCCGCTCATTGTACCAATTGCTCCCATGTCCTCTATTTCTTTTGGTGAATTCCTCTTTGATGATGTCCAATGCCAATGCAATGGACATTTATCCTCGATGTTTTTATGAGCCAAAGGGAAGCTCCACAAGTAACAACCAAAAAGTAGCCTCAAATATATTATTGGGGGCCAAAATGAAATAATTATATGACAAGCCAAGAAACACTACATGCTAATCATCTTCCCTTTAATATTGATTAATAATTTCTTTGCATGATCATGTAATACTAAAGTGTCAAGTAGGGACATTTAAAGTTAGTCATCCATCAATATCACCTTTGAGAGTTCTTAGTAGTTAATACTTCCTATTACACACACAGTAGATCACCAACTTCAAGGATAGCTATATAAACACAACAGAAATGAAATCAAAAGAAATGCTAGGAAGTCAAATGCGACTAATCTTGAGTCAAGCAAATACCAAGCCCTTCACATTAGCAAGGCACTATTAGGCACTAAAATAGAAAATCCTTCCATTGCATCATTTTCACATTTTCTTTAATTTCTTTAATTGAGAACATAACTTTTAAAAGAAAAAAATTTCATTGAAAAAGGTCTCAAAATCTTAGCAAATGCTCCAATGATTGTTGTATCAATTAAACAGAAAGGCAATCGTTCGATATTCTTTTAACTCGCGGAATATATTGAAGAATATGAAGATTTCTCATCCCTTGCTCCTAATCAAATTGTAATTTGTGGGTTCCAATCAAGTAATCAATTTCCCTCCAAGATAGTTAAGATATCACTTTGGAGAAGGACTTCTAGAAGCATTGGGATAGTAGAAATTGAATTAACTAGGAGGAAAATGAATCACTTTAGTGGGTGCTCCAAAATATTTGAACGCAAGTGAAAATGATTTTATACTCCCTCCACACATTTTAAAATAGAAACCATTCAACAACATCTCATTTATTTTTCCATCTTTCTGTAATATGTAATTCTTTGAGCAAGAATAGAGCATTCATAAATATTGTCATGAAAGAGGACTCTTCATAATCCTAGTAAGTTGGGGTCTAACAAAGAAACAATTTCATGTAGTGAATAAATATTACATGGTAGATTTCAGTGATTAAAATGAAAACTTTATTCTTAATCTCATTACAACAAAAATAAATTCTACCCTAACTAGTTGGGATCTAACAAATCAAGAATTTCATGTAGTAAAGTAAACTTACATGGTAGATCCAAATTATTTGCAATGACATATTTATTCTTGATATTATTACAACATAGACAAATTCAAGAGTACATACATATTTCCTTATCTGAGACAAACTTTGAACACATTCCGAGATTTCATAGAAATATAATGATACAATTTACTTGTAGGACATGAGAAAGCTATCTACATCTAGCACCTGTCACTAGACAATAGTGTTATTAAGACACCATCTCATGGAATTAGAATCATGTAGATAGATAGTGTTATAGAGATACCTTGCAACACCTATTCAACACTACCTTCAAGCTTCAAATTCATCAATTGATTTACTTTAGTAGAAAATTCTAGTGGGATTTCATTAAATACAACCCAACAAAAGCCATTTATGATAGTTGTTGTTGCCTTCTCTAGATCTATCCCCCTCTGGAAATAGAATAACTGATATTCCCCAATTTTTGAGGTACTTGTTTCATGTTCAACATGGGCTATTGGGTTCTTCACGTGGAAAAGGTTGCAAATATTAGATGTATAATGGAAACAAGCATGCAATTCAAGGTTTCTCCTAAAGTCTCTTGGATGAATTATAAAACACCATCTACTTAAAACATGATATATGGTAGTAACAAAAACCTACCCAAGATCCCACTTAAGAATTCAAAATATTTCAAATAGGAGATGTCTTAAACAATATCAACTATTTAATTGCATAATCACACTAAAATAGACAAACATTTAAAATGTTGAAAAGTGTGAAAAAAATGGAGTTAGAATATTATAGTAAATATATTTCATAATTTTCATATTTCATAATTTACTATAATGTTACTGACTTGAAGATAAGATGGTTAGTGCAACTATTTACTTTAAATATGCTGAAAATGGAGTTGGGCCAACCAATTTTCAGAGTTGTAATATTATAGTAAATAGTTTCACTGACCATCTTATTTGAAAATTATGAAATATTAGTAGTATCTTGCACTAAATAGACAATGTTGGCATAGAATCTTTTATTGTGTTTTTTACTCTGTGTCACAAATTTATTGATATTTTATGATTCTTGGTTTCGGTTTCCATGCTAAGACTGGCTTCATCATGCTTGCTAGGATTTTTAGTTGTGCACACATCATATTTCTCACTTCTAGTTGTATAAAAACAAAGAGTATGCACAATGAGATCTAGTGACATGTGGGTGTCTATTTTACTCAATGATATGCTTGATTTTTTACCCCATTCCAATCTTACCCCAATGAAATTAAGAGAGACAAGGACACAAGAAGGATTATCAATAAATGAAATTAGAGACTTTAGAATGAAACTCAAATTGTACCTGAATGTAACGATAAGTATTTGCATCTGCATGGTCATCGCTGAACATCGAATCACACTGTGAAAAATTCCTTGCATTATGAGAACTTGGTTGCACCTGCACTAATCCTCTATACTAGTTCCTTGACTTGCTTATAGATATAATTTTAGAAACAATCCTACACCTAATTCAATTCTTCCCGATATTGATCAACTTTGTTCCCCCTATTGATAGTTACTTTTTAAGGCAACAAAATAGAACTATCCAATTACATCATTGCCTTTCAAAACAATGCTTGAGTATTTCTAGATGATTGTTGAACCAATATCTACTCAGGTCCACAAAATCCTTGATTTGTCTCCATCGCATAAACCTTTTTTGTAATAAAATTATAAATCCCATGTCTGCATTGCTCGTCCCCAACATACCAATTATTTATAGTGGAATACTTTATCATTTCTCCCTTGGTGCAATAGAGATACACTACTGTGGCATGAAGATGATTGGTGTCATAAAATGGTGCAATGCATCCTTCAATATATGTCACAAAACGCCTCTCACCTCACATAACTCCTCTCATCTACAACAATAATGGTCCTCTCAATATGCCTCGTCTCCATCTCATTCATCTTGAAATATGTGGATATTTGCATGGGTGACAAAGTGTGCTTGGGGATTTAATAAAAGGATCTATCACTAAAAAAATATATATTGCAACATAATAGTTATCAGTAGGAGGAACAACCCTACTAAGATACTTGCTAACTAGATCAAGATACTCCCGAATTACCTCTTATAACGAAAAAAAGATAACCTCAACTGCATATAGAGTTTACCTATGCATGGTAGCAATGAAAACACTGTCAAAAACAACATCTACAATAACATTGGTCAATCTCTTCTTGTAGTCAAGGCCATGCCCAACTTTTGAAAAGTATCAAGCAAGTCAGGGTCCACCTCATCCAGGCTCCTCTTCTTCTTCTACTCTCTCTGTTTAGGTTCAGAATAATAGAAAGGGTCTTGGAAATTTATGGGTGGGTAAAAGTTATCAGACCATTTGGGTTCTTCCATTTTAATCATTGACTGTAAGCACTAAGTTTAAATTGCAAAATCCATTATGGTTCCTTCCTTTTAGCTGAAATTAACCTAAGCTTTAGAGAGGTGTAAGGTTTAATGGATCTAGGTATATTATACTTAAAATATAGTAACATGGTTTAAAACTGTAGGCATTGAGATTAGAATCTAAGGATGAAACATAAAATGTTTTATGTTCATTATTACAAGAAATTTTAATTTCATGTAACAAAGTTTGAGGAAGGTCTAGTATTTGCATCCTACCAGAAAATTTTCTTGCATCACTCGAGCCCTTTAAATTTGGGTATGGTAGAGTCCATTACATAAACAATCCACCACTAAAAAAAGGTGAAAAGAAAAACTAAATGTTCATGATTACAAGAAATTTTAATTTCATGTAACAAAGTTTGAGGAAGGTAGTATTTGCATCCTACTATAAAATTTTCTTGGATCACTCGAGCCCTTTGATTTTGGCATGGTAGAGTCCATTACACAAAAAATAAACCACTAAAAAAAGGTGAAAATAAAAACTAAAATTCCATGCATTTTGACCCCAGAAAAGTTAGGGAGGAGCGAATTGATCTATATAATAAGGACATGCAAAATTCTTACTTTTCCATTGTCTTTTGATGAATTGTTGGCTGTAATCCATACCCACATTATCATAATCATTAAACCCTTTGTACAATAAAGACATGCAAAATGATTACTTGTGCATTGTCTTTTGATGAATTGTTGGCCGCAATCAAGATCTGCATTATCATAACCATTAAATGATCAACTCTAGATGAAATTTATGCTTTGATCATATAAACCCTCGAAATTGTTTACCCATAAGAACAAAAATCATCTTTAGTAAAAAAGGAAGAATGCTCCAGAGTCCAAATTCATACCCATGTACAAATGGCCAAAATCTCCACTATCATAATCATTAAACCCTCAACTCTAGATGAAATTTATGCTTTGATCATATAAACCCTAGAAATTGTTTACCCATAAGAACAAAAACCATCTTTAGTAAAAAAGGAAGAACTCTCCAGAGTCAAAATTCATACCCACGTACAAATGGCCAAAATCTCCACGCCCAATGACCTTTCCCTTTCTCCATCTAATCATTTGAATCCCATGAAATTCATAGATCAAGTTGATGACCTTCTTCTAGCATTATCTCCACACTGAATGACCTTGCCCTTCCTCCATCTAATCGTTTGAATCCCATGAAATCCATAGATCACGTTGATGGTATGATGTTGTAAGCAGTGAATATTTTATTTGAACCCACAGCTAAAATGGAAATTAAAAAGAAAAGAAATATTTATATTGGAAAAAATAAAAGAAATATTTATAATATAAAATAAAATATATAAATTGCAATTGGGTTAAATGATTTATTTTTAATAAGAATTTGTTATTTTTTGGTAAGACGCTAAATTAAAAAGAAGAAGAAGAAGTTAAAAATGATATTGGGACGAGTGTAAACATTTAAATATGGCCTCAATTAAGAATAAAAAGTTAAATTAATAAAAATAATAAAATTCAATTTGTTTTATTTTTATTTTGTTATTAACTTGTGTATAGGCTTTGTTACAATACCATGGCTTATCAATACTACAAGTCCAAAAACCATAACTTATTTCACAACCAAAATATTTTATAACAATATGACAAGATTCTTAACTATGGATTTTCACCCTATTCACCCCACATTACAATAGATATTATTAACTTGTAAAAAATAGTCTTTGTTACAATACCATTGGTCAATACCATCGATTATCAATACCACATGCCCAAAAAACATAAATTATTTCACAGTCAATATTTTATAACGATATGACAAGATTGTTAACCATGGATATTCACACTCACTTTACCATGGATATTAACTTGTAAATCGGCTTTGTTACAATACGATGGGCCAATACCATGGCTTATCAATACCACATGCCAAAAAACCATAACTTTCATAGAAAAATATTTTATTTTAATTTAATTTTACAACATATTTTTAATTGACTCTAAAAGGGAAAATCTTACAATTTGAGATATATCTAACCCTCTATCCTCACGACTACTAAAATATTCCCATAGAAATTAAATTAGGTAAGGGTAGAAGGGATGAGAGCAAGCAAATTGACTAATTATAATAGATTAAATATAGTGCATGATTTTTTAAAGCTTTTCATTATTTAATTTATCTGACATGATTGATCCAAATTATAGGTTTAATATTTGACAACCAATTAAGTTTTTTTTATTTAGATAATATATACACCTAGCTAGTAATGAAACGTGTACCAATGATTCTCCTTATTCAACACGCTCATACACTCATGTTTTGGATGCCTTATATCTGCATGGCAAAGGATTTAGGGTGGCAGAGGGTTTTGGTCACAAAAAATCTCTCTTTATGTTGGCAACATTATCATGTTGCATGCTCTTATGGAGGTATTTTCTTCTAGGCTCTCTCTCTGATATTGTCAAGGATTGTTTCATAGGGAGTATTTGTTACCAACTCTTTACCTATAGAATAAAAGGCTGGTTCTGTGATTGCTCCATCACTATTGGGAGCTCGTTGGGTATTAGGGTAATTTCTCAACCTACCTTTTTCATAGTGTAAACACAATGTTTGGTTACTGTCATGTTGAGGTTGACTCATATCCTTAAACTCAATCTTGGGTTTTTGGCAATAATATTTAATTCTAATCCTCTTCCATTTCCATTGATGGGGGGTTATATTGGTTGTTGGTAAACACTTGTATTTTCTCTCTTCTCAAACTCCTATGTTTATTACTTCAAAGGGTAATTGTTCTTTGTTCTTTTTCTCCATAATTCTGAGTCTCGACCTTTGTTTGAACTTGTTGCAACCCTTCCCTTGGAAGCTCCAGATAATTTGGACCCTACAGGGATTTCTTTTTCTTGTTCGGTTTTGGTGTGTAGAGTTTGGTACCTGGGTACCTTCTCCATATGGTTTTAATTGAGTCATTTAGAGTTGCTTCAGTTTAAAATTTAAAGTCATTACTATGTCATCACATCTCCTCAATCCTATGCTTCCCTCATGGTACTATCTCGTCCATAATTCCACTCAAGTGGGTCATTCAACCACCAGTTGTAGCTATTTGTATTGCAGGGTTATTGTTCTCATGGCTACAAGATTACATTCTCCCATCCATAAAGGAGGCGCTTCGAGGTCCTCTTCGACACATCAACAGAGATTGTTTGGCTGGGAATCAGTCGCCAACTTCTTCGAAGCTACATCCCTAGAGGTATGAAAAGAAATTCTTCAGCTTGAGGCTAAGGAATTCAAAGATCGTGTTTACTTCTCAGATTCAGATATAGGAGGTAGTAGCCTTAAGTGGATAGCAAACCCGGGGAAGTTTCACAGGCGAAGGATCCACTTCCTTCATTCCATCGCTCTACATCATCAAATGCAAACTCTTATTAGCATGGTCATCAGAGAAAAGCAAGTAGACAATTATAAGCTATTTGCAGGTCAGGAGGATATCAAATGTATTTTGAGAGACATTAGATGCAACTCAAATTATATAGTTGTTCGATTGTCTCACATAGAACGTTATGTAGTTCATGACTCATAAACTGAGTCGAATGAGAACTAAGAAGGGCCTACAGTCATCAATGTTCTAGCTCAAGCCTCCCCTTAGGCCAACTCTACGGCTACATCACTAGTCGTAATCTTTGACTAAAAAGTCCCATAAGAAATCAAGGTGCTAGCCTATTAAAGGAAAATTGGTTTACTTGGGATGTAGTTAGTTATTTTTCTATATATATATATATATATATATATATATATATATATAGCTTACTTTTCTTGTTATAATTTATAGTAGCATACTTGTTTAAATTTCTAGCAGTAAGACTAGCTAGTTGTAAATGCCAGTCTTTCAATCATCCATCTTTTTATTTTTCCATAGTTCAAAGAATGTCTACTCAGAAGAATGTTTTGAAAAGCAGTTAAAAAATAGTTGAAATGTAAACTTTTCTCCTACAATATTAACAAAAATCTACTAGTTAATTTACAAACAAAATAAAAAAAGTAACTATCTATCGTTATGTCACTAGGTTCTTGTATGGAAGAAGTTATAAACTTTTGATGCTCAACTTTATAATATATACGTTATTGCTGACGCATATCAATTTAGTGTGAAAACACAAATTTAAAGGTCATGTTTGGATTCTAATACATGAATTTAATAGGTTATATCTACAATTTTTATGATGGTCAAATGCATATTCCATATAATTAACTACATATTTGCATTTTTTTTTATTGTTTGGTAGGCGTGTCTTAGCATAATAAATATTGTTCAGAAAAATTATACATGATTCAATAAGTTCAAATAATATTATTTGTTTAATTTTTTTAGTTTTACATATACATATATTCTTCTTGTTATTAGTACGAATCAAGGAAGAGTTAGTACATAGCCTTGCCCAGGAATGGACCTCAGGATTCGTGAAGACCAAACCTCCACATGCAATGGTTGGACCACAGCCTTGAAGCTTATTTGTTTACTTATAAGTTACAAAGTTCAAACTTTCAATTACAAGAAGAAGAAGAAATTATTTTAATGTCCATGAGGCTAAAGATAGCCTATGAGACAGATTGCTTCACCATATGATTCCTGTATTCAACCCTTTTCTTGTGAAGCCTCACAATAAACGCTCTTAGCTTCTCTACAAACCCCATCGCTGAATAGATTATCCCAATAGCTAGCTTCTAGAGTATCTACATAACTTTCCCTGTTGTTTTTGAAGGCCTCACATACTAAAATGAAATGTTTTTATGTTTCCACTTTTTTTGGAAGAGCAAAACATACATACTGTTTCTTCCCACACTTCTTTTGGCCTTTTCCAGCACCCTATTTCACAACAGAGTTTATGAGAATTAGTCCTTAACTGAGAAATAAGAATTTTGGCTCTCCACGAAATATTGACTACTGTCTACTCTTTTTGTTGATGATTATTAGTAGGATTAAACTCTTCAATATAATAATTTTTCTTTCTCCCTAATTCCTTATCCCAAGTATGCTTGTGAAGCTTATCTATAAAAAGAGATACTCTTGTCAAATTTTAACAAAATATATCCAAACATATCATTTAAAACAATAAATAAATAAATAAAAAATAATAATGCACCAAAACTAACCATTCTAATAACGCATTCCAATTTGTTGGTGGGTTATACCACTGCAAATGCAAGTTTCACTATTCTTCATGTCACTCAGGACTCTAATGTGGCCGACACATTGATAGGCACTGGATGTCTCACCCAAAATCCTTGACAATATGCTTATGTGGACAAATTCCCCACATAACTGAAGTTGTGTTCGGACATTACATTTTTCATTGGAGAACATGCTACTCGAACCAGTCAATCATATATGTAGGTTGATGTGGAAAAAATATAACATATATGGCATGAAATCTGAGACACCTATTTTGACAATGGTGGAAGGTTGAGGTGGCGAATCATTCTCTTGGAACTCACCTAATGTTTTAATCATCAGACTTTGATGAAGTGAGCCATGTTTGAATTGTTCTTTGTCTTTGTTTATATTAATCAATTTTTGCATGCTTTCCAATGTATATCTCCTTTATTACGTTATATTTCTAAATGATTTGGAATCCCTGGATTTAAGCTTATGGTGTTCAGTTGAGGTAGTTATATCAATCATTAGATATAAATTGGAATTGGATGGGAGGTTATAAGTTGAACAATGGATATGTTCCATATGTGTTACCTTTTAATTTGAATGATGCATTATTAGATTGACATGGGTTAAAAACCATCTTTCCAAATATGTAGCCACCATTTTGTAATGGTGTCGCTGAAGGGCTATCCCAAAGATTTTAAACTCACACACCTTTACTAGACTTCACTAGATTTCACTGCTCATTCCTCCTACATTTATCACATGTTTTCATTTTAATCCAGTAGATAATATTCACAAATATTTTCAACTATTGCCATCGTAGTTAATCAATTGTTGGGAATCACAATTGCCATTAGACCAAAACCTACAGGTGTTAGTCAATGATCACATCGCTAGAGATAAAGATCCATGAAAGGCGGTTAGTCCATGTCATGAAACACACAGGGAGCTTTGGTTTATCCAATGTCCAACAATCTCCCCCCCCAACGCGAGCCAGGTGTTTATCGAACTCGTGATCGACGCTTTGATACACCTTGTTAGAACATTATTGTCATTACACCAAAACTCACATGTGTTAGTAAACAAACACATCGCCAGAGTTGGCGGATCCTCGAAAGGTGGCTAAACACATGTCGCGAAACACACAAGGAGCGTTGGATTATCTAATGCCCAACATCACCAACGTTTGTTGTTTTCCTTATCAATAGTACTATGGGGAATTATAGTTGTCTCCCTTACCATGTGGGACGATATGCGATGGATTCTATGCATAGGCTAGAATAATGAGAAATTACACTAGTGCTATTTAAATTTTTTCAAGAATTTGAAATTTCTTCTTCTTTTTAGAGGCAAAAATTAATAGAAGTAGATCCAAAGTTGGAGGTGCTGCAAAATCAGTGATTGCTTGGTAATCAAATGTTAGTGAGTCCTTGATATATTTTTCTAGTGTATTTTATTTATTGAATTTACATTAAATGTTTAATCCAAACTCCAATTGATAGTAAATTTAAGAAATCCAAAGATTTTATGAAATTTTTTATTGGGTATTGAAAATTAACAAATTCAAGATTTTCAATATGTGAGTGAATTTATTGAAATTTCATATCCAATGGTCACTTGTAATGTCCAGGGAAACAATATGCACCATGCAATGATGCATTAAATGTTGTATAGGTCAGATATACACCATTGGATTTAAATGTTATATATCTTCATGTATATTCAACAAAGTTTATCCTGATTTATACAATGTTTAATTTACTTATATGTGGTGTATATTGTTAGTGCACATATCCAACACATGTCCAAAGTGAGTTTGACTAACTCTAAATTTTAGTGCATCGTAGTGTATGAAGATGGGACATCCAAAGAAATGCAATTTTTGCAATAAAGAGAAATAAAACAATGTTTTGTTAATAAATTACATGACTATCTAAGATACTTACCACAATGTTTTCAATCTTGAGTGCTTATGTATTTTTATAACTCTTAATTTCTATGGAATTTAGAAGTGATGAGTACAAATGATTATACTAGTAAATCAATTTTGGTTATGGTGATTCCCTACCACTAAATATGCCTTCCACACAATCACTTTTTGTGCTAAGCAACAACATCCTTCTTGTATCATCTACTAAACGATTGAACTCTTAAGGTTTTCTTATTCCATCCACCTAAGGAATTCTCTAGAAAACATTAGAACAATATTGACATCCTTGTAGAGTTTGACAATTTAAAATTTGATAAATAAAATTTTGAGCTCAAAATTCCTATATTGAAAGTCATCTAGTCTAGAGCTTCGAGTATGCTCACAATTGGTTGTTAAGGTCCTCAGTTTGGTTCCAAAGACAAAGTAGACATTAAGGTTCATTCTTTGCCACATCTCTACCCATGCTTTGAGGTGGTTGTTCGTTCTTATTCTATTTATGTTGTTCACCTCTAGATGACATTTATTTTGTAGGTTTTAAAAACCCACCCATCCACCATAGTTAGATCCATCTCATAATGTTACAACAATGTCATTGTACAATCCTATAAAGAAACATGGAATGTCTAACAATATCTACTTATCCCATGGATTGAAACTCATTTTGGGGCTATCTTTTATATTTTCTAGAATTTAGAGATTTCCAACAACTAGGCTTTTCAATACACATATCTTCTTCCCTTTTGCTGCTTTTGTTAATAATTACCTCAAATGATTCTATTACTACCCTAATTAAAAATAGGAAATAAAATTTGACATAATATTAGTAATAAATGTCTACAAATGTCTTTGTGTCTTTTCTAGGTCCCTTGGAATCATCCCTTGGCCTTGTGGGGTCCTCGCTGTTTACACAAGGCTGTCACTCTCCACTACTCATTATTTCTAATATGGATCATGAAATCCATCTAAGTTGATGAGGTTATGTTGTCAGTTTCTCAACCAATTCCTTGCTCTAAGGAGGACACACGAACACTCTCAGTGGGATGGAGTTTAGGCTCAATTGGTTCAGTATGGGGTTTGGGTCTGTTAAGGCTGATTTCATTATCATATTTTCTTTTCAACAACCCTCTGTTTATTGGTTTAGGAACTCAGGATTCAATCGGAGTTGGTATTGGAATTTGTGTCACAAGGGATTTTAGGGTGGAAATTCCTAGTCACACTTTTGTTTCAGTGCCATATTTCAACTATTTTCAGTTTCCAAACCCTGTTGGTACTAACCCTGGTATTCAACATTAATGTTCACAGTTTTAAGTTTCTCAAGCTAGGTTGTCTCAATCCGGAGGTTTCCCATTGAAAATTAGCTCGAGGTTTCATCTTAGCAAAAATTCAAATTATAGCAAGTCTTGTCCCAAGAAACCCCATTGAATTTGCATGAATATTGCCCTAAGGTAGCTCTAGTGTTGAGGGATGGTGTTTGTATGGAGAGGGATGTAGTCATGGTGGAAACGTTACTCGATGGGAGGGTACAAGGCTACCATTTTGAAACTCAAACCCTAAGGGAGTGGGCCACTCGTGGCATTGCTCCCTTGGCTCAAGCTCAAATAGAGGTAGAGATTCTTGCGAAGGGGTGGATTCACTTAAAATTTGTAGCCTTTGGGGATGCAAAATATATTGAATAAATGGTTTGGCATATCAATTCATCTTCTGTCATTTTAAATTAAGGTCACTGTTATTCAATGCTCGCAAGGAGTGGTCAGATTTGTTGAAAATGACAACAAGAAATGTTAAAAATAACATCTAGAAATTCCAATTTAATTTGTCCTTGAATTAGATTGTGAATTAAATCAAAATTCTATTCTCATAACAACTTGTAAGAGTTAATTAAGTCAAATTGACTTAATTGACTTAGGAAATTCGAGTTGGAAGTCTATCTAGAGTCATATAGAGTGATCCCTAAATTTTAGGGGCTCAGGTTGAGTTATTTTGAGTTGTAATTAGATAACTCAGTCTAACTGAGTTATAGTTTTTTTTGCTAATGCAAGAGTCATACATTATATTTCATTAATCAACAATTTAAAATACATAGAATACAACAATCCTCGGTGATTTGAGGGCCAGGGAGAAAACCTACAATAACTGTTAATCGGTCGAGAGGAACTAGCCCCGATCTCAACGTCAAAACCTCAAAATTCTCAAAAGAGATACAATGCGGCATCCAGCAGACCAAAAGAAAAAAAAGACTCGGACTCGGAGCAGAACCAAAGTACCAATCAGAAAAGAAATCAACGCCACTTAACACACCCCATGAGTAACTGTGGATGGTAAAGGAATGGCGCTTTCCACAAAGAACTTTATGCGGCCCGCCAAGAGAAATAAAGACTGACTACTCCCACCATAAACCTAACCTGCTGCTTTAATCACAACCGCCGCGAGAAAATCACACCCTGTACAAGAGGAAGAGTACGTGCCCAAAATGAATGACGAAACGCCACCTATGGATAACCTGTCTCATTAATCTTCACCGTAGATTCTACTAACCCTATTCGATGGCAGCGGTCAAATTAGCAAAGGAGAGAAGCTTGAGACTTACCTAGCCCATTCACGAAACTACACGATCCATCCCAGGTGTCGCTTCACATCATATGATCGGATGGTCTTGGAACATATCGCACCCCCAAACAACCTCGAACAATAGTGTGCGATGAGGGTGGTATTCCAACCGACCCCACTGCCACATGTCAAACAATGAATGTGATCGCTACCAAATCGGGAAAACCGGAATCCACCTTTGGGGATTGTGATTGCTAGAATATCGCTTCCACTCCGGTAAGCAGCTTCCGGATAGAAAACTTCCAGTGGAGCGACCGATGAGAGCGTCAGACGATGTGCCCAATATTCCGGAACTAAATGAAAAAGGAAACACCTGCCAAAGAGCCAGCCAGGGATGACACAGGCAAACACTTGAGGTGATGATGAAGTACGAGATGTTGCTTTCTTCGTTCAGGGCAACTCTGATGTCCAACATGGAGAATAATCCTGATCGTTGTCAACATAATCACTAACCTTGGCATATCTTCCCTCCTGAACCTTTTGTCCAACCTTGAGCAACCCTCTGACCTCTGTTCATTACTCGTTGGTTTCTATCATTTTGCTTCTATACTCTTCTATATCTTCCTCCGCCTGGTTGTGACAGAGTTTTTTCAGGTTGCTCTGCGCCATTGTGTTCCACCTCCATAAGATTGTGTTGTTCTTGCAGCCGACACCTTGGTTGGCAAGAATGTCTGCCAACTTGTTGGCCCTTCTTTTCACATGTATAAATCTGAGGGTACGAAGCTCCTGTAGATGAACTTGAATTCTCTGAAGAACCCGAGTTAACCTCCAGTGTTTTGTGACCTTTTCCGGCCCTGTTCCATTACTAATTCTCTTGGCTGCGTTGATGACTAACTTTGAATCCGCCTCTATTATGACATTTTGGCAATTGTTCTGTATCAAAAATTCTGAGCATCGTTCCAAAGCCATTAGTTTTGCCATGTTGTTGGTGGCTTTTCCTAGGTATCCATGGAAGAGGGTAATTATTCTACCTGTTTCATCCCTTAGAACTCCCCCAAAGCCAGCCTCCCCTGGGTTGCCTTTGGAAGCTCCATCTATGTTGTACTTTAAAAAACCTTCAGGGGGAGGATGCCATAATTCCTCTATCGCCTCTCTCATGCTTGCTTTCTTGCCTAGGCCTTGAGGAATAAGCCCCTACATGTCTAGCAGCCGTAGGATTCTCAACTCTTCAACTGAGGGAGGATTTTTGGGGAGATTCCTAACAATGGTACCAACTGTCTCCTTAAGTTGTTTTACAATCAGCTTCACCAGGCTAAGAGAGTCAGCCTTTACCTCTTTGAATATTCTTTTGTTCCTTTCTTTCCACACATTTCATATAATGAAACCCGACAAGAGATCCCAGGCAAAATTGAGAACTTCATTATCAGAAAACTTATTCCTCCAATTGTTTAGGGTGTTACCAATACATTCTTTGTCTCTATCAGACTGTTTGAAGATGTTGGTAAAGAAATCCCAAATCCTGTCTGTGAAAATGCAGCTGTTGAGAAGATGCTCGATGGTCTCCTCTTGGGTCTCACAGAGATGGCATCTGGAGGGTCCCAGCATGCCCCTTTTTTTGAGGTTGTCCCAGGTTAAAATTTTCCGGTGGTTAACTAACCACATGAAGAGTTTGATTTTCATCCAGCCTTTGTGCTTCCAAAGCTTCTGCCAAGTTTTATTTGGAGCTTGTGGTTCCAGATCAAGGAGAAGACCTTTAGCTTCCTTGATATTGAAGTTGCCCTCTTTGTTGTTGCCCCATCTCAGTTGATCCTGCCCTTTCATTACTAGAATTATTCTCTGATCCAACATTCTCTTCAGGGACTCAGCTTTATTGTTGAGGGTCCTATCCTCTCTACTCTATATTTTTTTCCAAATTCTCCACTTTCCCGCATTATGTGGATTCTCCCAATAGTCTTTCACCTTAGTTAATCCTTGATTGTCAGTTTCTTGCTTGAGACCTAAAAATTCATCCCTTCGAAGGTTAGGTTCTTGTTTCCATTTGTCCTCCCAGAAAAGTGTCAGATCTCCCTCTCTGATTTCCCAGAAACTATTCTTTTGAACCACTTCTCTGTTCTCCCAAGCCTTGTTCCATATGGGGGAGCCTTTCATTATTCCTGTCATACATATTATATCAGAAGCCGGCCAGGCATTGTCATATTTTTCTTTCCAGATGCTTTCCCATTGAGCTTTAGGGTCCTTAACCCAGCTCCACCAAAGTTTTGCTCCTAGAGCCTTGTTGAGAATCTCTAGATTATCCAAACCCAGGCCTCCTTGGAATTTGGGTTTGCAGATCTTTTCCCATGAGACCAAAGCCCATTTTTTCCTTGTTTCCTCTTTGCCCCACAGAAAGTCTCGTTGAATATTCCGAAAATGCTGTAAGACTCCTATTGGAGCTGGGAGGACTGATAGCATAAAGATTGGGATAGCTTGGAGAACTGCTTTAGTAAGCACTAGTCTACCAACTAAATTTAGAGATCTGTTTGTCCATTTCCTGACCTTGTCTTGCATTTTAGTTGCTAGAGGATCCCAAATGCTCTTGTGTCGGGGTTTAGCTGTAAGAGGTACTCCCAAATACTTAGAAGGAAGGGATTCTCTTTGAAAGCCTAAAATTCTGGAGATATTTCTCTGGATGGCGATATGAGTGTTAAAGAAAAAGACTTTTGATTTGGTAAGGTTAACTTCCATACCTGTAGCCTTCGCGAAGTCCTTCAAAATTTGTTTGTAAGCCTGTGCTTCTTTAACTGTGGGAATTCCCTGTAACATGGTATCATCTACAAACTGTTGATGCGTCAGAACCTGCCCATTCTCTGAAAGTTGGAGTCCTTGAATTCTTCCTATTGCTCTTGCATGTTTGATAGATCACCCCAGCCCTTCCATCATGAGGATGAAGAGAAAAGGAGATAGCGGATCTCCCTGTCTAAGACCCCTGGAAGGGATAAAAAGTTTAGAAGGAGAGCCATTCACCAAAATTGAAAAGCTGGAAGAGGTCACCAGGGCCATGACCCATCTGACCCAATTATGATCAAAACCAAACACTGTGAGCACTTTTTTGATGTATATCCAATTTACTTTGTCATAAGCTTTGGCTATGTCCAGTTGCATGATCATGCCCACTCTCTTGTTGCATGTTAACGAGTGAACCACCTCATGAGCTTGAATTATGTTGTCCAAAATTTGTCTTCCTTCTACATACCCTATTTGTTCCCCAGAGATGAGCCTGGGCAGTAGGGGTTTAAGTCTGTTAGCCACAACTTTGGAGATTATCTTGTAAACAACATTGCATAAGGCGATGGGCCTATATCTCTCTGGAGTTTGAGCATTATCCTGTTTTGGAATGAGGGCAATAAAGGAGGTATTGAGAGCTTTCAAAATGGTCTTGTTCTGCCTGGAGTCTTCCACAATCTCCACTATATCCCTTTTGACTATATTCCAGCAGGCTTTAAAGAAATCCACATTAAATCCATCCGGCCCTGGTGCCTTGCCATTTTGCATTTCCTTGAGGACCTCACTGATCTCCTTTTCAGTTACAGGTCTGTTGAGATTACAATTGTCCTCTCTGGAGACCAGTTTAGGTATGTGTTTAATTAAGTTCTTAATGAAAGGTTCTCTTTCTGAAAAGTTTTCCTTGGCAATGTCCCGAAAATGCTTTACTAACACTACATCTATCTCCTCATGGGAGTGATGAATTTGGCCATTTTCATCCTTGATCGAAGAGATTCTGTTGTGGGTTCTATTTGCAATGGTAGATCTGTGAAAAAATTTGGTATTCCATTCTCCTTCTTTCAGCCATAGTACCTTGGATTTCTGTTTCCAAAAAATTTCTTCTTGTTTGCTAAACATTTCCCATTCTTGTTGATATTTCTCTACTTGATCATTTTTGTCTTTATCAAAGCCATTCCTGATCAAAATTTGATTGAGCTCTTGTATTTTGTTTTCTACAATTTTTTTACTTGTGAAAAGATTTCCAAATTCCTTCTGGTTCCATTCCTTTAGCTTCTGCTTGATGTATTTTAGTCTTTTATGTAGCAGGAACATAGAAGATCCTTGAATGTGCAGGTCTTCAGCCCACCATTTTTCAATATTGCTGTTGAAATCCGGGTGTGACAGCCATATATTTTCAAACCTGAACGGTTTGTTTCTTGGGGTGCCAATGCCCTTGATCTCCATTTGAATCGGCTAGTGATCTGAGCCTCCAAAAGGAAGAATGTCTGCTATTATTTCCTTGTCTAGAAGCATGAGCTCTTCAGAGATCATGAATCTGTCTAGCTTGGAAGCTACCTGGGAATCCCCTCCTCTTTTGTTGTTCCATGTGCAAAGGCCATTGTTTGTCTCAATGTCCACCAGCTTCATGTTTTCTGAAAAACATTGGAAAGCTGAGGAATCTTTGCTTAGAGCTCTTGTACCCCCTTTTTTCTCTAAGAGAGATCTAATCATGTTGAAATCTCGTCCTATAATCCACGATAGCCTTGAAAATTTGTTTCGAAGGTCCACTAAGGAATCAATAAACCTGATTTTTTCATCTAACCTCTGAGGGCCATAGACATTCGTAACAAGAAAGGTGTCCCTGTCGCCTACAGGCTGAATGACAACTGATAAATAGTTTCTTGATGCCTCCGCATCTATAATGCCTAATTTTTGGGGATTCCAGAGGATAAGGATACCCCCTACTGTATTTTCTGCTTTGACTTCTATAAATTCATATCTGCTAAGCCATTTACTATGGATTTGTCTTATCTTTTGAACAAAACATTTCGTTTCTTGGACAAAAATTATATCTGGAGTTACCTGCTTCATTCTATTATTCAGTATTCTCTGCTTTCTTTTGCTACCTAGACCTCTGATGTTCCAAGTTGTAAACTTCATAATTACAGATTGGTAAAGGAGTAACTGGTTAGATCTTTCATCTTACCTGAGTCTATCATGAGCTTTCCACATTCCATTAATAGCTCGTTCTGCTTTTTTCTACCCCTTTTTTCCCCGGGTTTCTTGGAGCTAATTCTGGTGTTGATTTTACTGCTTTTATTCCATGAGTGCCCTGTCTTTCCATGCTGTTATCTTCGCTCAATCCCTTTGCCTGAGTTTTCCATAAGAATAACTACTTTACTCGAATGCATTCTTCTTGTGGTAGAGATTCTACCCCACCCGTTGTTCCCTTACTCAAGAACCCTTCTAGATCTAGGTTTTCTCTGTCAAGAATCTCTTGCAACTCATTGTCTTCCATTTCCATCTCGCTCTGAGTCATTTCCTGATCCATATCCATCTCTGATTCACTCATCATGATCCCTTTTTATTTTTCCTTTACCTTTTCTTGATCTGTTCTTCTTCCTTGTCCTGCTTATCATATCCATCTTTCATTACTTGATTTTTGACTGTTGTATCTTCCTCTTCTTCAAGTACTTGGAACGGATTCAGCCTCACTATTTGGTCTCCGCTTTGGTGTTGTTTTGGCCCTTTTTTTCCATTTCTACCTTTATGAGCTACTTTGTGAAAGCCCTCTGTTTCTTTCATTATGTTGGGATTGCTTTTGATCTCTGCCTTACTGAGAGGGTAGTCTCTAAGGAGGTGCCCATGTTCATGACATTTTCGACATCTAAAAGGAATATGCTCGTAGTCAACCTTCTACACCCATTCCTCATCATAAACCTCCAATATAACTTCATCCAGAAGTGCTCCAGATAGGTCCATCTCTACACAAATCCTAGCAAAGGAGGTATATTTTCCCCTTCTTGTGGCTTCAGAAGTTTTGACATACCTCCCTAATTTATTTCCTATAGCTGTTAGTGATTCTATTTTCCAATAATCCAAAGGTAGCGAATAGAGTCTTACCCAAACTGGGACTGAGGTAAAGGTTTCCCGCTCCGGCACGAAGTTCATCATCCACGGCCGCATATAGAGCCCTGCTACTGCAAAGAAGTAGGGCCCCCCTTCAAACACTCTATCTTTGTCCTCAATGTTTGCAAACACCACAGTGAAAAAACCCTTGGATCCTAGATGAAGATCAATGCTTCCTTTAGGCTTCCATTGGTATCTGATCCATGTTTGTAAAGCCTTTTTAGTGGGCCATAGTCCCATGAATTTGCATATGATTGCATAAGTCTGCATGTGCTCCCTGTGGGCCTGCAGCTCTGGGTTATTTAAGATTACTCTGGGAGTAATTTCAGCTTTGGGCTTGCACGGTCCCTTTTGTTTCCTGTCTGTTGTTCCCTGTTTTTTGTCATTTTCCTCCTTGTCTTTTGTGCCATCATTTTTCTTCTCCTTGTTACTTATTGTTTCCTTGTCCTTGTTTTCTCCTTCTTCCATCGAGTTACCTCTGCCTGATTCCAGGGGTGTCTTGCCCTTGTTAACCACTACCTCTCTGAAGGAGGGAGTGGAGCTCCCTCCTTTGCGACCTTCCATGGTGAAACTCCCGCTCAGAAACCTTCTGCCTTGATCTTCCGCAGACTCCCGCACTTCGCTCTTGATTCTCTAAAAAAAAAAAAAAAAAGTCTAACTGAGTTATAGTTAGTTAAACTAGTTTGAACCATTGGAGGAGCTAGTAGAGGTTTAGTAGTAGTGCACCTGTGCATCACCCATACCATTCACTCATAAATAACTCATGCATGTCATGTTTAGGGACAATGTACTATCAGTTGTATAATTTTCCGAGTTGTACAGATGGTGCATGCAATCAGTTGAGGACCGATATTTGGATTGCATTGTTATTGAGAGGGAATTTCCACATTGAATAGAGGCTAATTCCCTTAGGGATTACGAAAGGAAGTAGGGGCTTGGAAGGCTAGTAAATTGGCTAAGTGTTGGCCAGAGCCAACCTAGGAAGCAGAGAGGTAGATTGTACTAGTGCAAGAATTGTTCAGGTTGAAAAAGAATTGTATTTTCTTCATAGATATTATGGTTAATGCAATATAGATAATCATGGTTTTGAGTAGTTGCTTTCCCTATAGAAATATTGTTTTATGTGCGATTGATATTCTTGATTTTCTGATTATTTTTTTCATTGATCAATTTTGGTTTTCGCAAATGAGTAGAGTAGATTGTTGTCTTATGTTTTAGCATATCACATAAGTTTTTGAATCTACAAGTTAAAATATACATGGTACCAGAGTTGAAGACAATATAGAAGAGGATAATTCAAGTTTGTTGTGTAGGTGAAAATCGACTTTTCAAGCTCATACTTTAGAGCAGTGATATGTCATTCTACGGTTTGCGACTTGAGTATGCCTTGGAGGGAAACTCAAATTACATAGCTTGGAAGGACATGATAGAGGCAGTTCTAGAAGACAATGGCCTCAAGAAATTCATAGATCATTACATTCCTAAACCTCCAACATCAGATGCTAAAGATCTAGTTGAATAGAGAAAGTGTGTGGCAAAAGAGAGAAGGATTACCCTGGAAGGAGTTCAAGACCACATTGTCTCAAGTATCCATGGTAAGGATACTCCATACTCAACGTGGAAGGTATTGACGGACTTGTTTCAAAATAACAGTGACCATAGGAAGTTGGCACTGAAGAACAAAATCAGAAAGATCAAGATGGAGAAGCGCGACTCAATTCCAAATTACTTGAGCAAGTTCACCCATTGTCAGGATGAGCTTGTAAGTGTGGGGATTACTGTTGCCAAAGACGATATGGTGAGCCTAGCTCTTATAGGACTTCCCAAGAGTTGGCACAGTTACCAGGAATCAGTTAATGGGAGCAAGAAGCTACTAGATTGGGAGTGGTTCGGCGGAACAGTAGAGATGGGACCTCTTCCAAAGAAGTGGAAGACGAATTTGCATTAGTCAGCAAAGAAAAGAAAGCCAAGGGAAAGAAGTCCCAAGGTGAGGCAGGCGACAATAAGAAGGACTTGTCGAAAGTCAAGTGTTTTCATTGTCACGAGTACAAGCACTATGCCACAGATTTCCCACAGAAGAAAGCAAGCAATAAAGAGTATGATGTTGCAGCAGCAGGTGAAGCTCTACCTTCACAATTTGAACTTGATTTCACTCTCATTGCATGCATGGATAGCAATGTAATGGGAAGCATGTGGTATCTTGACATCGGTGCCTCATTCCATATGACGTGGAATAGAGATCTCTTCAATGATTTTGAGGAGAAAGACCTCAAGCAGAACATAGAGTTTGGAGTTGATGAGAGTTATAGCATTACCGGGATCGGTACAATTACCTTTCAGAGGGATTCTGGCTCCCCTCTCAGAATCACAGATGTGAAGTATGTTCCAGGACTAAAGAAGAATCTTATTTCTGTCGCGGTATTGGAAGACCATAGCTATGATGTGATTTTTAGTAAGTGAAAGGTTTTCCTTAGACACATCGCCACAGTACAGGTGAAACAAATGGGTGTGCGAGTCAAGAACTTGTATGCAATTGAGGTACAAGATGAATGGAAAGCCTTGAGGGGCAAGGAAAAGGTTAGAGACTTGGTGGTTGAGAGGGAGCGTGAATTATCTCTCAACATGAAGCCCTAGAAGCAGCCTCAGAAGAAGTCTTAGAAAGTTTTGGAGCAGCCAAAATTAGAGAAGAAGAGAGGAGACCAAGTGAATAGATCTACTCAAGCAGAGAAGAAACATCCTTAGAAGCAACCTCATAAAGTTGTGGAGCAGCCAAAATTGGAGAAGAAAAGAGGAGACCGAGTGGAGGCATCCACTCAAGCAAAGGCCTCCAGTAGGGGGAAATTTCGAGCCAAGTGGGCAGAGGGAGCACATGCAGCCATACCTCCTGGTGAGAGGTGGGGTGATGTGAAGTATCAGTCCTAAGAGTGCATAAATTTGGGTAGGGTCCATTGAGAAGTTTTTTCTCATGGATCATTACCTTTCTACAGGAGCATATAATACACAGTAGTAGGATGAATCAGTGGCAGTTGATGTAGTTAGATATCAGAGTGACAGAGGTAGATTCTAGCAATAGTTAGATACTAGGGAACGTAGAGTAGAGTTGACAACAGTGTAGATGACACAGAGGCAGAGTCAATAGAAGCATAGAGTTTTCAGTCGACAGAGGAAAATCTAGTTGCAGATGTTGCAGTAGCAACAACAAAAGTGACAAGTGTTGCATTCAGAACATTCCAAAGGTACTAGATCAGGATAGAGTTGAATTCCTTTCTTTTGAGAGGGAGTGTTGAAAATGGAAACAAGAAATGTTAAAAATAACATCTAGAAATTCCAATTTAATTTGTCCTTGAATTAAATTGTGAATTAATTCGAAATTCTATTCTCATAGAAACTTGTAATAGTTAATTAAGTTAAATTGACTTAATTGACTTAGGAAATTCGAGTTGGAAGTCTATATAGAGTCATGTAGAGTGATCCCTAAATTTTAGGGGACTAGGTTGAGTTCTTTTGAGTTGTAATTAGATAATTGAGTCTAACTGAATTATAGTCAGTTAAACTATTTCTAACTGTCGGAGGAACTAGTAGAGGTCTAGTAGTGGAGTAGTGCACCAGTGCATCACTAGTACCATACCAATTAACTGAAGATTCATTCATAAATAACTCATGCATGTCAGTTCAGAGGAAGACCCAGTTGAGATTAGAGTTCAGGGACAATGTACTATAAATTGTATAATTTTTCGAGTTGTACAGATGGTGCATGCAATCCGTTGAGGACCTATGTTTGGATTGTGCAATTATGGAGAGGGAATTTCCACATTAAATAGAGGCTAATTCCTTTATGGATTGTGCAAGGAAGTAGGGGCTTGGAAGGCTAGTAAATTGGATAAGTGTTGACCAGAGTTAGCCTAGGAAGTAGAGAGATAGATTGTATTAGTGTCGGAATTGTTCGGGTTGAACAAGCATTGTATTTTCTTCTCAGATCTTCTGGTTAATGCAATATAGATAGTTGGGGTTTTGACCAGTTTCTTTCCCTAGAGAAATAATTGGTTATGTGTAATTGATATTCTTCCTTTTCTGCTTATTGTTTTCATCGATCAATTTTGGTTTCTCTTAATGAGTAGAGTAGATGTTGTCTTATGTTTTAGCATATCACATAAGCTGTTGAATCTACAAGATTTGGTTCCCCTTTGGGTTCGATTGTCGGGTTTACCACTGAAATATTGGGCAGATGAGATATTTCAGGATATTGGAAACATTATCAACACATATTTGGCCTATGATTCTTCATATCTCATGTCAAGGATTATGATTATGGGTCACATTTTGGTTAAGGTGGACCTCAAGGATGGTCTTCCTGAAGAAATTGACCTTGAAGGTGGGGAAGGGTCTATTCAAGAACTTGATTATGAAGGTGTTCCTTTCCGCTTCTACAGATGTCATCGGTATGGTCACCTTGTTAAACATTTTATAATGGTTCAATAGACTTCAGGGGATGAGGAGAATCTCTTTTCGGAAGGTGCAGGGCTTCTGAATGGGGTGATTTCTTCTAGTTGGGAGGTGTGTTTTCCTCTTAGGTGTTCATAGGAATTGGTATCCATGGTTATTGTGCCTCAATTGGATCTTATACATTTTGACAACGGTTAAATGGATCCCCTAGAGCGTTTTGTTCCTAGTACCACTCCTTCCTCCTTTGTTTTTTCTTGTGATAGTAATATATTTGACTTTATGGATAATTGTAATGGTTTTCTCTCATCCTCATCTTTATGGGCTCCTCCTTTGTCTCTACCGCACTCATCTACCTATCTTTCTCAAGCCCTTTGCTCCCTTTTTTTGTCGCAATTTGATTTCTCATCTCCTGTTACCACCCCCTCACAATCTCACTCCTTGTTGGGAGATGATTCTTATTCATACAATCTCTATCCCCATTCAAATGGCCGCTTTCAAAAAAAACTCTAATTTAGGGTTAGGTCAATTTCAGATCTCTTTCCTAGATTCAAGGGGTCGAGGTAGGAAGTCCAATATCACCAAAGCTAAAAAGTACACCAAGGTTGATATGGTACCAGGAAGACAAGCTTCAATTCAAGGGGCCCTTAGAGCAATTGCAACCCCCTTAAATGTGCCCTTATGAAAATCCTCTCTTTCAATTGTAGGGGTCTGGCGAGTCTCCCAAAAAGAATCTCTCTAAAACACCTTATTTAATATGAGTCCCTTGGTGTTATTTTCCTCCAAGAGACCCTAGGACCTGATCCTTTTATTTTACAATGTCTTGATAAATTATTGCATGGGTGGAGTTTTCACTGCATAGTTGTCACAGGCCACCTAGGGGGTTTGGTGGTGGGATGGATTAGTCATAGCTTTAAATTTCTCAATGCATGGAGAAAAATGGAAGTTCTGGATATATAAATTTTTTCAGAGGAATTGTCTAACACCTTCTCCTTGCTCAATGTATTTCTTCCTACTCAAAACCGAAGACAATTTTGTGAGTCTTATTTCAGTAAGACATTCTTAAATTAACTTACCATCATTATTTGTGGAGATTTAAATGTCTCCATGGGTGTCTCTAAATCCTGGGGGGAAAAAAGTAAATATTGATTCATTAGCTGATTTTTTCCATGATTGCATAGTGAATCTATCCATTATAGATGTGGAGCCTCTAAAGCTCCACCCTGCCTGGAGAAATAAGAGGTTGGGTCTAGATCGTATAGGCAAGAGATTGGACAATTTCCTTGTTGTAGAATCTATCATTGGTAAATTATTATCTATTAAACAATGGGTCGACACTGGTGGGGCATATGACCATTCCCTTATCTTCTTTGAAATTAAAGGTGCCACCTTCTAACCAGCATGCCCTTTCAAGATGAATTCCTCCTGGTTGAAGGATGTATCCTTTGTGGAGATGTTAAAAGAGAAATGTTCTCCTTTCTCACCCCAATAAGCGATTTTGGATGGGAAACAATTTTTTGGAAACCTTAAGAAAATAAAGGAGCATACTTCAACAAAGAAACAAGCAGATTCTTTGGAACTTACAACAATTGATGACAAGCTTAGAGATATTTCATATCAAGAGGGGGAAGGTTATGAATCTGTTGAATCTAGAGACCTACTCTTTCAATTGGAAAACATAAGGAAATCTATTTTATAAATCGTGAGGTAGAATAGCGATTGAAGAGAAGATCCATCTGGTTGGAATGTGGGGGAAACAACACAAAATTCATCCAGGCATTTGCCAAAGTTCGTAAGATGGAAAACACGATTTGGTCGTTAAAGGATCATTTATGAAGGGATTTTTCTTTGTTCTTGGATCTAGCCTTATTGGGTGTCCTCCACTTTGAAGATCTATTTAAAGCCTAATAGGAGGTCATAATAAATGAAATCATTCATACAAATCTCCCCTTCCCCCGTTTTCTCAATGAGGAGGACAATCGTGAACTAGTGGTTGATGTTTCAGAGGATGAATTAAAGACCATTCTCCACAACTTCCAAAAAGACAAGAGCCTAGGTTTAGATGGATGGGGCATTGAATTCTTTTTGAGACTTTATGAATTTCTAGGGAATGATTTATTGATTATGGTCGAGGAATCCAGTAGGAACCATCATATGCTCCTTCTATTAAATTCCACATTCATTTCTATGATTCCTAAAGTATACTCCCTTGCTTCCTTTGATGATTTCAAGCCCATCTCTTTATGAAATGCCATTTATGAAGTTATTACAAAGGTTATTTCCCTTCCTCTTAAGCTGATTCTCTTTACCTCCATTTCTGAAGAACAATTTGGTTTCCTTGAAGGTAGACAAATTCATGAAGCGATTGGAGTGGAAAAATAAGGTCTAAGCAACCTAAAGATGTTGAACCTCAAAGGGGCTATCTTCAAGCTTGATTTATCAAAGGATCATGACTAGGTTAGTTGGATCTATCTCAGTTACATTTAACTCATGTGGGTATTAATCTCGACTTCATAACATGGGTCATGAGTTGTATACTAACAGTTTTCTTTGATGTGTTAAGAAATGGTGCAACATCTCCTTTCTTTCATGCTCAGAGGGGCCTTCGTCAGGGATGCCCCCTCTCTCCATTATTATTTCTATTGGTTGTTGAGGGTCTTAGTAGGCTCTTGGAGGAATCAAAACAAAATGGGGATTTCCATGTGTGCATGGTAACTCAATCCCTGGTTATATCCCACCTACTATTCATTGATGATATCCTTATTTTTTGCAACTGAGATCCTCGTGAGGTGACACTATTGAAGAACATTCTCTCATTATTTGGGAAGGCCACTAATATGTTGATTAATTTTAAAATATCCTCCCTTCTTATTTCAAATTTGGAAGAGGATGAAATTCAACAAATCATTTCATTACTTCCAATGGAGATCTCTCACTCTAATACCCTCCTCCCAAATTTACCCAAGTTAACCAGTCTGTTGGGGTAAACATGTGATGAGAGGATACTATGATGTGATTCAACTCCCCATGTATAGTTAAGGAAGTGGAACTGACAAAACCAAGCCAATCTGACCTTTCACACATACTATAAAACTTTTAGGAGCCAACCAATCCTTCCAGGTGAGAAACCCCTAAGGAAACTTGACATTTCACTTATATGGACCCCCAACCCTTCCATGAAAAACCATGCATGTCACTAAGGCCTTCCATTCGCTCCCACAACAAGGGCATGCCAACGACTGTGGACTTTTTCAGCTAGTTCTGAAGCAATGACCTTGGCTTTTGTGCCACTTTTTTAGGGCCAAGACTTAGGCCACTACACATAACTTCATGAAACTTCCAGAAATGATAAATGACATTTAAATAAAGGCAGTAATACAAACAATAATTGATAAATGACTTGAATGGAACCCTACTAGCCATGACAAAAATTTCGTCAAACATGTCACAAATAAGAAATCTATAGGTCATACATCATATCTGAGCATAGGGGTCTCATACTTATCTGAGATTCGTAAATAAGAATTTTTTCCATATCACAATAGCTGCATTATCATCTATTAGATCATGTATACATTACACATTCAATTACAAATAAAAACATGATGAAAGCCATACATCAAGTATGTCATAAAATATACACATAACCAACATATAACCAACAAAAATAACAAGGATATAAAATCCATAAAATCCACATATAAGCCAGTAGATTTACACATGAAATACTAAGGAGAAAGATCTCTTATTAATGAATATAAAAGGCAACCAGGTATGGGACTTCCACAAACGACCCGACCATAGATTGGTCGAACCAAATATTTCTTTCAGCCAATCACCCCCATGCCATATTCCAAGCATGACTGTGGGACTCAAAACCAAACCAAACCAAGTTTCCTCAAGCTTTACCACAATCCCCACTGGATCAATAGGCTCTCAAAAAGCATGGACGTTGAGGGAAAAGGTCCCCTAGGGATTTGGGTTAGAACCCTAGCAGAGCAGGAGTAATCTACAACAAGAAACAAGCATTCAACTAAGGCAACATGCTTAAACAAACTAACTATGCGAGGATGAACATACCTGGATGTCCTTCGTTTGGGTAGTTCTAGCCAGGGTTCAAACCCTCTGCAACTCCTAATGATCTTCGAACCTGCAACTCAGCCAATTCAAATACACATAGCAGCATATAGATAAATCATTATAGTGAAATCAACTTTATATCATATAAATATATGGTTAGTTATTCATTGAAATAGTCATTCAGATATAAACCATATCAATAACATCAGATGCATAAAAAAAGTTGATATCAGGAACAAGACAACGTTTATTTTATTGTAGAAAACTATAATAGAAACATGGAAAGAGTTCACCTGAGTCTTCCTCTTCCAACTCCAAGTGGAAACGTCCTCCGGGTCCGTCCAGTCCCAGTCTTCAATAGCCTCCTTCCATAACCAATACCATGATATCTCCAAGCATGTGAGAGAATATCAAAACTCAAGGAAACAAGGGTTTCCTGAACTTGGGGAAGTGCTTGAAGCACAAGGATTCTTCAGACTTGATCAGGGGATAATCTCAGTATAGTAATTTTATATCTTATCTCCTCCTTAAGGCCTTCCCATTGAAGTCTTTTTATTCTTCTCCAAAATTAGTTTTTTAGTTGGGAAACAGTTGGGAACAGTTGGGCCACGGGCACTAATAGGTAATCAATAGGTAAAACCCATGATCTCCGCCCATAGCTAAGGAAATTCATTTTTTAAAAGTTTTTTAACACATATATGCGGGTTGGGTATAGACTGACCTGCGTGTAAACACTTTTAACACAGGGAAAAGTAGCGTACAGGGAGTAAAACATTATTTTTAAAACGTTTGAACCAAGTCTGGAAGGAGGGGTTTCCCTAGGCCATAAACCAAGCATCACAAATACAAAGGGTGATATTTGGAGCTATAACAATGGATGCCACCGAATTTCTCCACCTACACCGTGAGGAATTTTCCTGTCTCTTAGTCTCTAGGATTCACCGTATATCCCACCACGCAACGGTCAAGGATTCCTAGACCTACTCAAGACTCCACCCTCCAGGCTTTACTATATATCCTGCCATTAACCGGTCAAGGATTCCTAGGCCTGATCGAGGGCACACACCTCTAGGCTTTACCATATATCCTGCCATTCATTGGTCGGGGATTTCTAGGCCCAAAGAGGCACACAAAATTCGGCCTTACCACAATCCCAGTCCAGTCCAGGGATTCCTAGGCCTTGTGTTATTTATTTCAAAGACCACCTCACTCAGTTTCGAAACCATCCAGAAATCCATCTCAACCAAATACAAGAGAACTCATCACATGATGGCTATCTATAAATGGCAAGGCAAGGCTGGAGAACATTAGCACACCTGGAAAAACCCATGCCAATGTCAGCAAGAGAACTAAATACACACATGCGTGTGCCAAGCATGTGAAATATAGAAAGGAAATCACACATGCAAATTGATACGTGCAAATAATCCTGTTGTGGCTGCTAGATGCTTCTCTTCCTTGCTCACTCTTTGCCTTATTGGTCCTTCCTTTGCTTTCTTGATCTAATGCTAGAGTTCTCCAAGAAAACTCTAAGTATCCAAGAGTATGAGAGAGAGAGAATAAAGAGAGAGCTCCCAAAATTGAACTAAAAAAAGGTACCAATTGATCCTCAAAAGCCTTTTTATTAATGTGGCCTCTATTTTCTTCAAATTTCCTTTATTTTCCTTCAATTTTCTCCTCGCATGCAACCTGTGATCTTTCACCTTCCTTTTCTCCTAATTTCCTTTATTTCCATAAATAAACTGCCAATTATTGCCACTTTCATTTTTAAATCCTTTTCCATTTCCTTTGCCAATTTCCTTTAGCCATAATATTCGAAATGAACACCCACTAGGATGTTTTTCCCAACATTCAGCTTGGAATATGTGTCCCATGACCTTGGTCTTATATTTTTTTAACATAAAATTTTGACCAAGGTTGTTACACTCACCTTGATGATGCCCTCAAATATTTGGGCTTTGACCTGAAGCCAAATACTTATAGAATGATGGATGATCTTGAAGGTTGAGAAATGTATTAAAATATGGTGTCACAAATGGCTCTCCCGGGCAACCCAACTAGTTTTAATCAAATTTGTACTTGAATCAATTTCTGTGTATTTTTCCTCCCTTTCTTGGATCCCAAAAGGTGTATTAGAGCACAAAGGGTGGGTATGTTACAAATTTTTATGGTTTGGTTCCATCTTTGATGTAACCCTCCCCTGGGTGGGGTGGCAAAAAATAGCTAAAGCAAAGGTCCTAAGCAATTTTGGCCTAAATAACATATTCCTATTCTCTCATGCTTTAGCTGCAAAATGTAGATGGATTATTCTTACCACTCAAATCCTTTGGAAAATGGTTGTAATTGATAAGTACATTTATCTTATCAGGTGGAGGATTGGCTGTGTTGTTCAGACAAGCCTAAAAAAACATGTTTATTATTTGGAGAGCTATCTTAAATACTTTTGAAACCATCTGTAGTGGTCTTGTTTGGAAAGTTGGCTTAGGTCTTCGGGTCCATCTTGGTCTAGACCCCTAGCCTAGTTGTCATGGTGATCATATTCTCCCTTCCCCGTTAATTGATTATCTTCAAGATCATGGGTATTCAAAGTTAGCTCACATTGCTAACTCAGCTTTCATTTCCATTTGCAGTCAAGGGTGGAAATTTGCGACTGAGATGGAAATCCCGACACCATTCATGGATCATTGGAACAATTATATGAGTGCCATATAGTTTGGTCATGTTCGTGTAATGGACAGGGAAGATGAACTCATTTGGGTCGGGGCTAAGTGTGGTGTATATCCCCAAGAGTTGGTTATATTTTTATCTCTTCTGAGAGACATCTAATCATTTCACAATGGTGGTGGAAGATCGTTTGGAAATCAAAATGCCCACTAAAGGCTAAGATTCTCATGTGGTGTATTATGAATGGAAAGGTCCCTATGTGGGATATTCTCCAAATGTGTTTCTCTATTACTCTTGACTGGTGTTCTCTATGTTAGGTGGCTAGAGAAACTATTATTTTTTTTCAAATATCTTTCACTTTAGAACATAAACACTTTAATTGATGTGACATTTAAAAAGTGGACCTTCAATTATTACTTAAATGTATAATTTTAATCAAATGTTAAAACTAGTATCTCTTACACACGAATGTACATAACACTGAGGTAAAACTTAAAAAAAATAAAAAAAATATACAAACATAATACTTTTATTTTTATTTAAAATGTATGAAACTGTAAATATACATGTATATAAATGATGAAAATTTTTAATTTTGAAAAAATAAATGATGTAATATTTTAATAATTTTAAAAAGTGAAAAGGAAGTTGTGCGTGCATGGGCATGCAAGGTCTATATGTGGGCTTGCTTAGTAATTGTGGTAGTATGACAGTCTCGGGTTGCATTGTTTAGGGTTTGTATGGAGGTGAGGGTAAACCATTAGTGTCCCACTATAAGCATTATCTCTTTTCTAGATTAAATAATTTGTTAGCATGGAGGTTAAAGTCTGAAATTTCAAGGGAATAAGCTAGAGACAAAAGTTTGTGAAGGTGGCAAAAGACTTAGCCTTTTTCCCTAGGAGAATGGCTCAGTTTTTGGTGAAAGTTAGTGTGTAAGGAGGGCAGTGTGGAGTCTTCTGTCGTGGTGCATCGGATCGTGTTCTCTTGTTGCGTAGTTATTTCTTTTTGTTTGCTTTTAATTTGTGTCGGATTTGGTTTTGGGGTCTTCGAATTTCTATCCTTAGGTATGAAAGAATGACGACAAGTCAAGCCACATGGAAAGGGTATCTTATTTTCTTGCATGTGGTCTTGGGTCTTGAGTTCCTGGTCAACATCTGGTCCTAAGGTCATTGGGTGTTTGGCTTTGGGTCCGTCTGATTAGCCACAAGTTGTGTTGTAAGGTGAGGGAGCCTTAATTTTGTTTGTGTATTTGAGTTCGAAGCTTGTAGTGCTTGCCTAATTCTAGACAAAGGTCTCTCATCAAGTTGGTGGAATATAGAGGTTTTTATGGCAAATTTGCAAATATTTTAATTTAGGGTTTTGTGTCAGGGGGTTGTGCTTATCATTTTAGCTCCTGGGATAGGTGGGTTTATGTGGGCCTTTGTATGTGTTTAATGGTAGCGGTGTTTATTTCACACCTCGAGGAAATTATGCATGCTTCCTACCTTGATGGGGTATATGTTGAGGTAGGCATTTGTATCTTAAGTTATTTGGATAACCGTCTAGGGTGGTGTCTTGGTCTTATTGTTGGGCAGTCTGGTTCTTTGTCTTGTTTCTTTGCAGGAAGGGGAATTTATAGTAGCTTCCCAAGGTGTGCTTTTGGGATGTTAGACATGCCGTTGAGGTAGAGAATGAGATGCAGATGAGGTGTGGGTGGCAACGCTCCTCAGGGTTAGAAAGGATCTAGACTCTTTACCCATGAATTGACTATCACCTATTTTAATGTGGTTCCACTAGAGACCAGGAAAGAAATATGTAAGCTGAAGACTCAAGCGGGGATTAAATGTCAATCTCATTCAAATTCAAAGATTATGGAAGATATGTTGACATGGGTTCATGACCTTGGTCATACCAGGGGCAAGAAGAAGAAATACTTAAATTTGGCGGCTCTGTATTGGCAAATGAAAACCCTCTTGGGTTTGGAGTTAAAATTCAAGCAAGTTGGAAGTTATAATATCTTCGCTTCCATGGAAGATAGTAAGAGGATGCTCAGGAATCAAAGTTTGTCTGTACAAGTTTTATTCTTGTCTGGTGCATATAGAAAAACATATCTTCTACGATTCAAATAGTGGAGACTTAATGGATCCCCTAGGTTCTAGTTCAAGGGTCCTTCCTATTATTTCCTCCTCTAATAATGACTAGTGAGCATGCAGGATGGTTTTCAATGGCTAATTTATTGGTTCATGTTTCTAGGCGCGATAATATGATCTATGGTGTTTTTCCTTTGGTTCGTTGGTGCCTGTTCAAGGCATGCGATTATGACTATTATGGTCTTGTTATGGCTAGTCTTGGCATAAGTTTGTGGGCCTATTTACTATGGGTCTTATTTTGATTTATCATGGAAGATATTTTTTGGTTTATTGTGGTGCCTCCCCTGGTGTGTTTTTGGTATACTGGAAGGCGTCTTTTGGAAAGGAGGCCAAAGGCATATAATTCCACTCTGCCATATGTATGTTTTGTATTTGTAATGACACTGGCTACTATCATATGAGAAATCTGCATGTCCTGTTAGGTTGAGAATGAGTTGGAATTGGATTAAAATGTTGTTGTTGGCCAGGTGCATAGTTTAGTTGAGTTCTTCTCCTTTGGTTTCTCATTTTGGAATTAGAGTTTGGTCCTTAGATTATAGACATTTGAAAAGAAAAAGTGAACTCCAATAAGAGCTTTCTAGAAAATCAATGTAAACACGTTTCGTTGATTAATATTAAAGCTTAAATTCATCAAAAAAATAGTACAAAGGAAGTTAAATTTACGTTCAGAAAAATAAATAAACAAAATAAATGATTAATTTATTTTTAATAATTTATAAATAAGAAGATTCAAAATACCAAAAATTTACTTTGAAAAAAGGGAGTGGTATTAGTAGTATTATTTTTTTGAAGTGATAGTAACAATAACCAGCAAATGTAATTTTTGAAAAAAATAAGAACTCTAAAAATATCTTATCAAATTAGTAACTGTGTTAAACATAAAACAATTATAACTACCTCTCATCTTGGGTGGTCCAATTATAATGGGGCTACATTCAAATTTCCTTCATAGGTGTCTTCTTAATTTCTACTTCTCAATGTTCATTGCCCAATCTAGTCCATTGTTCCACTTGTTCACTATGATTTACTTTAGTACATTGACCACAATCTTTGCACTTAGATGGCTCTGCCATGCCTTCCTTTAGATAGATGATTACTCCCTTTAAGCTAATTAAAACCTTGTTGATTTGTTTATTTTTATAAGTTTATCTCATGGCTTTTTTTTGCTATACTTGCTTTATATCTTAGCCAATTTTGTATCCTTCATTTTTTGTTAAGTCAAGCCATTTGTTTTAGTCGTTGAATCCATTTTAGATTACGATGGACACCAAGTTCACCAAATCCACTACCTTTTATCCTGAAACTAATGGACATATGGAGATCGTTAAAAGAATGATTGTACACATCCTCAAAGTATAGATCATCAAGAATCCATGTATAAAGGATAAAAACCTTCGTTATGTTCACCATAGCTACAAAAAAAAATCTTCATAGTTCTATCGGTCAGATCCTTTTTCAAGTCTTCCTTGAGTTATACTTATTGATCCCAATTGATCTATTCTTCTCATTGTGTCAACATAGGGAATTACCCTATGTGCAAAACAAGGAAAACAAAGTAATGGAATTTGTTGAATGAATCTAATGTCTCTAGCTTGAGGTTTATGTTAATATTTTGAAATTGAAGACTAAAATTTAAATTGAGATCAACACGAGTTTTAGGTTGGTGACAAGGTATGGTTGCATTTGCATAAAGAGTGACTCATAGGATTCCACAAGGAGATCTATCCATTCAATTATGGACCTTACACTATCACCAAAGATGTGGGGTGAGAATAAAGTTAAATTGATATTTACACCCTATTCTTAATGTAGAGTTTCATCAACCATACTTTCTTCCTTTGTTGGCAATTTTAGAGGTGGAAAAACATTTATCCAGAACAGAGCTCAACCCTCATTGCATTGAGAAAACTACTATGGATGTGATCATAAACATCAAGTTAAGGAGTACCTACTAGTACAATATAAAATTCTTTGAGGCTCTAAACGCATATAACTTGTTCATAAGGGAAAGTAATTCACAAGAAACTATATCCAACAAAGTTCCCCCATTTAAGATAAGAACTCAAATACCAATATGTAGTCCATTACTTCTCAAGAGGAGCATTAATCTAGATAACTCTCTAAGTCCATTTAAAAAGTGGTCATAACAATGAAAATTTCCATGTCATGGACTTTTGATGTATATTGTGTGTCATTTCCTTATGTTTTTCAAGGTTATAATGCTTAATGATTGGTTATTTGGATTAATTTGCAAATTCTCTTTCCAACAAGATAAACATGACCTACAATAGAGCAACGAGAAAAAATTTATATTACTAATATGGTTCTCTTTTTTTTCTTGAACAACTCGTGGTTGTTTATACAACATGCACACTCAAACTTCATAATATGAATCGAGTTCCTTCATCTTAGGGTTATTTTCTTTTAGTTTTCTTTAACATTATTTTGAAATGTACTTTCACCATTCTGTTATAAATCTTTTTGTAAATGAATGAAATAAACACATGCCTTCTAAGATATAGCTACTCACATTCTATCCATTATAATTTTACAATGTGTTTTTACTATTTTACTATTTCTGTAGTGAGAGAATTTAATTTCCATTATATTTGTGTGTCACTTTCTATATTAATGTTATATTTCATTTTCTTCTCAACATAATCCGGTGAGACTCAATGCACTTAGAGTATCAAATCCCTCTTTTAGACACTTCACTAAGTTTTTAACCTATCCACTTTCAACGCTTTGTTTCTCTTTGCTCCTCTTATAGTAATATTTGGTTGATTAAGCAAGTTATCCATAAAGTCTTCATCGGAGATTGTTCTAATAACAATTGAGGAGGTAGATTACATTATGACTAAGTTTAGATGGCCTTCCCAATCACTCTAAACCACTCTAAACCATAGTACCATGATATAATTTAACAAATGGAACATTGTTCATTAAAAATTTTTGCTAAGAGAGGAGCGGAATTTCAACTAAAATAGCTAATGTTCACGCTAAGTTTTTAACGATTCAACTATTATCAATTATTATATGCGAATTCTCACCCTATAGTTTAACTTTTTAGCAATTTAGCTATTCATAAATTATTAACATGAGTGGAACAACATATTTAATTATAATTCATACTATATTCATACTATAACTTTACCATTGGCATAGGAGAATGGCCATACTAGTGAATATTTAGGCCATATGTTTTTCGGTGTAAATAAACATTTTTCAAATGGCATAAGCAACAACGATTTTGAGAGGAAGACAAAGTGAAGAATGGACATACAATAACACGATTCATTTCAAACAAATGTATGACTATTTTCTACTTAATCTTGAATTCTATTTAATCAACGTTCAAAAAATACATACAATGAGGTCATGAGGTCATGAGCATAGACTTTTAACTTATGATTTAAGATTTATCTATACCATATGGTCGTATTTGTATTTTTATATTTGACATTTTCATTTTAGTTTTTAATGAATTGATGAGGAAATGAGGATGACCACATCATGCACACACATATATGTCACATTATTATTGTTTGGTAATTTAATTGATGTTAAATTATTATATAAATTATCGACTAAGGTTAGTATACTGATAAAATGTATGTGTATTGTTTGTACTACGAGTCTTTATTATTCAAGCAATTCCTAGATTAAATTGAGATATCGAGATGCACATGTTTTCTCTAACAACTATCACTCTTACATGAAAGTAAATATATCACTCTTAACAAAAATGAAATCAAAATTATTGAACTTGCTTAAAAGAAATATCACACTTTACTTGAAAGAAACATCATTCTTGCCTGAAATAATTATTACACTTTGCTTGAAATAAATATCACACTTACTTAACTAAATAATGAAATTAAATCTAAATCACTCTGATAGAAAAAAGGAAATTAACTCTATAATCACACTAATTGGAAATTGAAATCTTTTTCACTCAAATGTAATTTAACTCAAATGTAACTCAAACCTTATTACAAATCCTAAATCAATCCACATTGTCATACTACTTTTCATGTGCATAAGAGATCTTGGCTTCACTCATTCATCCTACAACAAAATGATTAAATAAATCCTACTTTAAACTCAGTCCTAAACATTCATTCAAAATCGAAACTGGACAGTTAGATGAACTAATTAAACACTATATAAAATGCAGAATTGAAATGTTAATTAAAAATGATAAAACCTTACAACTCCAAGGGGCCCTCCTACGAGATGTAGGTAACATCACGATTTCTTCAAATGATTATATACGCATTGAGATAATACACAACAAGGGTATCAAACAAAACAAAGTTTTTATAACTGTAAACAGAGTTTTCAAAAAAATACACATGTCTCCCTTTTATCACGCCAAGAGGTAGATTTATAACCTCTATCAATAATTGTTTTAGACATTTATGAGCCTATCCTACTCTATAGAGACTAAAAATAACATAAGAAGATAATATGACATGATTTCCTCATGATTTTCTATTAGAGAAGCAAATCATGAGGCTAAATATCCGCTTCAATTAATTTTCTCGCTCGCCTGGTTCGCCTTCGATTCCTTCACTTGTTGACTTCCGCGTTGAGTGGGCTTATACGATGTTCTTATCATCGATCCAGGTAACAAAAATAGGTAAATATCATTATGCCAACTATTAGCCATCTACCTATATGTCTCGTTCCTCAGCTGGAGTTTCAGAATCCATCGAACCATCAACTATGCTACAGAATCAATCATTAGTTGCAGAATTGGTGCAATTCAATAGCTTATGCAAATATTGAGTTAAATAATAAATAAAAATGAATCTTATGAAATAAAATATGTTTAAGTACTTGCTATTGCCACAAACCTTGTAAACTGATGCTCAATTAGAGTTATTAGAGTAAAAAAGGAGGATGGAGTGTAAGAAGTTTGTCAAAAAGAGATAATTTTGGGCTTTTACATTCCCCCACACATAAGACATTGCATGTCCACATGCACAAAATTTCAAACTTTTGTAATCATTCTCTGTTATTGAGTTTCTTCAGTGGCCTGAGCAAGAATATCTAAGTTAATTCTTCTTGCTTTCCTGATATTGACTGTTGTCCTTGTTTTCTTCATCAAGATCCTGTACTGCAAACTTATGACCTTTTTCTTAAGAAATTCGTTTTTAGCTTTCGATTTCTTATTTTTCTCATACCATAAACCAATATGTAACAATATGTTATCATTTTGAGTTCTTTGGATTTCATTTTGTACCTTTAGTGTTGCATTTTCCTGCTTCAAATGTCTATTTAATACCTCCAATTCATAGATTTCCTACTTAAGAGTGTTTATAATTTCGGGTTCTTATGGAGGACCAAAATGAATTTATTCATTTAAAATTTCTTCTCGGTTTGAGGATGATTCAACATCTTTCCATGTAGCTCCTCATTCGAGAGATTCTATGTAGTCGTATATTTCTTGCTGGACATGATAAATTTCCAAAGTTTTCCTAGCTTGACTTGCAACTGGTGATGGAACCCTCAGTTCCTCTTCTTCTTCTAAATTGATGAATTTTGAAGATTGCTGAGACTGTTCATGTATTGGTTTTTTAATACTTGCACTTCTTCTTATAGTTGATGGTGATTTTTCAGTAGTACGAGAACACTTTTTAACCTTTTCTTGTCATGTTTCTCCTTTTGATGTACTTCCCCTTTATTGGCTATCTTTCTTCTAACATTTTTCTGCTTGAGAGTTTCCAAAACACTTGCAAGAGGGTTTTCATTATCAGAATATTGATCTTATGTTTCTTGCGCAAGTGAGTTTTCCTTAAGGATTGAGAGAAACTTTCTTCTACTCTTTCTTATTTTATTACTAGGTTCTTCTTGTTCAACTTCTTTGAAATGATTCCTAATCAAAAAATATTCACAGTTATCCCCTTTGATTTTCAGATGTGCTTCAATTAAAATTTTCACTAACCCATGATGGTACAAGGCATTATCTATGGATTGTATTTTCCTCTGAATGTTTCCAACCATTTTTCTCAAACTATGAAGCATGAAGTATGGTAAATTGATTTCATTAGCATCAAGAAAATTCATGATCAGGCGAGCATGGTAAAAGAACATGTTTCCAAACCTACCTTCACACGTTATGAATTTTTGAATAATTAATAGAAACTTTCTCCATTTAGTAGTTAAGGTTGTGATTGGGATTCCCTTCTTAAAGACAAAGATATCCGTACTTGGATTTTTAAGGAAAGCTTCCCATTCTTTCTCCTTAATCTTTTGGTTCTTGAACCATCTTTCCCCGATTCTCGAAAATTTGAGCTACGAATGACTATGTCAGAACCAATTTAAATGTCTCCAATCTCTGCTTCTATACCATCATATGCTTGAGAAAATCATTTCGTAACTTCTTTCTCATGCCGATAAAAAATTTCAACAAACTCTAACCGCTGCTCTTGTTGCAACAACTGTTTCACTTGTGGGTATCCTTCAAGAAATTTAGCCCCATTCATTTTTGAGCATACAATGACTCCCTTGTTGAAGAAGTCTTAGTCGCTAATTACTCTTTTTGATATGGTTATGGAATAGGTCAAAGAGACATAATTTGGGTAATAGGTGAGGCGTTTTCGACAATGGAATAGGGTTGAGTGGAATGAATATGATGCAAGGAACTGTGATGGTATGCGAAGGAAGTGGGATGATATACGGAAGGAAGGGAGTAAGTTTGAATGATAACAAGGTTTCATATTGGATTCATATCATTTTGACAAGATATATATATATATATATATATATATATATATATATATATATATATATATATATATCGTTAGATCCAAAGTCATGTCGTAATATGGGTAATCATTATAAAAATGGCGGTAGCAACGGTCATTTCATAATTCAATGTTTTTCCCTTTATTATCTAACTAATATTTACATACCTTCTATCTTGCATTACTGATTTTTGGATTTGTCCTTTTGTAGGTTGTACTCAGGTTGCTTTAGCTGTGATATTAATTCAATTTGTTTTTTCCATGATATTCATTTGCCCTAGTTGCAATCTGTCAAGCTGACTGCGGAATTTCCTTGAGAGTTGCAGATTATTGGCAATCTTGTAGGTGTCTATTTTACAAAAAAGGAATAAAAATAAATGGGACAAGAATAGGGAATTAAAAAGAAAATCTATGCTGCCAATAATTCTTGGTTTTCAACTTATATTTTCTGTATAAACATGCCAACAATGTTGGCTTTCATGTTTATACAAAAAAAATATTTTCATATATCTTTTTTGAAAAAGAACGTAGAAGGCTAAGTTGGTGAGGAAGAAAAATCTTCCTTGACCAACTTCAAATCAAGATCATCTTGCATATTTCTTATGAACTCTTCCTTTGTTAATGGTTTGTGATATATTCATAATCTGTGACCATTTACAAGGAAAGGTACTTTTTCTTCATCAATGGTTCTGATTTTGATTGCCCCATTATCAAAGATAGTTTCAATATCATAAGGATCAAGCCAATGAGTTTGAAATTTTCCTTGAAAATATTTAAACTTTGAATAAAAGATCAATTCCCAATCACCAGGCAAGAATTTTCTTTCTTTGATAAACTTATCATGCCACCTGGATTTTTGTTGTTGGACCATATTGGTTCTATGAATAGCATCTTGTCGTATCTCTTCAAGTTCATTCAATTGCTCCATTCTTTTTCTTTGGGCTTCTGATAGATAAAGACCCAATTTGACTACTCTTTTAAAAGTCTTTATCTGGAAATCAATAAGAAAGATGAATTTCTTTCCGTAAACAAGTTCATAAGGAGTGTGTCCTATTGTGTTTCTCCATGTGGTATGATATGCCCATAAAGTTTCTGGAAGATTTTCTGCCCAATCCCTTATATGCAGATGCACAGTCTTGGTAAGAATTACTTCAATTACTTTATTGGTAGATTCAAATTGTCCATTTGCTTATGGATGATATGGAGTAGACTTTCGATGTTTGATGTTGTATTCCTCCATTATCTTCTGTACCAACTTGGATATAAATTGAATACCTTGATCTGTCACAATTTCCCTTGGGACACTGAAAGCCTACCACTCGTTGGTTATCATGCACCAAGACTTGAAGCTATATAATTTATTGTCCTCCAACAAAAGTAAGGATTCCCCTATTAGGAGCTCGATAACATTGAAGCTAGTGTTGAAAACATTCTCTTAATTAAATGACAACAAATAAAAGCTCAAATATCTAATAGAAAAGCATCTATATATCTGAAACCAACACATGGGAGACATTATCCTTGTATGAAGGAAGGGGGATATGGTCCTTGAAGGATATTGAAATGATCTAAGGAAATAAGAGAATATCAAGGATTAATCTACTCGATGGAGACCATATAGTTGATCATAATTCCATTGGGTTGGCAAGCTATTATTCATCATTGGCTAGGGTGAGCCCCATAGTGTGAATGCTTCCTAGGTGACTAAGGCTTATCATATAGTTTAGGTAGCTAGGGGCTGTGGTGATTTGGACAATGAGAGTGGTTCATGCTACTCATCTAGTTTGGGTTGTCTGCAATGTTGTTGTAGATGGCTTAGGTCATTGTCATAATTTATGTTGTTTAAAGATAATGGTTCAGTTTAGGTATCTTTTGATGTTATTTAAGTGGTATAATGGGATGTTCTTGTTAGAAGGTGTGACCTTATGCTATCCTTAGGGCTTGACCTGTTGAATTTTTTTGGAGGTCATGGTGGTGGCTTTGGTGGTCGAAATTAGAGGCAATTTGGAAATAAAGAGAAAATGAGGCATCCAAGTGTCTTTATTCCAAGGAGGAGCAACAACAACAACATTAGCAAAAAAATTTAGGGAGAAAGGAGTTCGAGCCATGCAAGAGGCAATCAATAGTTGAAGGTATAGTTTATTATAGACTCTTTCTGGACATGACCACAATCGTCATCATCCCTTGGGTAGAAGGTGCACCTAAGTATTAGTGTAGCTTGATAAGTAGATTAAGTATTTCTAAATTGAGAGGTCACTTTTGTATATCTATCTTCAATTAATAGGCCCACAATCTAAGATAATTTGACGTATGTGTGTTAGTGAGGAAAGTGGAAATGATAGAGAGAGTTGGATTAAGCATGAGACATCACAAAGACATCAAATGGTGGGTGCCTAGAAATGACAACATAGTTAAAGGGGTAAAGGAGCATGGAAGATGATGAACCATCCTAATGAGTGTTGAGAATGCCAAGATAGAGTTGATGGTTGGAGCGATGAGGAGGACATGCTTGAAGAACAATGTGTTGATGGTAAGAGTGTTGAATGCAAGAAACAACGAAGTATTAGCCCAAGAGTGCAGGCCCGATGAAGATAGTCTACTTCAGCTATTTTCCACATGGAAGATAAATACTTCTATCAAAAATAATTTCATCGCATGGGGAAAGAGATGATGAGATGGGAAAGTTTCAAGGCAAGGATAGTGTAATGTGTAGAGCACCAGTGACATTGATAGATAACCATGTGAATAAGTAGTGAAAAAGGATATGTTGTCAAGTTAGAAAGTTGTTGCTGGTAATAAAGTGGCAATGAATACTATGTTGGAGTTAGACTTTGTCACATCCAAAGTAGAATGTAGTTTTGGTTACACTTGCTTGTTAAAGAGCATGAATTATTCTTTGGATCTATCGTTTATACTTCTTAGTTTTTTTTTTAATGATAATTTCAAAGAATAGGCTATTTGGGCTCTCTATTCTTGACATTTATTTTGAGTTTGTAAAAGATAACATATTGAGCCTAGTCAATTAAATAAGTGGGTAGTTGTTAGAATTGACTACTCTAATAGTTTCCTTATGAAGTATAGAAAATTCAAGATAACAATGTAAACAAAGATGCCAAAGTTGTAGATGAAAACACCAATTGAGAAAGAAGTGGTGTGCTTCAGTAGTGACAAATCATTGCCTTAGTGTGTCCAAGATGAGAGGAATAGAGATCTAAGATGTTGAAGAAGTCAATATGCACAGGATGTGAACAACTATAGAAGATGATAATATTCCTATTAATTATCATGTATCTCTTGCTAATTTTCTTTAATGATGCAATATATTTATGATGTAAATGTCATTCCTTAGTTTGCATAGTGAAAAGTGTTGTAGCGGGAAATGAGTTCTAGCTACGAGTTTTTCTCATTGAATTGTTTGTTGGGTGGTGCACCATATGTCCTGATTGGAAGGTGTAGAAATTTAAGACTGAGATGGATACACCCCATATCTAGAATACTTACCTAGATAACTTGCAAGTATAACGGATGACACCCATGTATCTTAGAAAATGGAATTAGGTATACAGGATGGTCAAATTGATGGTAAGCCCTAGAGTACAACAGGTTCTTGGTTGATCTAGGGTATCATTGGTATGATCAATTTCCAACTAGCACATGATGACATTTTTTAGATGAAGGGAGGAGCATGGACACTTTCTAAGATGGAGGTGAGTTGCATTGTTCTTTCTTGTGAAACCAATTGTTGAGTGCAGGTTAAATTTTTGGAGGGGAATGCTGATTTTGCAGCAGAAAGGATAGAGAGGTCCTAGATACAATGGAAATATTGATACTCTCGTCATTATATTGCAACTGAGAGATAAGAGAAATAGGTGGCAATGCATGTCAAAGCCCTATGGTAGGAATGGATATTAGTTGAAGCAACATCATTTGAGATTGGATGATGATGGACATATGTAGGGAAATTTGTGTTGAATAAGATAGACTCATGACCATATTGGAATATGGTACACACATTATAGTTATAGAAAGTCTATATATCATGTTTGAGTTGATGCAGTGGTCCTTAAAGAGTTTTGTCCTTGGTATCTCCATGAGTTGGAGTGTGTTGTTGTACCCATATCTATGTAACATGAAAAGGGAATATTGTTGCATGACTTAGACATGCATACCCCTTTATCATGTCTCCCTAATTATGACATAATAACTTGTGTATTTGATGCAGGAGCATCCAACACCCTTAGACAAAGGGAGGAATCCAAAGCAAAGTGAAGAGGAGCGCGTGGACCAGGGAAGCAAAACAAGGAAAAAATCTGTTTTAAAACAGATTTAAAGATGGAAGTGATAAGTCTCAAAGACTTGATCTAAATGTAATCTGCGATGTGTTATATGCATGCATGTAATGAGAGCTTTAAGGGTTTTTTGTTAGAGGGTTGACCGGATCCTTCCATGATCCGATCCAACAATACTTCCTTATATATATGTGATTGAACTTGCATATTCAAAGGGAGGAGAGATAGAGAGCATAGAATAGAATTGTGTAAGCTAAGAGTATTCACGATGTAGCCAGAGGAGAACCCATTCTAAGGTTGTGATGCCTTAGTTCTATAATCTTATGCTTATAATAAATATATGTGTTTTGTGATTTCCGCATGTCTGTATATTTTCCTTTGTTTGGTGCGTGTTATGTGTCAAATGATTTAGAGCCCGTTTGTATGCATGTCGATTGACCATCAGGCGTGATGGTGATCCATTGAATTAACCAGGTTAATTGTGTAATAGAAGTTATGCGTGGATGGCAGAGATTGTGGCAGAACTGCGTTTAACACAGAAATCCCCCAAACAGGCAACCAGGACTAAGTTAAAGAGGAAACAGACAAGAATACCCAGGGCTGTTAGATCTTAAAGATCAACGGTCTAGATCCTTCATCGCATCTGCAGATTGTTATAAGCTATAGCAATGTGATTGAATCACAACCGTCAGATCAAAAGGGAGATTGACGGTCACAATTGGATCGTTAGATCGCATCGAAGGAGTAAGGCTAGCATGGAATGAGCGACTGCGATATAGCCGATGAGCGATGGCCCAATCGGCAATCAGGTATCGGCCAATCAGAGAAGGGAAGGATCGGGCGATCAGAACTCTATACGATTTCTATCGGAGATCGAAGGCTAGAGTGGCACTGCAGTCTTGCGGTAGGATAAGGAGTGGACCTGCCGATAGTTATAAAGGTAGGCCTATAATACTTGAAGTCTGGCCATTGGTTCTAAGCGGAATTATCCTGTGTTTTCTGTGTATTGGGGTTAAGGTTGATGCTCTGACTTAAAAAGGGAATCCTGATAGTATTAAAGGTTTCGATGGTCTCGATTAGAATTTAAAAGCACTATTCAAAGGTTTAGTGCCTAAGAATGCTTCCGATAGGCTTTGCGGGCCATAACCCATAGGCCTCAAAATCGATTATTTAAGGGAAAAGGATTTTGGATTAAACCCCAAAATCTCATTTCCATCAGTATTTTAGTTCAATAACCTCTATTAGGGGGTTCTTTAACACTAAAGAGTGGGTCATGTGTTAGCTAGATACATTTGAGTGGACCATAATGGTCGTACATATTGTGAGGTGAAGTTTTACATACAGGGGGAATTCAACAGGAAGTTGAATGAACCATGTACATGAAGGACATCCTAGTAGATTGACATATATAATGATTAGGTACCCATGCATTCCAATAAATGATTGTTCCTTTATATGAGCATCAACAATTTAGTGATGTCTGCATGATCATGAGATGATAGTACCAAGATGGATTGGACATGGACTTTGCTATTGAGGAGGTTCATATGGCATTTACTATTGAAGGCCTACATCTGCTAATCAATATTAAGACAAGTAGTCATCAAGGGGAAGTGTTGGAGTATATAACTTCCACTTGTCTTATGAGTGTGTTCATATTTAATTACTGAATAATTGGTAGAGTTATTGTCTCCATCAGAAGGAGTGTGTTTCTATTGTTTAAGTGATTATCGATGTCTAGTTGGTTGATAGATTCTCTCCAACTAGTTAGTATCTTATATTATTGTTTGGTTGAGATATTTGCTTAACAAAGTGATTGTTTGTCCAAGATAGTTTCCTTGTCTTGAGACCAAGCCTTGTGTATTAATATTTGTTCTATTGTTTGGTTAATACAGAGAGCTCAAAGAATATTTTTGTGAGTAATAATTCTACTCTCCAACTCAACAAACATTTAAATTTAGTTTATAATTATATAAAGACTTAATGCTTCCCATAGACTCTTTATATATATATATATATATATATATATATATATATATATATATATATATATATATATAGATATATATATATATACATATACATATACATATATATATATATATATATATATATATATATATATATATAACAATTTAAAACAAAATATGCTTACGAAACATGTTAAAGAAATTTGTCAATGTAACTATATGTATTATAAAGTTTTTAACAAAACTAGTATAAATCCATCTTAAATCTAAATCTACCAAACTCTGAATAGATCTCTCAAATTAAAAACCTCTTTTTGGGTGCAAAAATTGAGGAAATATTTACACCCTAAATGATATAAATCATTTCTATGCTTAATTCTTAATTAATACTATTTATATTTATATATAAATTCCACATCTCTATATGTAAAAATATTCTTATTTTTAATTTTAGTAAAACCCTAATAATATATATAACTACATGCCTATATACTTGGTATTTTGTAACTTTTGTAATTGAATATATATATATATATATATATAAAAAATCATAATTTTAATAAAATTAATAATAAGAATATTTTTATACATATAACAGTGAAATTTATATATAATATAAATAATATTATAGAGAATTAATACATATATCTCAATTCCAAATTTATTATTTATTGAAAGGGATCAAACTTTTTGAGATACAAATTTTCTTTCAAATTTTACAATAAACAAACATTTATATGTGAAAAAATTAATTTCCAAATAAATATTAATATAAATTAAATTATACACTATTAAATAATCAATTTTATTTATATTAGTATATACAATATTCATTATTCTTTAATATGCATATTAAAATGTATTATTAATTAATATTTATATAGTATTATAAATTAAATAAATAACTATTTAATATTATAAATTATATTTTATATATATTATATAAATTGAAGAGGGATTTGAATTAATAACTTATTGCAAAAGAATATTTTAATAATACATCCATTTCTTCAAGTCCATTAAATAATCAATTCTATTTATATTAGTATATATTATTTATTATTCTTTGATAAGAATATTGAAATGTGTATTATTAATTATTATTTATATAGTATTATAAATTAAATAAATAATTATTTAATATTATAAATTATCTTTTATATATTATATAAATTGAAGAGGGATTTGAGTTAATAACTTATTGCAATTTTTTTTTAATAATACATCAATTCATTTTTAATTTACAAAGAATATTTTAATAATGCCTCTATTCATTTTTAATTTACAAAGAATATTTTAATAATGTATCTATTCATTCTTAATTTACAAGTTCATAAACTTATATTTATTTTATATTAATATTAAATTATATAAGTGCTATTTTTATAATACTACCATTATTCAATATCTAGTGGAATTTTGTTCCACGGTTTTTTATAAATTTCTATAAATGTCATTTTCTTTAAGATATATAATTCAATATGACAAGTTATATACCTTACCATTAAGTCATGGTTCACCTTATATGAATGTCATTGAATAATTTAAACTAATGTAAATTATTTGAATGGTTATAAAAAAAATTAAATATTTTTTTATTAAAATATTTTATTGATAATTATAATTATTAATTGTTTTATTTTATTTTGATTTATTGAAAATGTTTACAAGACATTATATTACATTACAACATGTTTATCATAGTAGGTTCTGAATAAGTAGTTTAAATCAAATCAATCTTAACTGTGGATCTACCAAATGTAAAAAGAGATCAAATCTTTTTTCATTCTAAAAAGAGGTTTGCTTCTCAAGAGATTTGATCCCTCTTTGTCATTTGTAGAACCAGAATTAAGATGGATCAAGACTAGTTTAATTTCCCTTTTAAATAGGTTATATTCCACATGAATACCATGGCTCAATAACACGGGCTTTCATAAACTATGAGATAAAAAATCAAGATAATAATTTATAAAAATTAATAATATATATATATATATATATATATATATATTAGGTTGGAGAGTGTCTCTTGGTGCAATCACTTAATACTCACCCTAGATCCATCTTAGAAGCTAGCGAAAGTATCAAATCTCTTTTAGGACATTAAGTTAAAGACATGTTTTAACTTATTGACGAAATGACCTTTTTAAAATCATTTTTTCTTTCTAGTTAATTTTAACCAAAATCGATTATTTTAAAACTTGAGTTTAAGTTATTTAATTTTTAGAAGTACTCTAGAAATTTATTAGAGTGTTGAATCTATTTCTATATTCAAAAATATATATTAAACAACAAAAAATCACAATCTTATTTAAACATTACAACATCTCTTCCATTTAACTAATTCCATCAGATTTTTTTTATATCTATTAAAAATCAAAATTCAAAATTTTAATTGATTTAAAATTTCATTATTATTATTTTTTAAATCTATACGACAAAAAAAATTCTTTCAAAAACATATTTATACTATAAATAAACATTTTTAAAATATAAATATTTTTACCGAAAGTATAATAAAAATCCCTTTTAATTAAATATGATATTATGAAATCCACATCCATTCTCCTACTTCACATTCATAAAAGGTAAAGTAAAGAGAATTATTCAACCTTATGATAACTTGCCGTATAGTGGAAGTCTAAAAATGCCTATGAAAACAGTGTTCGACGTGTAGAATGACGTGGAAAGATCCAACAGGAACAATGACATGGCAGCCTGGCTCATGCGGTATGCGGTTTGAAAGGTCGATGGAGGAAGATTCATTTAGTAAGAAACGTATCTGGACGATATCAGGTCTACGTTCATTGCATCTCTAGTCGCTTCTCTCATTTCGTGCATATCCGCAATGGCTCTTCCCGTAGAAAATCCTTCTACCAGAGAAGGCGGCATAGATCTTGAGAAACGAACTGCTGTCTCTCCGAGCTGTGTTGGAAATGCTTCCCGATCCAGATTACCAAAGTTCTGAGTCTCAGTTCAATTCGGAGCCAAACGATCAAAGGTAGTCTCCATATTTTCGTTTCTCCTTTGAAAATTCTCTGAGAGCGAGACTGTAAGAGAATTATTAAATGCAGGAATTTTAAAGTGTTTGAGTTCATATTATCCTGTGCTTCAGATTTCAGACGGTTTCCATGAATCTCACTTGACAATTTATATTCTCTGGCCTGGAATAAGGTTATTGATTTCTAATGGTTGACTGATGCAAAGATTGTTAAACGCGAGACGCAATTTACCGCGCGTAGGATTTCTGGCACCAGAGTCTTTTTGCAAGTGAAATAGACTGTAAATAAAGAAATGACGGTTGGGGCCGAGTCTTCGCCGTTTCTTCCCAGAAAATCTCACGTTACCCCGTGCTGTCAGCAGAACAACACGTCCCCTGCTTCTGTTCAGGCAAAGCCTATCGGGTTCTTGAAAACGGATCCATTTAATGTTATGTACAAGGTCCCCGTTGGAGACACCCCTTACTGCAGAGCCAAGCATCTGCAGGTTAAATCTTTATCCTTATTTAGTCTTTTTTTCTTAGAGAAAGTAATTTGCTCATGACTTTTGTGTGAAAGATGAAAGTAATTGAAACTTTGGGGAAACAGCTCGTGGAGAAGGATCCTGTTGGCGCCATTGCATTGTTCTGGGAAGCTATTACTACTGGAGACCGTATTGACAGCGCTTTAAAGGATATGGCTGTCGTGATGAACCAGCAGAACCGGCCATTAGAAGCCATCGAGGCCATCAAGTCCTTTAGACACCTTTGCTCCAAGAAAGCACAGGAGCCTCTTGATAATGTGCTCATTGATCTCTTTAAGGTATTAAAGTTGAACAAATCCTGAATTCAGAAGCACTATATATCATATACTTTGCTCCTCTAACATTTTCTTTCCTGCGTTTGTGTCGCAGAAATGTGGAAGATTCGATGAGCAGATTACTCTATTGATGCATAAACTCCGTTTAATTCAACAAGGCGCTGTATTCAATGGCAAGGCCACCAAAACTGCACGGTCACATGGAAGGAAGTTTCAGGTTTCCATAAAGCAAGAGACGACTCGCCTTCTGGTACATATCATTCACAACCTTCCCATGTTCTTTAAGTATTTGCCTGTAACAGTAGTTGAAAGAGAATGTAATGGGTGTTGGCAGGGTAATTTGGGATGGGCGTTTATGCAACAGCATGACTACGTTTCGGCAGAAATCATTTACAGGTGGATTTCAATTGAAGGTCAATGATTGAGTTTTTTTTATTCAATTACAATGTTAGAAATATTAATGATTTGATATAATGAATGAATAATTGCAAGCAGGAAAGCGCAGGAATTGGAGCCAGATGACAACAAGGTCTGTAATTTAAGCGTCTGTTTGATGAGGCAGGGGAAGGTGGATGAGGCCATGGGTATTCTACAGGGTCTGCTGAACAACAGTAAGAATTCGACGAACTATAATCATAATAACAGTAGAGGAAAATCGAATTCACTGGATCGTGTGGAAGCTTTGTTGAAGGAATTTGGGGATTCTAAAACAGAGGGAAGCACTGGAGAGGAATGCCCATCAGCAGTGTCCCGTGTTGAAGATTTGGAGTGGGTTTGGTTTTATGAAGACAGAGGAGGAGGATCGCAAGAAGAAGAAAAAGGATGGGGTGTTGCAGTTGAGGTGAATCGCAAACGAAATCGATTGAGAGTTTTTCAAGAGATAACTTCTGCTCTTTAACAAGAATTGACATGATCGCCTGCATTGGGTATCTGAGCAGGATGTTTGTACAGTCTGTAAGAACGATGGATTGGAAGATTGGAAACACGGCTTTTAAATTGGCAAAGCAATTCCTCGTCTTTCAGAGCTGCGTGGGGTTCGGGTAATGCACTGTAAACCATATTCTACAATTTGATTGTTTACATACATATTGACAAAACCATCATAATACAGTGGCAAAACCTGTCCTTAGCACAGCAGGGAAAACCAATTACAGTTGGCTTTGTCAATTGTCATGTTTTTGAATGTTGGAATCAAATAGATTCTCATGCATGTTGGCATGTATTGTGTACCAACAATCAACTATCTTTCCTTCCTGTCCTGATCAGAGCTCAGTGATAAATGGGCATGAGCCTGAGCTGCTGTAAATTAACTTCATGAGGTGACTGGAGCAGGGGAGAGATGTGTAACGTGGATGCAGGGGAAATATTTATATAATATTTATATTTTAATATCTTTGTTGAGTATGATCTGTAATATTTGATTGTGTTTTGAAAGGTATCATTTCTTTTGGAGTTGTAAATGGTTAAAATGTTTTTTTAATAATTAATAAATTATAACCTATATTAAAAAAAACAAAGAACATGAATAATCTTTTACCAGACAAAGTCATCTCAGGTTTCGAGTTATGACCCATTAATAAATCGTTTGAAAATGGAAATTTTAAGTATTGTCATGGAGATAGTTTTGGATTATCCATGGGGTGTAAAATAGATGGTTTTGGGTTATCTAAAGGGTGAATAATTTTCTACCAGACAAAGTCATCTCATGTTTCGAGTTATGACCTTAAGTATTCTCATGGAGATAGTTTTGGATTATCCATGCGGTGTAAAATAAATGGTTTTGGGTCATCTAGAAGGTGTTTTCTCTGTAAAATAAATGGGTATGAAGTGTACTGTGTATTATTAAAGTATTTCTTTATAGGAAAGTGATTAATTCGAAAAACATTTTCACAGAATATTGAAAAACCATTATAATTCAAAATTACATTACAGTTATAATTCAAAGTTACATTACACTGAATAAAATTTGGAAATGAGATTTCTTATTTGAAAAACCATTATAATTCAAGATTACATTACAATGAATAAAATTAAATTTGGAAATGAGATTCCTTATTTCTTCTCACCATTCTTTGATGTTGATAGATATTCCACTACCATATTTTGTTGGTGGTAATCTAAACGATCTACTAATATAAACTATGAGAAAGCTATTTCCTCGACCATTATTTGATGCTCGAATTTCTTCTGCCATCTTTTCCATTTGTTGTCTATGGTAATTTAAATGATCTACCAGTATAATTAATGTTATCATATATATAATATTTTAAATTTAAAAATTTTGATATATTTAAATTGAGAATTTATGATTTAATGAAAAATAATTTTTTTCGCGTTTAGTTATATTATTTTTTATGAGAAATTGTTGTAAATTCCATAAAGAATATGACAAATATTGTTAGATATTTAATCATGTTTAAGAAAAATGTTTTAAACATTATATTGTGAATGTTGAAAAATGTGCAACAAGAAATGTTAAATTTAGAATGTGCTAAAAATAGACTTGCTAAAAATACATGTCTAAAAATTGCGGTTTGGCTCGTGAGGTCATTGGCCACATTGGATGAGAGGTGAAACTGCTAAAAATAGAAAGTTCTAAAAATAGCATTTGTAGTGTCCACTCTAGTTTCCTGACCCTAATATAACATTATCTTACACACTTTATTCTTCGAGGACCTCAGATTGAGGATCTGGACCCATGACACTATTATTAGCGATTGAGATATTCATGGTTGTGATGTTTATGAATGTTTTCCATTGATACTATGGTAGCATGAATGGTTATGTATCTTATCTATCAGTATTCTGATGATTGCAATATTAAATAGTTAAGTTGGTCTCTATTTGAAATTATGATGAGGGGAGTAAAGAATATGTATGCGCTCTACTAAAAGCATAATGAGGATAAATTATGGATAGGTATATTCTATGATGTTACGATGTTGATAGCTTAATGAATATGTATGTTTCCATTGATGATTATTGATGATAGCCATGAGGGATGTGTCCCCTATGTTACCTACTTCCTTTAGTTCAGACTTACAATGGACAATGATGTGAATGACCAGGAATTGTTAATGATGCTATTATGATAATTGACTAACATTGAGAAACCTCGTTACTGATGATTATTGAGTATGGCAGGAAACCATCAGAGGCAGTCGCATATGACATGTCGATGACACCTGGTTTGATAAAAATTTATATTACTTTATCTTTGAAAGTCTAAGTCGATCTTGGAATCTGCCTTATATGTTTAACTATATTCTGATGATATATTAATGGTTGCAGGCACATATTAGTTGCTTGACCGAATGACTCAAATATGGGTGATGGGGTTGTACAAGTGGATGGAACTACATGGGAGGGGTGGGACAGAGTCCCTGATCTCACCCACTAGCACTCCCGCCATGACTTGGGTTGGAAGGGTTGAAACACCTTCGCCTTGAAGATCACGATGCCATGAGGGCAGGTCCCGAAGTTGGGTCGCTCATGAGGACTTTACCGAGGGGCGCGCATCAAGGCGGATTCCTTGATCCCCGACACCATTAGTCTCACTATAGCAGGAAACATAAGAGATGATAGTGGTCTATGACGTTGCACTGGATGCTTGAAGGGCAAGTGGTGTGGCACCCTTGGAACTTCAGGGGAATTTCTTGAAGGGAACAACCAACTTGGCACCCTTGGCATCACAAATAAACTATTAGGTGTGGCACCCTTGGAACTTCTAGGGAAGTTCTTGAAGGGCACAACCAAACTGGCACCCTTGACATCACAAATAAGCTATTAGGTGTGGCACCCTTGGAATCATTAAAAATAAATGATAATAAATAAATATAAGCAAGGAATGAAAACTAGGTAAATTTACATCAAGGGTAAATAATGATTAGAAACCAATGTAATTAAATCAAAAAATAAAACTTGGAATAAGGAGGATCATAAGAAGAATTAAAATAGAGTACCTTAAAAACTCTACCCTTGCTGTGTTGGAAAGTACTAGGAAGATTATGTGGTTTAATTAGGAAAAAGGGGAAAGACAAACATAATTGTAAGGATAAAGATTAATCCTAAACTAATTTAAACCTAATTAAGAAAAGAGGAAGGTGAATTAAAATGAGAATAATAAATTAAATTTAGAGAAATGTAGAGAAGCTCCATGTGTCAACAACCAACATAGGAATATCCATCTAAGAGATAACCTGAGTTAAATTAGGGAGTAGATTGGGGATAAAATCTTGACTCATTAATTGACTTCAAGTAATGAATGCAAATTAAGGAATAAAAGGGGGGAATAAAGAGACAACTAGGAGAAGAAATAGGAATCTTGTTGAGGTGAGGAAAATATTAGTTTTAAATAAAAATTTAAGTAAATAATTTTGGGAGACCCTTGATGTGAGAATGACACCTGGGTGGGTGAATAATCAAGCTATTGAATTATAAAAAAATAATTAATTATGCATGACATGACAAGTGTCACCTATGAGGACTCCTATAAAAGAAGGGGCAAGCCATGGGAGAATGGACTTTTTGGGGGGGGAACCCTATTGTTGGATGGATGAGATGATGTCAGAGCAGTGATTACGAAGCTATAGTGAGTTTGGTGAGGTAGAGGATTTTAGAGAGGGGACTCTTGAGCCAAGGTGTGCTCTCCTCTACCAGCTAGTGCTTTCCTCCATTGTACAACCCCATTGCAGCTCGGGGGTCCGCGGGGAAGAAGAGTACCCAAGGAGTAGGCTGGGAGGTGAACCAGTGGGTCTTCGCATTCGGATCAAGTGCGTCATCATTCACTCATGGAGGTGATCGGCTACAAGGGAAAACCAATAACAGCAGAGCAAGCAGAGTCTCGCCTTCTGGTGAACGGTACACATGTATTTCATTACTATTAATCTTAGTTAAACGTATGTAAATGTTATGATATGTCTTCCTGAAATGAGTGTCAGGAATGTGTGTGCTAAATAAATTTGAAATCTCAATGCGTTTCTTTTTTGGTTGTATTTGTTGTTAACTAAAAAAAAAATGTAAATAGTCTGAATCTGGTCCTTACATTTGGTATCAGAGCCAAGTCAACCTCTCGGACCTTGTAAGAATTCTAAATATAATCCCTTATGTATGATTGACAGGGGTAGAATAGATAGTTGTTCCGCTCCCTTTTGTCCCTGGAACTCATTTCTGTATAGAATATTAATTGTTATTATGATCTATAAACTGTCATCTTTATTGAGATGGAGAAGCCTCCAGCACAAGCTGATTTATAGCATCGCGAAACTTTCGATAATCATCCACAGTATTGTATACTTGATGAGATATTCTTGCATAAATTGAAAATGCTGAATTTGGACAATTAGTTCGTCAAAGTCAGTTTTGCTATTTGAGGCCTGTGATATATCGGAACCTCCACTCCAAAATCCTTCCTCAAGCGGTCCCTCAAGTCGATAGCATCTTTTCAGAGCTAATGTTTAAAGAATCTGGTAAACCCACCATTGCCATTGCCGAGCACAATTATGGAGGAACACCCAAATGCGTATCCCAGGCCTTCGCAAGCATCTCTCCTATGCAAACAACAGACTCGTGATTTTTTCAGACTCCTTTAACACCACCTGTACCGAACATAATCTGTACCAAATAGAGGGCTATCATTTAAAATTTAAAAGTGCCATGTGACGCAGATAACCATAGCAGAAAGTTGAAATTGGAAGTCGATTTCACCTTGCAGATGCCATGATTATCCGAATCATTGTTTGTGCAAGGAACTGTTCTGTAACGAATTTATCCCCTGGCCCTCTCCCCAACCGCGCTGGTTGGAGTCAAGATTGGATTTTGTTGAGGACTTTGTAAATTTGATTGAAATAGCTAAAGTATTTACACTTAGCATCATCAACAAAACGCTATATATATTGGTTTTCTTCGTTTCAACTTCTTCTCTCACACTTTATGTGTGAGCAAATCGAATCGAACTTCATCTGTAGCTAGCCCTCATCTGTAAGAAAATATGCATCAGTTTGTTGGAACCCGAGTCTTAAGTCAACAAGCGAAACGCGTGTTTACCAGAGATTGCAAAGACCACGCATTCCACAACAGGTAACCGCAAACCATCGTCTACCTCTTTCTTTTGCACCGTTCGAGCGAACACCTATCACTACGTTTGTTTTCCGCCGTTTGTTCGAGCAAGCAGCTATCTGGGCATGCTGCGCGCTATTAGTTCGAGGAAACCGCTGTCGCTACTCTTGTTTTCCACCATGGGTTCTGCTTGTCCAGCTGACGTATCACTCGGTCCAATCAATGGTGTATTCACAGGTTTATCTTAAATAGTTTCGAAATATAAAAGAATGTTATCGAACCTCAAGGCAATAATATTAGATTTAGTATTTATTATTGTTATTTATTTATTACTTATTATGGTATTTTTTTATATTTTTAATATAAAAGAACGTTATCCAATAATATTAGATTTGGTATTTATTATTGTGATTTATTTATTAGTTATTATGGTATTTTTTTTAACTGATTGATTTGATGTTTTGATAAATACTTGTTATAATCTATAAATAAGGATTTAGAGAAAGTATTAGTTACTCTTGTATTATCAAAGATATTATAAACATATAAAGACACTGAAAATGGGTGTCTTTTATAAAAGCAAATAAAAATATGACGTGGGTTTAATATATTTAAAAGGAATGTTGAAATTTATCCGGTTTATTAAAGAATTTTAGTATGTGTATGTAAATTTATTTGAAGAGAATATAGTTAATTAATAAGATTTAAGATTGACTTCTGTTACATGAAAATGATAGATTTAAAATTGGCTTTTGTTAAATGAAAAGGATTCATGTTTATTTGGCAAGAGATTTATCAATAAATAGTGGTGAAACTAGTAAGACACATAGCAATGCTTCAACATAAAAGTAAAAATAATGAAAAGTTATGAAAGGAAATATGTTATTTAAAGCATCTAGCGTAGTGAATTATAAATGAAGGAATTCAACTATATTTAGATATCAACTATATTTGTAGGTGGAATGAAATTCGATATGCAATAGAAAAATTAGAGTGATACTGTAGAAGGTTGGTGGGCCCATAACCCAGAGTTTCTAAAAAAAAAAAAATGTCTTTTATACATTTAGTTGCAATGTATACTTTGCTATAGATTTTTTTACTTATTAATTATGTGTATCTACCAAGTGAGCTTATAATGAGAACCACTTATTAGCATGGCTTATAAAGGCATTAACATATGGTGCAAGCCAAGTGTTATAAATGCCCTGAAAAAGGTTTTTAAAGAAATGAGAACAATGAAATTAAAGTCATACTTTAAATTTAAATATTTTGGTCCACAAGACATAGAGTAGTCAGTTATAAAGGTTAAGATTATTGTTAAGAAATTCCTTGTGTGAGAGGGAATATGTTCCAAGTGCAGACAAACCATTGTGAAATTCTCATCAAATATTATGGAATTTTCTTATAAAATGTATTTGTCGTGAACATTATTTTTTTGTAATCACACCTTTTGTGAAAAGTCCTATTGCAAGAGTTCCAATCCCCGAATGAAGACATCCCAATGAAGCAAAAACATTACAAGATATGTTAAGACATATTTTACTAAAATGTGAAGTATTCATACTGAAATTAGAAAACAAAATCATATGACTACTTGTACATTAAGGGAATTATGCCTACCATGAATCTGAGTCCTAACAAGTGATGAAATGTTGGAATGACAAGAGTACCCTATTGAGAAACTCTTGTGTTCACCAAAGTCGTGCAAATTCTATACTTCTCTCAAACTTGTGTAGTATATCAGTTTCTAGAAATTACTTGCATATAGCAGCTTCTCAAAATCTTGATTATAGTATTATAAAATGCATACTTGCAAATTTGTTGTATACCTCATCCAATATCAATATCAGGTTCTCGAAATCCTCTTGTATACCTTGTCCAATATCAATATCAATGTCTCGAAATCCTCATTATCAATATCAGTTTCGACATCACTTTCTGGAAATCTTAATTTTAATTTTATAAAATACAGGATCACAAATTCTTGGATGCTTCAATCAATATCAGCATCAATGTTTAGATGCCTCGATCAATATCAGCGTCCACTTTCCTTTTTGTAGGTTCTCCCATCCATTCAATGAATGAATATATAGAGGAAAACAATTTGTCTATCTGTTTTTCATTTTTTTCCGTGCTCCGCCTTGACAAATTTTTTTTCCACTCCATTTGATATAGGGAAACATAGTTCAAAAAAAATTCCCCAAATTTTCCATTCCTTCGGTGTATCTTTGCACCTTTAAGAGCAATTGCTAGTTTACATATGATTAGGAAGAAGGGAATGACAGCAATAAAGAAACACAACCGATGAAGGACAAAGCATACAATGACTCAGCGGGTGCTCCAAAAGGGAAGCCGACAGGTTATATGACCTTCTCAATGCATCCTTCATGCATATTAAGTTATGGACACATCACTTATAACCCAGTACATCGCATCGAAACGCATTTGAAATCTGAACCTACTTGTATTTATTTTAATATGATATATAATTTCTGTTGAAAGGGGGCAGGTTAATTGAATCACCATATTAATTATCGGTTAGTAGCGCATATCAAGTACCGAGACCAAGAGATTATTATGGTAAGGAAAACATAGTTTACTGTAAGATTCCTCGGGATGATGGCACGACGAATTGAGTAACATGATAGTATACTCGATGGATGACACCCCACCATGATAAATGGGAGGAAAGGATATCGGGTTATGTTTTAGTGAGGGAGTTAATTCCCTTAAGCTACCCATCATCCTGTCAAAACGGAAGGGGCTCCAACTCCGAAGATGCAGATCAATGGCGTACGAGCTTATCGAGTCACAAAGTTCTGCAGGAATTTTTCGGCACAGCGCTGCTCTACTTTCTCTGCCATGGACGCCAAAGCCGAGAGAGTGGCGCAACGTATGCTCATATCCTGCTTGAAGAGCGTCCAATCCGGATGCTGAGGATGCGGGGCGAACGAACATTTCTCCTCCACCTCGATGAAATTCTTCAGAGTAACATTCCGCGTCACCATCTTCATCGAACGATTCTTGATGTCCACCACCGACAACTCAACGGAGTGGCACACGTTTTGACCGATTACCTTCTGCAACCACCACGGGCCGGGGTATTCACCGTTATCAGGCAAGTGCTGTACAGTCTTCTCGAGCCAAGGTCAAGGGTTCGATTCACAGTGTCCACCTCCACGATATGGGAAAGCGTGGATCTGTTCTCAGGGTCCACGAATTTTCTCCAGTTTGACTCGTTCACCCACCCCAGGGATGCATGTAGACGTGCTCCTGTGTTTATGCCTTCACCAATTTTTTTTATTTATTTATTATTTTTTTGCGCGGGGTGGAGGGGGCGACCTTTAGTTAGGGTTCACAGAAATATTCTATTTATTGCATGCGGCATATGTATTCTTGAGCCTGAAAATGGAAGGGAAGAGGGATAATGGAAATCGTAGTTCACATTTTTAATGTCTAATGTTTTATTGGGATTATGAATTTGTTATTTTGAAAAAAAAAGAAAAAAATCGAGGGTTTGGAGAAAATAAGAGCTAGGGTTCTATGCCCCGTGCTATCAAAAAAAAATGTTATGTTCCTTCCAGAAATTAAAATCACAGAGGATTTGAGGCAATCACGATACTTTCTGAAACTTTACACAGAACATTTAGCTGCACATCTATTATACGTTTTATTTTTGCATGCGTGTGTGCTTCAGCTCGTGCTGTAGAAGAATTTCGTCCATCTGTGATATCCATCAAGCTCCATTCAATTATGGACATTTTCTACCCATTCAATAGTGCAGATATACATTTCATAAATGGGCATTTTTGGCCATTTAATGGTATACATATATTGTATTTCATAAGCCACACACGTAATATAGATATTGCATTCCAGTTAGAGGGTTATGCTTTAAAACTTAGCATGGACGATTCCTTGCTCTCAAATTTGTCGCATGAAATTTGTACTTAATTAAAATAGTGATTTAACCATATGCTGTTTTGTTGACGAACACATGCCGAACATCTATTAGACTATTTCTATATAACCTCTGTTCGCAGAAAATATTATACAGGTATTTGCATGTAGGAGGGCTCTTGCACTGAACTAATGTATCATCTCCCACATCTTTCCTTTGGCTTATTTGCCATAAGGTTCAGACGTATAATATGTCAAATTCACATTCATGTCTGTAGGAGAGCTATTGCACTGAACCAATACATCATCTCCCACATCTTTCTTTTGGCCTATTTTGCAATAAGGTTCAAACATATAATATGTCGGTATCACAACTAGAGATTTATACTCATGCAACATACAGTGCTATCTCGTAAGGGGGATTATTTTATTTTATTTTTGTTTTTAATTTTTTACGCATATACATTTGTTCCCTTTCTAGCTACTTTTGGAACCACAGCAGCTGGGCTTTGGTTCTATGCTCCAGGTTGTTAATGAATTGATGCGGCTGCAATTGATCATCCAACCTTAAAGGCTTCAATCCATATAGTTTTTAGTTTTGCTTGGAATCAAGCAAAGACTGGTAAATGATGTCTGCCTGCCATCTTTGGTCACTAGTGAAACTTGCTATATGCTTTGTCTTCCATTAGCTTGGATGGCCAAACTGCGAGAATATGCATTCCTCATCACCAGGAAATTAAGAGCCTTAATAGTCACAACACCTTTAAATATTGCAACAATATTACACTCCTTGTCATTAGATTCAGTAGGATTAAATGAAGATAGGCCCCAGATAGCCTCACTTGCTTACCCTAGCAAAAGGAAGTAGGGTAGCTAGGTTTGAAGGGATGAAGGTTTGGACTACTCATTCATTGCAAGTGATGATTACGTTCTATGTAGTTAACATTTTTTTTTATCTCTAGATAGTGTGTACCATTAGGTATCCACTAGAAAGGAGTGGTATGTATTTATTTTTAAAGTGCTAATGGTAGTTGTACAACATTGAACTTTCAGAACATGGATCATGAAGGTAAATCAAGTCTCTAAGAAGGTGTAGTAGGCATTGTTAGGTCCCCCTAGCAAGCAGTGGCATATGTTTATTTTCAAAGTACTGATTGTAGTTCCTAACAAAATTGAAGATTTAGAACATGGTAAACAAAGGTGGATTACGTAATAGGTGAAATATCAAACCATAATTAACACAATTATTATTGACCATTACAAATATTGAAGTCCAAGCTTAAGGTGGGTAGTTCCTCCTATGAAAAAGGGCATAGGCATCCCCTATGAATTTGAGTTAATACAAAATTATTGCTATCTTAATTGCATGATTGAATGAAAAAAACTAGAGAGATTTCTCCTAAATTAGTCAATTTGTCATTTGAAGGAAGGTGGGTGTTATTAATTGTTGCTTTAATTAGTTGTGATTTTGATTATGATGATTTTGTTGGAAAAGTTTATGTATGACGCTTCCTTTAACTATTAATTTTAATAATATCTATAATGTATGTTTTGTACATTTATATAAAAAAGTGGGTTGCAATGTTCCCCAGATATAGTCCTTCAGTTATAACGGAATTCGTGTTATAGATACCTTGGGAAAATTTTAACCTGCCCACCAGAAGGTTGGCAAGAGTTTCAGGGAGGGTTCCTAAGATTATGTGTCGCCGCTTCTCCTTTATGTTCTAAGGACTTCGGGACGAAGTCCATTGTTAAGAGGGGGTGTATGTAGTGCCCACTCTAGTTTCCTGATCCTAATACGACATTATCTTAGACACTTTATTCTTCGAGGACCTCAGATTGAGGATCTGGACCCATGACACTATTATTAGCGATTGAGATATTCATGGTTGTGATGTTTATGAATGCTTTCCATTGATATTATGGTAGCATGAATGGTTATGTATCTTATCTATCAGTATTCTGATGATTGCAATATTAAATAGTTAAGTTGGTCTCTATTTTAAATTATGATGAGGGGAGTAAAGAATATGTATGCGCTCTACTAAAAGCATAATGAGGATAAATTTTATGGATAGGTATATTCTACGATGTTACGATGTTGATAGCTTAATGAATATGTATGTTTCCATTGATGATTATTGATGATAGCCATGAGGGATGTGTCCCCTATGTTACCTACTTCCTTTAGTTCAGACTTACAATGGACAATGATGTGAATGACCAGGAATTGTTAATGATGCTATTATGATAATTGAATAACATTGAGAAACCTTGTTACTGATGATTATTGAGTATAACAGGAAACCATCAGAGGCACTCGCATATGACATGTCGATGACACCTGGTTTGATGAAAATTTATATTACTTTATCTTTGAAAGTCTAAGTCGATCTTGGAATCTGCCATATATGTTTAACTATATTCTGATGATATATTAATGGTTGCAGGCACAGATTAGTTGCTTGAACGAATGACTCACATATGGGTGATGGGGTTGTACAAGTGGATGGAACTACATGGGAGGGGTGGGACAGAGTCCCTGATCTCACCCACTAGCACTCCCGCCGTGACTTGGGCTGGAAGGGTTGAAACACCTTCACCTTGAAGATCACGATGCCATGAGGGCAGGTCCTGAAGTTGGGTCGCTCATGAGGACTTTACCAGGGGGCGCGCATCAAGGCGGATTCCTTGATCCTCGACACCATTAGTCTCACTATAGCAGGCAGCATAAGAGATGATAGTGGTCTATGACGTTGCACTATACTTTCCCCTCGTAATCACTGGATGCTTGAAGGGCAAGTGGTGTGGCACCCTTGGAACTTCAGGGGAATTTCTTGAAGGGAACGACCAACTTGGTACCCTTGGCATCACAAATAAACTATTAGGTGTGGCACCCTTGGAACTTCTAGGGAAGTTTTTGAAGGGCACAACCAAACTGGCACCCTTGACATCACAAATAAGCTATTAGGTGTGGCACCCTTGGAACTTCTAGGGAAGTTCTTGAAGGGCACAACCAAACTTGGCACCCTTGGAATCATTAAAAATAAATGATAATAAATAAATATAAGCAAGGAATGAAAACTAGGTAAATTTACATCAAGGGTAAATAATGATTAGAAACCAATGTAATTAAATCAAAAATAAAACTTGGAATAAGGAGGATCATACGAAGAATTAAAATAGAGTACCTTAAAAACTCTACCCTTCCCGTGTTGGAAAGTACTAGGAAGATTATGTGGTTTAATTAGGAAAAAGGGGAAAGACAAACATAATTGTAAGGATAAAGATTAATCCTAAACTAAATTAAACCTAATTAAGAAAAGAGGAAGGTGAATTAAAATGAGAATAATAAATTAAATTTAGAGAAATGTAGAGAAGCTCCATGTGTCAACAACCAACATAGGAATATCCATCTAAGAGATAACCTGAGTTAAATTAGGGAGTAGATTGGGGATAAAATCTTGACTCATTAATTGACTTCAAGTAATGAACACAAATTAAGGAATAAAAGGGGGGAATAAAGAGACAACTAGGAGAAGAAATAGGAATCTTGTTGAGGTGAGGAAAATATTAGTTTTAAATAAAAATTAAGTAAATAATTTTGGGAGACCCTTGATGTGAGAATGACACCTGGGTGGGTGAATAATCAAGCTATTGAATTATAAAAAATAATTAATTATGCATGACATGACAAGTGTCACCTATGAGGACTCCTATAAAAGAAGGGGCAAGCCATGGGAGAAGGGACTTTTTGGGGGGGGAACCCTATTGTTGGATGGATGAGATGATGTCAGAGCAGTGATTACGAAGCTATAGTGAGTTTGGTGAGGTAGAGGATTTTAGAGAGGGGACTCTTGAGCCAAGGTGTGCTCTCCTCTACCAGCTAGTGCTTTCCTCCATTGTACAACCCCATTGCAGCTCGGGGTTCCGCGGGGAAGAAGAGTACCCAAGGAGTAGGCTGGGAGGTGAACCAGTGGGTCTTCGCATTCGGATCAAGTGCGTCATCATTCACTCGCGGAGGTGATCGACTACAAGGGAAAACCAGTAACAGCAGAGCAAGCAGAGTCTCTCCTTCTGGTGAACGGTACACATGTATTTCATTACTATTAATCTTAGTTAACGTATGTAAATGTTATGATATGTCTTCCTGAAATGAGTGTCAGGAATGTGTGTGCTAAATAAATTTGAAATCTTAATGCGTTTCTTTTCTGGTTGTATTTGCTGTTAACTAAAAAAAAAATGTAAATAGTCTGAATCTGGTCCTTACAGCATTTTTTGGTCCCTTCCAATTTATAGCAGTCCCTAGTCTATCTATAGGAAGTAAAATTAATTTTGGTTTTAACAATATTAATTAATTAATTTAGTTGAGTTAATTAGTTAAGGAAATTCGAATTTGAAGTCTTTGTAAGCATGCACATGAGTTGTCCCACTGATTGAGGAATTTATCCTTAATTTCCTCCATTGATTGAGGGAATAAGTATGAGTTCTATAATGAGAGAATTAGTTGACTTAGTTCTAACTAGTCAAGTCCAGTTAAATTATTTTAACAAGTTGTTAAAATAATAAAATATAGTTTGTTAATGCTTGCATGCATGTGACAACTATTATTTTAGATAACTAAGGATTCACTCATGGATAACTGTTGCATGTTAGTTCTGTCAGAGACCTAGTTGAAATCAGATGTGAGACAGTGTACTATCAGATACTTGGATATTTCTAGTAAGTATTCCTTGCATGGAGAATGATCTATTATAGGAGATTGGAGGACTTGTGGCCTATATATTGAGGCCTAGGTAGTCCATGATTTTCATCTTATGATTGAAGATCATCACAGTACAGAGAGAGAAGGATAGCTATCGAGCTGATTTTTTTTGTATGTTGAAGAGTATTTCCACTTGATTGATAATACAGTGTTGGGGTTTTATGCTGGTGCTTTCCCCAGTGATATATTATGTGTTATGTGTGATTGATTTCTCCTTATCAGTTATGCATGTTTCTACTTGATGTTGCTCATGAATTCGATTATGCTTTCGCTTAATGTTTTGTAGAAGTAGAACAAGTATTATGCTTTAGGACATTACATATATTGGTTTGTTCTACAGGTGAAATTTCTACATGGTATCAGAGCACATGTGATCAAGCAAGAACAATATACTGAGAGGAGATTTCAAAGTTTGGAGTTTTGGGTCGAGAGTTTGCATAGCAGATCTGAAAATTTCTATACAAAATTTTCAGAAATAAATAGCATATTTGAATTCCTTGCAGAAAAATACCCAAAAAAAATAAAATAAAATAAAATCGGCTGAATCGGAGTTCGGATGAGGGAGATATCGCTGATTTAAAATCAGCTCATTTTCTAGAAAATTTCGTGATGGCGAGAAAGTGGAAATAGATTGGTGTGTTAACCAAGAACCTGTATGCACTTGAGGTACAAGATGCATGCAAAGCCTTAAGGAGCAAACCAATGGTTAGATACTACTTGGTTGAGAGGGAGAGTAAATTACCTCTCAACATGTAGTGCCAAAAGAAGTCTCAGACGATTATGGAGGAGCCACGATTGGTGAAGCAGCTTCAAGAAGTTGTGGAGCAGCCACAACTAGAAAAACTGAGAGGAGATCGAGTAGAGACAACTACTCATGCAGAGACCTCCAGTAGGGGGAAACTTCGAGCCAGGTGGGCAGAGGGATCACATGCAGCCATACCTCCAGGTAGGAGGTGAGGCGATATAAAGTGATCATCCCAAGGAGGAGGGACGAGATCCTTGAGGTACCCAACCTCTTAGATGAGACCTTGCTACAGGAGCCCCGAGGTGGAGTAGTAGGAACTGATTGATTGGGTAGAGACAGATGCGGATGGAGCCGCAGAGAGAGCGACAGTGCAGGGAATCCCAGTGAGGACAGTGCAGCAATGCGAGAGGCACAAGTGTTTTGCATAGTGCTAGGTGGCATAGAGAGGTGTGCAATGGTGCGAATGCATGGAGATGTTGCAGTAGCGCAGATGTCAGAGAGGGATCACTTGTCAGCAGCAGGTAGAGCTTCAGCATCAGAGTATGTTCCTAGACCAACAAAGTGGTCAGTTGGGAGTATTTTTGTTCCAAGTGTTGTTGGAGCAAGTGGACCGAGTAGATGTGTTGCATGCAGAACATTCCAGAGTTATAGGATCGGGTTCGAGAGGAAGCCTTTCTTCTTGAGAGGGAGTGTTGAAAAATGTGCAACAAGAAATGTTAAATTTAGAATGTGCTAAAAATAGACCTGCTAAAAATAGCATTTCTAAAAATAGCAGTTTGGCTAGTGAGGTCATTGGCCACATTGGGTGAGAGGTGAAATTGCTAAAAATAGAAAGTTCTAAAAATAACATTTCTGGGTCCCATCCTATTTATAGCAGTCCCTAGTCTATCTATAGGAAGTAAAATTAATTTTGGTCTTAACAGCAGGTGGAAATATTAATTAATTAATTCAGTTGAGTTAATTAGTTAAGGAAATTCGAATTTGAAGTCTTTGTGAACATGCACATGAGTTGTCCCACTGATTGAGGAATTTATCCTTAATTTCCTCCACTAATTGAGGGAATAAGTGAGTTCTATAATGAGAGAATTAGTTGACTTAGTTCTAACTAGTCAAGTCCAGTTAGATTATTTTAACAAGTTGTTAAAATAATAAAATATAGTTTGTTAATGCTTGCATGCATATGACAACTATTATTTTAGATAACTGAGGATTTACTCATAGATAACTGTTACATGTCAGTTCTGTCAGAGACCCAGTTGAGATCAGATGTGGGACAGTGTACTATCAGATGCTTGGATATTTCTAGTAAGTATTCCTTGCATGGAGAATGATCTATTATAGGAGATTGGAGGACTTGTGGCCTATATATTGAGGCCTAGGTAGTCCATGATTTTCATCTTCTGATTGAAGATCATCAGAGTACAGAGAGAGAAGGATAGCTATTGAGTTGATTCTTTTTGTATGTTGAAGAGGATTTCCACTTGATTGATAATACAGTGTTGGAGTTTTATGCTGGTGCTTTCCCCAGTGATATATTCTGTGTTATGTGTGATTGATTTCTCTTGATCAGTTATGCATGTTTCTACTTGATGTTGCTCATGAATTCGATTATGCTTCTGCTTAATGTTTTGTAGAAGTAGAACAAGTATTATGCTTTAGAACATTTCATATATCGGTTTGTTCTATAGGTGAAATTTCTACAGTGAATTAGGTGTAATTGAAGTTGTATAATGGTGGTATCATATTGCATTTTTGCAATTAATTCTAAATTGGTTGGGAAATGAAGGAGATAGGTTTTGGGGATTATTAAAAGTGAAATCTTGGTAAACAAGTTAAACATCGTTTTTTGCGTTGAGAGATGCTCTACAATAGAGTATGGGGGAAGTGTGTAGATGTAATGCAATGTAAGTATGTTAACATTTTTTAAATGTCAACTTTATTACACATTACATATGGCGAAGATACAATATATATATATATATATATATATATATATATATATATATAGAGAGAGAGAGAGAGAGAGAGAGAGAGAGAGAGAGACTAAAAACAATTAAATTTCAACTTCAACATATCACAAGTAAATGTATGAATGAATATACGCCATACAATCTATCAATCAATCACTCAATTTCTAAATTTGTCTGTGGAAACAAGTAGGTGGGAGCACGAGGAGGTGAAAAGCAGTTGCAGATGAGCTTTTGTTGATGAGGTACAACTATTGAAAATTTCCTTGTCTCTTTGAGTCCATTTTTTGTGAATTTTAAGTTGACAAAAGAAACTGTAGAAATTTCTCACTATACATCACCTGATAATGCAATATACTAAAGCAAAATACTTGATCTACTTTGAAAAACAAACTTACGGAAGCTTAATCGATTTTGAACAAGATCAATTACAACACATATAACAGAGAATGAGAAATCAATCACACATGAACACAGAAGAATACTCTGGGTAAAGCCTCAGCGAAAAACCCCGCTATCTGTATTATCATACAAGTTGAAATATCTCCGGATTACACAAAGCTTTAGCTCACAAGCTATCTAGCTCTCAGTACAATCCCTCAACGCTACTCATAGACTGAATAGACAACACATATGCCTTCCTTCAGTCCTCCAAGACTCCTATTTCCTTGCGCAGTTTATCCTAGGTTCTTTGGCTGCCACCTGTGTGAATTCTCACCTCACACACAACACTGACCTATGAAATAACTACACAATCCTGAAGGAGATAATTCCTTCTACATGGATGAGTTTCCTATATAGGAAAATTCTTCCAACTGATAGTACATTGTCCCTTCCTTTAATCTCAACTGGGTCTTTCTCTGAACTAACATGCATGAGTTATTTATGAGAGAATATTCAGTTATTTGGAGAACACTAGTTGCATGCATGCATGCATTAACTGACTGAACTCACAATTAGTTCCTCCAACTGTTTCGAACTAATTTAACTGGACTTAACTCACTTAACTGAGCTAACTAATTACAACTCAAATACAACTCATCCTTATCTCCTTAATTAAGGGATAACTTCCTCAATCAAAGGGATAACTGTTGCATGTCTTCACAAAGACTTCATGTTTGATTTTCTCCAACTAATTAACTCAAGATGAATTAATTAATTGTTTTTCAAACAGCTAGTGAGACTAAATTCGAATTTTAATTCAAGGACAAATTAAAATTGGAATATATCCTGAAATGCTATTTATAGCAATGCTATTTTTAGAATTTCTATTTTTTGTTATTTCCAACAGAGTTGGAGTATATCCTGAAATGCTATTTATAATAATGTTATTTTTATCATTTCTTGTTGCTATTTTCAATGCTCCTTCTCAACAAGAAAGGCATTCAACTCGAACCCGATTCTAAACCTTTGGAATGTTCTGCATGCAACACTTCTCTCAAGTGTTGTTGCTCCAACAACTCCAGAAACAAAAAATATCCAACCTGAATCAGAATGATGCCTCTGTCATCAAAGTCTCTGACCGTTATTGCCTCTGTCGACTGAAAACTCTGCACCTCTGTGCCCTTTAGTATCTGACTGCTCTAGCCTCTGTCAGTTTGATTTCTGACTGCATCAATCACACTGATTCCTCCTGCTGCATCCATGCTTCTGCTGGTCCTATCTCCCAGAACTACGTCTACACTGCACCTCCTCTCATCATGTTGCATCGTACTGCCCATTACTGCACTGCAACTCAGTTGCTGAGAAGTAAGTAACTAATCTCCCAACTGACCTCCCTGTTGGGCTAGAAACACCTTCTGATGCTAAAGCTTCCTCTACCGCTCCATCTGCATCTGTCTCTACCCACTTAGCCAGTCCTGCTACTCCTCGTCGGGGCTCCCGTAGCAAGGTCTAATCAAAGAGGTTGGGTACCTCAAGGATCCTACCCCTATTTCAGCCTTCTTGGGACAATCACTTCACATTGCCCCACCTCACACCTGGAGGAATGGTTGCATGTTCTCCCTCTACCCACTTGGCTCGAAATTTCCCCCTGTTGGAGGTCTCTGCATGAGTGGATGCCCCCACTCGGTCTCCTCTCGGCTTCTCCATTTATGGTTGCTCCACAACCCCCTGAAGTTGCTTCACCAATTGTGGCTCCACCACAATTATCTAAGACTTCTTCTAGCGCTGCATGTTGAGAGGTAATTTACTATCCCTCTCAACCACCAAGTCTCCAACATTTGCCTTGCTCCTCAAGGCTTTGCATGCATCTTGAACCTCAAGAGCATACAGGTTCTTGGCTAGCACACCAATCTGTTTCATCTCTCTCGCCGTCACGAAATTTTCTGGAAAAAGAGTTGATTTTAAATCAGCGATATCTCCCTCATCCGAACTCTAATTCAGCGGATTTTTTTTTTTTTGAATTTGGGTCTTTTCCACAAGGAATCTAGATCTACTATTTGTTTCTAAAAATTTTGCATAAAAATTTTCAGATCTGCTCTAAAAACTGACAGCCCAAAACTCAAAACTTTGAAATCTCCTCTAGTATATTGTTCACTGCTTTGATAAACTTAGCTCTGATACCATGGAGAATTTTTTTTACAAAACCTCGCTCGATACCATGTAGAAATTTCTCACTATAGATCACCTGATAATGCAATATACTAAAGCAAAATACTTGATCTACTTCTACAAACAAACTTACGGAAGCTTAATCGATTTTGAGCAAGATCAATTAGAACACATATAACAGAGAATGAGAAATCAATCACATATGAACACAAAAGAATACTTCGGGGAAAGCCTCAGCTAAAAACCCTGATATATGTATTATCATACAAGTGAAAATATCTCTAGATTACACAAAGCTTTAGCTCACAAGCTATCTAGCTCTCAGTACAATCCCTCAATGTTGCTCATAGACTGAATAGACAACACATATGCCTTCCTTCAGTCCTCCAAGCCTTCTATTTCCTTGCGAGTTTCTCCTGGGTCCTCTGGCTGCCACCTGTGTGAATTCTCACCTCACACACAACACTGACCTCTGCAATAACTGCGCAATCTTGAAGGAGATAATTCCTTCTGCATGGATGAGTTTCCTATATGGGAAAATTCTTCCAACTGACAGTACACTGTCCCTTCCTTTAATCTCAATTGGGTCTTTATCTGAACTGACATGCATGACTTATTTATGAGAGAATATTCAATTATCTAGAGAACACTAGTTGCATGCATGCATGCATTAACTGATTGAACTCACAATTAGTTCCTCCAACTGTTTCAAACTAATTTAACTGGACTTAACTCAGTTAACTGAGCTAACTAATTACAACTCAAACACAACTCATCCTTATCTCCTTAATTAAGGGATAACTTCCTCAATCAAAGGGATAACTGTTGCATGTCTTCACAAAGACTTCATGTTTGATTTTATCCAACTAATTAACTCAATCTGACTTAATTAATTATTTTTCAAATAGCTAGTGAGACTAAATTCGAATTTTAATTCAAGGACAAATTAAAATTGGAATATATCCCGAAATTCTATTTATAGCAATGCTATTTTTAGCATTTCTATTTTTTGCTATTTCCAACAGAGTTGGACTATATCCTGAAATGCTATTTTTAGCATTTCTTGTTGCTATTTTCAACAGCAACTACTTTTCACATAGCCAATCTCCTTCTGATTTATCAAATTTGAACTGGAAATATGTGTTTTCTTTCCTGATAAATGATGTCCTCATGTGTTTGGAAATGTAATATTATTTTGGGCTTCGTGGACAAAGCAACACTTAATTTTTTCATCTATGCACTTGCATAATGGTGTAGAGATATTTATTTAGCCAAGAATGACTTGTTGACACCTTGTTGTGTCGATATTGATCTTAGGGTGAGGGAAAGTTGTCCTTGTCTAAATATTTTTCTCTAGGTCTTGTGCCAAACTTTGGATGATAGAATTTTTTTGTTGATGGGAAAGTATGCATTAACTCCATTTTGTTATTGAATTTCAAGAAGTAATGTTAAAAATAGGTACCTGGGGTTCAATTTTTGAGTTTCAGCTTTAAAAAAGAAAAAGACTAGAGTATTTCGAGGAATGGATTTGTGTTTGATAGCCATGCTCAGCTTAATGAATCTTTTAGATTTAAGCTTCATACAACTAAGTAGGTTATATTTTAGAATTTATTAGAAATGCAAGGAATATATGATAATTGATGCCACTAAATATAATTATTGAATATTCAAGGCTACTTAATAAGATGAGTGGTTTCCTTCACATCTAAGAAATAATTCTTGACAAAATATTCTAATTTATAATAAAGAGAGTCTTAAGTTTTCGTTTTTTTTTTTTTTCTTTTAAATTTAATTTTATAAATTTGGTCTAAAATTGGTTTTGTTAACATTTTTCTTGAATCAAATTTGAACTGGATAGGTGAGTAATTGCATGGATTTTTATTTGAAGATAAGTCACCTTCTTGAATGCTTTACTTTATTCAGATAATTCAATTTTTTTTCCTTTCCTAAAGAAAGCATGCATCTTCAGACTTGAAGCAATTGAACCTAATTTAGGGCCTCACAAAAGCTAAAGATGTTTTGAAGTACAATGGCACACTGTTCATATAACAATTATTTTTTTAATAAGTATTTGGTGTTTTATATATTGATTCTTTGGAAGGGATCATGGCATTTAATTATTTTTTGGTAGTTATGGGATAGGCATACTGAAATTCATTTTAGAAACATTCAACGATGATTAAAGGAATAAACTTGCATTCCAATTTATTACTTTGCTATTTCCTTTTTTTGCCAAACAATTTCAATTTTAGGGTTTTAAAGAAAATAAACAACTTTAATGACTTGTCTTTGAATAAATAGCCTTAAGTAAAGTCTAAACATAATATATTTACTATATTTCAAACCAGCCTATATCCATCTGAACTCTAGATATACCAAGCGCCAAGAGGGATCAAATTTCTTGAGATGCAAACCTCTTTTAGAGTCAAAAGAGATTTGACCTCTCAACACTTAGTAGATCCAGAATTAAGATGGATCTAGGCTGGTATATATTTATGCATAATTGCACCAAGGGGTGCTCTACAACCTAGTATGAGGGAGATGTGTAAGTGTAATGTAATGTAATTATGTCAACATTTTTTAAAGGACGACTCTATTACACATTACATATGGCAAAGGCACACACATAAAAATATATATATTAAAAAAAAACAACTAAATGCCAGCTTCAACAAATCAAAAGTAAATGTATAAATATATAAACACCATACAATCTATTAATTAATCACTCAATCATTGAATTTTCCCATGGACATGAGTAGGTGGGAGCACGAGGAGGTGAAAAATGGTTGTTGGACGAGTGCTTGTTGACGAGGTAAAACTATTCAAGACATTCTCATCTCTTACAGTTTATTTTTTATGAATTTTGAGTTGACAAAAGCAACTGCATGTCACAGAGCCAATTTCCTTTTGATTTATCAAATTTGAGCTGAAAAGATGAGTTTGCATGCCTTATAAATGTTGTCATCTCGGTGTGTTTTGAAATGTAATATTATTTTAGGCTTCGTGGAAAGAGTGGCACTTCGTTTTTTTCATCTACACGCTTGCATGATGGGGGAGAAGCTATTTATTTAGCCAAGAATGACTTGCTTACACCTTGTTGTGTCGATATTTATCTCAGGGCATGGACAAGTTGTCCTTGGCTAATTTTTTTCACTGCGTCTTATGCCAAACTTTAGATAATAGAAACATTTTCTGTTGGTGGGAAAGTACACATTAGCTCCATTTTGTTATTGAATTTCAAGAAGCAATGTTAAAAGTAGGTACTTTGGGTTCAATTGTTTAGTTTCAACTTAAAAAAAACAAAAACAAAAACAAAAGCAAAAAAACAAAAAAACAAAAACAACTAGAGTATTTCGAGGAATGGGTTTGTGTTTGATAGCCATGCTCAACTTAATGTATCTTCTAGATTTAAGCTTTGTACACCTATGTAGGTTATATTTTCGAATTTGGTAGAAGTGCAAGGATTGCATGATAATTGATGCCACTAAATATAATATTGAATATTCAATGAAAGTTAATAATACGAGTGGCTTCCTTCACATCTAAGAAATAACACTTGAAACAATATTCTAATTTATAATAAACGAAGTATAATTTTATTATTATTAGTATTATTCTTATTATTTATTTTAAATCTGTTTGGTTGACATTTTTTCTAAATCAAATTTGAACTAGATTGATGACTAGTTGCATAGATTTGTTTTAATTTGAAGATGATTCACCTTCTTGAACACTTTATTTTATTAAGGTAATTTAGTTTTTTCTCCTTTTTTGAAGGAAGCATCTGTCTTTGGAATTAAAGCTATTGAACATAATTTAGGGCCTCACAAAAACTAATGATGCTTTGATGTACAATGACACACTATTCATATAACAATTATTTTTCTGATAAGTATTTGGTGTTTTAAGCATTTATTCTTTGGAAGGGATCATGACATTTACTTATTTTCTGGTATTTAGGGGATGTGAATACTCAATTTCATTTCATAAACATTCAAGAATAATAAGATGAATAAGCATGCATTCCACTTTATTACATTGCTATTTCCCTTTTGTTTTTCCAAACAATTTCAATTGTATGGCTTTAAAGAAAATATACAACTTTAATGACATGTTGTTAAGTAAATAGTCTTAATTAGTCTAAACAGAATATATTTATTATACTTCATACTAGCCTAGATCCATCTTAACTCGGATCTACCAAGCGCCCAAATCTCTTTTGACACACTATTCATATCACAATTATTTTTCTTATAAGTATTTGGTGTTTTAAGCATTTATTCTTTGGAAGGGATTGTGGCATTTACTTATTTTCCGGTAGTTAGGGGACATGAATACTCAATTTCATTTCATAAGCATTCAAGAATGATAATATGAATAAGCATGCATTCCACTTTATTACATTTCCATTTCCTTTTTGCTTTTCCAAACAAATTGAATTTTAGGGTTTTAAAGAAAATAGGCAGCTTTAATGACATGTCTTTAAGTAAATAGTCTTAATTATTCTAAAAATAATAGATTTATTATACTTCATACTAGCCTAGATCCATCTTAAACTGGATTTACCAAGCATTGAAATGGATCAAATCTCTTGGGATGCAAACCTCTTTTAGAGTGAAAAGAGATTTGATCCCTCTCGATCCTTGGTAGATATAGATTTAGGGTGGATCTAGGATGTCACATACACACACATATAAATAAATATAACTATGTGCTATTTTGTGCAAATTCAATACAATTTTATAAGTGTGGTCCTTTGACATGTGTATAAGGTTTTTTTAATCTTAAATAAAGTCTCAAATTAATATTAATATGATTAGGATTAATTAGTTAAATATAATACTAATCACCCCACAAGGGTAAACTGGGTCACAAATTAAGGTTTTGTATTATTATTAAGTCCATAGGTATGTTTATTTTGGAATAGGGCTTCCATAATTTTAATTTAATTTTCAATAATTATTAGGTGGATGGTAGGGATTTTTGTTTTGTTTTCCAAGTTGTCTATGATGATTCAGACTTAACCTATGGCTTGAGGAGTCACGACCTAGGGGAATCTAAGTCGTCAAAGTCACCCGGGGGTCACCCCCAACCTGGGGCACACCAACCCTAAGCTCATTGGATTTTTTAGCATGTCTCCTCCCCCTAGCACAAGGCATGGCCACCTACCGTGAGGTTTGATCCTGGGTCGCCTTGCTAACGAGGTCCATCCTCAACTGATTGTGCTAGTGGGACTTGACGTGGATGTTAGCGATTTAAATGCCACAAATTGTTCTAAAATATTTTTAATAGTAGTCACTTATCAAAGGTTGATAATTATCTCAAAACTAGTTATGTCCTTTCTTCCCTTTTAATTAAATAGATTAATTAAAAATATCATATGAACATGAGTTATCATTTTTGGGAATGTGGTATTAGCGATTCATGGTATTGATGCATGGTATTGTAACAATGCCTATTACAAGTTAAGAATATTCAATATCTTTATAATTAATAGTAACAAAATAATTTGAAATAAATTTATAATTTAGTTAATGTAGCAACCTCCTCCCACAGCCACCCAAGTGACCATGCCAACTGGGGTAAACATGAGATAAGAGGCTACTATGATCAGATTCAACCTCCTATGTGACCTTAAGGAAGTGGAATTTACATAACATCACACATAGTCATCCAAGATCATCATAATAACCCTTAGGACACAAGTCAACCACTCAAACAACCTGGCCCTAGGTTCCACTGCTATTTTGGATCTCTTAGGCCATAGTCTCTCTCATGCTATGGGAAAGGGAGTGACCAACAACCCAAAGTCACTCTCACAAGCTTGCCTGCCAGCGACCAGAGACCAAAATTTCCAGTTCTGTGCCAATGACCCCGGGATTTAAGCCACTTTTTTAGGCCCAGAGGCCAGGCCACTGTCCAGAATGGAGTGATAGCTTGAAATCAATAAAAGTATAGGGAAAAAATGATGCAAAATAGGTGTAAATAACAAAATTAAGTGTATGGATCTCATACTTATCTGAGAATTGTTATGAACCATTGTTCCCTCATGTCATTTGCTGCATTATCATCTATTAGGTCATAGACACATTATCCATTCATATACAAGTAAAAATATGCTGAGAGCCATACATAGCTGCTATCATAAAGTATACATATAACCAGCATAATAGGAACATAAATACCATAAACATATCGACCATAAAAATCCACATAAACATCAATACATTTACGCATGAAAATCAAGGGAATGAATTTCTCATTAATGAATGCAATGAACCAACCGGTGATGGGACTACCATGTTCCACCTGACCATAGATTGGCTGAGCCAAGTCTCTCTTCGACCAATTAACCCTGTGCCATATTCCAAGCATGAATGTGGGACTCATAGAACACACCAAAACACCAAATAACATGGATGCCACCGGAGTTCTCCGCCTACACCGTGAGGAATTTGAGTGCCTCATAGTCTCTTTGGATTTACTGTGCATCCATAGTTTGATCCAGTGATCACTAGGCCCTACACCGAGACATACTCTCTAGGATTTACCATGCATCCCATCTCGGTAACACTACGTCCAACGGAGAGAAAATCCACCTCTTGGCTTTACCATATATCTCGCCATTCACCGACAAGGATTCCTAGGCACACAATCTGGCTTTACCGCAACCCACATTCCGGTTCACGGGTTACTAGGCCAGTGGCTTTGTGATCCTTAGTCTATTTCAGGGACCACTCAGACCATGTGTTTGTCAATTTGGAGATCCACCCCACTCAACTTCGAATCTAATCTGGTCATCCCACATAAACCGAATGAGACAAACCCATCTCATCAAAGTTATCAGGAAGTGGAAAGGCTAGGCTGAAAATACTGTCACACATGGCAAAACCCATGCCATGGTAGAAAAGAAACACATACAATCCCATTCATGCAAAATATAGCAAGGAAAATACACATGTAAGTCGATACCTGCAATGAAGCCTGTTGTAGCTGCTTGATCCTGCCTTTCCCTGCTTGATATTTGCTTTCTCTTGCCTTCTTTGCCTTTCTTTCTCCAATACCAAAGTGCTCCAAGAAACTCTAAGTGTCCAAGAGTGAGAGAGAGAGAGAGAGAGAGAGAGAGAGAGAATAATGAGAGAGCTCCAAAACTCAACTGACAAAAGGTTACCAACTGATCCTCATAAGCCTTTTTATGAATGAAGTGTCTATTTTCTTAATTTTCCATTATTTTCCTTCATTTTCCTCCTCAAATGCAACATGTGACCTTTCACCTCCCTTTTCTCCTAATTTCCATTATTTTCATAAATAAATGTGCCGAAAATGCGATTTTTCCTTTCCAAAGCCTTAGCCATTGCCTTTGCCAAATTTCTTAGCCCTGAACAACCAAATGAACACCTGCTAGGATCTCTTGCCCAAGATTCAACTTGGAATAAGTGTCCCATCGACCGTGGTTATTATTTCTTTAACTTTTATTACATAAAATTTTCACCAGAGCTGTTATAGAACCCCCTTGCCCCTTTGGGGACACTGTCCTCAGTGTTCAATCACACATATACCTCAACGACCTGCTGAAATAAGACATACTACTCATGGATCTTTATAACACAGCTCGATGTAGCATTTACAATGAAATATCAGCTCAAAATGAAACATCATGACAACATGATAACATACTGCATAGTGGAGCTTTATAACACAACTCATTACAGCATTTACAATGATCATCCTGCTGAGTACCAATCCACATGACATCATAAAATCATGATAACATAACCACATTCATAGCATAGTAACATGACAACATAATCATAATGACATGACACCCATACTGCATAGTGGAGCTTTATAACATAGCTCATGGTAGTATTTACATCCATATACACGTGTACATATAGAAACATTACCAAAAATATATACCAAAAACGTATACTAAATCATTTACCAAATCATTTATCAAAACATATACTAAACACCATATCTAAGCATATATCAAAACATCATATAGAATATACCAAACCATCATAAAACATATATCAACCACCATAAATCATATACCAAACCACCATAAAGCATATACCAAACCACCATATCGAGGCTGCTTTGCCTCAACCGGAAAACAAGGAAGCATACATAGCCTGCATCTGATCCGCCATCTCCCATGTAGCTTCATTGGGCCCAAAGTGCTTCCATTGCACTTTAGTTTTCTTGATTGCTTGGTTCCGGAGCATGAGCACCTCAATATACATTGAGGCTTCAGCTAGAATTCTCCATCTAGTTCCACCTACAATACAGACCAGTCAATCACATGATCAACATCCTTAAAATACTTCTTAAGCAAAGATACATGGAAAAAATCACAGGCTTTCACTATTGGAGGCAATGCAAGTCGATAGGCTATTGGCCCAATCCTCTGAATGATACTGAAGGGTCCACAAAATCATGGTTTTGGCTTAGCACATGATCCAATTTGCAAGGAGCTCTTCTTTGGTTTGATGTGCAAGTACACATGTTCCCTAACCTAGAGCTCCATGAACAACCTATTCCTATCTGCATACTCTTCTACCTCTCTTATGTTGCCTTTAGATTCTTCTTGATCACCTACATCTCATGTTCCATGTCTACCAACATATCTAGCCTAATCAATACCCTGCTAACTGGATCGCTCCAACTGATAGGAATGTTACAACTCCGACCATACAATTCCTCAAAAGGACTCATCCTCAATGACTCCTCATAACCATTGTTGTATGTGAACTCTATCAAGGGGAGATACTCTTCCCACTTCCTCTGCTGATGCATCACATACATCCTCAACATGTCCTCCAATATCTTGTCGACCCTCTCTATCTACGGATTATAAGCTATACTAAAGGCCAACTATGTGCCCAAACCTACAAATAACTCCTTCCAAAACATGTATGTGAACTTCACATCCCTGATTGACACAATCTTCTTTGGAACACCATGTAGCCTAACCACATCTTTGATGAATACTTGTGCCACATCACTAGTTGAGAACATAGAATTCAGCGGAATGAAGTGTGCAACCTTTGTTAACCTGTCCATAATGACCATGACGGAATCGTGTTGTTTCACTATCTTCGGCAACCCTGTGATGAAATCCATGGAAATAACCTTCCATTTCCACTTGGGAATCGCAATCTGATGTAGCAGTCCACCTGAATGTTTACACTCTGCTTTCACTCACTGACAGTCAAAACACCTCACCACAAACTCTGCTACATCCCTCTCCAAATTCGGTCAATAATAATATCTCTTTACTATTGTTAGTGTCTTTTGATAACCTGGGTGACCTGAATAAGGTTTTGCATAAAACTCCCTCGAGATCAACTTCTTGAGCTCACTACTATCCGATACATATATCCTATCTCTGAACCTGACCAAACCACCAATTCTAAGACAATAATCCATACCTTGTGCACTTGCGCCTGTACCTGTGCCACTACATGTACCTTTACTGCCACCTATACCTGTACCTGTGCCACTACATGTACCTATACTGCCACCTATACCTGTACCAATACCTATACCTGTACCTGTGCCACTACATGTACTTGTACTACCACCAGTACCTATACAACTACATGTACTTGTACCTGCACCTGTACTTGTAATATCACATGTACATGTACCAACACCCAGCTACAACCTATGTAGAATCTCCATATACTTGACATCATGTTGTCCTGCCTGCAAGATCATATCCTGTAAGTCCGTCCCATAGGAGCTCATAGATGCCAAGTGATGTACCTGTACCCATTTATTGAGAGCATCTACCACCCTGTTCTCTTTACCTTTGATGTACCTAATCTCGAAATCAAACTCATTAATCATGGCCAACCATCTAGCCTGCCTAGAGTTCAGATTCAGTTGATCAAACAAATACCTCAACCCAATATGATCTCTCATAAGTACAAACCTCTTGCCAAGAAGATAGTGTCTCCACATCTTCAATGCATGTACGATTGCTGCTAACTCAAGATCATGTGTCAGGTAGTTCTGCTCGTGCTCGTTTAGTTTTCGGGACTCATAACATACCACCTATCCATCTGGCATAAGGACTCGACCAAGCCCTCTCTTGCAAGCATCTGTGCATACCATAAACTCTTTGTTTAGATTTGCAATCTGTAATACTGGTTCATGTGTCAACAAATGTTTAAGTTTCTCAAAGCTAGCCAACCACTCCTCCATCCATTCAAACTTCTTACCTTTCCTTTGCAATGATGTGATAGGATAAGAAATCTATGAGAAGTTCCTGATGAACCTCCTATAATAGCCTGCCAGAACCATGAAATATCTCACCTCATCCACACTCTTAGGAGCTACCCACTCCATGATGGCCCTTATCTTCTCTGGATCTACTACAATTCCCTCCTTTGAGACCACATGCCCCAGGTAGTGTACTTCAATATGAAATAAACTACATTTGCTAAGCTTAGCATACAACTGATGCTCCCTCAACAATCTCAATACTGTTGCTAAGTGCTTGGCACACTCTTCCTCTTTTTTAGAATATACCAGTATATCATCAATGAACACAATAAAAAACTTATCCAAATATGGACATGATTTGAATTGGGGTAGATTCGTAATGCTATGCTAATTCCCCTCATTAGAATATAAAAATGTGCTTGAGGTTATAGTCTAAAATAGCAAGTAAAAGCATGAATTTATGTGTTTTTGTTTAAGATAGTTTCATGAAGAAAACTTCACATGAAACCAAAACACTCAATGGAATCATGCATAAAACAATAATACACCAACCATTGATAAAGGAGTTCACCCCTCTTGGGCTACATCTCCTTGGATCAACTCTAAAGGCTTGACCCCTTCTCATTATGCTCACAATTCTTCAGATAAAGAGTACATAAATGTGCTGACAAAAAGAGTGGCTTGTTTCCCCTTCAAGGACACATTCTTCTGCAAATAATTCTCACTCTAAACATATGACAACCTACAATTAGTCATGAAACAATTAGCAAGCTAAGGGCTCTCAAATTAAGACCCCATAATCTAACTTCCAAGAGCATAAACAAGTACAACAATCCACTTGAAGCACTTAAACAAGTCTCTTTCTCCATACACATATAGAGCAAAGAAGAAATACAACTACAACATTGTTGTAATGGCTACTGCAGAAAACATATGGAGGCTGGAATACCCCTACAAGATTATCTCCATCTTGGAACTCCTCCATAAATTGAATCAACACTCTCGTTGACCAAGGCACCCACAAGATTCACTTTGTAAAAATCCTATCCAGAAGTGCTCCTTTGACTCTAAAACCTATTCCAATGAGTTCAGAATGCCCAAAAATGGCTATCTAGCCTCTTTTTGCATCCCATTTGGTCGAAAATTTCCTTAGCTATGACTTCTACCAGTCTCCCCACAATTTCATCCTCCAAATTTGGCTTGTTGCCAGTTAATTTCATTATCTGCGGTCGAAACTCGTAGTTTTGATGAAATTGGTGGTTCCACCATCATTCCCACCTATCTCACAGTTAAAGGCTGAGTGATCACATGCAGAGTGGAGGGTCAAACGATTAAGGCTACGGTTCCGCTATCTGTGGGCCATGGCAATCAGTCTTTGCCAGGAGTAATCCTTAACACATGAGTTAATGCATGAAAACATGCAAACAAGCGATATAATAGATCCACTGGGATTATTAACTATAGTTTTGGACATATATCACATCTGGAGCATCCCGCTCATCGTAATCGACGTTATCGCATTGGGACTTAATACGTGCCTAGACCAGGGCTGATAACCTGTGGTTGATGCGATTGTGATATGCAATCACATCATATCACAAACCTTGCCTTGCCGATACCTATTCTATTCCATTTCACCGCTATGCGATTGCGATTAGATTGCATCGCAACTTCGAAAAATATCGCATCACAACCCAATCCTTGCTAGGGTCATGGCCAATTCTTGTCACTGATGCAATTGCAATATATGATCGCATCGCATCGCTACTCTATGCTTGAGCCAGGGGCCAATTACCATTAATCTGCGATGTGCGATTGTGATTGCATCACATCGCAGCCTGCACTATGCCGGGGGCCGATTCTTTAACCCGACCTATCTACCACTGTGATTTGCGAGGGCCGATAGCAGGCTGCCACTTGGCGCCTCCCAATTAGCTAGGACATTTTCCACATCATCCCAATCTTGCCATGTCATCAAGTCAACCCTAAACCTTGACCGGCTCTAACTTTTGCATACGAGATCAGATTTGAGTTTCGTTCACACCATTGGATTCAGAATGACGAGCTCTTCAATTTGAAGCTAAGTTTATCAAAATTCTGACACTTTTAAATTTTGACAAATTTTGAGCTCCTGATCACTCTTCCCCACTAAAAATCTTTTGGTCTCCAAAAGCATTAAATAATCTGCAACTGCTTTGTACTTATCTGCACCACAAGTATCCTTCATGTCATCCTTCCTTCTCCTTCACCTTTGTTCTTCAGATCCATAAGCGATAAGCTGACACATGCATCCCTTGCAAACTTGTAGTACAATATCTTGCAAATTACATGTTTCGCCATGTAACAAAATATTCAAGTCTTATGTTCTTCTCGACCTGTCCATGTCACTATGGCCATCCACATCAACATCCTTCCCAAGAAGAATTCCAAGAAGATTATCTGCAAAATTCTTATCAAGGATAAGATCCTAAAAGACTTTGTTAAATAAACCCAAAACGAGATTCACATAGTGAATACTCGGATAACTCGAGTGCTACACACATTTGGAACATACTAAATGTGCTGCAACTACTCATACAACAGTCTTAAAATGCTTTTTACAAAATGGAATGAAATTTACTCCCAAATTTCTCCATTCAAATTGACTATCAACAAACAAACTAGCATTGTAATGCTTGAAGAAAAACACTATTGCATATAAGTGATTTATTTATGAACATCACTTTTACAAATTACCCAACTATGGGGATATGCAACTAGTGAAAAACAGAAACTTACAGACTTCAGCTAGACAAATAGTCCGCCCATTTCTCACCTAACCAGGTGAATGAACCCTCTATTTGAATGTTCTCTTCTTCTAACGCTGCTTCAGGGATGGTTGCATCTTGTGCCACTTTTTCTGTTGCCACTTCCTCTTATGGTGCTTGCATGATCTACTTTCCCTTACCAAGATGAAGATGTTGAAACAATTTCCAACACTTCTCTACCCAATGCCCACTGATATTGCAATGAGTACAGAAATCCTTTTGAGCGTCTCTTGGCTCACTTGCCTTTATCTTTGGATGAGATTTTATCCTTTTGGTCTCAATTCTAAGAGACATAGACATCTTATTGATGATTTCTTTCCTCTTATCGCACTTATCTACACAATGGTTAGATGAAAGACAAAAGGTGCATGGAAACATTTTTCTTAACATGTTATTCAAATCCACATTTTGTTTTCCACCGATGAAAAAAATTTGATTTGATAGCATTCAAATTAACAGTATTTGAATTATCAGCATTCGAATTAACAGACCTGTTATACCTCTATTTATTGTTCTTTGGTTTACGCTCCTTGTGTGAGGAAATCACATGGCTGGAAGAACTGTGCTTCCCCTCTTCTTCGACACTGTCATCTCTCTTTGGAGACATTTTCCCCTTCGAATCCTCCTTACATTTGAGGAACCACGCAGGAACCAGTTCTGGGTGTAGGCTCCAACATCTTGCCTCCTCGTGTCCTCCCTTATGGAAATAGGAACACGTGACCCATGAACCATCCCTAGAAGACCATTCTTCTTTGGCAACATAGCCTAAGCCTTCGTATTTAGGCCTCACTTTGGTTGCAATTGTATTTTTAATGCCTTGCTGGTTTATGCTAAGGCCTCCTCCCTTGTAACCCATCTTGGTCAAGATTTTGGATCCAATGCCTTTACTGTGTTTTTCAAACACCGCAAATAAATTTACATCAATACTTTAACATAAGGAAGAAGCATGTAAATTCTTACCATTTGCTGCATCCTTTGATTGGCATACGAAGATGCTTTCTAATTTCCTTTTAATTCGAGATGTGTCCTCTTGGACTCTTCGACTCTCTTCTTTCAACTCCTCAAATTTGGGTGTTGATTGAACCTCATTTTCCACATCATGTGGACAAAAGGTACAAACTTGTCCATCTACCTTCTCTAAAGGACTTTCTACACTAGCATCTTCCATAATAGTTATAGAAAATCATGAATATTGTGGAGAAGATGGTGGTTTATCACCATTCTTGTTACCTTCTTCTCTTAGAGAAAATTATCCTCTTGGAGGTCTAAATCCTTCACCTTGCAAATTGGTATTCCTCTCTTAATAGAGGACTTTCACCATTTCTTCCATGTCTAAGAAAGCCTTTCTAAAAGCCTTCACATCCTCTGACATTCTTGCAAGCTCTCCTCCTTGGGACATGCTTTGTTTGAAGATTCTACTGTAATTTGAGGTAGAAATGGTGGTAGAGATTGAAACAATCTTGCTCTCCTTCTCAAAACCTTCTCCTCAATGAGCTTCAAAACACATTTACTTGCAAAAAATAGTCAATTACTCCTTTCACAAAGAAAAATCCATAGCTCTGATACCAACCTGCTCTAAATTGGGGCAGATTAGTAATGCGATGCTAATTCCCCTCATCAAATATAAAAATTTGCTTGAGGTTATACTCTAAAATAGCAAATAAAAGTACGAATTTTATGTGTTTTTGTTTAAGATAGTTTCATGAAGAAAACTTCAAACATGAAACCAAAGCACTCAATGGAAACATGCATCAAACAATAATAAACCAGCCATTGATAAAGGATTTCACCCCTCCTGGGCTACATCTCCTTGGATCAGCTCTAAAGGCTTGACTCCTTCTCATTATGCTCACAATTCTCTAGATAAAGAGTACATAAATGTGCTGACAAAAAGAGTGGCTTGTTTCCCCTTCAAGGAAACATTCTTCAGCAAATAATTCTCACTCTAAACAAATGACAACCTACAGTTAGTCATGAAACAATCAGCAAGCTAAAGGCTTTCAAATCAAGACCCCATACTCTAACTTCCAATAGCATAAAAAAGTACAACAATCCACTTGAAGCACTTAAACAAGTCTCTTTCTCCATACACATATATAGAAAATAAGAAATACAGCTACAACATTGCTATAATGGTTGTTGTGGAAAACATATGGAGGTTGGAATACCCCTACAAGATTATCTCCATCTTGGAACTCCTCCATAAACTAAATCAACACTGTGGTTGACCAGGGCACCCATAGGCTTCACTTTGAAAAAATCCTATCCAAAAGTGCTCCTTTGACTCTGAAACCAATTCCAATGAATTTGGAATGCCCAAAAATGTCTATCTAGCCTATTTTTGCATCCCATTTGGTAGAAAATTGCCTTAGTTATGACTTTTGCCAATCTCCCCATAATTTCCTCCTCCAAATCTAGCTTACTGCCAGTTAATTTCATTATCCACAGTCTAAACTAGCAGTTCCACCGAAATTGGCGGTTCCACCATCATTCTCGCCTATCTTATAGTTAAAGGCTGAGTGATCACATGTGGAGTGGAGGGTTTAGTGGTTAAGGCTACGGTTCCACTGTCTGTCAGTCATCGCAATCGGTCTTTGCTAGGAGTAAACCTTAACACAGGACTTAATGCATGAAAACATGTGAACTAGCGATATAACGGACCCATTGGGATTATTAATTGGATTTCTGGATAGATATCGCGTTTGGAGCATCCCGCTCATCACAATTGGTGTTATCGCATCAGGACTTAATCTACGCCTGGACCAGGGCCGATAACCTATGGCCGATGCGATTGCGATATGTGATTGCATCGCATCACAAACCTTGCCTTGCTGATACCTGTTCTGTTCCATTTCACGGATATGCGATTATGATTAGACAGCATCGCAAATTTGGCCGATATCGCATCATAACCCAATCCTTGCTTGAGTCGGGGTGATTCTTGTCGCCGATGTGATTGCGATATGCGATCGCATCGCATCACAACTCCATGCTTGAACCGGGGGCCGATTACCATTAATATGTGGTGTGCAATTTCAATTGCATCGCATCACAACCTGCACTGTGCTGGGGGCTGATTCTTTAACCCAACTTATCTATCACTGCGATTTGCGATTTGCGAGGGAAAATGGTGGGCTGCCACTTGGAACCTCCCCATTGGCTAGGACCTTTGCCACATCATCCCAATCCTGTCATGTCATCAAGTCAACCCTGAAATTTGATGAAGAGCCATCCCTGGTGTTCCTCCTGATCTCCTCCTGCATCAAATCCGACCATAGTCATTCCCAATCTGGTAGCTTCTCCTGACCATTAACAGAGTCCAGAGAACTATGCCAACTCTTTGGGAGTGCTAGAAGAGAAAGACTCACCATATCATCTTAGACAACTGTGATTCCAACACTTCCAAGTTCATCATGACATTGAGTGAACTTGGTCAAGTATTTTGGAAGAGTCCCGCCTTTCTCCATTTTGATTTTTCGAAGTTTGTCTTTCAGTGTCAATTTCCTTTGGTCACTATTGTTCTGATACAAGTTCGTCAATGCTTTCCACATAGTATACAGTGTTTCCTTGCCATGAAGAATCAAGACAATACAGTCTCGAATTCCCTCAAGGATTATCCACCTTGCCTTCACCACATACTTCTTCCATTCGGCCAAATTCTGTGCATCTGATGCTACTAGCTTACGAATTTATTTATCAACGAATTCCTTCAAGCCATTATCCTCTAGCATAGCTTCCATTTTGTCCTTCTATGCTATAAAATTTGAGCTTCCTTCCAAGGCATACTCGAGCCGCAAATCGTAGAACGCCATCTATCGATCTTGAAGCGTGTATTGCAAATTCAAATTTCACCTATAACCCAAAACTCAAAACTTCGAAATCTCCTCTAATATATTTTTATCAACTCCAATACCATGTAGAAAATCCTGTAGATTCACAAGCTCATGCAATTTACTAAATCACATGATAGTAATCTACTTCTACTTTCAACTAGCGGAAGCCAATAGATCAATGAAAACAATAAGAATAAGAAGAATATAAATCAATGGCACATAACACAAGATGTATCTAGGGAAAGCCTCAACTAAAAACCCCCACTATCTGTATTGCATTAAATCAAAAATCCAAGATGATAATAAAATTCTTGTTCTCACAAGAACAAGCCCAACACTCAGTATGATCAATCTCTCAGGTTACAATTTAGCTCAAGCCAAATCCTAAGCTTATTCTACTACTCTCAAGGCCCCTATTTCCTTATGCAATTCCTATGGTTGAATAGCCCATATTAATGGGAATCCAGTGCATCCAAAATTGTGTAATCCACACTAGGTTCAGTTCCTGATTGCATGCATGATCTATACAATTCAGTAAATCATACAATTGATAGTACATTATCCTTGCACTCTAGTCTCAACTGGGTCTTTCTCAGAGTCGACATGCATGAGTTTCAGATGGGGGAATCTTTAGTTAAATGGAGTAGCACTAGTGGATGCATTAGTGCACCAACTAATTGTTAGCTCTCTATTAGTTCCACAAATAGTTTGGAACTATTTAACTGAACTTAACTCAATAAATAGAGTTACTAATTACAACTCACAATTAAACTCATACTGGACCCCTAAAATATAGGGAGAACATATACATGACCTCAAAAATACTTCCAACTCGAAATTTCTAAGCTAATTAAGTTAATTAAACTTAATTAACTATTTACAAGTTGCTATGAGAATATAATTCGATTTTAATTCTCAATTTAATCCAAGAACAAATTAAACTGGAATTTCTTGTTGTCATTTCTCAATAGTTTGCAGGTTCCAACCCACTCTCAATAAGGAACTAATGTTCACTATAAATAGCAACCTCTCTGCCTATTTTAGCTCTTTGTTATCCTCAAACTTTTGGCCCTCTGTTCTACTCAACGACCTACACTTTATTAAGCTCATGTTGCACATTGTCCTTTGCTCATTCTATAGCAGCACATTGTTCATGACCCTCTGCTCTTAGCGTCATATACTAGGCTCTCAACCCCTTTTGTTCTCATCACTGGCATTCTCAGCCTTTCTTCTCTACATTGGCACTCTCGTCCTCTCTCTGAAACAAAGGAACAACCTCGACTCCTCTCTACATCATCAACACTCTTGGCCTTTTTCCTCAATAGTGCCCACCCACAGAGCTCTCTACTAATCTCACTCAACTATGCTACATTCCCCTATCTTGCTCAATTTCAATATCAAGTTTTATTCCACTGTTGCACAATGGTCAATGTTTTCTTTGATGTCCTCCATTCTGCATGAAAGCATACTTCTGCATGGCAATCCATGTTGTTGTTGCGTCAAAGTGCCTAGCTATTGTAGCCACATTAAATCACATAATGGGCACATAGTTATCTCTCCATACTGAGAATTATATATCTATCAAATCTACATATAGATAGGCTCTCCATGCTTATTAAATTTATCGCAATTTTTAGCTTCTACTCCTAGCATGTCTCTCCTACATGTTGTAGAATTTGTTGTATGAGAACTGCATCTACAACACTCTATTAGAGCCCATAGAGCTCAGATTGCACTTCAGTCATGGCTCTCTTAGATTGTGATCAGAGATTCTAAACTTAAAAATATTTTCTATTTAATTATCCATAGCATGTAAGTAAGATCCGATGGGTTACTTCTATTCAAGATAGGGCCATTAATTAATCTGTGCAATCATGGTCCTTGGTGCCTTGACTTATTGTTTCTTGACAATCATCACTGCTACCAGTTTCCAAAGATTTAGTTGTCGACATGCTTAAGCTTTGATAACCATACATGGTGAATCACCAATTTGGTGTAACAACCAAATATGAAGGAACCTACCAAAATAGCTGCCAACTCATTCATATCCGTAGGTGCTAAGCCCTTAGCCCGCAACACCCCTTCTTATTTATTTTGGCCAAGAGGCCCTCAGTCGCACTTACATGTGAGACCACCACAAAACAACTCTTGGGCCCCTCTTCAAATTATAGCTATGAGAAATTAAAAATCATTATTAAACCTTATGTTTTGATGGCCATCAATCGTGCAAAAAACCACGTTTTGGGCTTTACCTTAGCATCTAGCCTTCTCCTTTGGGATTATGTGTAGTGTGGGGTCCACCTGCTATGTGCACTAGTTAATCAAATGTTTTTCAAGATGAGTTGTAATGCTCCTGCAATGCCTTTCCATCCCAACGCATTTTCTTTTGTTTTGGCCCAACTGCTCGACTGGTTTCTTAGCACATAAAACCACCACAAAACAAAGTCCTTGGAAAATTTCCATGACTTGATAAATTCATCAATTTTCAGGAATGTTTTCGTCTTATGCTCTATCTTTTTCCATAAATGTAGAAATTCATGTGTAGATTCAATATTGCTCATGAAATTTGCCAAATTGCAAGACTTGAATCTACTCTACTAATCTACAGAACCTAATTCACCCTCGAGAACAAGAATCATAGGCATGCAAAAGGAAACATCACACATGCACATATATTTATCTAGGGGAAATGAACTACTCAAAGCCTCTTACTATATATATATTTCATTAATCAGATAATAGATAAGAAATACAATGCTTGCTCTAGCTTGAGCACACCCTGTAAGTGTATAGTCTATCCCTCTACCCGACTGACTGAACCTGGCCAACACTTAGCCAATTTTCAAGCCCTCCAAGCTCCTATTTTTTTTGCATTGTTCCCTTGGGAAATCATAGGGGCTTCACTCAATGAACCTCTGACATATCACCTGCATTCGTGGCATACTAAACAATACCCCTAATCTGACTACATATTGGTAAATACCTCTAAAAATCACATTATTTAACCCCCTATCAATATGAACCCAATACACCTTCCCAATTTAAAAATCCTTATTTTCACTATATATTATAGGTATCCATTTTTTATACCCCTTTATATTTTTTCATTAACTTTGAGGTCCATTTTTTACACTTGCCAATATAAAAATACTTTACCCCTTATATATCCCCCAATATATTATGTCATTTTTTCCTCACTATATATCCGCCAATATGAACCCACGTGGTATAATATTTCTCTCCTAGTAAAGCCCCCATGTGGGAAATTTCCCCTATTGTTTAGGAATTTCACACTCTGGAATTGCACAATAGCCTTAGGTCATTCTCTCACTGCATGCGCCACATGTACTGTTATGAAACCAGCTCATTTTTCCTTCTTCGTCAAGTTCTGGCAATATTGTTTGAACTGGGAGCTTGTCACCTATAACCTTCTTTAAGCATGAAACATGGAAAACTGGGTGCAATCGAGAAGCTGCAGGAAGCTCCAATTTGTATGCCATAGTACCAATCTTTTGCAACACCTTGTACGGACCATAATACTTTGGTGATAATTTATTATCCTTCTTAGCTTGCTTGAGGGACATTTGCTTATATGGTTGTAGCCGTAGGAATACCCAATCACCTACATCAAAACTTCTTTCACTGCGATGTTGATCTGCCTGTTGTTTCATTCTATTCTGTGCCAACACAAGGTTATCCTTTAAGAGTTGGAGGACTTGTTGTTGATGTTCGATGTGATGTTCCACTGCCTGAACCTTAGAATTTTCTCTTAAATATGATGTGATGGATGGTGGTTGATACCCATAAAGTGCCATAAATGGGGTCATTTTTGTTGCTGTATGAAAGGAAGTGTTATACCACCATTCAGCCAGAGGCAACCATTTGACCCATTGTGTCTGTTTATCAGATACAAAGCAACGAAGATATCCTTCCAAACATTTGTTTACTATCTCAGTTTGCCCATCAGATTGAGGATGATAAGATGAGCTATGAGCTAACTGAGTACCAAGACAAGAAAATAATTCTGTCCAAAAATTTCCAGTGAAAATGGGATCTCTGTCACTTACAATAATCTTTGGGTTTCCATGTAGCTTTTGAACTGTTTCCATAAATGCAGTAGAAACTGTACTGGCTTTAAATGGATGTGATAATGCACAAAAGTGTGCATACTTGGTAAGTCTGTCAACTACCACCATGATGACACTCTTTCCCTCAGACTTGGGTAAACCTGTGATAAAATCCATTGAAACCTCCTCCCAACGTTGGCTTGGAATGGATAAAGGTTGTAATAGACCCGGTGTCTTAATTGTTTCAACTTTATTTTGCTGGCAAACCAAACATTCCGCCACAAACTTTTGAATATCTGATTTAAGGCCATCCCAAAAAAATTCCTTCTTAACCCTGTGGTAAGTTTTTAAAAATCCTGAGTGCCCTCCTAAGGGAGAAGTGTGCAATTCCATAAGAATCTTTTGTTTTAGCTGGGAATTCTTACAGAGGTATAAGCGATCTTTGTACCATAACGAATCATTTTTCCAGCTAAATGTATCAGAAGTACTGGAATCTTGTTGTAGCTTTTGAATAAGTGCCCACACTTCTTCGTCATTCTTCCATTCCTCCCTTGCTTCGTTTATCCAATCTGGTTGGATAATAGAAATGGCACACAACAATGCTTCCACATCCTCATCCTTTCTTGAGAGTGCATCTGCCACCACATTTTGCTTCCCTTTTTTGTAGATGATTTCAAAGTCATAACCCAACATCTTTGTGACCCACTTTTGTTGCTCTTCAGAGGATAATCTTTGTTCTAAAAAGTATTTAAGGCTATCATGATCCGTTTTTACCTTGAAGTGTCTTCCCATTAGGTAGGGTCGCCATTTCTTAAGTGCATGGAGTATTGCCAACATTTCCTTCTCATAAATAGCTTTTCTTAAAAACTTTCCCTTGATTGGACGACTTTCAAAAGCAATGGGTCTTTCATCTTGCATTAGAACAGCACCAATTCCATTTCCTGAAGCATCACATTCCACAATAAAGGTTTTTGTGAAGTCCGGTGTAGCTAAGACCGGTGCTTGGCACATTGCCTCTTTAAGATGTTCAAAGGCCTTTGTTGCTTCCGAAGTCCATGAAAATGAATCTTTCTTCAATAATGTTGTTAGAGGTGCTGCTATTCTCCCATAATTCTTAACAAACTTGCGATAATACCCTGTCAACCCAAGAAATCCTCGCAGATGCTTTATGGATGTGGGGATTTTCCATTCCTTAATGGCTTTAATTTTGCTAGGGTCTACCTTAACTCCTTCATGAGATACAATATGACCCAAATATTCCACCTCCTGGACTCCAAAGAAACATTTGGATCTTTTTGCATATAATTGTTTCTCCTCCAATAGTTGTAGCACCCTGTCAACATGTTCAACATGATCCTTCCAAGACTTGCTGTAGATTAGTATATCATCAAAAAATACTAACACAAATTTTCTAAGGAATGGTTTGAAAATTGAATTCATCAAACCTTGAAATGTTGAAGGTGCATTGGTAAGGCCAAAAGGCATGACCAAAAATTCATAATGACCCTCATGAGTTCTAAATGCTGTTTTCGGAATGTCTTCAATCTTCATTCTGATTTGATGATATCCCGAACGAAGATCCAACTTGGTGAAGTAAATTGATCCATGCAATTCATCCAGTAATTCATCAATAACAGGAATGGGGAACTTATCTTTAATAGTGAGCTTGTTGAGCTCCCTATAATCTGGACACATGCGCCATGATCCATCCTTCTTGTGCACCAATACTACTGGAGCTGAGAAAGAACTTTGACTCGGTTGAATTATACCAGCCTCTAGCATTTCTGCAACCATACGTTCAATTTCACTTTTTTGGACATATGGATATCTGTACGGCCTGATGTTTGGAGGAACACTTCCTGGAATCAGATGAATAGCATGATCATGATCACGCATAGGTGGGAGACCTTTGGGAGTCTCAAATACCTTGGAATGATTGTCCAGGACTTTTTGGAGATCTGGAGAAATAGATGATTCCAATGTGGAAACATCTAGCGAACATAATTGTGCAATTACACCTCTTTGCTCCTTTTTTAGAAGCTTTGTCATTCCATTAGAGCTGATTATCTTTCCTGGTTTCCCTGCAATACCCCTTAATTCAACTTCCTTTCCTTCCACAGAAAATTTCATGAAAAGTTCTTGAAAATTAAAAGCTATTGTACCCAAGGATTGTAGCCATTGGACTCCTAGTACAACATCAGCACCTCCCATTGGAATGGAAAGCATTGGGCTAGTCAATACATATTCTCCCATGGATAGCTTGATATTATGGCACTTTCCAGAACAATTTATTGTTCCTCCATTTGCAATCATCACTTGACACTCTGGAGCTGGATAAATTCAATTCTTTTGCTACCCTACAATGAATAAAATTGTGGGTGCTTCCTGAATCAATCAACACTATTACCTTTTTCTTCTTGATTTGTCCTTCTATCTTGATGGTTTGAGGAGTGGTAATTCCCGCCAATGCATTACAAGATATGGTCGGATTTATTTGTTCTTCATCTAGGCTTTGTTCCTGGAATATATCCTCTTCTTTTGACCTTTCTTGCTCCTTTTCTTCTTCCTCTTCACAATCTATGTAGAATAATTTCTTCTCAGCACACTTATGACCTTTTGTGTATTTGCTATCACAATTGTAACAAAGCCCTTTTGCTCTTTTTTCTTCCAATTGTTGTGGTGTCAACCTTGTAGGTTGTGGAAGACTATGGGCAACAACACTTCCTTCTTTATAGTTGTGAATGGTATGCTTCCTAGTTGCCATAATTTTGCTTTCCATTTTTCTTGCTAACCTGAATGCCTTCTCTAATGAATCAGGTTCCCAAAGGCGCACATCATGTTGGATATTATCCTTTAAAGACCCTATGAACACATCAATCCTATGCTCCTCTGGAATATCTTTTACCCTTATGTTCAATTTTTGGAACTCCTCAATGTGCTCCATTATTGAACCCTTTTGTTTGAGACTTATCAATTGGCTAAAAAAAGTGTTGCTTTTTGTATCCTCATAATGTGCTATCAATTCTTCCGTAAAAATTGCCCAAGTGATAAATTGTTTACGAGAACAAAGCCATTGATACCATACAAACTGATTTGGTTCCAAATATAAAGTTGCCATACGTACCTTTTGTGTGTTTTGCACATTATTGAGATCGAAAATTGCTCCATCTGTAATATCCATGTGGCGGGATCCTTGCCATCAAACTTCCTCATATCGATTTTTGGAACATGGTGAGTCTTTGATCCAACATTAGAGTCTATGGAATCATGATTAACATTTCTTTTGTTCTCATCATGAGTTTCCTTTACTACCTTTTCACCATTAGTGACCCTTTCTTGTAGCAACTTCTTCAATTCTTCCATGTTTGTATTCAAATCTATCTTCAAATTTGCCATCGAATCCTCCATCTTAGCTTCCATGCCCTTTATCTTAGATTCCACGCCATTTACCTTAGATTCCACGCCACTTATCTTAGATTCCACGCCACTTATCTTAGCTTCTGTTAGCTTTTGTGAGCGTGACATTTGTTGCACTTGTTCTTGTAATTTTGATATATCATGTAGCATTTCTTCCTCTTCTTCATGAGTCATGCTAGAGCTTTCAGGTTCCTTACTAGGTGTTTGCATTTTCTTTCCTCGGGGCATCAGTTACCGATAATAATGCTTTACTATGCCCTTTGAATTCCGTTAAACCAAGCTTACACAAAAATTTAAAAAAAAAAAAAAACTACACACCTTTTTTCACTTTATAGAAGCCTGATATTGAATCTGATGTATCTCTGTAATTTCGGATCATCCAATTCTGAAATTGCTACCTGTAGTAGCCTTCTGCGTCCTCTTTCCAATGCCACAAGTCTGAGCCAAATTGGATTCTCCAAGGAAGAGTTATGTGAAATCTCCCACAGTGACTTGCTTTTAGACTGGTTCAGTAGAGCGAACTTGTACGACGTGCCACGAGTCACTGTTTCGACCTTTGGATCTGAAAAACACCCAAAAGAAACTACAGTCCGTCCTCTTTCTGTACCTTCTTACGAAATTTCAATCCGATGCTCAGAAAGAAAGTTATGACGATTTTCCCCAGGTCACCTGTTTTGAGTGTAATTCAGGAGTCTGCAAAAAGACCAACTTCCTCAGATCATATCTCCGAAAATATCACGCGAAAAACTCTGAAATTTGGACCCAAGGTTCAGCGCGATGTATTCTCAAATGGGTTTTTTTTTGCGACTTCTGAAATGTCACAGAAAAAAAGTTATAGCGAAAATTCCACGATGACCTGTTTGGAGCAGCGAAACCCTAGAATCCAAAGCTCTGATACCAAATGTTATGAAACCAGCTCACAAAAAGATAGAAAAGAGAGATCCACGCCTTAGAATTCAGCCTCTTCGAGGGGGAAACCTCCTTTACATTACATAAATGAACAATTCTTGGATGATACAAATGAAAATACCTCCTTTCTATATATAGGAGTCTAAGTGGTCCCAATACAATCAGAGCCTACATAACAATAATATTGTAGGGCACAACAATAACAATAGTGGGCTTCTATGTGGCACAATAGTAACAATATGGGCACTACATGGGTACATCAATATAAATAAGGGGTATAACTACAATAGTAATGGGGTAATCACTAGTATTATAGGGACCCAACATGTACACATTGGAATATGCTACAACTGATAGTACACTACCTTAGAGTATCCATCTCAACTGGGTAACTTGAATTTTCTGCATGCAACAATTATTTTGGGTTGATTGATCAATTAACTAGTTGATCATTGAGTGTCGTTGAAGTTCCACTTCCAAAACTTGACCTACACTAGTTCTTTTGATAGTTAGAACTAGTTAAACTAACAATAACTAAAATTAACTGAAACAACTTGCTACAAATTAGCAATCAATCATGCTAAAATGAACTCAATATTATCCAACTTGAATTAACTGGGTTAATAGAGTGACAAGTTCCATGTCACCTTAGTTAACTACCTCCAAGTATTATACTAAAATAGAACTTCAAATTTTAATCTAACTCACTGCCACTGATCTCTACTTCCCGTTGTACCAAGAAACTGTTGCGGACCCAACAATCAAAATTCCATCTAATGTACTCTTTTAGTCTGGTGGGATTCTCACCCAATCTGCATCGGTGGAGCCACACAACTTCACTCCCTCTATCCATATGTACCATAGTCCAAAATGGGTAGTGCCTCTGAGCTGTCGTAGAACATGTTTAGCTTCCCTCCAAAATAGTTTGGTTGGCCTAAACATGGCTTGAATAATCTGGTTGACTACATAAAACATGTCTGGTCATGTGTTCACGAGATACATGAGTGAACCCACCAACTACCAGTAAATAGTTTCATCCACTTCATCACCTGAAGTGGCATCCTCTTTCCTCTAGTTTGTCACTAGAGGAGTCTCCATGGGTTTGCACCTATCCATGCATAACCTCTAAAGTATCTCGTTGGCATACCTTCCCTAAGAGACAAATAGTTCCCCATCACCTTTCCATACTTCCAAAAAAAGGAAGTAGTGCATGAGACCCATGTCCTTCATCTCAAATTCGCTTGCAAGGTCCTCCTTGAAAGATCTGATCAGCTTCTCATCACTAGTAAGGATCAATTAATCAACATATAAAACAATAATCAACAATTTAACTTCAACCAAAATATGATAGAGGTTTGCATCTACTTCATTTTTGGTGAAACCCAAACCAGTGAGATATTTATCGATCCTAGTGTACCAAACACAAGGTTCTTGCTTGAGACCATACAATGCTCACTTGAGTCTACACATATGAGACTCTTAATAAAAAGTCTCAAAGCCTTATGGTTGCTCAATTTACACCTCCTCCTCAATAACTCCATCAAGGAATATTTTTTTCACATCTATCTAGTGGATCTTCCACCCCATCTTCATAGCCAAAGAAAGGATTGATATGATGGATGCGTACCTTGCTACAGGAGCAAAGGTATCCTCATAGTCAATCCCCTCCACCTAAGAGTACCCCTTGGCCACAAATATGGCCTTGTACTTTTATATGCTTTTTCCTATTTCTTGATTCACCCCTAATATCCATCTCAAACCAACAACTAATTTGTATGTTGGTCTTCACACCACCTCCCAAACACTATTATTCACAATGTATTCATACTCCTCCACCATTGAATCAACCCATACTGGTTTCTCTACTTCTTCCTTGAAAGAGGATGGCTTAGTCTCTACTAGGTCAATCATGACAGCCATGTAGCCAGTGTACCGATTTGGTGACCTTCTCTACATGCGTTGATTTGAAGGAGCACCCACATTCTCCCTCGCATCTTGCACAAGTCTCTCAACTTCTATGGTTCTCTTCCTCTCATGGGATTCCAATCTTCCTCTAAAGAGAGAACCACATGGATTTGACTTCATCAAATTTTACATCCTGTCACACAACTGTCATTCTGAGGGATGGAAAATACACATGGTAGTTGTGGGGAGTTTCTATGTAACCCACAAATGCCCCCAACTCTTATGTGAACTCAAAATTCCTCCTTGACTCTTTGGAGACATGTAAATAGATAGAGGCTCCAAATATCATGAAGTGCGACACAATTGGCTTCCTCCCTGAGAAAGCCTCCTTTGGTGTGATCATGCGAAGAATCCAATGCAAAATCCTATTCTGTAAATAGATCGTTGTATTGCATGCTTCATCCCACACATGCATAGATAGGATTTGGTCATGCAACGTTGCCCATGCTTCTCGAACAATGATTATGTTCTTCCTCTTAGCCACCCCATTTTGTTGCGGGTTTTGGGGTGATGTCAACTCTCGTCGAGTGCCTTCTTTTGCATAGAAATTTTTAAAATCATTCAACACATACTCACCTCCATTATTTCTCCTGAGAGCATTCACCTTCTTGCCCGTTTCTTTCTCCACTAGTGCCTTGAACTCTAAGAATTTGGAGAAAGTATCATCCTTCTTCCACATGAAGAAGATCCAACAATTTTGCAAATAGTCATCAATAAATATGAAAAAATACTTGTGCTTGGAAGTGGAGGTTGTCAAGAAAGGTCCACAGACATCAGAGTGGATCCTTTCAAGGACTGCATGTGCTCTGTTGTCTCGATCATGGAAAGTGGCTTTTGTGTGCTTCCCCAAGGTACACCCTTTGCATGTGTCTTGCTTCTCTAGTGCTCCTTTAGGGAGGAATGTGGTAATATGTTGCATGATATTCAAAGCGCCATGGTGCAAATGGATAAATATTCAATGCCAAATTTCACTGACATCGCGGCTCTGCACCTTGTTTGCATTTGTGCTCAATGCAACACAATCCTCCACATCCAGCTTGTAGAAATTCTTCACATGAACCCAAATTTGCTTCACCTATATCGTAGATATTTGTCTCAAGAATTCCTTTCGTTTTCTAATGATCACATCATAGCCACAATCTTCCAAAACTGCAACAGAGAAAATATTCTTCCTTAGACCTGAAACAAACATCAAATCCTTGAGCTTGAGAGGGGAGCCCGAATCCCTCTGAAAGGTGACTGTACCAATCCCAGTCGTGATGTACCTTCCAACATCTCCCATCTCAATGTGCATATGTAGATCCTTCTCCTCCAAATCACTAAAAAAATATATATTACCCATCATATAGAACGAGGCACCGATATCGAGATACCACACACTTCCCATCACTGTGATGACCATGCATGCAATGGGAGTAAAATCAAGCTCAAACTTTGAAGGAAAATCTTCACTCAATTCTCCTCCTGCCGAATCCTTTATTGCCTTCTTGTGTGGACACTTTGTGGCATAGTTCCCGAATTCATGACAATGAAATCAGTCAATTCTGGATATGTCTTTCTTCTTACCCCATTGACTAGATTCTGCTTTGGATTCGGATTTATTCCCTTTCCCTTTCTTTTCCTTTCTAGCCAAGGCAAAATTATCCTCATCCTCACCCTTGGATGAAGTCTCGTCTCTGGTATTCCGCCTTATTTCCTCTTGTACCAAATCAGACCACAAGCATTATCAATTTGGTAGTTTCTCCCTCTTGTTCACTAAATCTTGGTAGTTTTTCCAGCTCTTGGGAAGGCCTATAAGGGTTAGGCTGACAAAATCATCCTCTTCTACAGTAGCCCCAACTTGACCAAGTTCATTATGACACTATGTGAACCTACTCAAGTACTGTGAAATGGTATCGTTCCTTTACATCTTGATATTTCAAAGCTTGTCCTTGAGTGTTAATTTCCCATGGTCACTACTATTCTGGAATAAATTTGTCAATTCTTGCCACAATTCATACGAAGTATCTTTCCCATGGATATTTGAAAAAATACGGTATTGTGCTCCCTCCATTATGATCCTCCTCATGTTAGCAACACACTTCTTCCATTCTTTCACATCCTTGTCATCTAATGTTGTTGGTTTAAGAATATGATTATAAATGAATTCCCTCAACCGATTATCCTCCAGTATTTCTTCCATGTGGTCCTTCCATGCAACATAATTCGATCTTCCCTTAAGAGCATAATTAACCTTTAATCCATTGAAAGCCATCTTCTCAATCCTGAAGAAAACCTGCAACCCTAATATGAAAATTTGAACCTCCTACAATGAAAACTTCAAAATATATTCTCTACTATGATTCCAACTCTAATACCATGTAGAAATTAATGTGTAGATTCAATACTTCTCATGAAATTTGATAAATCATAAGACTTAAAGCTACTCTACTAATATGTGAAATTTAATTCACCATATAGAAAAAGAATCATAGACATGAAAAATAAAATATTCCACATGCACAAATATTTATCTAGGGGAAAGCAGCTGTTCAAAACCCCTTACTACCTATATTGAATTAATAAGATAATAGAGAAGAAATATAATGCTTGCTCTAGATTGAGCACACCCTGCAAGTGTATAATCTATCCCTCTACCTGACTGACTGAAATTGTTCAACACTTAGCCAATTTTCAAGCCATCCAAGCTCATATTTCCTTGCTTTGTTACCTTGGGAAATTGCCCCTAATTTTTAGGAATTTCACACTCTGGAATTGTGCAATAACATTAGGTCATTCTCTAATTGCATGCACCACCTATACAAATTGGAATATCCTACAAATGATAGTACATTGCCTTGGAATCTCCATCTCAACTGGGTAACTTGAATTCTATACATGCAACAATTATTTTGGGTTGATTGATCAATTAAATGGTTGATCACTGAGTGTGGTTGAGGTTCCACTTCCACAACTTGACCTCCACTAGTTCTTTTGACAATTAGAACTAGTTAAACTAGAAACAACTCAAATTAACTGAAATAGATTGCTACAAATTAGAAATCAATCATGTTAAACTGAAATCAAGCTTCTCCAGCTTGAATTAACTTATTTAACTGAGTGACAAGTGCCATGTCACCTTTGTTAACTACCTCCAAGTATTATGCTGAAATAGAAATTTGAACTTTAATCTAGTTTGACCAAGGTATTCTCGCTGTGACAAACATCCTCCAAAATTGTTCCTACACCCGAATTTTGGAGCCTACTTCAGATCTTGAAATCGGTCCTTCCATAGTCACTTCTTGGTTAGTTGATGCTTTTGAGATCCCTTCTTGGATTGAAAGTGTCAAGGGTACTTGCTCACACATGCTCAGTACGAACAAGTTCATGAACAAATTCTTTTATGCAAGCTTGAACAAGTATAGCACGACCCACCAAGACTATGTCTACAAAATTTCCAATCCATGTCGACAATCATTGCGAACTAAAATCGATAGTTTCTAACTTCTATATGCGTTTGTACTTCTATTTCGATGAGTTTTACAAACTGTCGCTTTCATGCACATTTATTTTCACGAGTATTGTTCTCATGTTTTCAGATGTCACTTTTTCTTTCTTTCACTCTAATTAGTGTTGTTTTCATGTTATCTTTTCTCTGACATGTGTTTCTTTCACTATCGTTCGCATATAATAAGGGTCATTCGAACTTTAACACTTGTCGTATTTTTTCATGTTAAGTGCCGCACAATGTATGTAAGATTTTTTTGGTGGTTTCAAGAGGTTCTCCTTGTGTAAATGAATCAATCTTACCATGTAAACCTCCATCACACTCATTTCCAAAGTTTTAAGCATTGTTGCACAAGTGTCATCACAGTCGTTGCAAAGTGTATCTTTAGTGTTGCACTTGTTGTAAGTTGTCGTAAAGGTTGTCACACTGAGGGAAGTATGTTGTTAATGTGTTCTAGATTATCTATGTTGTGTCATCAAGCACTCTAAGTGTGTGATCACAATCAAGTCCTATCATTATTCACATCAGTTTCATTGATCCCACACTTAGCCAAATTTTAGAAAATTCCCAGCAACTTAGCCTCATCCGGCCTTCCTGAACTGCGCATTGCGCAATCCCAACCCTCAAGATGCAACCTTGCCTCTTGACATTGCGTAATGCATAGTTCTTGTCTTCTAGGACTATTCACTGCGCATTTTTAGTGCTCAATCATGAGTCCTAACCTCCAAAATTGCACAATTTATCCCTCCAACCTGACCCCAATTATGCATTGTGTAGTCTATGAGCCCAAGCCCAAAACCTAAGCTCTCGAACTATGCAATTATGAAATCATCAGGTTTTCTCTGCCTCCCAAAACTGCCCAGTTGACAAAAACAATGAAAAACCCTGCATCCTAACTCATTGAGCCTCAAAACTCCATAATCTACCTGAATTATTCATTTCATAGTATCAAGGCTCAAGCCTCATCCCTGGGCTCTTGAACTGTGCAATATTGAAATCACCTATTGTCATCTTTCTTTCATTACTATGCAATGGGAAAAAATAGTCTTCATGCCCTTACCTTGAATCCTTGAGCTCCCACACTGCATAATATTTTTGTTCAATCCAAGCCTGAACTATGCATTAAGTAGTCTCAAGGCTCAAGCCTGACCCTTGACTTCTTGAGTTGCATAATTGCATAGTCATTGAGCCTCTCACTCATCCTGCGACCCGATCCTAGCCCAGTCAATGGATCATCATGTAATGTCTTAGATAGGGGTTTATCAAACTGATGTTGTCTTGTCATGAGTGGATTGCAGACGCAGGAATTCTATCATGCTATGGAAAGATGATGAATAAGAAGATGGAGAAGGAAGACATGCTAAAAGACACATATGGAGCTGAAGAGATAAGTTGATCATCATGCGAGAAGATGAAGGAACACTAGATTACAACAAAAGATCAAAGATCAGGACTGCATGAAGACTCCATCTAATTCACAACTATTTGGAGGGTGTATATGAAGAACAAAGAAAATATGTCATAAAGATGAAGCATTGCACGCCTATTTTTGAAGATAAAGGAGAAGCAAGAATGGATCAACATTGCCATGTCATCAAGAAGTCCTTGTCAATAGTGCCATGCCATGTCATGTCATGAGTCATCATATGCCACATCATTATTGTGCATAATCTAATTTCCTATTAGAAAATGTATTGTAAAGTGGAAGTACAAAAGACATGTACAAAAGATGAAGAGTCATGTAAATTTGAAAAGTCATAGGAAGTCAAACAGTCATGAGGGTAGTCAAAGAGTCACAAGGGAGGTGAAACATCACCCCATTGGTTATATATATACACCCTCATTGCATAAGAAAAGGAATTTTCACCTTGGCTCCTCCAGCAAGGAATTAGAGAGACAAGTTATTTCTTTTGGGGAGCAAGGAGTGGCTCCAACACTCCACTATTGGGGCTAGTGGTGTTCTCTGTATACATGTGTCTTGTGACTTTTACTTAATACTTGAAGCCTGATGGCTGACACATTTCCATGCATGGATTGTGAATATTTGTAATATTGTTCTGTGAATATTTATGATTCGTGTTTTCTTTCACTTGTACTAAAGTAGTTGAACTATTTCAGATATTTTAGTTCCTATCTCATTGGGAATGTGATGTAATGGTTTCTATAACTGTCACATCCTTGTGGAGTATTCGGCTAGATGTTAGACATATATTTATTGTTGATAATGGTTGTAGTGATTGTCACATCTTTGTGGATTATTCCACTTGATATTAGACGAATATTTTTTGTGTATGTATGTATCTACTAGGGTGGTAATATGAACGCTACAAATTATAGAGATAACCATATACACAAAGATGCAAGGAAATAATACTTCATTTCATTAATGGAAAATACTGAAATGTGCTTACAACCAGAAATGGAAATAAACCAGCTAGGGCGATGGTAGCTTATCTCTGAGAAGAGATGTGGCAGCTACATGCCTCTGAACCCTCTTACAATGAGGCTCGAAGGCCTATTTATTGTTGAGAAACAATGGAAAACCCTTCACATTCCAAAACCTAACCCTAGAAGATGAAACGCCAAATTGTGGGCCCCGTTCCTGGGTAAGTTGGTACACCAACTTCCTGGGGTCGCGAATTGGTCATATTATCTCCATTTGACACGCATGATAGCCTGTTGGAAAGATCTCTCCTAGGACTATGACGAAAAAGGTGATTTTTTGACAAAAAAATTGCTAGTGGTAGATTTCCCAAAAAACGTCGTTTAGGGCCTCAAAACGGCTCCGGAAGTTTAGGACCCGAAAAAATGCTAAAAATAGTAAACTGTGCTACAATTTAGGAAACTAAAAAGACTGAAAGAGACAGTTGTGGGGGTCCAAATGGGATAGGTGCGTGGCCACCAAAATCCACCTGGATCATAATATTACCTCTCTCATAGAGGCTCACTTTCTTTTCCCTCCACAGTAGAAGAATATTGACACACATACAATCGAACACTCACTAGGCATACTCATTTGTTGATCTGAGATTACCTGTGCATAACCCTATTATGTTGAACTTTGTAGCCAAGCCAAACCTATAAAAATATATGGAATTCAGGCCGATGTCCCAAATGGGTCTCCTACTCCAAACAATGTGAGGTCTAATTGGGACTTCACATTGTGGAGACCCCCTTGGTTGACGGATTTCCAACAACGTCAACAAAATGGCGCTAGAAGGAGGGCCAAATGACAATTTGTGATTGTTGAGTCTATTTTGAATCTCTTATCATAATTGGCTCATCCTAAAATCATACTACCAAGGTGTTTTTCAAACCTCTCCCCTGGTAAATTGTTAATCCTCGATGAGCCTGCTTATCACTTATCTCAATTAAAGTTTAATGGTGAGGATGAAGATCCATAACCAAGCACAATTCTAATTTTCTTAAATTTTGTGAACATTAGGAAATCAATGATGAAGATTTTTCTTGTGTGGTTTTCTTCCTCACACTTGAAGGTCATGTTAATCAATGGTGTCATACTTTACCACCCACTTCCATCCATTCTTTTCATTATTTCCTCAAGGATATTTATCAAGCCTTCGATAAGTATGATTATTGAGATGTTCTTAAAAAAATCAATCAGCTAAGAATGAATCCTAATGAATCAGTGGAGGATTTCTTTGATCGATTCCTTCACCTTTATTATGAATTTCCTGAACAAGACATGGATTGGGATTTCTTTAAGAAAAAGTTTGAGCATTTGGTTCACATCTCTTTGCACGATGAACCTAAACCTTTTGATGTTTCTACTTCCCCAAATCTTGTAAATCATGAGACACCTCGAATTTGAGAGGAGGAACCTACTACTTTTGTTGTTATTTAGCCTCCTCCTTTCCCAGTTCTGACAAGGGTGCCTCCTCACGACGATAATAAATTTGGTAAATATGCACATCAAATTCCTAATTCATCTTCTCATCTTCCTTTCAATTTCCATGATTCATATTTAATGGAGGAAATCCCAAAATGGCTCATGAAGCCTATGGTGAATACTAACTCTTCCATTCCAAAAGAAGATGTCATTGTGTGGATTTTTTTTATCCTCTATCATCTACATTCCATGACTCTTTGTACCATGATCCACTCAATCAATCTTCTCTAACAGCTAGTTTTTCACACTCTTTCGATTTTCAAGTTGTTGGTCCAAATTGCAATCAAGTTCAAGGTAGTCACATTACATAGGTAGAGGAGAAAGTGAGGATTCTTTCAATCTTTCTTTTCTTTTTCAAAATCCTTCGTGTGAAGATGGTGTTTCCTCATTCTTGGTTGATATCAAATCTATTAATCTCAGTAGTGAATCTAATGAAATTAATTTTTTTAGATCTGCAGTCTTGGGAAACAATCATTTTGATGATGACGATTTTGTTTATGTTTGTGATGACGAATTCCCAAGTGCATCAACTAATCTTTCAGTTTCTCATGAATATTTTACTTTAGATCGAAAGTCTGATTCGTTCAAAGAATATGTTCTTATCGAAACTTCCTCTTCATTTCACTATCCCTTATGCTCTACCATTTGCGATGCATCTACTTGCGACGAAGATACTCCATGCTCTTCAAGTTCTTCATCTGATGAGTTATCTTCTCAATTGACACAAGGTGGTGAGATTATCCATGATGAAAATAAAAAAAATGAAATCATTGAGTACTCTTTCCATCCCTCATCATCTCTTGTTCTGCATGAAGGAAACTCTTCAAATTAGCTTTCTCATGAAATTTCTCTGATCCATACATCTTCAGGTTTGTGATCAAAAGAATCTTCCAACTTGATTAATATGGTTGTTGAAGTTGAAAAATTCAGTCAAATAAATGACATATATGGTTGTCATCCGATGAGTGGTGGTCTTATTGAAACCAGTGGTAGCAGTTATCCTCACACCATGCATGATCTGGTTCAATATTCGAAATGAAATTTTACAATCTTTAACAGTTCTGAGACTTGTCAGTGAGTCGAGGCACTTAAAATTCCATCAATGGTTATGTCAGGATGTCGTGACTCTAGTAAGACCCCCGAAGTAAGTTATATATGGTCTCTCTTGCGTGATCCTTCTCTTTGCATGGTTTCACTTGACATAAATTTCTTTTTGAAATATGTTTGGTATTTGAGATGTAATTTTTCAAATTTTCAAGATTTCACTTTTGATTGGATTCAAGAATCTTCTTCAATTGATTCATATTCATGAAAATATCTTGCATAAACTCGGGTTTAGAATGGTCATCTCTCTTAAAGTCATGGAACTATGAATTTTATCACTACAAAGATCATCTTTGGCCAAAGGAATCATATCTATCAGATTTATTTCATGATAAGTGGCTCCTGGTTTTCCTTGTGAATATCATATCACAAATATTGTTCTTCATAGCACCTAAAATTCTCTTAAGTGCAAATGAATGCATGATTTATTGTGAGAATCAAATTCTTCTTCGTTCACTATGTCCTAACTCGTCTCATGCATTTGTTGTGCTGACATCCCTTTTAAATTCTTTTGATGATTATGATTCTTGTACAGTTTGTCACTAGTTACAGGAAAATGGCTTGTCACATTCGGCTTGCGAGGAAGTTGGTTCATTTGTTCATAACATTCATAGAGTTTTTCAAATTAATGTTTTAGTCATTCCATTTGATCATAATATTAAATTTCATCTGTTTTATCATTTTCCCACTAGTATATTTGATGATAGTTGTTTCACATTGATTAATCTTTATGGTTTATCTCAACATTCAAATACTTGTCAAGTAGTTGAGGCACTTCAGCCTTCGTTGATGGTTACATTAGGTACTCACTATCTTGACAAGCCTTTTAAATATGATCAGAGCTATTTTCCCTCATAAGATTCTCATCCTAATCCCACACTTTTAATTGAAGATTCATTATTTCAAAGTTTTTAGGATTTTCAAGAGGATTTTTTAGAATTTCATAATCCAATCGCCGAATGGCTCGGTTGCAAAGAATAAATTTCGGCCTTTTCTCATGCTTACTAAGAAAAATGACATGGAAGAAGGTGCATCACAAGAAGTATTCAAGGTTTGTTTGATTATGGTTTCCATAAAAAAGGTAGGAATGTGAGCTAGATAAAACTAGTGGTTGTGACACATCTATTTTCCCATAGGGAAGACCTTCAAATTTTTGTGCAAGTTATTCAAGTTCATATCTTTTCTGTTGCACATTACTTTATATCTGTTTTAATTTTCCATGTCTTTGTGGATGTAGGTCGGGGAAAATTACGATAGTTACATTGGAAATTTCATTATACATGACCCTGACCTTCTAGCTATTTAGGTTAGGAGTAGGACTAGTTGCATTCTAGTTTCCCCTCTCTTGCACTCATCCCGCACTTGTTCTCTTTAGTCTTTCTTGTCTTTTCTTACTTTTGTCTTGCATCATGATTTGGTTTAGCCTCTTTTTTCTTGTGCTTTGGTTTTTCTTTCTTTTTGTGTCATGTCTTTTCCTTTTGTTCTATCAATAAGAATTTGCATGAAGGGTGTCCTATTTGGGCTCAAAAGACAATGTGGAAAAATAGAAAAGGACTTTGTGACACTGCAACATTTGGCTAACTCTCTATCCTTCTTCCTTATCTTGGTTACATCTTTTGGTCGATGATGTTCTGACGGAAAATATGATCCTTGAATTAGGAAATCCTTGTGTCAAACCATGATCTCCATGTCTATTCTGGAAACCTCATCCCTACACTTGGGTCTTTATGTTTCGACGTTTTCAAGTTGATCTAATCAAGTAGAGAAGGATGAGGAGAAAATATAAACGAGAGAACCAATATCAGAGGTCTTATATATTTTTCTCTAAAGGGACAGCCTCTTTTTCTATCAATAAGTCAGGATTCCTCTTATGCCCATAAAATGAATAAGTGCCTATGCATAGTCCCATTTAAATATATAAATAAAGGAAAAATAAGAGAAAGCCTTCCTACATAGAGAGGTGAAGCAAGCAACTCCACCAAGATACTGTCCAAGCTCACTGGCAACGAAGCAATGTTTATGTTCCTGTAGTGTCATTAGGGTATTGTCTAGGCCTACTAGCTGTGGAGCAATACCAAAGATGAAAATCTATACTCTAAAAATCTAAAGCTCACAAACTTTATTACCCTATCTTGATTCGAAACATTTTGTGATCACTGATATTATGTTTGTATTTAACCGAATAAAGGAATGAAGGGGACTATGTTGATGCATGGGGTAAGTGGGGAATCAATGGTAATCTAAATGATGAATCAATACTTCCTAAAGAACTAGACCCTACATGAAATACTTGACCAAGGAAGAGAAGTTGGAGTTCTACCAGTGTGTTGACGAGTGTTATTGCTGCAACAAACACCCTCCAAAATTTCTCCTACACACAAATTTTGGAGCCTACTGTGGATCTTGCAATTGACCCTTCCATTGTCACTTCTTAGTTAGTTGATGCTTTTGAGATCCTTTCTTGGATTGGAAGTAACAAGGGTACTTGCTCACACATGCTCAGTTCGCAACAAGTTCATGAGCACATTCTTTTAATTAAGCTTGAACAAGCATAACACGATCCATAAATACTTTTCTTGTGCGATGTCCAATCCATGTCAACAATCAGTGCACACTGACATCGAAAATTTCTCACTTCTAGCTGCATTTGTACTCCTATTTTGGTGAGTTTTGAAAATTGTTGCTTTTGTGCACCTTTGTTTTTGCGAGTTTCATTCTCATGTTTTCGGTTGTCTCTTTTTCTTGGTTTCACTCTAATTAGTGTTGGTTTCATGTTATCTTCACTTTGGCATGTGTTTCTTTAATTTTCATTCTCATATCACAAGTTTCATTCGCACTTTAGCACTTGTCATCTTGTGGCTTGTTAAGTGTCGCACAATGTACATAAGCTTATTTTGGTGGTTTCAATAGGTTATCCTTATGTAAATGAGTCAATCTTACCATGTAAACCTCTGTCGCACTCATTTCCAAAGTTTTAAGCACTGTCGCACAAGTATCTTCATGGTTGTCACAAAGTGTATCTTTAGTGTCACACTTGTCGTAAGTTGTCGTGAAGGTTGTCACACCGAGGGAAGTATGTTGTTAATGTGTTCTGAATGATCTATGTTATGTCATCAAGAACTCTAAGTGTGTGATCAAAGATAAGTCCTATCACTATTTACATCAGTTTCATTGATCCTACACTTAGCCAAATTTCATAAAATTCCAAACAACTTAGCCTCATACAGCCTTCCTGAACAGAGAATTGCGTAGTCCTAGCCCTCAAGCTACAACCCTACCTCTTGACATTGTGAAATGCACAGTTCCTTCCTTCCAAGACTACACACTATATAGTTTTAGTGCTCAAGCCCAAGCCTTGGCCTCCAAAATTGCACAATTCATCCGTCCAGCCTGGCCACAACTGTGAACTGTGCAGTCTCTAAGCTCAATCCCAAAACCTGAGCTCTTGAACAACGTAATTGTGCAATCACCAGGTCTTCTCTGCCTCCCATAACTGTGCAGTTGATAGAAACAGTGCAAAACCTTGTAGCCTAACTCACTAAGCCACAAAACCACGCAATATTCCTGCACAATCTAGCCTAAACTGCACATTACGCAGTATCAAGGCTCAAGCCTCATCCCTGCGCTCCTGAATTGTGCATTCACCTAGGCTCCTTTGTCTTTTAGAACTGAGCAATGGGAAGAATAATTGTTTGAGCCCTCAGTCTGACTCCCTGAGCTCCCTAACTACACAATCCTTTTGCTCAGACCAAGCCTGAACTATGCATTGCGCGGTCTCAAGGCCCAAACCTGACCCTTAACTGCTTGATCTGTGCAATTGCATAGCCATTGCGCCTCTCCCTCATCTTGCCACCTGGTTCCAGCTCAGTAAGTAGATCATCATGCAACATCTCAGAGTAGGGGTTTATTGGACTGATGTCATCTTGTCATGAGTGGATTGCAGATGCAAGAACTCTATCATGTTATGGCAAGATAATGAAGAAGGAGATGGAGAAGGAGTACATGCTAAAAGACACATATGGAGTTGAAGAGATAAGATGATCATAAAGCAAGAAGATGAAGGAACACTAGATTACAACAAAATATCAAAGATCAATACCACATGAGGGCTCCATCTAATTCACAACCCTTTGGAGGGTGGATATGAAGAAAAAAACATCTCTCATGAAGATGAAGCATTTCACATCTATCATTGAAGACAAAGGAGAAGAAATAATGGCTCGACATTTCCATGTCATCAAGAAGTCATTGTCAACATTTTCATGCCATGTCATGTCGTGAGTTGTCATATGCCACATCATTTGTGTGGATTATCTAATTTCCTATTCGAAAATGTATTGTAAAGTGGATTTCCTAAAGACATGTACAGAATATGAAGAGTTATGTAAAGTTGAAAATTAATAGGAATTAAAATAGTCATGAGGGTAGTCAAAGAGTCACAAGGGAAGTATGAGAAAATAACTTTTCACCTTGGCTCCTCCCAAAATGCATTAGAGAGACAAGCTAGTTCTTTTGGGGAGCAAGGAGTAGCACCAACGCTCCATTATTATGGCTGGTGGTGTTACTTGTATACATGTGTCTTGTGATTTTACTTAATACTTGAAGCCTGATGGATGACACATTTTCATGCATGGATTGTGAATATTTGTAAGATTTTTCTGTGAATATTTATGATTCATGTTTGCTTTCACTTCTACTGAATTAGTTGAACTATTTCAGTTATTTTAGTGCATATCTAATTGGGAGTGTGTTGTAATGGTTGTTATAACTATTTTATCCTTGTGGTCTATTCCGTTGGATGTTACACATATATTTCGTGTTTATAATGGTTGCAATGATTGTCACACCTTTGTGGACTATTCCATTGGATGTTAGACATATATTTTCTATGTGTGTGTCTCTCTACTAGGGTGGTACTATTACCTTTCTCCTACAGGAAAACTTTCCTTTCCCTCTGCAGTAGAAGAACCTTGACACACATACAACTAAGCACTCACCAAGCATACTAACTTGTTGATCTAATATTACCTGTGCATAACCCTCTTGTGCTAAACTTTGTAGCCAAGGAAAACCTATAAAAATATATGGCAGTCGGGTCGATATCCTATATGGGGCTCATATTCCAGATGGTGTGAGGTCTAACTAGGACTTCACATTGGGGAGATCCCCTTGGTTAACGGATTTCCAGCAACATCAACACAAGGTGAAGTAAAAACTAGATTTTCTTGCTGCATTGTCAACAATAAAATCTTGGCGCTTTTGTTTTGACTCCTTTTAAATCCCCTAAGCTCCATTTAGCAGGCTTAGGTCTAAGTGGGGTCAGCCGTCTTGCTTCACATTAGTTGTTGATTACTGTTGTCAGTCTGATGTGTCCTGGTACAATGCTCCTGGGCCTCCTACTTTGCATTCCTTTAAAATATTTAGGGGTACTCCTCTTAGTAGATTGCACTGTCAGGTGGGGTCTGTGTAGGTTTTAACCTTGTACAGAAATTACCTGCATACGAATTATAAAACATAGAAAATTAACAATAGCAAAAGCATAACACATAAAACAAATATACACAGATAATATTTTCCCCTGGATCCCTAAACCGCGACTACCAGATTGATTTTTCATTATGTTCCTTTCAATGTTACAATACATATATATACATGCTGAAGCATCCAATACCATGGACTGAAAACCATCACGCCCAAAACCATGTGCAAAAACCATGCACAAAACCATAGGTAGGTCCGCCCACCTAATATAGGGTCCAAAAAAAAAATTCCTCGAGGCACTGCACTGGACCCCATAGAAGGGGGCTAACTTCCCCCAATCAAACCCCCTATGACCCCCCTGCTATGCAATCATCTCAACGAAGGGGGGGTAATGTGTAGCGAAGGGGGGGCTTCGCCCCCCCCCAACCCCTCGGTCAACTAGGGGAGCTAGTCATGGAAAGAATATAACACAACCCAACAGTCTGCCCACTCTAGTCAGAGACAATAGTATGGCACTTGGGATAGCCTTTTTGGGCTCCCTCTACCAAGCGTGTGTCATTTTCTTCCATGATCCCACTCATTCCTTTGAGAGATTTTTAAGGTCTCGTTGGGGTATTACCATAGGAAAACCTCCAGCAGGTGGGCTCCATTGTGAGTCAATAGGGAGTCTCTTTGCAGTTGAGTTCTCCACGTATGCCTGATCAATTTAATTTTTGCTCCTTTATTCTTTCATTGAGATGCACTTGGAGAGGTAGCTACTGTCAGGATAAGCTATGCGATGGGATCCATCGTCTGCATATGAAAACGCTCTTTCGTTGCTCCATTTTCCCACGTCTGCCCAACTCTCCTTTAGCACCTCTACTTGCATCTATGCCACATTTAAAGAATTTTGCCAAATTAGCCAAGCTCTAAAGGGTCCTTTAGCAATTTAACTCTTCACCTTTGGCTTTGGGAAACGTACACTTTTATTGGCGATAAGTTGTGATCCAGGGAGCCATTCACGAACTTCAATATACCGTTGGAAAACTCTTTCCAAGAAAAATCCAACTATGTCATTTCCAAGAGCATATGAGCTAAACACATGGGCATACATTCTCTCAAAGCATGGAACTCCCTAATCACCATAGCCATCATATTATGGCTTCTCTAATAAGCCCACTACTATGATTATTCTCTATATGAGACTCCAGCAACCATGAGACTCCCCTTGAGCTTCACACACCATGCACACCAATGCTAGCCCCAATTGCCATCACAACTACCCTATTGGACATCAATGCCAACACATTTGTTGTCACTATCCTTAATGTTCTTGTTAACATCAATTCCAACACACTTGTTGATCAGGTGCTCAACATTATGATCAAAAATCAAAATATCAAATTTTTGTTAAACTTAGCTTCAGATTGAAGAGATCGTCATTCTGATTCCAATGGTGCAAACAACACTCAAATCCAAGCTCGTATGCAGAAGTTATAGCAAGTCAAAGTTCAAGTTTGACTTGACTACATGGCAAGATTAGATGATGTGGCAAGGTCCTTCAGGGAATGAGGAGGTGCCAAGTGGCAAGATGCCATTGGCCCTCGCATATCGCAAATCACATGTCATGGGCAGGTCATGTTAAAGAATCAGCCCCAAGCAAGCCTAGGGTTGCGATGTGATAAATCACAATTGCACTTCGCAAGAGGGAAGGCATTGCAGAAATCAGCCCTAGCAGGTATCAGGTTGTGATGCAATCGCAATCATAGATCAGCGAAGGGAACAACGCTACAGAATCGGCCCCGGTAGGTATAGGGTGCAATGCGATATCGAAATCACAACTCACAGAAGGTAGAGTCCCGCATTTTATTACCGTCAATTCACCACCAATTGCGATGTGCGATGGGATCCTAGATGGGATAAGTTATGAATTCTGGTTAATAATCTCATCGGGTCCACCGATATCGCAATTGTACAATCACCCATTTTGTTCACAAGACCATAAGACCACCGGTATTTTACGTTGATTGCGATTTGTGATTCGGCAGACAGAATATGGCCAGTTGCGTGGCAAAATTTTCACTCATTCAACAGATTTTAGGCCGAATTTGATGGCCAGTGGCCGGAAAATGGGAATTTGTTGAGAAAATTGTGGAAGAACTAGGAGAGGTCATAACTTCTTTAGTTCTTATCCAAATTAGGTGCAAAAGAGTCAATGCTAGCAGTTATGTGTATTATGAACTCATTGAGATAGGTTTCAGAGGAATTTCAGCATTGTAAACACAACTTTGTTGTAATTTTGAGGATAATAGAGAGGCCCAAGCATTGGAAGCTGGACCAAGGAGACATAGCCCATGAGTGGTGAAATCCTCATCAAATCTCTATGTTGTGTGTTGTATTTTGATGTTCTTTGTTGTTATTTTGTTGTTGTTCAGCATATATATTTTATGTTAAATTGTTTATAACATTTACATAAGAAACTCTCATGGGAATTAGTTAATTAAGGAAAAATGGTGAAGCCTTAAGAACTTGACAAGAAAATGATAAGCATCTTGGGTTTTATTCTGAATGGGGAATTAGCATAGCATTACTAATCTGCTCCATTTCAGATCAAGTTGGTATCAAAGCACTGGTTTTTGCTTACTATATTTTCTTGTGCAAAGAAGGATTATTGTTTTCTAGTTTTGTGTCATGCTAACAAGGATAAAACTCAAAATAGGTGAAGGAAAGCTGGTTGGAAGCCCTGAAGTTGGGTCAAGGGGAAGAAGAGAAAGGTTGCCACAGTCTCCAACACCAATTCAGCCTCAAGTTGCATTTGAGACTCTAGAGATCTTGTCTCATGGAGGAGAACCTACAAACACAACATAAGATGCGAAGACCTTCAGAAAGGCTTTCTTTGATATGAAAGAGATGGTGAAGGTCCTCTATGAAGAGATGAATAGCAGGTTGCAAGGAGAAAGTTCCAGACCTCCCAAAGGAGAAGGCTCTTCAGGAGGAGGTAATCGAAAAGGAGGTAATGGGAATGGAGACAAACCTCCACCATCTCAACCATCTTCTTCATCTTCTTCTTCACAAGCATCTTCACACTCTTCCAATAATACAACCCTTACTCATATTCATCATCATTCTTCAAAAGGATCTAAAAAATCACCTCTACTTAAACTAGAAGTTAAAATTCAAGTTGCCCATGTATAATGGTGAAGCGAATGCAGAGAACCTTGATAATTAGATACGTTAGTTGGAGGTGTATTGTAGAATTCAGAACCTTCAAGAGGATGATATCAAAATTTAGTTGGCTTCATTGAGAATGGAAGGTACAACACTCATTTGGTGGGAAGCAAGGACTCAAGACGAGATCAAAAAACATGGTAAGATCTCTATTACTTGGTCTGATTTCTTGCTAATATAAAAAGACAATTCTACCCTTTAGCTCATATGAAAAAATCTATTATGAATTGGCAAAAACTCAAACAATTAAAAGGTCAAAATGTGCAAGAGTATACTCAGGAGTTTAGGAGAAGAGATGTTATACTAGGAGTAGACTTGCAGTCATAAGATACTTTGCTAAAATACATAGGAGGTTTTGATAGCTATCTTCGGCACACCATTCTTATTTTCAATCCCATGAATCTTGATGAGGTCTATATCCAAGATACACACCTCGAAGCAAGAGGTAAAAATGTACAAGAAGAAGGTAAGAAGAAGTCATTCCAGAGTGGTGAAAAAGGAAAGAAATCTAAAGGAAAGCAGAAGAAAAATGCTTCTATTAAGAAAGAAGGGGAGAAACCCATGTGCAAGAATTGTTCCAAAGAGGGCCATGATGAAGTGCATTGTTGGAAGCTTCATCCTAAATTAAGACCGAGGAAATTTAGCAATAAAGGGAAATAGAAGACAAATGTTGATGTACAACAAGACTTGGGTTCCGACTCAGGTGATGAAACAAAGATTGTAGCCATAGTCACTAAAGGAAAAGTCATGGAAAAAACAAGAAAAGAGGAAGTCGTGGAAAGCACCAGTGCAACAAATAACTCCAACAATGCTTCAAATGAAGAAAACATAATTGAGTTGTTCCATATCAGAGTTATTTCCAAATGCACCAAGCTTGATGCGATGTTCAACAATGAATCCCAAGCAAATTTAATTTCTACAGACTTGGTCAAGAAGTTAAATATGGAAACCGTGCCTCATCATAAACCGTATCCATTGGGTTGGATAACCAAGGATGAAAATCTTCAGGTCACAAGGAAATGCATTTTCAGGTTTTCTATTACAGCCAATTTCGCTGATGAAGTCGAATTAGATGTAGTGCCACTGGATCTTTCTGGAATTGTGTTGGGAAGCTCGTATCTATATGATCGGAAAGCCATTTTCCATATATTTGAGAAAAAATATCATTTTTTCAAAGATGGAGTGGAGTATATTGTGAGAGCCCATCGTAGAAAGCTTAATATGTCTTTAGCAAGCGTAGGGAAAATAAAGTGACTGGTCAATTCCAACAAGAATCTCATGCTCCTTATGATCAAGCAGAAGAATGACACAGAGCGTGAATCCTTTGTAGGCTGTGACGTGAATCTGAAAGCTGAATTGGTTGATGTGGTCAATCAATATGGAGATATGTTTCAAGAACCAAAGGGATTGCCACCAAAAAGGGGAATTCAACACGAAATTCAGCTACAACAAGATTTTCCACTCCCAAATATCGGTATGTATCAAATGTCAATTCTGGAAAGTTTAGAAATTAAGAAACAAATCCAGGAATTTTTAGATAAAGGTTTAATTCGTCCCTTTACTTCGCCATGTGGTTCACAAATTGTTTTGGTACCCAAGAAATATGGAACCAAGCGCATGTTTGTAGATTATCGAGCTTTGAATAAAATTACAATAAAGAATCGATACCCACTGCCCAAAATAGATGATTTTCTAGATCAGTTAAAGAATGAAAAATATTTCACTAAATTAGACTTGAGAAGTGGATATCATCAAGTTAGAATAGCTGAGGAGGATATTTGCAAGACTTCTTTTAAAACCAAATATGGATTGTTTGAGTGATTGGTTATGCCTTTCGGTCTTTGCAACGCTCGAGCTACATTCATGAGAGTTATGAATGATGTTTTAAGATCCTTTCTTGATAAGTTTGTAATTTTCTATTTAGATGATATTTTGATATTCATAAAATCACGAGAAGACCATGTCAAACATGTGAGGAAAGTGTTGGATGTCTTAAAAAATTAACAATTATTTATGAATATGTCTAAATGTGAATTCGGGAAAATTTCTTAGTGTATTTGGGCCACATAGTTGGAGGAGGTGAGATGAAGATTGACCCATCTAAATTTTAGATCATTGTGAATTGGCCAATATCAAAATCAGTCATAGAATTAAGGAGTTTTCTGGGAGCAATAGTGTACTAGAGGAAGTTCATTGCCAATTTCTCTTCCATAGCATCTCCACTACATGATTTGACTAATGTGAAGATTGTCTTCAAGTGGGGAGGAAAACAACAAAAAGAATTTGATGCTTTAAAACAAAATATTAGCTCAACCCCAATTTTAGCATTGCTGGATTTGAAACAACCTTTTGAAATACAAACTGATGCAAGTGGCTACGCCATGGGTGCAGTTCTTTTACAGCATGGTGAGCCCATTTCATTTCATTCTGACATTTTTAATGGTGTGTTAGGTCCCTATAATTTTAGTGTATTCCCTTATTATTATTGTCATTGTACCCCTTATTGTTATTATTGTGCCCATGTGGTCCCCATATTGTTATTATTTTGCCTCATAGAAGCCCACTATTGTTATTGTTGTGCCCTTACATTATTATTGTTATGTCGGCTCTGATTATATTGTGACCCTTAGACCCCTATATATAGAAAGGAGGTCTTGTCATTTGTATCATCCAAGAATTGTTCATTTGTGTAATGTAAAGGAGGTTTCCCCCTCGAAGAGGCTATTTTTTAAGTTGTTTTTCTATCTCTTTCTTCTATTTTGTGAGTTGGTTGCATAACAATTGGTATTAGAGGTTTGGATTCTATAGTTCCGCTGCTTCAAACATGTCATCGTGGAATTTTTGCTACAACTTGTTTTCTAGGAAGCTTCAAAAGCGGAAATTAAAACCCATTTGATATGAAATCATGATGAACCGCGTGATAGAATTTCATATCTTGTCTTGCTCTAGTTTCAGAGATATGAACTAAGGAAGTTAGGGTTTTTGCAGGCTCCCGAATTGGATCTCAAACAGGTCACCTTGGGAAAATCGTCATAACTTTCTCTTTGAGCATCTGATTGAAATTTTGTAATAAGTGACAAAAATAAAACAGACTATAATGTGTTGGGTATTAGTTTCAAAACCTGAGGTCGAAACAGTGACACGTGGCATGCCATACAAGTTCACTCTACTAAACCAATATATAATTAGGCCATCACAGGAGATTGTGCATAACGCTTTCTTTGGGAATCCAATTGCGATTAGACTTTCGAGGCTGGAAAGAAGACTCAAAGGGCTATCACAAGCCGAAATTTTATAAGTTGGAGATCCGAAATTACAGAGTTACAGGAATTTCACGATCGAAGTCATACAAAGCAGAAAAAAAAAAGTGTGTAGTTATTTTTAAATTTGCATAAGCCTTGTTTGAGAAAGTAGTTTGAAGTGATTCAAAGGGAATTTTGAAGCATAATTATCATTCATTAATGAACCAAATAAATAAAATGGAAACACCCTGTAAGCAACCTGAAATCTCTACTATGACACATGAAGAAGAGGAAGAAATGCAACATGATATATCAAAATTACGAGACCAAGTGCAACAAATTTCACTCTCATAAAAAGTAACTGAAGCTAAGATGGATGGTTTAAAGAATGGAATGTAAGCTAATATGGATGGCATGGAAGCTATGATGGATGGCATGGAAGCTAAGATGGATGGTATAGAAGTAAAACTTAAAGGCAACATGGAAGATTTAAAGATAGATTTGACAAAGTTGTTACAAGAAATGCTTACTAATGGTGAAAGGGTAGTAAAGGAAACTCGTGATGAGAAAAAAAATAAATTTATTCATGATTTCATAGACTCTAACATTGGATTGAAGACCCACCATGTTCCAAAGATCAATATGAGGAAGTTTGATGGCAAGGATCTTGTAACATGGATATTACAAATGGAGGAATATTTCGATCTCCATAATGTGCAAAGCACACAAAAGGCACGCATTGCAACTCTATATTTGGAACCCAACCAGTTTGTATGGTATCAATGGCTTTGCTCTCGTAAACAAATTGTCACTTGGGAAATTCTTATGGAAGAAATGATAGCACATTATGAGGATACAAAAAGCAACACCTTTTTTAGCCAATTGATAAATCTCAAACAAAAGGGTTTAATGGTGGAGCACATTGAGGACTTCCAAAAATTGAATATAAGAGTAAAATATTTTCGAGAGGAGAATAGGATTGATGTGTTCATAGGGACTTAAAGGATAACATCCAACATGAGGTTCGCCTTTGGGAACTTGATTCATTGGAGAAGGCATTCAGGTTGGAAAGAAAAATTGAAAGCAAAATTGTGGCAACAAGGAAGCCTACCACTCACAACTATAAAGATGGAAGTGTTGTTGCCCCTAGCCTTCCACAACCTATAAGGTTGACACCACAACAATTGGAAGAAAAAAGAGAAAAAGGGCTTTGTTATAGTTGTGATAGAAAATACACTAAAGGTCACAAGTGTGTTGAGAAGAAATTATTTTACACAGATTGTGAAGAGGAGGAAGAAAAGGAACAAGAAACATCAAAAGAAGAAAATACACACCAAGAACAAACCCTAGAGAAAGAAGAAATGAATCCAACCATATCTTGTAATGCATTGGCCGGAAGTACCACTCCTCAAACTATCAAGATAGAAAGACATATCAAGAACAAAAAGGTAATAGTGTTAATTGATTCAGGCAGTACCCGTAATTTTATTCATTGTAAGATAACCAAGGAATTGAATTGCTTCCTATATCCAACACCAGAGTGTCAAGTGATTGTTGCAAATAGAGGAACCATAAATTTCTCTAGAAAGTGTCATAATATCAAGCTATCCATGGGAGAATATGTGTTGAATAGTCCAATTCTTTCCATTCCAATGGGTGGTGCTGATGTTGTACTAGGAGTCCAATGGCTACAATCTTTGGGTACAATAAATTTTAATTTTCAAGAAATTTTCTTGAAATTTGTTTTGGAAGGAAAGGAAGTTGAATTAAGGGGTTGTTAGGACCTCATATTGTCCCTTTTTGACCATACATTTTGCCACGATATCATCCTTTCCAACCTACATTTAAAAGTCCTTGTTAGTGTTTTAACACAATTATCCCAAAGGTATGTAATAATTCTTCTCAGCACTATACGTTTAATTATTTAGCATATAATCACGATATCTTCATAGTTAATCTTTAAATTGTTAAGTGTTGAACAGTTAAAGAATGATGTGCAGTCCGCGTTGCTGAAATAGCCTGGAGTTTGTGAGACAATTTTTGTAGTTGCTGAAACAGTAGAAATGACATGTGAATCTCGAAGCTGAAACAACTGAGATTTGCATTCTAAATTTGACAGCAACAAAGGAACCAGACTGATCACCGAGGAAGCTGTTACATTGGATGTAACGCCTATAATCTAAAGACAGTACTACCGTAACAACATTTTGTTGACGGGAAATTGATTTCCCTATTTTTGTATAATGGGTTAAAATAGAATTTATAATGTAAATCTTTTGTAATAGATGTCTCCTCTTTATAAAGAGGAGACATCTACATTAGAGGGGGAGACTGTGGAAAAAGGCTCAGTTGAAGGAACATGACTAGAATTCTTTTTGTAATATGACATATTGATGGATGAATAAAATTTTGTTTTGAACATCTTTTTCTAGTTCTTGTCTCCTGGGGAATCTTGTGAGAAGGACAGGGCCCACCTTCATCACAAGATTCACCCATTATATTTCTGCAGTGTGTCAAGTGTGTCTTTTATTCATGCCTTGTTAACAAGTACTGTTTGCTGAATATTGTTTATAATACATTTGCTAAAACTTTATTTCTTTCTCAATTGATTATTGTATTATTCAAAGTTAATTCATGAGTGTTTCACTGGTGATTAAGTTACAGAGTGAATTGGCAAGCTAGCTAATCAGAGGCAGGTGCTGGAGATTCCCGCTCTAGGGATAGGGTCCTGACTCTCTGTTACAGCACAGCCATTGTTTTCCTTTGCAGATTGATTCTTTTCCATTATATGACTCTTTGAATGGAATTAAGCATTCTTTGATAGTTATCTGCAATAGAGTATAATTGCTGTAATGTAGAGTGGAGCTTCAGTTTGTTAAAGTAAGGCGTGATTTGTTTGTACTACAACTTTTGTTACTTTTAAAATTGAGTGCATATAGTACGCAGTTGCCTTTGAAATAACAAGACTTCCCTGGGTTGACAATTTATGTTGCACTTTGTTGTTTAATTCAATAAGCAATTAAAGTGACCAACATTTTGGCACCGTTGCCGGGAAGGAAATTATAGATTTTAAAAGTACTGATGATTTTCTTGTAGATATGCAGGATGCATGAGAGGATGCAAGAAAACTAATCCTACAGGTGGCAAGGGCAAAGGAAGAGGAGGAAGAAAAACTTTCATTGATGAGATTATTTCAAAAGCTGAGACATCCTAGAGGCTAAGCTCCCAAAGGCCACAAACTCAGCACTCTCTCCAAATGGACTACCAAACAGAGGAAGTAGTGGGACCTGAAAGGGTTGTATAAACATCAGAACATATCGAGGAACTAGTGGAGGAAGTTGAAGAACCAGTAGAAGATATCGAAATTGAAGAACCAATAGAAGATATTGAAGTTGAGGAACCAGTTCAGGACATTGAGAGTCCAACGGAAAACACTGAAGACCGGGCAAGTGCATCAGGAAAGCAACCAATGGATGGAAACAATGAAGGAATCTTTGGTGGAGGACGTAGAGGTGAAGGAAGAGGTGAGAATTCTCTCTCCACCTTGGAATTTCCTATTGAGGAACTTCCTAGAGGTGCAACTCCTATGAAGAATATTCCACTCTTAGCCCTACCTAACTTCCGCGGTTTATCCTCTGAAGACCCTAATGAGTTTCTTTTCGAGTTTGATATATTGTGTAGAAGTTATGATTATGTTAATAATGCTCAAAAGTTAAAGTTATTTCCAGCAACACTAAAAGGAAATGCACTAAGATGGTTTATGAGCTTGGGAGGTCATGTGATCACAACATGGGATCAGATGAAGGAGAAATTTCTGACCAAATACCAAGACTATTGTTGGACGAGAGAAAAAGGGGAGGAATTATTCAAGATGGTTCAGAAGGAGGATGAAAATCTAGAGGACTTTGTGGAAAGACTCCAGTATAATCTGCAGAGATTTGAGCACCCTGATGTAAGTAAAAATATTCTTAAAACAATATTATTGAAAGGGGTAAGGGATGATTGTTTAGATATGTTAAATATGCTTGGTAAAGGGGATATATCTAAAGAATCGTATGATGAAATCGTTAACCTCTGCAAGAGGTGTTCAAGAGGAGCTGCAAATAAATCAAAGAGCAAGGATAGTACTTATTCAAGGGTCTAGAAATCAGCCAGTGGAGGAGCAACAAGAGCTGAAATAGGTAATCTACTTGAGGAATTCAAGACTGAAATGTTAAGTTCGTTTGCTTCACAGATTGATACCTTGCAGGTTAAAAAGAAGCAGGTAGAGGAAGAAGCTACTTTGGCCATTTTCTGCCCTAAATGCAGAGAAAAACACCCACTGAGGGAATGCCCACTGGAAAAGGTACCAATCTGTACCATTTGTGAGAAGGACCATGAAACTCAACAATGCCCCTCTTTACCAGGGATAAAGGTAGCATTACAACCAACCGAGGAGGAAGCTGAAGCAGTTTATCTGCTGACACAAAGGAGGCAATGACAACCACAAGGACAAGGTACAAACTCTAGTATGCCATTTAATCGTTGGAATAATTATCCTTTTTTTAATCAAGAAAATTACCTGCCCTTTAACCAAATGCAATACCCACCCTTTAATTAAATGAATTTCCCACCCATGCAGCAAACAAACCCTCCCTTTATAGACCCTGCAATGTGGATGCCCTGGCTTCTACAACAATCCTATTTTAACCAATGGAACACAAACTGGAGAGCTCAAAAAACTCCATTCACAAAACAATTTCCTCAGTTCTAGCAACAACTTTCTCTCCCGTCAGGTACCCCACCGAATAATCAAACCATGAAGCCTCAGCTGCCTGTGCAACCGAACCCTAACCCTAATAATAATAAAGCTGTGCAAGTCATCGACATTCAGAACCTGCCTACATCTCCTGTGCAATGTAATGATATTCATTTACGATCTGGGAGAGTAGTTGAGCCGATTATAGATGATATTACCTCATTCGACTCTGAAAAAGAAGAAACAGAAAAGAATAAACCATCTAATAAGGATGCTAAAACAGTCAAGCCACCCTCTAATAAAACTGCTGAAACAGCAGTGCCACCATTCCCTGAGCATTTGGCTCTCACTAAGACGCCTGAGCCACCTACTTTTAACCTTTTAGGGGAATTGCAGAATATGTATGTTAAAATTACACTTTTACAAGCACTAAGAGATGTTCCAATCTATGACAGAACCGTCAGAGACATTTGCATCAAGAAACCTGGTAGGAAGGCTAAAGATCCCCTTACAGTTCATGTGATGGGTGATCTAGCTGCTTTAATGTCAGGAAAAGTTTCCCCTGTAAAATATGGTGATCCTGGTCACCCCATGGTCACAGTACAGGTCAGAAAGACTATTGTTTCACGAGTTCTGGTAGACCTAGGTGCTGCTATAAATATTATGACCCTCGAAACTGCACAGCTACAACAATTGAAAATTGTAATTAGAGAGACACCAACTATCCTGGAATTTGCTGATCATTCCACAATCAAACCAGAGGGGGTTATTGAAGGCCTGATCATTTCAGTTGAATCCTGGAATTACCCAGCTGACTTTGTTGTATTACATACTAAAGCAAAGTTGGGGGGGCATCCTCTGATTTTAGGGAGACCCTGGCTGGCTACAACAGATGCTTTTATCAGCTGTAGATCAGGTTCAATGACAATTTCTAATGGATGTGAAACTAAGCAGCTTATGCTGTACCCTCATGCTACACCTATCATTAACAATGATGATTTTGTATGGTTAGACTATGAGGATAATGATACTCAACCCATTTTGACCATTGGACAAGCCTTAACTCTTAAAGACACCACAAAAGATGAAGTAATTAGTAATTTTATTTCTAAACCTTCCTCAGTTACTTCTGAAACATATAATCAGTTAACTGCAATTCTGGATCCTGAAACGCAGAAAAAGCTTAAATCTGAAAATTTACCTCAAACATCAACTGCTATCTCTTCTAAAAGTATAACAGTAGAAATTGAACCTGGAAAAACACTGAACATAAACCCCAATTTATCAGATGCTGAAACGCAACAGCTAATGAAGCTGCTCCGTGAGAACAAGGAAGCATTCGCATGGGACTACACAGTCATGAAGGGGATCTCTTCTGAATGATGTACTCGTCGTCTCTATATTAAGGAGGGGGCCTGACCAGTCTGTCAACCCCAGCGGCGAATGAATCCCAATTTGAGGGAAATTGTTAAGGAAGAACTTCAAAAGTTGCTTGATGCAGGGTTTATATACCCCATATCTGACAGTGAATGGGTTTCTCCATTGGTAATAGAACCTAAGAAAAATAGGAAATGGAGAGTGTGCGTAGATTATAGAGCCTTAAATAAAGCTACCCAAAAAGATCATTTCCCCTTGCCATTTATTGATCAGGTGTTGGACACCTTATCAGGAAAGAAATTATTTTCCCTTTTAGATGGTTTTAGTGGATATAACCAAATCAGAATTGCACCTCAAGATCAAGACAAGACCACTTTTACTAGTCCTTGGGGGACTTTTGCTTATAGAGTTCTCCCATTTGGACTATGTAATGCTCCAGCAACATTTCAAAGAGCAGTGATAGGAATCTTTTCTGATATGCTTAATGATTCTTTGGAGATATTTATGGATGATTTTACTCCCTATGGTGTGCCTTTTGAAGATGCGCTACAAAACCTTGAGAAAGTACTTGAACGATGCATACAAGCTAATCTTTCCTTGAGTACCGAAAAATTTCATATGATGATGAACGAAGGAATTGTACTAGGGAACTTCATTTCATTCCTTGGGATTCAAGTGGATCCATCCAAAATACCGGTAATTTAGACCCTTCCTATTCCTAAAACACAAACTGATGTAAGAAGTTTTTTAGGACATGCTGGATATTACATAAGATTTATCAAAAAAATTTCTAAAATAGCTTCTCCTTTGTTTGTGTTACTTATGAAAACTGTTGAATTTAAGTGGACTAATGCCTGTCAGAAAGCACTTGATGAACTTAAGCATCAGTTGTCTATAGCTCCTATTCTGAGGGGACCTGATTGGGCACTTCCCTTTCATATATCCTCTTATGCTTCGAATACTGCAATTGGAGCTGTCTTGGGTCAAGAAGAAAACAATCTTCCTTATGCTATCTATTTCATTAGTAAGAATATGAACCCTGCTGAGCTTAATTACACAGTTACAGAGAAAGAATTTTTAGCAGTTATTTATGCTATTAATAAATTTCGACATTAAATTATTGGTTATCCTACTTTTGTTCATACTGACCACTCGGCTATCAAGTATTTAATGAATAAATCTGTTACAAATGCTCGAGTTACTAGGTGGTTATTGTTACTACAAGAATTTGATATTACAATTGTGGATCGACCAGGTAAAGAAAATGTAGTTGCTGATTTCCTTTCTCGGATAAAAATTGATGATAATACTCCAATAGATGATTCCTTTCCTGATGAATATTTATTTTCAGTATCTGCTCACTCACCATGGTATGCAAACATTGCCAATTATCTGGTTGCAGTGAAGCTACCATCACACCTATCACATCGAGAGAAAAGAAAGATCATTCAACAAAGTGCTAGGTATAGCTGGATAAGTGGGTGTCTTTTTCATACAGGACTTGATCAGGAAACCGAAGATGCATTAGAGAAGATGAGGTTTATGATATATTGAAGGCTTGTCATGATGGCCCTTGTGGTGGGAATTTTACTGATAAGAGAACAACACATAAAATTCTCAGGATGGGTTATTATTGGCCCTCACTTTTCAAGGATGCAAAGAAATATGTCAGGGCCTACGACAGTTGTCAGAGAATGGGCCAACCCAATCATAGAGATGAAATGCCATTGAACCCTCAGGTAATACTTGAACCCTTTGAAAGATGGGCTCTAGATTTTGTAGAGCCCATCAATCCTCCATCCAACCAAAGAGTTTATATATTGGTTTGTACATATTATATGACTAAATGGGTGGAAGCTAAGGCACTTATTAAAGCTAATGAAGAATCTGTTGTAACCTTTTTGTTTGAAGAAATTTTCGTTATATTTGGGGTGCCTAGAGAACTAGTCACAGATGGAGGACCTCCTTTCAATTCTCATGGTTTTAAAGCTATGCTTCAAAAATATCATATCAATCATAAAATGACTACACCTTACCACCCCCAAGCTAATGGTCAAGTGGAAAGTACAAATAAATTCATAGAAGCTATTTTAACAAAAGCAGTGAAGGAGAATAGGAAGGATTGGTCTCAAAGACTGCCTGAGGCATTATGGGCTTACAGAACTACTTGGAGAAACACTACAGGTTTTTCACCCTATGAATTGGTTTATGGTAAAAGCGTTGTTTTTCCTGTGGAATTTGAAATTAAAACCTTAAGAACTGCTTTAGCTGTTAACCTTGATTTGACTGATGCACAGACAGCTAGGTTGCAGTAGCTGCAGGAATTGGATGAAAAAGGTTGGATGCCATCCATCAAACAACTATGATTCAGCAGCAAAGAATCAGGTGGCATGATAAAACTATTAAGCATAAGCAGTTCCAAAAAGGCAATTGGGCTTTATTATATGATTCCAGGTTTGAAAATTTTCAAGGGAAACTACGAACAAGGTGGCTAGGACCTTATGAGATAGATACCGTTTTTCCCAATGGAACAGTAAGGCTCCTAACAATTGATGGTTCTAGAACTCCATTGTTAGTAAATGGGTATTGGCTTCATCTGTACCAGCAACCAATTTCTAAGGAGGATTTTAAGGCCACTTGCATGGAAGATTCACATTATATCTTTTTGGGGGAGCCTCTTGCCCCTCATTGCACTTAATCTCTGCATTATATATTTTTGTATTATTATTAGATTAGATTACTTAACTAATAATCCCTGTCAAGGGCTGCCATATTACAATTTATTATTTTGTAGGTCTTAGATTTAGAGGCTGGCTAAAGGAACAATTGCATTACAAGCAAGATCAGGTTTCAGTTTGGGGAAACACTGCCATTCCACTTCAATTCATAATCCATCCCCTCATACTACCCTTCAGTAACATTTTCCTATTTTTCTTTAACAACAGCATCTCTTTTTCCCGTTGCTGAAACACCAATCTTTGCCCATTTTCCCCGTTGCTGAAACACCAACTTTTCCCCATTTTCTCCATTGCTGAGACACCATTGCTGAAACACCAACTTTTTCCATCTTTCCAAAAACTCATCAATTTTCCTATTTTTCCGTAATTGAGGCATCAATTCCTCTCAAAAACGACCAATACATATCATTTTCCATTGAGAGAATCAGCCACTCATCCTGATAATTGTGTTCCTTCACTATTACCTCTTGTGAATAGAGGAAGCCTTTCATATAAATACCCTCATATCTTACAACCCTTTCCCATAACCATTGGTGATCTATTAAACGATGAGATTATACTTTCAGCACAACAATCGAAGGTAAAATGTGAGGTATGCGTGTTTATGTGTAAATATTAAACTATAGTTAATGAGAAGATTCTGATATGATTGCCGAAATCGCCGTACATTCAAAACTTATCATTTTAGCCGCAGTTGGGGGGAATATCAAAATTTTTCAATCATTACCCGATATGCCAATCACCGTCGTTTTTTATTATGACCGTGTCTCGTCACCCCGTCTCTGTCTTATTATGTCATAACCTCATTTGCAATATCTTACTTTGTCTCGGCTGCGGTAACTCGACTCTGTATTGTGCATTTTACTGAACCGATAACTATGGGAGGTAACACTATTCGAAATGGACCTGGTTCAACGGCTCTATTGGAACTACACCCAGAATCATATCAAATTTTTCTGCAAGAAGACTAGGTGGATTACTTCCGAAGGCTCCAGGAATTTGGTTCTTAGCAAGTCCTGGAATTTGCACGTAATTTAAAGGAAGGTTATTCTACTGTTCAGGGAGTGCGAATTCCAGTAACAGAGGAAGATATAGCACAGGTTTCAGGATTACCAGCCAATGGCATCTGTTGGTTCAGCCGTAAACACATCATTCTGAACACACAACAAGATTTTCTTCTACCTGGGGAGTGGGTCGAACCTAAAGGCAGGGGTGTCGCACTGCATTCATTACCACCTCCATGGCCAAAAGTTGTAGAGTTTGTCAAGCACTTCCTCACCTGCGAAGGACGTTACCAGGTAGTGTACCAGCATGACTTTGTGTTGTTGAATCATTTAAGATATGGTCGTTTATTAAATATGCCATACTATCTACTTGGGTGTCTAAAGAATATGTCACATTATTCCACGAATGCAAAGTACTCACTCCTCTCCCTCACTCACCATTGCCTGGTTCAGCTTCTAATCCTAAGGGGTTTTGCCCTGCAGAATCCTCCTCCACTTAACAACCCACCCCAGGAAGCTGCTGAAATCCCTCAACCAGCAACTGAAAACCCCCAGGAAGTCGCTGAAGTTACTCAACCAGCAGCTGAAAATCCTCAAGAAACTGCCGAAATTTCTCAAACAGCAGCCGAAACTCCCCAATTAAATACTGAAAATCCCCAGCCACCCATGACAGTTAGTCCAATTGACCCCTCCATTACATCAAGCCCACCCCATAATTTACCTGGATCATCCACTCCCACTGTCCATATCCCCAACGATGATTCAGATGATGACATTCCCCTGGCTAAGCTAAAAAGGAAAAGGAAAAGGCAAGAAACGGCTGTGCCCCCATCAAAAAGATGAACAAGGGCCTCAATTAAAGAGGTTATCACTTCTGATGTCCCTCTTACCCCAAAGAAGGCTATCCATAAAAGAAAAACCACTGTTTTTCCTACCTCCTTACCTCGAAGACGAAGGAGGACGTCTTCTGAAGCAGCAACAGAGACCGCCACCCCAAATTCCCCACCCATTATCCTAAAACCCCATACCCCACCAGACCCCGAATCCTTACCTTCCTCACCCTTGGGTACCGAAATGCAAAATGTTCAGGATTTTGTGACATCATTCCTTTTAGAAGACGCAGCTGCTCCACAAGAACCAGCTGCTAATTTATCAAAAGTAGACACCCAAGACGATGTACAGCATGTAGTTGTTCCACAAGAACCAGCTACTAACTCAACAGATGTTACACAAGAACCACCTGTTGAGGAGCAAAAGATAGACGACCTAGAGGTATCTGCCCCACAAGAACCAGCTACTGACTCAATAGGTGTTACACAAGAACCACCTACTGAGGAGCAAAAGATAGACGACCTAGAGGTAGCTGCCCCACAAGAACTAGCTACTAGTCCAGCAAGTGCTACACAAGAACCACTTGCTAATGATCATGATCAGGAAATAGATCAGGATGTAGCAGTTACTGACTCAACAGATGTTACACAAGAACCACCTGCTGATAAACAAGAAATAGATAATCAACATGTAGCTGTCCCACAGGGACCAGCCACTGAATCAGTAAGTGTCACACAAGAACCACCTGCTGATGACCATGACCAGAAAACAGACCAAGACTTGGCTGCTACGGAATCAATGGTTGATACACAAGAGCCACCTACTGATGAGCAAAGTGTAGATAACCAGGGTACTGCACAAACTATAGCTGTTACAGAAGAACCAGCCACTCAGTCGGTTGATATGAAAAATTCGCATGTTCAGGAAGATATAGCTGTTACAGAACTAGTTGATGACCCATAAGTTGTCACACAAGAACCACCTGCTGGAGATACAAATAATTAAGCTTCCACCAAACAACGATCCTCCCATCCACTTGAACCAGCTACAGAGACTGCAACTTCTACAGAAGGCCATGTCACGTTAGCTTCCCTTCAACAAGAAAATGAGTTTCTGAAAGCTGAGATTCAGGTTTATAAGCAGGAGTTAATGATGGCAAGGGAAGCCTATGAAAAAGAACTTAATCTGTATACTTTAGCTCAGGTAGCATCTGCAGCTGAGAAAAGTGCGGAAAAGGATCGATACAATGAATACATGTGCAGCCAATGTGGTGATCTCTATTCTCGAGCAGGTTATAGGATAATCGAAGTCCCATTGCCTAGACCCACTCCTGCATTTACTCTTGTTATAGTTAAAAAGGAACGCCCTGCTGTTACACAAGAACCAGCAGGGCCTTCAAAGATTTCTGAAGAAGAAGTGAAACCGCAAGTATCTCGGCCTACCCTAGTCGTTAAAGCTGAAAATCCTGCACCAAAGTCTACAAAGACAGTGTTTACCCAGACTGAACCTCGGTGTGCAGAGACTGTCTTCACTCAGACCTTAAGCATTCAAGAACTCAAGGATATATGGAAAAAAGAGTATGCCCTGTCGCAAGAAAAGGCATTGCGGGAACATAAATCATTATGGCAGAATCATGTATATAGAAATTGGGAAGTCCTGGAACAGTGCCATGCACAGCATAAGGAAAATAAGGAGTTGAAAAATAGACTGTCTCTTATCTTTGAGTTAGTTCAAAGACTTCTGGCCACCAGGAAACCATCCTTTAACTATTCTGTGTTTTTAGCAGAATGCCTAGCATTCCTCCAAGTAAAAGTAGTCAGAGATGGACGACCTCATGAGGTGTATACACCCCAGCAGTTTATTGAAACTTTTGCAGCAGCGTCAGTCAGTGAACAGAATCTATTATGTGAACTCTATCTCCATAATGAAGCCATGCCAGAGGATAGAAAGCTTAATTTGATTCCTGTGGCTGGTGACATTCAGATTAGAGCCTTTGTCTCTTTTATGGCCAATCAGCTCACGTGGAAAAACGCTTTCCTTTCAGCAAAACATAACGAAGAAAATCGCCTTTTGTGGATCCGAGCTGAACCACAGAATGCTGCTATTTTCATTGCTGAACATCATCGGGTTATAGGAGAACCAAGAATGACTGAGCATATCAGAGAATTACAGGCAGCAGTGTTAGAGGAGTGTCAACAGTATGTCAAAAAGAAAGGACCTCTCGCCATACAGGCAAACAATCTGTTCTGGGAACATTACCCTAAGGAGAGAAGGGAATACCATCCCTTTAACCCTCTTAATCTTCACGCAGCAATTTCACGAATACCTGATTACGTTAAATGTGTTCAACAATGTGGTGAAAAATGGTTGGGTTATCATTTTCATTTCCCGCTTCTCTGGTTGCCAGTACAACAATATAAGGCCTACGTCAAGGTGTCAAAAAAGGAGGAGCTTGCAACATGGTAGAGATTACAGAGTGTCCAGGGCTTTAGAGATTCGGCTGATAACACCTTCTATACTTATTGTATAAGTAATTTGCACTGTACATCCCAGTACTTCGATTCAGACTCAGAGTAAAAGTTGCATGGGGACATGCAATTGCTTCAGTTGGGGGGGATGTTAGGACCTCATATTGTCCATTTTTTACCATACATTTTGCCATGATATCATCCTTTTCAACCTACATTTAAAAGTCCTTGTTAGTGTTTTAACCCAATTATCCCAAAGGTATGTAATGATTCTTCTCATCACTATACGTTTAATTATTTAGCATATAATCACGATATCTTCATAGTTAATCTTTAAATTGTTAAGTGTTGAACAGTTAAAGAATGATGTGCAGTCCGTGTTGCTGAAACAACCTGGAGTTTGCGAGACTATTTTTGCAGTTGCTGAAACAGTAGAAACGACACATGAATCTCAAAGCTGAAACATCTGAGATTTTCATTCTAAATTTGATAGCAACAAAGGAACTGGACTGATCACCGAGGAAGCTGTTACATTGGATGTAACACCTATAATCTAAAGACAGTACTACTGTAACAGCATTTTGTTGACAGGAAATTGATTTCCCTATTTTTGTATAATGGGTTAAAATAGAATTTATAATGTAAATCTTTTGTAATAGATGTCTCCTCTTTATAAAGAGGAGACATCTACATTAGAGGGGGAGACTGTGGAAAAAGGCTCAGCTGAAGGAACAAGACTAGAATTCTTTTTGTAATATGACATATTGATGGATGAATAAAATTTTGTTCTGAACATCTTTTTCTAGTTCTTGTTTCCCGGGGAATCTTGTGAGAAGGACAGGGCCCACCTTCATCACAAGATTCACCCATTATATTTCTGCAGTGTGTCAAGTGTGTCTTTTATTCATGCCTTGTTAACAAGTACTGTTTGTTGAATATTGTTTATAATACCTTTGTTGAAACTCTGTTTCTTTCTCAATTGATTATTGTATTATTCAAAGTTAATTCATGAGTGTTTCACTGGTGATTAAGTTACAGAGTGAATTGGCAAGCTAGCTAATCAGAGGCAGGTGCTGGAGATTCCCGCTTTGGGGATAGGGTCCTGACTCTCTGTTACAGCACAACCATTATTTTCCTTTGCAGATTGATTCTTTTCCATTATATGACTCTTTGAATGGAATTAAGCATTCTTTGATAGTTATCTGCAATAGAGTATAATTGTTGTAATGTAGAGTGGAGCTTTAGTTTGTCAAAGTAAGGCGTGATTTGTTTGTACTACAACTTTTGTTACTTTTAAACTTGAGTGCATATAGTACGCAGTTGCCTTTGAAATAACAAGACTTCCTTGGGTTGACAATTTATGTTGCACTTTTTTGTTTAATTCAATAAACAATTAAAGTCACTAACAGGGGTATCACAAGGAAACCAGGAAAGATAATCAACTCTAACGACATAAAAATCTTCTAAAGAAAGAACAATGAGGAATAATTGCACAATTATGTTTTTCTAGAGTTTCCCACATTGGAATCATCTATTTCTTCAGATCTCCAAAAAGCCTTGGACAATCATTCTAGGGTATTTGAGACTCCCAAAGGCCTCCCACCTATGTATGATAATGATCATGCTATTCATTTGATTCTAGGAAGTGTTCCTCCAAACATCAGGCCTTACAGATATCCCTATGCCTAAAAGAGTGAAATTGAACGTATGGTTGCAAAAATGCTAGAGGCTGGTAAAATTCAACCTGGTCAAAGTTCTTTCTCTACTCTAGTAGTATTGGTGCACAAAAAGGATGGATCATGGTGCATGTGTACAGATTATAGGGAGCTCAACAAGCTCACTATTAAAGATAAATTCACCATTCCTATCACTAATGAACTATTGGATGAATTGCATGGAGCAATTTACTTCACCAAGTTAGACCTTCGTTCAGGATATCATCAAATCAGAATGAAGATTGAAGACATTATGAAAAAAACATTTAGAGCTCATGAGGGTCATTATGAATTTTTGGTCATGCCTTTTGGCCTTACCAATGCACCTGCTACATTTCAAGGTTTGATGAATTCCATTTTCAAACCTTTCCATAGAAAATTTGTGTTTATATTTTTTGATGATATACTAATCTACAGAAAGTATTGGAAAGATCATGTTCAACATGTTGATAGAGTGCTCAAACTATTGGAGGAGAAACAATTATATGCAAAAACCTCCAAATGTTTCTTTTAAGTAAAAGAGGTGGAATATCTGGGTCATATTGTATCTCATGAAGGTGTTAAGGTAGACCCTAGAAAAATGAAATCCTTTACGGAATGGAAAATCCCCACATCTATAAAGCATCTGCAAGGATTTCTCGGGTTGAAAGGTTATTATCACAAGTTTGTTAATAATTATGGGAGAATAGTGGCACCTCTAACAACTTACTGAAGAAATATGCATTTTCTTGGACTCCAGAAGAAACAAAGGCCTTTGAAAATCTTAAAGAGGCAATGTGCCAAGCACCGGTCTTAGCTACGCCAGACTTCACAAAAACATTTATTGTGGAATGCGATGCCTTGGGAAATGGAATTGGTGCTGTTTTAATGTAAGAAGAAAGACCCATTACTTTCGAAAGTTGTCCAATCAAAGGAAAATATTTACACGAAGCTATTTATGAGAAGGAAATGTTGGCAATACTACATGCACTTAAGAAATGGCGACCTTACCTAATGGGAAGACACTTCGAAGTAAAAACAGATCATGATAGTCTTAAACACTTTTTAGAGAAAAGATTAACTTTAGAAGAGAAGCAAAAATAGGTCACAAAGATGTTGGGTTATGACTTTTAAATCATATAGAAAAAAGGGAAGAAAAATTTTGTTGCAGATGCACTCTCAAGAAAGGATGAGGATCAGGGAAAATTTTAAGAACCCCCCTAAATTTATAAATATAATAAATGGGTGAATCTCCATGGTATATAGGAAAAATGGAAGGCGATTTTATCAATAATATAATATGTATATATAATTTTTTGGCGAATCTCTCACTAGGCATGGCGAATATTTTACTCAATTATAAAATCTTGTAAGATCTTGGCGAGTTTTTCACTAAATAATAAAACTTTGTAAAGTCCTAGTGAATCTTAGTATAGGCTACATGCTGGTTTAATTCCCCCATTTAAATAGGCTACATTCTAGGTGAATACCATGGGTCAATACCATGTGCCATTTTGGTGAATACCATGGGTCAATACCATGTGCCATTTTTATTTTTATTAATTCTAATATTAGGGTTAATAATGGTTTTTTGCATGGTATTAATAACAATCTAGTCCATGGTATTTGTCCCATAGTATTTTGGCCATAGGTTTCACCTAAATATAACCCATTTTTTGAGTGTTCGTAAATATAAGGTGACTTATGGAGTAAATATAAAAAAACGTTTTATTTGTTTACCATACCTCTCATTTATTTATATTTTTATTAATTTACCATACCTCTTTTACAAATATGGTATTTGGCCCATATGATTCACTTAAATAAAACCTCTTTCTTTAGCCTTCATAAATAGAACGAGGGTTATGGACTAAATATAAAAAGAGGTTTTATTTATTTACGATACGTCTAGTTTATTTATATTTATTTATTTACCAAACCTTTTGAGTAAGTATAAAAAGACGTTTTATTTATTTACCATACCTCCACTTTACTTATATTTTTATTTGTTTACACCCTTACATGTATATAAGGTGACTTATGGAGTCAATATAAAAAATGTTATATTTATTTACCATACCTCTCATTTATTTATAATTTTATTAATTTACCGTACCTCTTTTATAAATATGGTATTTGGCCCATAGGATTCACTTAAAAAAACCTATTCTTGAAAATGGGCGAATGGATTCACTTAAATAAAACCTATTCTTGAAAATGGGCGAATGGAAGGTTGTAAGTCCTAATTTCAAGGGCTAAATTTACCTTTTTTACCCTCTCCCTTAAAATAAGGTGGGCTAATTGAGGTGATTTGTAAAACTGTACTATGATACAAAATATTCGCCCACTAAAAATTTAAAACCCCTTAATTTCGCCAAAGGGCGAACATTCGCCCCTAAAATTATCCTTGATGAGGATGTGGAATAATTGCTTTGTGCCATTTCTATTATCCAACTAGATTGGATAAACGAAGCAAGGGATGAATGGAAGAATGACAAAGAAGTGTCAACACTCATTCAAAAGTTGCAGCAAGATCCCAACACATCTAATACATTTAGCTCGAAAAATGATTTGTTATCGTACAAAGATAGCTTATACCTCTATAAGAATTCCCAACTCAAAAAAAATATTCTTAGGAATTTGCACACATCTCCCTTAGGAGGGCATTCAGGATTTTTTAAAACTTACCATACGGTTAAGAAGGAATTTTTTTGGGATGGCCTTAAATCTAATATTCAAAAGTTTGTGGTGGAATGTTTGGTTTGCCAACAAAATAAAGTTGAGACAATTAAGACCCTTGGTCTATTACAACCTTTATCCATTCCAAGTCAACATTGGGAGGAGGGTTCAATGGATTTTATCATAGGTTTACCCAATTCCGAAGGAAAGAGTGTCATCATGGTGGTAGTTGATAGACTTATCAAGTATGCACACTTTTGCACATTATCTCATCCATTTAAAGCCAGTACAATTGCTATTGCATTTATGGAAACAATTCAAAAGCTACATGGAAACCCAAAGATTATTGTAAGTGAAAGAGATCCTATTTTCACTAAAAAAATTTGGACAGAATTATTTTCTTGTCTCGGTACTCATTTAGTGTTAGGTCCCTATACTACTAGTGTAACCCCTTATTGTTATTAGTAAAACGCCCTTTTTATATTGTTGTGCCCATGTAGTCCGCATATTGTTATTATTGTGCCCCATAGAAGCCCACTATTGTTATTATTGTGCCCTTACATTATTATTTTTATGTCGGCTCTAATTATATTATGTCCCTTTAGACTCCTATATATAGAAAGGAGGTCTTGTCATTTGTATCATACAAGAATTGTCCATTTGTGTAATGTAAAAGAGGTTACACCCTTGAAGAGGCTTATTTTGAAGGTGTTTATCTATCTTTTCTATCTTTTTTGTGAGCTGGTTTCATAACATTTGGTGTCAGAGCTTTGGATTCTAGGGTTTTGCTGCTCCAAACAGGTCATCTGGAATTTTTGTTATAAATTTTTTTCTGTGACGTTTCAGAAGCAAAAAAAAAAACCATTTGATACGAAATCTTGCTGAACCTTGGGTCTGAATTTAAGATCTTTTCTCACTATATTTTTGGAGCTCTGATCTGAGGAAGTTAGGTTTTTTGCAAGCTCTAGAATTCCATCTCAAATAGGTCATCATGGAATTTTCGCTATAATTGTTTCTCTATGAAGGTTTAGACTCTAAAATTAAAACCCATTTGGGTCAAAATCATGAGGAAGCTCAAGCCCGAATTTTAGATCTTTTTTCGCTATATTTTGGAAGATACAGTCCAAGACATTTAGGGTTTCTGCAGGCTCCCGAATTACATCCCAAATAGGTGACCTTGGGAAAATCGTCATAGCTATTGCTCTAAGAATCAAATTAAAATTTCATAAGAAGTTACAGAAATAGGACGGACTGTAGTGTTCCGTATATCGTTTTCAAATCTGAAGGTCGAAACAGTGACACGTGGCACTTCGTACAAGTTTTCTCTTCAGAAAAGGTATATAATCAGGTCATCTTGGGAGATTGTGCATAACTCTTTCTTGGAGAATCCAATTTTGACCAGACTGGTGGCATTGGAAAGAGGAAACCGAGGGCTACCACAAGTCACAATTTTAGAACTAGGAGATCCGAAATTATAGAGTTACAGTCGTTTCAAGATTGAGCTCCTAAAATCAAGAAAAGGCGATATGAGGAAGTTTGGTGGCAGGGATCTGGTAAATTGGATACTATAGATGGAGCAATATTTTGATCTATATGAGGTGCAACTATTACAAAAGGTACATATTGCATCTTTATATTTACAACCGAAACAATTTTTATGGTATGAAGGGCTTTGTTCTAGTAAACTTCTTGTCACGTGGTCAATTTTCACGGAAGAAATGATAGCACATTATGAGGATACATTGAGGACTTTCAAAAATTGAATATAAGGGTGAATGATATTCTAGAAAAGAAAAGGATTGATGTCTTCATAGGAACTTTAAAGGATAACATTCAACATGAGGTTCTTCTTTGGGAACCTGATTCATTGGACAAGGCATTCAGGTTGGCAAGAAAAATTGAAAGCGAAATTATGGAAACAAGGAATCACACCACTCACGACTATAATTATGGAAGTGTTTTTTCTCCTATCCTTCCACAACCTACAAGTTTTACACCACAACAATTGGAAGAAAAAAGAGAAAAAGGGCTTTGTTACAATTGTGATAGAAAATACACTAAAGGTCATAAGTGTGATGAGAAGAAATTATTTTACATAGATTATGAAAAGGAGGAAGAAAATGATCAAGAAACATCAAAAGAAGAGGATATACACCAGGAACCAACCCCAAATAAAGAAGAAATGAATTCGACCATATCTTGTAAAGCATTGGCAAGAATTACCATTCCTCAAACTCTCAATATAGAAGGACATATCAAGAAGAAAGAGATTCAAGCAGTGAAAGATCACATAAACATCAACAACAAGTTCTCCAACTTTTAAAGGATAACGCCACTTTGGTGCAGAATCAAATGAAACAACATGCAGACCAACATCGTAGTGAAAGAAGTTTTGATGTAGGCGATTGGGTATTTTTATGGCTACATCTCAAGCAAGCTATTTATGAGAAGGAACTGTTGGCAATACTACATGCACTTAAGAAATGGCGACCTTACCTAATGGGAAGACACTTCAAGGTAAAAATGGATCATGATAGTCTTAAATACTTTTTAGAACAAATATTATCTTTAGAAGAATAGAAAAAATGGATCACAAATATGTCAAGTTATGACTTTGAGATCATCTACAAAAAATGGAAGAAAAATGTTGTTGCAGATGCACTCTCAAGAAAGAATGAGGATGTGGAAGCATTGTTTTGTGCTATTTCTATTATCCAACTAGATTGGATAAACGAAGCACAGTATGAATGGAAGCCGGATGAAGAAGTGTGGCCACTCATTCAAAATTTGCAGAAGATCTCAGTTCTAACAATATTTCCAGAACTTGACGAGGAAGGAAAAATCATATTGGAACCTAGAGCAGTCACAGAAACAAGAACTTGACAACTACGAAATCGATCAATTTTAGAGTATCTCATCGAGTGGAAAACTTACCCACTAAATATTCCACATGGGAGGACAAGAATTTTATATAGAAGCATCAAGAACTACTCAAGCGTTGAGGACAACATTTTTTGAAGGAGAGGGGCATGTTAGGTCCCTATACTACTAGTGTAACCCCTGATTGTTATTAGTAAAACCCCCTTTTTATATTGTTGTGCCCATGTAGTCCCAATATTGTTATTATTGTGCCCCATAGAAGCCCACTATTGTTATTATTGTGCCCTTAAATTATTATTGTTATGTTGGCTCTGATTATATTATGACCCCTTAGACTCCTATATATAGAAAGGAGGTCTTGTCATTTGTATCATCCAAGAATTATTAATTTGTGTAATGTAAAGGAGGTTTCCCCCTCGAAGAGGCTTATTTTGAAGACATTTATCTATCTTTTCTATCTTTTTTGTGAGCTGGTTTCATAACAGTTAGCTCATGGCTCATCTTATCATCCTCAATCTGATGGGAAAACTGAGATAGCGAACAAATGTTTGGAAGGATATCTCTGTTGCTTTGTATCTAATAAACATACACAATGGGTCAAATGGTTTCCTCTCGGTGAATGGTGGTATAACACTTCCTTCCATACTATAGCAAAAATGACCCCATTTATGGCACTTTATGGATATCATCCACCGTCAATCACATCATATTTAAGAGAAAATTGTAAGGCTCAAGCAGTGAAAGATCACATCGAGCATCAACAAAAAGTTCTCCAACTCTTAAAGGATAACCTCACTTTGGCGCATAATAGAATGAAACAACAAGAAGATCAACATCGCAACAAAAGAAGTTTTTATGTAGGTGACTCGGTATTTCTACAACTACAACCATACAAACAAATGTCCCTCAAGTAAGTTAAGAAGGATAATAAATTATCGACAAAGTATTATGGTTTGTACAAGGTATTGCAAAAGATTTTTACTATGGCATACAAATTGAAACTTCCTGCATCTTCCCGAGTGCACCCAGTTTTCCATGTTTCATGCTTAAAGAAGGTTATAGGTGACAAGATCCCAGTTCAAACAATATTTCCAAAGCTTGAAAAGGAAGGAAAAATCAGATTGGAACATGAAGTAGTCACAAAAACAAGAACTCGACAGCTACGAAATCGATCAATTTCAAAGTATCTCATCAATTGGAAGAACTTGCTCGCTGAAGATTCTATGTGGGAGAATGAGAATTTAAGACAAAAGCATCCAGAACTACTCAAGCATTGAGGACAACACTTTTTTGAAGGAGAGGGGAATGTTAGGTCCCTATAATACTAGTGTATTCCGTTATTATTATTGTCATTGTACCCCTTATTGTTATTGTTGTTCCCATCTGGTCCCCATATTGTTATTATTGTGCCCCATAAAAGCCCACTATTTTTATTGTTGTGCCCTTACATTATTATTGTTATGTTGGCTTTGATTATATTATGACCCTTAGACCCCTATATATAGAAAGGAGGTCTTGTCATTTGTATCATCCAAGAATTCTTCATTTGTGTAATGTAAAGGAGGTTTCCCCCTCGAAGAGGCTACATTTTAACTCATTGATCTATCTCTTTCTTCTATTTTGTGAGCTAGTTGCATAACATGGTGTTGTTATTAACTATCCTACATATGATAAATAGCTTTACGCATTGGTGAAAAGTGTGAAGAAATGGAAGAATTACTTAATGGGAAAAGCAACCATTATTCACACCAATCATCAACCTTTGCAATATCTGTAATCTCAAACAAAATTGCAGCAATCAAGGCACTTTTGTTGGATGGGATTCCACTTGGTAATCAGGTAAAAGAAAGGTATTTATAACAGATTTGTTGATGTGCTTTCCATACTGGTTATTAATGTAGCCATTTTACTCAAGAATCATTATGTTTTTCTTGCCAAAGTTATGTTGAACAATACACACATGATGCTGAATTTCAAGAGGTATATTCAAACTTAAGTCAAGGCCACCAAGTTGAGGAATTATACTACCATGTACATGATAATTTGTTGTATCATTTGGGAAAACTTTGTGTTCCATAGGGAGAGAGAGTAAATGTCACAAGGGAAGCGCACACTTCTCTTATTGCTAGACATTTCGATGTCAGTAAAATAGTGGCAAATATTCAGAGGTATTTTTACTGGCCTCGTATGCTTGAAAGTGTGTCACATTTCATCAAAGGTTGTTCATTGTGTGCAGTGAGTAAGCCTAGTAATAGGAAACTAGGATTGTATACACCACTTCTAGTGCCTTCACGTCCATGGGAGATGTTTCTATGGATTTTGTAGGAGGTCTTCCTTTATCAAGAAAAGGTCATGATTATTTGTACATAGTTGTGGATAGGTTGAACAAGATTTCCATATTAATGCCTTGTAAAAAACAAATTATAGCTAAACAAACAACTCAACTTTTCTTTCAAAATGTATGGGTTCATTTCGGATTACCTACTTCTATTGTAAGTGATTGTGATTCCCGATTTGTTGGGAACTTTTGGTCAAATTTATGGAACTTAATGGACACTAAGTTGAAGAAAAGTATAGCCTTCCATCCGCAAACAGATGATCAAAATGAAGTGGTTAACAGGCCAGTTATTCATTTGATAAGAGGATATTGCATAAAACATCCTAAGTTGTGGGATGAATAGTTTCATTATATTCAACATGCTTATAACCGAGAAAAACACTCTTCTACTCTAACTTTGCCATTTGAGACATGTCTTGGTTATTTTCCTAAATCTTCTTTGGATTTCATCTTTGAGAAAGATGTATTTGTAAATGGACATAGCGACATAGACATAGCAAAGAAATTCATTGAGTAAATTTAGTTGATTCACCAAATAGTTCAAGAACAACTATAAAAGAGTCAAGGCAAGTATAAGGCAAAGCATGATAAGCATCGTGTGGATCATCAGTTTCAAGTAGGTGATGAATTTTAACTTTACATTAGCAAAGAAAGGCTTCAAGGTGAAGGTAAAAAGCTGAAACCAATCCGTTATGGTCCATTTAAAATTTTGGAAAAGATTGGTAATAATGCTTTCAAGCTTGATTTGCCTTCATATATGAAAATTTATTATGTTGTTAATGTTGAAAATTTGAGATTGTATGGGCCTCCTTTGATTGGAGATCAAGGAGAAAGTGTACAGATTCCATCAATTGAAGATTTCTCTCTATAATTTCTTGATGAGATTCAGCAAGACACCATACTTAACAGAAGAACGAGGTCATCAAAGAGGGGAAATGTTGATTATATTCAAGTGGGTCTCAAAGGTACAAATCCATCAAAGGCCAATTGGATTGAAGAGGGGAAGGTGAGGGAATAGTACCCTAAGCTGTTCAATAAATGAATATAATATTTTGGGGTCCAAAAGGCTTCCAGTGAGGAGGAGTGATCAAGTGCTCAACACTATGCTCAAAAATAAAAGTTTCAAAATTTTATTAAACTTAGCTTCAGATCTAAGAGCTCGTCATTCTAATTCCAATGGTACAAACGACACTCAAATCCGAGATTGTATGCAAAAGTTATAGCAAGTCAAAGTTTAGGTTTGACTTGACTACATGGTCATATTGGAAGATGTGGCAAGGTCCTTCGAGGAATGAGGAGGTGCCATGTGGTAGGCCACCATTGGCCCCCTCATATCACAAATCGTATGTCACGAGTGGTTCATGTTAAATAATCAGTCCCAAGCAAGGCCAGGGTTGCGATGCAACAAATCACAATCACACTTCGCAACAGGGAAGACATTACAGAAATCGGCCCCGTCAGATATCGGGTTACAATGCGATCGCAATCATAGATCAGTGAAAGGGACAACACTACAAAATCTACCCCAACAGGTACTAGGTTGTGATGCAATATCACAATCGTAAATTGCAATCGTAGCCTGCAGAAGGGAGAGTCCTACATTTTATTATCGTTGATTCACTGCTGATTGCAATGTGTGATGGGATCCAGATGCGATAAGTTATGCATTCTGGTTAATAATCCCATCAAGTTTGTCAATATCACAATCACACAATCATTTGTTTTATTCACAAGACCATAAGACCACTGGGTTTTTACGCTGATTGCAATTTGTTATTCAGCTGACCGAATATGGCCCACCACACGGCGAAATTTTTGCCAGTTAGCGGATTTTAGGGTGAATTTTATGGTTAGTGGCCGGAAAAGGACAATTTGTTGAGAAAATTGTGGAAGAACTAGGAGAGGCCATAACTTCTTTAGTTCTTATCCAAATTAGGTGCAAAAAGAGTCAATGCTAGCAGTTTTGTGCATTATGAACTCATTGAGATGGGTTTTAGAGGCATTTGAGCATTATAAACACACTTTTGTTGTAATTTTGAGGAGAATAGAGATGCCCAAGCATTGGAAGCTGGGCCAAGGAGGTGTAGCCAAGGAGGCGTGAACTCTTCATCAAATCTTTGTGTTATGTGTTGTATTTTGATGTTCTTTGCTATTATTTTGCAGTTGTTCAACATATATATTTTATGTTAAATTGTTTATAACATTTACATAAGAAATTCTCATGGGAATCGATTAATTAAGAAAAAATGGTGAATCCTTAAGTGTAGAAATTTCACAGTAGATCACCTGATAATGAAATATACTAAAGAAAAATAATTGATCTACTTATAATATCAAATTTTGCAGAAGCTTAATCAATTTGAGCAAGATCAATCGGAACACATATAACAAAGAAGAAGAAATCATACTTATGAAACACAAAAGAATACTCTGGGGAAAGCCTCAGCTAAAAACCCTGATCTCTGTATTATCATACAAGTGGAAATATGTCTGAATTACACAAAGCTTTAGCTCACAAGCTATTCAGCCCTCAGTACAATCCTACAATGCTGCTCATAGATTGAATAGACACAACATATGCCTTCCTCCAGTCCTCCAAGCCTCCTATGTCCTTACGCAGTTTCTCTTGGGTCCTCAAGCTGCCACCTGTGTGTAATAATCCCTCACACACTGCTCTGACCTCTGAAATAACTGCACAAATATGAAGGAGATAATTCCTTTGGCATGGATGAGTTTCCTTTATAGGAAAATTCCTCCAACTAATCGTACAATTTCCCTGTCTTTAATCTCAAATGGGTCTTTCTCTGAACTGACATGCATGAGTTATTTATGAGAGAATATTCAGTTATCTGGAGAACACTAGTTGCATGCATGCATGCATTCACTAACTGAACTCACAACTAGTTCCTCAACTATTTGGAAATAATTTAACTGGACTTAACTCAGTTAATTGAGCTAACTAATTACAACTCAAATACAACTCATCCTTATCTCTTTTATTAAGGGATAACTTCCTCAATCAAAGGGATAACTGTTGCATGTCTTCACAAAGACTTCATGTTTGATTTTCTTCAACTAATTAACTCAAGATGAATTAATTAATTATTTTTCAAATAGCTACTAAGACCAAATTCGAATTTTAATTCTCAATTTTAATTCAGGGACTAATTAAAATTGGAATCTATCCTGAAATGCTATTTATAGCAATGCTATTTTTAGCATTTCTATTTTTTGCTATTTCCAACAGAGTTGGAGTATATCTTGAAATGATATTTATAGCAATGCTATTTTTAGCATTACTTGTTGCCATTTTGAACACTCCCTCTCAACAAGAAAGACATTCAACTCGAACCTGATCCTGAACCTTTGGAATGTTTTCCATGCAACACTTCTCTCAAGTGTTGTTGCTCCAGCAACTCTAGGAACACAAAAAATATCCAACTTGAATTAGAATGATGCCTCTGTCATCAAAGTCTCTGACTGTTATTGCCTCTATCGACTGTAAAGTCTGCACCTTTGTGCTCTTGAGTATCTGACTACTCTAGCCTCTATCACTTTGATCTTTGACTGCATCAATCACACTGATTCCTCCTACTGCATCCGTGCTGCTATTGGTCCTATCTCCTAACACTGCATATGCACTGCACCTCCTCTCATCATGTTGCATCATGCTACCCACTGCTGCTCTGCACCTCCTCTCATCATGTTGCATCGTGTTGCCCACTATTGCACTGTAACTAAGTTACTAAGAAGTAAGTAACTGATCTCCCAACTGACCTCCCTGTTGGGCTAGAAATACCCTCTGATGCTGAAGCTCCCTCTGCCGCTGAAAAGTGCTCCCTCTCTGACCTCTACACTGCTGCAACAACTCCCTACATCTCGCACCATTACACACCTCTATGTGCCATACTGCACTGGTGCAACACTCCTGTGCCTCTCGCATTGCTACAACCTACTAGCTCTGTGTTGTCTTGGGACTCCTACACTATAGCTCTCTCTGCCACTCCATCTGCATCCATCTCTACCCACTCAGGCAATCTTGCTACTCCTCGTCGGGGCTCTCGTAGCAAGGTTTAATCAAAGAGGCTGGGTACCTCAAGGATCCTATCCCTATTTCAACCTTCTTGGGACAATCACTCCACATCGCCCCACCTCACACCTGAAGGTATGGATGCATGTGATCCCTCTGCCCACTTGGCTTGAAATTTCCCCCTACTGGAGGTCTCTGCATGAGTGGATGCCTCCATTTGGTCTCCTCTCGGCTTCTCCAGTTGTGGCTGCTCCATAACCTCTTGAAGTTGCTTCACCAATTGTGGCTCCTCCACAATTGTCTGAGACTTCTTCTAGCATTGCATGTTGAGAGGTAATTTACTCTCCCTCTCAACCACCAAGTATCTAACCTTTGCCTTGCTCCTCAAGGCTTTGCATGCATCTTGTACCTCAAGTGCATACAAGTTCTTGGCTAGCACACCAATCTGTTTCATCTTTCCCGCCGTCATGAAATTTTCTGGAAAAAGAGCTGATTTTAAATCAACGATATCTCCCTCATCCGAACTCCGATTCAGCCGATTTTTTTTTTTTGAATTTGGGTTTTTTTCCACAAGGAATCCAGATCTGCTATTTGTTTTTGAAATTTTTTCACAAAAAATTTCAGATCTGCTCTGAAAAATCGCGGCCCAAAACTCAAAACTTCGAAGTCTCCTCTAGTATATTGTTCACTGCTCCGATAAAATCAACTCTGATACCATGTAGAAATTTCACCGTAGATCACCTAATAATGCAATATACTAAAGAAAAATACTTGATCTACTTCTACTATCAAACTTTGTGGAAGCTTAATCAATTTGAGAAAGATCAATCGAAGCACATATAACAGAGAAGAATAAATCATACACATGAAACACAAAAGAATACTCTAGGGAAAACCTTAGCTAAAAACCCCAATATTTGTATTATCATACGAGTGGAAATATGTCCGAAATACACAAAGCTTTAGCTCACAAGATATCCAGCTCTAGGTACAATCCTACAATGCTGCTCATAGATTGAATAGACACAACATATGCCTTCCTACAATCCTCCAAGCCTCCTATTTACTTGCGCAGTTTCTCCTAGGTCCTCAAGCCGCCACCTGTGTAATAATCCCTCACACACTGCTTGACCTCTGAAATAACTGCACAAACCTAAAGGAGATAATTCCTTCTACATGGATGAGTTTCCTTTATAGGAAAATTCCTCCAACTGATAGTACGATGTCCCTGTCTTTAATCTCAACTGGGTCTTTCGTTGAACTGACATGCATGAATTATTTATGAGAGAATATTCAATTATTTGGAGAACACTAGTTGCATGCATGCATGCATTAACTGACTGAACTCACAATTAGTTCCTCAACTATTTGGAACTAATTTAACTGGATTTAACTCAGTTAACTGAGCTAACTAATTACAACTCAAATACAACTCATCCTTATCTCCTTAATTAAGGGATAACTTCCTTAATCAAAGGGATAACTGTTGCATGTCTTCACAAAGACTTCATGTTTGATTTTATCCAACTAATTAACTCAAGATGAATTAATTAATTATTTTTCAAATAGCTATTGAGATCAAATTCGAATTTTAATTCAGGGACTAATTAAAATTGGAATCTATCCCGAAATGCTATTTATAGCAATGCTATTTTAGCATTTCTATTTTTTGCTATTTCCAACAGAGTTGGAGTATATTCTGAAATGCTATTTATAGCAATGCTATTTTTAGCATTTCTTGTTGCCATTTCCAACATTAAGCACTTGATAAGAAAATGATAAGCATCTTGGGTTTTATTTTGAATGGGGAATTAGCATAACATTACTAATCTGCTCCATTTCAAATCACTTGCTACCACTGGCGATACAGACAATGTCAACTTTCCAACATCTCAATACTAAGTTATATTTCCAATGACAATGGAAGAGGAAAAGGAGTTTGAGATTATGTCTTCATGAGTAATATTTTACACATAAATCATCCAACTTGTGTAACCCTGAACTATGATCTCTAGAGTTATGCATTTTCTCTAAAACCCAACTTTGTAGCGCCCAACATGCCTTATAAAACCTATATGTGTCATAAATGGACTCAAAAGTTGCATTATATGTTCATGAAACCTAAGTATATAGCAAAAAAGACATGTTATTTCTTCATCATGCATGCATTTCTCCTTGCGATAATGTTTTTTGGTTGTTTTAAGCACCTTCCCCTAATAATTAAAAATGATAAGAATTTTTTAAAATATCACTACCATCCTCTTCGAGGTGATGTTTCACATCAAACTTCTTACAAGCATGATTACCTTTTGTTATTGTGTTAACTATTTGATTTTCTTAATCAAAACTTCAAATACCTTCCTACAAATATATATTTGAGGCTTATCTCAATGCTTGACAATAATTTTTATAATTATAATGATCAATTGTAACTAAAGTTGGAGTTGGTGGAACAAAATCGTCTTCCTTGTGTTGACATGTAGGCGTTCACTCATTTGTAGGGAAATATAGATATGAGAATGATCACATAGATCTATTAATTACATTATAGGGATCATATATGTTGATATTCCATTTTAGTCTAAAATAGAGCTTCTTATAGCTTACTATTGGGAGGTAGAGTATCCTACTATAGTTGAAGAAGGAAGAGAGAAATGTTTTCTTATAGGATTTTTTTCATTTGATGTTATAGGGCCTTTTTGATCCTTAGGTAATATTTATGGTGAATATTTGGAAAATAGTGTGTTTTGGAGTAGTTTTTGATTTATATTCCTATATCACTTTGTTTTTTTAGCTATTTCCTATAGACTCTTGTATTAGTCTAAAACAATGACTTTCAATAGCATCATGTATCTCCTTGTTTTAGTAGCTAGAATTACATTTCAAAAATTTCAAGGATAGAAAGGGATAAATATTATGGGATTTGGGTGTGTATAAGTGCAAGGGTACTTTAATGAGTATACAAATGATGTATGAAGTCGAAGTGTATGGTTTTATGGATGGAATTAATGAGGTGGATTTATGAGATAAATACACTATAAATACAAATAATGGATGGTGGGAGTGAGAAATATCTACAAATGATGGAGTAAGTTATACTTTAAGTTAATATGCTTTTGATGAAGTAAACTATTAATTGAACGTCTCTATTACAAGCATTGGAATTCATCTCACTTGAAAACCTAGAATCTTGAAATATAAACTTGCTTGGAATTTTTAAATCCTATAAAGTGTATTGTTATTGTGGGTTGATCTTGCTGTAGGTTAACATTGTTTTTATAGATTGTATTGCATTGTTGTACATGATTTTAATCTTGCATGATAGAATAAAGATAATAATTTGAAGATACAATTGATGTTTTATATATACATCACAGGTTGATCTTGTTACAATATATTATATTTGTTGATCTTGATGTTGGTGTTAATCTTGTAGGATAGAAATGTTGATTTACATTGAGATAAGCATCCGACGTATTTTTTTCTTCAACTTATTTTATTCTAAGAGATATGTTGATTTACAAAGACATGAATTTGAACTTTTATAGGAAAAAAAATGTTTGTTTTAGGTTGAATTTAGTGCATGTTGAGAGATATTATGGAATATTGTAACATTGATTGTTTTTATGAAAGTCTTATCTATTCCTTTGTTCCATGTGTGTATTGACAACCATCTCCAGAATAAAAAAAATTAGAGCTTGTACCTCTTTTCTAATCAACATATTTCTCTATTCTTGTAGGCCGAAATATTGTTGTTGCTACTAGACATTTTGCTAAAGATGTTGGTGTTGGTGATCTTAATATGGGGTTGACCTAATCTAATGATATGGATGATGATGCTTGTATTTTTCCAAAAGTGGAGTTGAAATGATGAAATGAATGATTAAGATTGTCGTGATGGAAAATGATGATATGAATGATGATTAATGATCATATGGATGATGATGAATGATGATTCTTCTTGATTAATAATGTCCATTATAGCCTTATTTTTTTCTTCTTTATGCCTTGATTGTGCAAGGCCTAGTAAGTTGTATCTTTCATAAGTTTTATATCCTAAAACCCATATATTGGAGGATCTTGAAAACCTTAGACTAGATATTTACATTGTCTATGGTTCTTCTCCTCTTGTTTTTGGCCTTATTGTTGCTCTAAGTGATATTTGCACTTGCAACCATTGAAAATAAGGCCTTTATCTTTTATCTTTTCCCTTTCTTCCTTCTTCATCCATGACTAGTTTTCACATGTGATATGTTAACATGGTGTCTCAAGGAGGGTTTCACCATGCAAGAAACTATCTCCTTTTCTTTATTTTGTTTTTGGGATGGTACTCATTTATTTTGCACTAAAGGCATAATGGTGCTAAATTATAAATAAGAATTCTCATATTAAAATAAAGTATAATTAACTTATCTCAAGAATCATATTAACGATAGTTCATTTCCTACATCTGGGTTATCAATTATCCCATTTGTTTTAAATAGGGAAGCCTCAATCCTTTTATAGTGAAGACAATCTCAATCCTTTTATATTGAAGCCTTTGTTTCATTCAAATAAAGGTCAAGGTAGAAAGAAGTAGAAGTGAAAGGAATTTTCCATGAGACATATCTTTCTCATGTAAACTTATCCATCTTCTTGTGAATATATACCATACATGTAAAATCATAAATCCACATATAATAACACATTATATCTTAAATAAAAAAATATTTTTTCTTGTTCATTTGCCTGAATGCTAAACAATGAAGTGAAACCTCAACATCCATATTCTTTAGGCACCAAGTTGCACGCAAATAAAAAATAACCTTAGATTCATTTAAATCCTTGCATATTACATTAATAATAATGTATGTAATCACACATATCAAAAGGGATAACGCTTTTCTTTCCCTATTAATGTAGATGTAAATAAATAAAAAAATATGTTTTTTTGTTCCTTTGTCTTGAAATGAAACCTCAACAGCCCGATTGTTGGGGCACCGAGTTACACTCAAAAAACAAATAGCCATATATTTTTCTTTGACAGAGTCTTAATTTGAGAATTAAATTCAAATTGCATCATTTTTTATTACAAATGGGAATACTACTATAAAAAAATCAATCACATAAGAAACATGAGTATGAGCAAATTCAAGCTACATGAAATTTGGTTGTGGGCGTGTGGCTAAGAACATAATATTGTGCTTCATATAAAAAAATATTACAAGTTAAATACCCATTAATGTTTCACATGATTTATTCACATGAGCTTGGATTCCTCATACCTCAATGTCATTCAAACTCAAACTCTTGTTAAGGATTTAGGCTATTATCAAAAGGGGCCTATGAGTATCTTTAAAGATTTGTAAGCAGGCTATATCAAACTCGCAAAGAAAAATAAGCGCTCTCTTCTGAAGTAGAGATCCCTTGATCAAAGCTTTCTCTTAGTAATTTAAAAAGAAGCTAAGCTAATGTTTCACAAACTTGATTCCTCAATTTATATTTGGGAGAAAGTGGTTCAAGTTGGTTGGGATCTAAATTGGAGACATACAAGTGTTTTCATCTTTTTCATTTTACTTGGGTCTCAAAACTAGTTCACCTTTTATATATTTTTTAATTATAGTTTATAGTTGATCACATGTTGCTTTTTGGTGGAACAAGGGCACCAATATGTTGTTTCAATAGAAAACATGGGTGCACCTAGCATGTTGTTGTAAAAATATGGTAATATAATTGCAACTACTCAAGAAAAATCTAAATTAAGAGACACAATTCTACTTTACTGATCTACGAAGTTTAATTCACAATTTAGAACAACACTCACAAACATTCAATAAGAAAAACCACACATGCACAATATTTTTCTAGGGGAACCCAATTGTGAAAAACCTCTCAAGCCTCTTCGCATTAATCAGATGAATAGAAAATGTATTACAATTTCTTTCCCACTCTCAGCAAAACCTACAAGTGAATAACTTATCTCTCTACTCAATTAGAAGCTCTGACCCAAACTTAGTTAATTTTTTGCCTCTGTTTGAGCCCCTATTTCCTTACACAAATCCTGAGGAATTAACCGCTATTTTTTAGGAATTTCCCTCTAATTGATTGTGTAATTCCCAACGATTGATCATCTAACTGCATGAAACACATGTACACTCAAACTAGTTTACAACTGCTTGTTACACTGCCTTGGAATCTCCACCACAACTAAGGAACTCAAATTCCTTGCATGCACTAGTTATTTTTAGTTGATTGATTAGTTAATTGGATGATCACTGAGTTAGACTATTGTCCCATTGCAAAACTGACCTTCCACTAGTTCCATTAACTGTTAGAACTGGTTTAACTAAACACAAGTAGAAATAACTGACCAGGATTACTAAAATTTAGCAATCACAAAAGCTTAACTAAATTCCAAGCCCTATAACTTGCATCCATGTATTCTACTTCTGCCAATCTAAGTGCCACAAATCTCTACTTCCTATTGTACCAGGAAATCGTTGTGGACACAACACTAGAAATTCCACTTGATGTACTCTTTTGGTCGAATGGAATCCACCCAATATGCATCTGTCAAGCCACGTACCTTCACTCCCTTTTTCTGTTTGCACCATAACCCATACTAGGTAGTTCCTCTTAGGTATCGTAAGACATTCTTCACTTCCTTCCAATACAATTTGGTCGACCTAACCATAGCTTGGCTCAGTTGGTTGAATGCATAGCACATATTAGGTCATGTGTTCACAAGATACATCAATGAACCCACTAGCTTTCGGTAAATGGTAGAATCAACCTCTTGACCTAAAGTGGCATTCTCCTTCCTCCAGTTCATCGTTGGAGGTGTCTCCATGGGCTTACAACTCTCCATGTGAAATCTCTACAGTATCTTGTTGGCATACTTGCCTTGAGACAAACAATCCCCCGTCGACTTCTCATACTTCCAGCCCAAGGAAGTAGTGCATGAGACCCATGTCCTTCATCTCAAATCCCCTTGCAAGTTCCTCCTTGCAAGAGTTGATCAACTATTCATCACGTGTTAGTATTAAATCATCAACATATAAAACAATGATAAGAAATTTACCTTCTACCAAAATATGATAGAGGTTCGCATCCGCTTCACTTTTGGTGAATCCCAAACCAGTGGGATAATTGTCGATCCTAGTGTACCAAGCTCGGGGTGCTTGTTTGAGACTGTACAATGCTCTCTTAAGTTTGCACACATGAGACTCCCAATCAAATGTATCAAAACCTTCTGGTTTCTCAATGTACACTTCCTCCTCAGTAACCCCATTAAGAAATGTTTTTTACATATCCATTTGGTGGATCTTCCAACCCATCTATGCAGCCAGTGCAAGAATTGATCTAATGGATGAATACCATGCTACAAGAGAAAAAATTTCCTCATAATCAATTCCCTCAACTTGAGAGAATCCTTTGGCCACAAATCTAGCCTTATACTTCCCTATGTTTTCATATACTACATGATTAAACTTAAAGATCCATCTCGAACCCACAACTGATTTATCTTTCGGTCTTGGGACCACTTTCCAAACACTATTCTTCATTATAAATTTGTATTCTTCCACCATTGCATTAACCCAAATATATTTCTCTACTTCTTCCTCAAAGAGGATGGCTTAGTCTCTGTAGGCTCAGTCATTAGACCCATGTATCTAGTGTACCTATTAGGTGACCTCCTTTGTCTGTACAAATTTGAAGGAACTCCCACATTCTCTCTCACATCCTGCACTAACCTATCAACTTCCCTAGTTCTTTCTCTACCTTCTCTAGATTTTTTTTGCTTGAGTGGATGTCTCCACTCTGCCTCCTTTCTGATCCTAAGTTTGTGGCTGCTCCAAAACTTCCTGAGGATCCTCCTTTGGAGCGAAAATCTCCTATTCTGGTCGGATTTGAAGCTCCCTCTCAAGATAGCAACACATTGCTTTCTCCTCATCAAACTTTACATCCCTTCACACAATTTTCATTTTGAGGGAAGGTAAGTACACATGGTAATTGTGTGGAGTTTCGTTGTAACCCACAAAAAATCTCAACTTTACTATCGATGCAATCTTCTTCCTCCAATATTTGGAAACATGGCATTCAATAGAGGCTCCAAAAATTATGAAGTGAGACACATCTAGGTTTCTCCCTGAGAAAGCCTCCTCTGTGTAATTACACCAAGAATCCGATGAGGACTGTGGTTTTGCAAGTAGACTATTGTGTTACATGCCTCTGCCCACAAATGTAGTGGCAAGCCTTGGTCATGTAGTATATCTCTCTCAATTCCAACAATGCTCTGGTTATTTCTCTCAGCTACCTCATTTTTTTGTCGGTTGGGGGGTTCCGTCATCTCTCTTTGAATGCATTCTCTCACACATAAATCCTTTAAGTCTTTCGAAACATACTCACCTCCATTGTCGCTCCTAAGAGCCTTCACCTTATTGTTAGTCTCTTTCTCAACTTATTCCTTGAAGTCTACAAACTTTGAGAAGTCTAACACTTCCTTGATAAATCAACAATAAAAATAGCAAAATATTTATGTCTAGTAGTGGAGGTTGTTGAGAAAGGTCCACAAGCATCATAGTGGACTCTTTCCAATACTATATGTGCTTTGTTGTCTTGGTCATGGAATTTGGATTTTACATACTTCCTCAAGGTACAACCTTTGGAGACATCCTTCTTCTCAAATGGTCCTTTAGGTAAGTCAGTGGTTATTTGTTGCATAATTTTTGGAGCGCCATGCAAACGGCCCAATCTCTTATGCCAGAGTTCACCGACATCGCGAATCTACACTTTCTTTGCCTTAATTCTTAATGAAGCACAATCTTCCACATCAATTTTATACAGGTTCTTCACACGACCTCGATCTGCTTCACCTGTCCAGTGGATATGTATCTCAAGAATGCTTTCCCTTTGCTGAAGATCATATCATAACCACGGTCTTTCAAAACTACGACAAATATGAGATTCTTCTTTAGGTCTGGAACAAACATGACATCTTTGAGGCGAAGAGGGGATCCTGACTCCCTCTTAAATCTTACTATACCAATCCCAATAGGTTAGTGGTTATTTGCTGCATAATTTTCAGAGCGCCATGCAAATGGCCCAAGCTCTCATGCCAGAGTTCACCTACATCATGACTGTACACTTTCTTTGACTTCTTAATGAAACATAATCTTCCACATCAATTTTATACAGGTTCTTCACACGAACCCCGATCTTCTTCACCTATCCAGTGGCTATGTGTCTCAAGAATGCTTTCCCTTTACTAAAGATCATATCATAACCACAGTCTTCCAAAAATATTACAGATATGAGATTCTTCTTTAGGCTTAGAACAAACATGACATCTTTGAGGCAAAGAGGGGATCTTGACTCCCTCTTAAATCTTACTATACCAATCCCAGTAGCATTGTACCTTTCTCCGTCCCTAAGCCCAATATGCATTTGTAGACCTTTCTCCTCTAGGTTACTGAAACTCTCTACACCTTTTCATGTGGAACGAGGCTCTTGATTTCAAGTACCACACAATCCCCAACATAGTTTTGGCCATGCATGCAATAAGGGTGAAGTCAAGCTAAAACTGTGAAGCTAAAGCTTCACCTGCTACTCCTTCTAATTTCTTCTTACCAAACTTTTTGTGTGAGCACTTTGTAGCATAGTGCTCAAATTCATGATAATTGAAGCATTTTATTTTGGACAAGTCTTTCTTCTTTCCCCCTTGGTTAGATTTTGGTTTGGTTTGATATTTCTTCCCTTTTCACTTCTTTCCCTTTCCAACAAATGAAAATTTTTCTTCATCCTCTCCCTTGGATGAGGTTCCATCTATGGTATTCAGCTTGATCTCTTCTTGTACCAAATCACACCACAAGCGTTCCCAATTCAATAATTTCTCCCTCTCGTTCACTGAGTCCTAGTAGCTATGCCAGCTTTTGGGATGTTCTAGAAGAGCTAGGCTCACCAGGTCATATTTTGCAACATTCACACCAACCCCTCCAAGCTCATCCCAAACTTGTGTAAATTTTGTGGGATACTATGAAATAATGGCATTCTTCTGTATCTTGATATTTCAAAGTTTGTCTTCGAGGGCCAGTTTTCTATGATCGCCATTATTATTGAATAGCTCTGTCAGTGCCCTCCACATTGCAAAATGAGTTGCTTTCCCATGGAGATCTGAGCCAATGTGGTCTCACACTCCCTCCAATATTATTCTCCTCACCTTCGCTACATCTTTCTTCCATTTGGCTAGGTTCTAGGCATCAACTGATCCTAGTTTTGCAATTTCTATCTTGACATATTCCAACAATTCATCGTCATCAATCATTGCCTCCATGTGATCCTTCCATGTAATGAAATTTGAGTTTCCTTCCAAGTCATACTCTAATATTAGCCCGTTGAAGGTCATTCTCACAACTCTAATGATCCTGCTACACTGAAGCTGCAAATCTGAACCTCCTGATGAACAAATTCAAAATTCCTATTCTAATGTGAATCATGCTCTGATACCATGTAGAAATATCCTAATAGAATTGCAACGGCTCAAGAAATTTTAATCTAAATCAAGAGACACAATTCTACTCTACCGATCTACGAAATTTAATTCACAATTTAAAACAACATTCAAAATATGCAATAAGAAAAAATACACATGCAGAATATTTTTCTAGGGGAACCCAACTAAGAAAAACCCCTCAAGCCTCTTTACCTTAATCAGATTAATAAAGAATGTATTACAATTGCTTGCCCGCTCTAAGCACAACTTGCAAGTTAATAACCTATCTCTTTACTCAATGAGAAGCTCTGACCCGAACTTAGTTAATTTTTGCCTTTGCTTGAGCCCCTATTTCCTTACCCAAATTATGAGGAATTAGTCCCTATTTTTTATGAATTTTCCTCCAATTGATTGCACAATTCCCAAGGATTGATCATCTGACTGCATGCAACACCTATACACTCAAACTAGTTTACAACTACTTGTTACACTACCTTGGAATCTCCACCACAACTGAGGAACTTGAATTCCTTGCATGCACAAGCTATTTTTAATTGATTGATCAGTTAATTGGATGATCATTGAGTTAGACTATTGTCCCACTACACAACTGACCTTCCACTAGTTCCATTAACTGTTAGAACTAGTTTAAATAAGCACAATTGAAAAGTGTGGGTTTTAACCTTGTACAAAAATTACCTGCAGACCAATTCTAAAGAATGACGAGAATATAAAACAAATACACAAAGATTTTCTCCTAGATCCCAAAACCGAGACTACCAAATTAATTTTTCATTATTTTCCTTTCAATGTTACAATACATGTCGATGAATTCATAAACCCTAATCCATTAACCCTGGATTAGAACATAATCATAGTTCCCTTGACCATATCTACAAAATACCATGGGCAGAAAACCATCATGCCTAAAACCATGTGAAAAACCATTGCACAACACCATAAGTTAGTCTTCCCACCTAATATAGGGTTCAAAAAAAATTCTCGGGGCACTTCTCGTGACCCCGTGCAAGGGGCCTACCAGCCCCCTGGAACCCCCCAATAGGGGGTGCTGCGCCCCCCCTGTGAGCCCCCTGCTACATTTGGCGCAAATTATAGGGGAGGTTGTCACCCCCCCTGCATGTGTGACTAGTCATGGAAAAAATATAACACACACACCCAACATTCTCCCACTTGTTTTTTTCTTTTCCACACAGGGTTTTACATGAGACATTAATCATTGTCCAGCCCTGCAACACCCATTGTTTTTCTACACCAAGAAAACTTCTCAATGCTCATAGACTTTGTCAATGCATCTGCAACATTCTTCAAAGTGTCCACCTTTACCACCAACACCTTTTTGTCCTCAATCATATCCCTCACAAAGTGATACTAAACAAAAATTTGCTTTGTATTTGAATTATAAGAAGGGTTCTTTGCCAAGAAAATTGCAATTTGGTTGTCACAATCTATCCTTATAACTCATTGTACTAACCCCATACTTGAACACAATCTCTACAACTAAATTGCTTCCTTGCTTGCATGAGTGGTTTCCATGTATTCTTCCTCTATAGTTGAAAGTGCCACTATATACTATATCTTGCTCATCCAACTGCCTGCACCTCCAATAGGTTAAACACATACCCACTTGTAGATCTTCTTTGATCCAAATCTCCAACCCAATCTGTATCAACAAAGCCACGGATGTCCAAAACTTTGTCCAATCCTGGTCTACCTCGGTAGCACAAACCATAATCACTATGCCATGAAATACCTAAAAACCTGCTTCACTATTGTCTAATGCTCCTTCCCTGGTTTTGACATAAACCTGCTCAATACTCCCATTACATGTGCAATGTCTAGTCTAGTACATACCATTGCATACATCAGGCCACCGACTACACTTTTGTATGGAACATGGGACATGTCCTCATCCTCTTCTTGTGTTGTGGGACACTATTCAACAGATAACTTTACACCTACAAGAATAGGAACCTTCACCAGTTTACTATCCTGCATATTAAACCTCTGCAGTATTGCCTTGACATACTTCCTCTAGTTTAACCAGAGCTTCCTCTTTTCCCAACCTCGTTTAATTTCCATGCCCAAAATATAGTTTGCAACACCAAGATCCTTCATGTCGAATTTGGAGGACGTTTGGGTCTTCAAATCCTGGATAATTTCTTTGAATCCACATACAAGACCAAATAAGTAACATGGTCACCAATTAATTTAAAATATACACAATGATCCGCTTTGCTTCTAGTGAAGACAAGTCCCCGTATATATGTATCAAATTTCTGATACCACATCCTTGGTGATTTTTTAACCCATACATAGATTTTTTTAACCTGCATACTAGTTCTTTCTTACCCTTCACCACAAATCCTTCAGGTTGCTTCATGTACATCTCTTCTTCTATATCCCTGTGAAGAAACGTTGCCTTCATATCCATTTGTTCTACCTCAAAAATCAAAAGAAACAACAACAAATAAAGTAATATAATAGAAGCTACCTTGGAAAGAGGAGAAAAAATATCACCAAAATCAATTCCTGACACCTGGGAATAACCTTTTGCTCCCAACCGAGATTTGTATTTCTCTACCTTACCTTCTGCATTCATCTTCTTCTTAAACACCCATTTGCTTCTAATGGGTTTCCTTCCAGTCAACAACTCCACCAGATCCCAAGCCTCATTTTTCTCTAAAGATGCCATTTCATCAACCATGGCCTCTTTCAAAAGTTTTCCATCCTCTGAATCTACTGCCTCCTTGACATTTATGGGATGATCATCAGTAATAGATAAAGGAATATTTGAACAAAAAGCAGATGGACTATACCTTTCTGGATGCCTTCTTTCTTTAACTGATCTTATCACAACTGAAGTTTGTGGCTCTTTAGCTCAAACTCTATCTTCTCAGGTTCCTTTTGTAGGACTTCATGTTTATTAACAACTTTCACCTCTCTAAATACCACATCTCGGTTGTACACAACCTTACTTGTTTCTGGGTTCCAAATCTTATAACCTTTTAAACCATCCTTATACCCAATAAATATGTACCTTTTAAATTTACTATCCAACTTTGTTCTTTTCTCCTTTGGAACATGTACATATGCATTACAATCAAATACCTTAAGATGTGAAAGAGAGGGTTTCTTACCAGTCCATACCTCATGTGGAGTCTTATCCTCCAACATTGATGAAGGTGATATATTAACCAGGTAACATGCAGCCTCCAATGCCTCTGCCCAAAATTATTATCCTAACTCGACACCACTGAGCATGCTTCTTTCTTTTCCATCAATGTCATGTTCATTCTTTCTGCAACTCCATTTTGCTGAGGTGTGTATGGAGTAGTCTTCTGTCATGATATACCACACTTCTTACAGAAATCTTCAAATTCCTTCTTGCAAGACTCTCCACCATTATCTATCCTCATAACCTTTATCTTCTTTTTTGTCTGGTTTTCCATCTGAGCCTTAAATTCTTTAAAGTTGTCAAAGACTTCAGATTTCTTCTTGGGGAAATATATCCATGTATTAATTGAGAAGTAATTTGTAAATGATACATAGTACTTAGACTTACCCAGTGATGGAACCGACACAGGTCCAAACACATCACTATGTACAAACTCTAATATCCCTTTGGTCATCTTAGCACCAAAGGGGAAACTCACATGATTATGCTTCCCATATAAATAATGTTCACAGAAATCGAAATCTAGAGGGAAATTAGACATACCTTCTACCATACCATTAACATGAAGTATTCAAAGGCCCTTCTCTCCAATATGTCTAAGCCTTTGATGCCATAGCATGGTCTTTTCTCCAAAGACCACTAGATTTTCTACTCCATTTTCAGGAACCACAGAATTGTCACACCCATCAATAACAATACTATCCAAAAGCTTGTATAGAGTTCTAATTTGAACTCCCTACATCAATACCAATGCTCCCCAAACCATATTGCAGGTATCTTTCTTGAACATTGTTTTTACACCTACATCATCCATCTTTCTTATATAAATCAGATTTCTAGCAAATACATGAATATACAGAACACTCAGAAGTGTTCTAATCCTTCCACCTTGCAACTTCAACTTGACTTTTTTGCGTCCGACGATTCTAGCCTTCCCATCATCCCCAATGAAGACATCACCACCATCATATTTCTCATACTCGCAGAACCACTCCCTATGGGGAGTGAAGTGAAAGGATGTACCTGATTCTATCAACCATGCCTCATGATCTACATGTGTACTTGAAGAAGAAGCCAAGTACACATCCCCACCTTCATCTAAGGTAGTTTTCACCTCTGCAGAAGGAGCATCATCAAATTCCTTTCCTTTCTCAGGATATTAGATCTACAGTCCTTTTTGAAGTGCCCTTCCTTTCCACATTTCCAGCACACCTTTACAGGTTTTCCTGGAGATTTAGATCTCCCTCTAGATTTATATCTCCCACTTTAGGACTTATTTTTGTTTCTATTCTAGGATTATCCTCGTACAGACAAGGCATCTCCATTCCGGCCATCCATATTTTTTCATCTTATCTCCTTCGATAGCAAGGATGAGACTATTTCATCAAACTTCAAGGCAGTTATATTGCTACCTATTTCAATAACCAAACTATCCCACAAATCTGGTAGAAAACACAACAAACTAATGAGCTTATTTTCATATGAAATTTTAATATCAACAGATAAAAACTGGCTTACCACAATATTAAAGGTGTTCAGATGCTTTATCATCGAGTCTCCATCCTTCATCCTAAGGTTATACAACATTTTCCATAGGAACGGTTTGTTCATTAGAGACTTAGATTGGTACAAAGTCCCTAACTTGTCCCACAAAGCCTTCACCATAGCTTCCCCTGATACATTCAACAATACTAAACATGAGATACACAATTGTATTATTCTCTTTGCTTTCTGATTCAACTTTAGCCAGTGTTCATCTAACATTGTTGTTGGTTTAGTACCTGGATCTACCGCGATCCACTGATCTTTATCCATTAGTAGATCCTCCACCTTGAGATTCCACAAATCAAAACTCAGACCATTAAGTTTATTGATCTCTATCTTTCCACTCCTCATCATCTTATTTCCACACAAGAATCGATCCCACAGATCTCCCACTGAATAGGGTCTACCACAAGCCTGATTAAAACTCCTCAGCAGAAAAGGCGCCCCCTTGGAGCCGAAACAACTCTGATACCAAATGTAGATTTTAACTCTGTAAATAAATTACCTACGTACGAATTCTAAACAATGACGAGAATATAAAATAAATACGCAGAGATTTTCCCCTAGATCCCAAAACCAGGATTACTGGAGTGATTTTTGATTATTTTCCTTTCAATGTTACAATACATATATATACATGTCGAAGCATTCATAAACCCCAATCCATTACCCCTAGATTAGAACATAACCATAGTTCCCTTGATTGGATCTACAAAATACCATGGGCAGAAAACCATCATGCCCAAAACCATGTGTAAAATCCATGCACAAAACCCACATAGGTAGGTCTGCCCACCTAATATAAGGCCGAAAAAAATTTCCCTAGGGCACTGCCCTAAACCTTGTGCAACAGGAGAAACGCCCCCCTGGAACCCCCCCACACATGCGATTATTCGTGGAAAGAATATAACACACACCCAAAAAAAATAATAATAAATAAATAAAAATAAAAATACTAATAATAATAATAAATAAATAAATAATAATAAAAATGACCTGGACTACTAAAATTTAGTAATCATAGATGTTTAATTGAACTCCAAGCACTGAGCTAACTGATTAACAAGAGCCATGTCACACAAGTTAACTACCTCCAAGTTGTCTACTGATGTGGAAATTAAAATTTTCTCAATTTGACCAAGGCAAAGTCAAAATGAGACTTTCTTGCTACACTTCTCAAAAGTTATTACAAGTTATGACACAAAGACGTGGGATATTTGTACAAATAAGAGCTAAGGGGATGTAAAATTGTGCTTATCATTGCAAGTAATGCATTTTCTAGGATCAATTAACAATTTAGGTTGTTGGTAACCAAATTGTCATTTTAATAGTGGGGCCCCAATGTTGCTATTGATGATGTTGATCTTTTAATTATAGATTGGGACAAGGCCATTAATGATCATGACTAGGCCCCTCTAGTGCCCAATGCAGTTTTATTGGTGCTCTCTTGTTCAAAATTCTACCCTTGTTAATGCTTGTGACATGTCTGGGGTTTTTCAACCTAATCTAGCCCTATTTGGTCTTTAAAATATGCTTATGAATATGACCGCATGATGGGGGTCTTGATGTCATATAAACCAAAGTCTATCCTTTTGCACTTGCTTATGGACATTATATAGAAAACCCTTTAGCTGTTACAAATGTTTGTACATATTACATAGTAATAGCTCGTCAAAGGGAAGCTTTATTAAAAATGGAGAACATTTTTCCCCTCATACAAAGGACATGGATTGATCTTGTAGCACCCTACACCTCCTCATTATCCAACACAATTCCTATGTTTCCAACGCTCCTTGCCTCTATGGCTCAATTATTACAAAACTTCACTATACGATCATCAAAGGATGTATCTTTTCAAACTAACTTTTCTTGCATTCATGTTTCGATGCATTTTTATCTAGGTAACAAGCATCATTTGAGGTTTTGAGGTTTTCATTTTCTCTAAGATTAGCATGAAACTTTTAAAATGGTTTCTTTTATTATCTCTTCTCGTCAACAAATTGTCAAAAATGTTTATTATTTTTCCTTGGTCATGATCTCACTCATAGCATTTGTATATAATAATATGTTTCTTTTGGAAATAGTGACAAAACATATCCTTATTTATATATTGGCTTCTTTGATATTTTTCTTCATTATACTATTATAGCATTTGGTTTCTCTTTATTCTTTACTTCTTTTGTTTTGCTATGAAAATAGTTTTCCTTAAATTTTACTAAAATTAAAATCTATGTTAGATCCCTCTCAATGACACCCCTCCATGTTCATCCAACATTAGTGTAAGTACCTTTTTTTATCACATTGATATCAAGTACCATGGTTTGTTGTCTCATGCGAATCTACTTTTGTTGTTATCAATTGTGCTATAATGTGGTTTGCAATATGATACAAAATATATATTCTTCTTTCAATTCCAACTATTCATTTTTAGGCCTATTCTTATGGTTTAGTGTTGTTTCCTCAACTTCAATCATCCTAGATAGTTTCTTTTTATAACTTCCTCTTTCAATGGAACTTTATTTTTTTATTAAAATTTTCTTTACAAAAAGTTATGATAATCATTGTACACTAGGTCAATAGATTTTACTTTATGTTTTTCCTTCTTTCGAACTATTAGGTTAGCAAGATTTTCAAATTTTTATAACAAAATCATTCTACACATTTCAACATCAACTACTTTGTGCCTTTCCTTCTCTTAAACTAATGTGCTTTAACATAATTTTCAAATCTCCATAACAAAATCACCTTACACCCCAGAACTTCAACTTCTCAAATGAAAAAATGGATAGATGGTTTATTTTATTGATATAAAATTTAAAACCATTTGATTTACTCTAATAAAATGTGAAATACTGTAATTGTTGAAACAAATTGAAAAGTTTAATTTACTTTATTATAATCAATCTAAATTAAATTAAATTAAACAATACTCTAATACCTTACATTATAAATAAGTAAAAAAAAAGATAAAACTTTACCCCTGAACATATTCCAAACAACCTTGAAGCATTATAGATAACTAAACATGGTTAATTCTTCAATTTATTTTTATGATTTCTATTATTTAATTTAAGAAAAAACATAACTTTACCCTTAATCATATTCCAAACAACTTTGAAGCATTACTTAATCATAATAACTTTAACCTTAATCCTATTCCAAACAACTTTGAAGCATTTTTTTTTCTCGGCAAAGCTATCTAATCTGTTATATTATATACAGGTAAACATTACATTCAAAAAGACATGCTGCCCGGGGCCGCCTGTGGCACCTTGGGTGGCTTTACTTGACTCAGAATTCGCCCTCGCAGGGGCAGCACTTCCCACATGACAAAACATAGAGTTGTTTCCAGGTCATACCAAAACGGCCCGCGCAGGGGCATCAAACAGACAGATGCGTTACAGACTTTGCAAGGCCTATTGCCCATACTATAGTGAACATGAACATAAACTAGAACTGAAAAGATACAAACATAGATAATTAGCTTAATCCTAGCCTCTACCGAGACCCATAACCTATACTAGACCTGAGAGAGAGAAATGTATGACAGAGTGTGCCGCTGGGGACTAATCCTCAGGTTTTTCCTCAATAATTCTGCTCCAGCCTTGGCCTTCTGGGATGCCTGCCCACATTGCCATAGGGTCCTGCGCTGTGGCCGGCGTCTCCTGCTCTTGAAGTCGGGTAGGGGACTGCTGAAGCTCCTTCTCTGGGTTTCCCTTTGCAATTGTCGGCTGCACGTCTGGGCGTTTCTCTCTACTGCCCTCTGGAAGTACCTCTTCCGCGACCGGTTGCTTTCCCTCTTCGTCCTCCTCAGGAGCCTTTGTAAAAAGAACCGAGATGTGTGCGTTAATACCAGCATTGTCCCGTGAGCTGCCAAGGGTAAAAATGACTGAGCCAAATGCTGGAAGCAGGGGCGCTCCCTCATTGAAACTGCCGGCCTCCATGAAATGACTGGCTTGAATAGGAGTGGCACCCGCCCTTCTGTGGCAATAGCAGCAACAACAGTGATGATGGACATCCGCTGCAGGGTGGCGTGAAGACTCCCCTCGCCCAGAACCTCTTCGACATGGCATACGTTCTCGAGGATGCGCCATGATTTCAGCGGCGCCCAAGGCTTGAACCAGAACAATGCTTGTGGGCTTGATGTAATTGCGTCCACCCCCAATTGAACTCTATCCCCAAATTGTCCCGAAGCAGAGCTCAACCTCACATAAGCCGTGCCCAGGATAAACAAGCAGGCAATAATCTTTGTCTGGATGAATGCCTGCGCTCTTAACAAGAACAACAACAATAGAGAGACACTTTCCCTCAGAGAACTGAGTTGCTTGCTCTGCACTCTGAGTCCAGAACAGCAACAGTCCCTCTTTCTTAAACCAGCCAACATTCTCTCGAAATTTGCCCGCATTGATTGGCCTCTGCAAGCTCGCCATCGCTCCCTGCACCCTCATTAAGGTTCTTGCACTGCTCCTCCCGTCTTAACGTCTTGGCGGTGAGGGGCATTAAAGTCCTTTGGCTATCACGTGGCGGCACATGCTGGGCATGTGGCTCCTCGCAACCTGGCGCTTTGACACCCGCATCCGGGGAGGCAGCCTCTCCTTGGATCAGGCTTTCACATTCCTGGAGCTGGTGCCTGTTAGGAATGATGTTCGTGTTTCCGACAAGGAGGGTGTGTTCAGTCTCTACCCCAATATTGGCCAGGAGGTCAGCTATTTTGTTGCCTTCTCTCTTAGTGTGAATGAAGGAGATGGCTCTGTTATTGCTCAGCTTTTGTGCTATGTCATTTAGCCTTGCTTCAAGTCTCCAACTGGGTGCTACTTTCCTTGCTTGCGAGCCGCTCTGAATGCGGGTGGCCATGTTGATAAGAATCTGAGAGTCACCTTCTACAATAAGGGGTTGAAGATTGAGATTCCAGGCTTGCAAAAGACCTTGCCAAAGCCCTTCTAGCTCTGCTGAATTGTTGGTATCCCACCCCATGTTCCCAAAATAAATCTGCATAGGAGTGCCTTCATGGTCCCTCAGTATGCCACCAAATCCAGCTGCTCCTGGATTGCCTTTGGAAGCCCCATCAAAATTAAGCTTATATGAGTTTTTGGGGGGGGCTTTCCAATGGCAGTTGTCCTTGAAGTTGCTATTGGATGGGCTATTCTTGAGCGTTTCTTGAGGTAACTGCAGCTGCCAATTGTCTAGAATGTTTTGTTCATTATTTGTAGATGGGAGATCTTCCTTAGTCCACACTTGCAGCGACATTGTTTCTTGTATATTCCTGTGTATCCTGTTCCAGGTTTCTTCAGTAGGAGATCGTTTGTTTTTGAATATGCGCTGGTTTCTTTCCTTCCAAACGTTCCATAAGACGATCCCCGGGATGATACTCCATAAATGGTTGAGGATCTCGCTTTTGTAGGGATGCTTTGGCCATTGTCGTATGGAGTTGATGATGTCGCCTTCCCCTCTGCATCTTTTTTGGCATCTGAAACCGACCTTATCCCAAAGTTGATTGGCTAGAGGACAGGTATCCAGGAGGTGTTGAAGAGTTTCTTCATTTTGAAAGCAGTTATGACAAATCGAGGGGCCATGAAAGTTTCTCTTTCTAAGTTTATCCCATGTGAGAATTTTTTTGTGTCCAACCAGCCAGAGAAAGTAGGAGATTTTTGGCCAGGATCCAAGCTCCCAGATTTTGCTCCATAAAGGGTCTGGAGGTGTGGGGAAGTTGCAAATCACCTTGTAGGCTTCAGAGGTAGTGTAGGTTCCCTTGGATTGGTACCCCCATCTGAGGATATCCCCGCCGTCATCCTGCCTTATGCTTCTTTTCCTTAGCTCGATCCTCAACTCTTCTTCCTTCCTAGCATCTGTGTTGTTGAGAATTTGGTTGCTCTGTTTCCATTTTCTGAAACCATACTCCCTCTCCTGCGTCCAGAATTGATGCACTTTTTCCTGCTGCTGTTCCTGCCTATCTGGTATCAAAGAAGGGTGAAGAACACTTATGAGTTTGGGCATTTGGTTCCAGGCATCAGTCCAAAATCTTGCCGTGCGTCCATTCCTGATTTCCCAGAAGCTGTGCTTTTGAATTAGCTGATAGTGCTGCTTGGAGGCATTCCATATTAGCGATCCCTTTTCGGTTGGAGTGAATCTAATGAGTTCTTCTTGAGGTCTGCTTCCAGCGTATTTGGCGGTCCAAATTTTGACCCAGGGCTTTTATGGGTTAGTGATCCAATGCCACCAGAGCTTGGCATTCAGAATGGAATTGCTGTACTCAGGGTCCCTCAGCCCAATGCCTCCTTTGTCTTTGGGCATGCATACATTGGACCATTTAACCAGGGCCCATTTGCGATTGGTAGCTGAGCTGCTCCAAAGAAAGTTACGCTGAAGGTTCCTTATGCTTTTTAGTACCCATTTTGGCGCTGCAAGGATAGAGAACAGGTACAGAGGCATTGCCTGAAGGACCGATTTGATGAGAACCACTCGACTGGCTAAGTTTAGAGATCTATAAGTCCAGAGGTTGAGACGGTTATCAAGTTTCTCAAGTAGGGAGCGCCAAGCGGGTTGCTTAATGGCTGAAGCCGTGAGGGGTGCTCCAAGGTATTTGGAGGGGAGGGTTGCAGAGGGGAAGCCCAGGATGCGAGTTACAGCAGATTTGACCGAAGGAGGGGTGTGAAAGAAGAAAACCTGCGATTTAGAGCAATTGATATGAGTGCCAGAGGCTTCCGAGAAATCTTGGAGGAGGGATTTAAGACGGAGGGCTTCCTGAGCAGAGGGATAACCAAAAAGCATAGTGTCATCAACGAACTGCTGATGAGAGGTGGCTGAAGAGTTGTGAACAGAGATGCCCTTGATTTGATGAGAATGGAGGGCTTGTTTAATGTGACGGCCTAGTCCTTCAGCCATGAGAACAAAGAGAAAGGGGGAAAGGGGATCCCCTTGCCGGATTCCCCTGGTGGGTTTGAAGGGGCGGGAGGGAATGCCATTCACAAGGATGGAGAAATGAGTGGATGTTATTAGGCTCATGATCCATCGGACCCAAGAGGAGCAGAAACCAAAAGCTTTTAACATATGATATATGTAATTCCAACTTAGTTTATCAAATGCCTTGGAAAGATCCAATTTAAGAAGCATACCTGCTTGCTTTGAGTGCTTGAGGGAGTGAATGATCTCGTGAGTGAGTAGAATACCGTCCAATATTTGTCGTCCTTCCACGTACCCTGACTGTTCTGGAGAGATGAGCCCAGGAAGGAGGGGTTTGAGCCAATTTGCAATGACTTTTGATATGACTTTGTAAATGACGTTGCATAAGGCAATTGGCCTGAATTTATCAGGGGTGATGGAGTCCTCCTCTTTGGGGATGAGAGTGATGAACGTGGAGTTGAGGGAGGGGAGAAGCCAGCGCATGGCTCTGGATTCTTCAACTAACTGCCAGACTTCCGACTTTATCATATCCCAAAAAGCATGAAAGAATGTGGTAGTAAATCCGTCTGGGCCTGGGGCTTTACCTTCTTTGAGCTGAGACATTGCCTCATCCACTTCCTGGAGGAGAATAGGACGCATGAGAAGCTCATTGTGTTCCTCCGTGATGAGCTTTGGCACATTACTGATAATTTTGCTAATAGCCTGTCGCCGGTCTTCTATTTTCTCTTGATGGACCTGTTGAAAGTGATTGAGGAGCACCTCTTCAATTTCCTCGTGTGTCTCTACTTTTGCCCCTGCGTGATTTTGGATGAAGGGTATGTTGTTATGCATCCTTCTCTGCACTGTAGTTCTGTGGAAGAATTTGGTATTACGCTCCCCCTCCTTCAGCCATCTGACTCTTGACTTTTGCCTCCAGTAGATTTCTTCCTGCTTTCTCCTGTCCTCCAGCTGGCTATGGATGAGCCGTTCCTGCTCCAGAGTTGCTTCCGTGTGCCCTTCCGAGATAATCTTTTGGTGGAGAGCCTCCAGATCCTGTGTTAGCTCTCGCTGCGCCTCGAAGATATTTCCAAAGGTTTCCCTGTTCCATTTTTTTAGGTGATTTTTGAGGAATCTTAACTTCTGCTGGAATTGATACATTTTTGCTCCTGCTGGGGGGATGAACGAGGCCCAGGTGTTCTTGACAAAGTCCCTGAATGTGGGGTGCGTAAGCCAGAACCCTTCAAAGCGGAAGGGTCTTTTTATTAAGTTACCTGGTCTTTGCCATTGAAGAGTGATCGGCCAGTGATCCGATCCTGTGTGTGCAAGAATGGCCGCTGAGATGTCTCCTCCTAAGTGGACCGCGTTGTCGGAGAGGAGGAAGCGATCCAGTTTGGAGGCGATTTGATATTTGCCTGCCCTGCGATTGCTCCATGTAAAGGTGCCATTACAGAACGACATATCTATGAGGGACGTCGATTGGATGAATTCCTTGAAGCGATTGACTTCTGGTTCCATTCTGTTCCTTCCTCCTATCTTCTCTTCAGTTTTAGTAATCATGTTGAAGTCCCCTGCAACTATCCAAAGTGGGTGCCTTCTGTTGTTACTTAGAGCTTCTATCGTGTCAAGGAGCGCTACTTTACTTCCTGTGTCTTGCGGGAAGTATACATTTGATAGGTTGCCATGAATATTGGTGCCCAAAATGTGAAAGGTCGCCTGTATGAGATGGTGTGCTGCATGAAAATCTGTGAGGGATACCGCTTGGGTATTCCAAGCTATAGCCAGCCCTCCTGAAGCTCCAGAGGCATCTACTGCAACTGAACGACATCCTGGCCAGGCTTTTGAAAGAATGCTGCCTAGCGTAGAACTATTACACTTAGTTTCCTGGAGAAAGCACATTTGTGGCTTTTCCTTTTTTATCATGTTTTTTAACATCCTGAGTTTTCCGGGGCTGTTTAGCCCTCTTAAATTCCAAGAGACCAGCTTCATGATTTAACCATTGACAGAGGGCTTGTAGTACTTTGTCAACTTAGCATATCTGCCTGAGTCTACCAGGATTTTCCCAATCTCAATCGTTCTTTGCAGATCTGTCTTCCTTCCTCTCTTCTTTGTATCCTTTGGGCGTAGATGTCCATCCCATTGGCTTCCTGGTTGTATCCCGAGTTGGTGCTGATGGTAGGCTCGTGAGATGATCACTTCGAGCTTATTAAGTTGGTGCTCTGGAATTGAATCGTATGCTTTTTTTTTGCAGGCAAGTTCTAATTCCAGAATATCTAGGCCATTCAGATCTATGCTTTCTGGCTCTTCTTCCATTATTTGCACTTGATTGCTGTCTTCAATGCTGGTCTCTGGAATCTGGGGGAGGTCTGTTTTTCCGTCAACTTCCATTTCCTTGTGGATCTCCTCTGTATCTTTCTGATCTCGGTTGAGGATAGTAGGGATGATGATGGGGGGAGGAGATTTGGGAGGGGATTTTGATGGAGGGGGAGGTGAAGAGGAAGATGGGTGATCAGGGTTGGCATCAGCATTAGAGGGGAGCTCATCAGAGGAATGTCCAAGAATATCAAAGCTGTTCTTGGTTACTGGGCCATGGGATTTGTTAGGCTGGGGTTTGTACCCATTTTGGGGTTTTTTGTGAGAGCGCTTCCTGCTTGAGACTTTAGTAAAGCCGTCCTGGGCCGGGGTATCTGAAGGGTCAGGGATACTGATTTTGGCATTTTGAGGGCAATCCCTAAAGAGATGTCCTAGGGCATGACATTTTCTGCACCGAAATGGAACATGTTCATAATCGAGAGGCTGGATCCATTCTTCATCTCGATGGGCAAGAGTTACCGACTCTGGAAGAGCTTCATTCAGGCGAATGAAAACACATATTCGGGCGTAGGAGATGTACTTACGTGATTTGGTTTCTTCTGCCGCTCTGATGTACTCTCCCACCCCATTTCCGATCCCCCTGAGGATGTCCTCATCCCAGTATTCATCCGGGAGAGAGTATAATCTGATCCAAACTGGCGCCCATGTAAGATCTTCCTTGTCTGGATTAAATCTGGGGATCCATTCCCTCAGGTATAATCCTGCTGAGTTAAAAAAGTAGGGCCCTTCTACTAGTATTCTGTATTTGTCCTCTAGACAGAAAAAGATTGCAGTGAAGAAGCCTTTCGGCCCTAGCTGCAGAGTGACATCTCCCTTGGGTTTCCATTTCGCTGCTATCCAACCATATAGGGCTTTCTCAGTCGGCCAAAACCCTATGAACTTCCCAATGAGGGCATGATCACGCATGTACTCTATTCGTCTGTCAATCTTGTCTCCCGGCAGCTCTATTCGTGGCCGTTCCTTGGCCACTGGTCTGCACGTTGTTGAGGAAATTTTCAGACCTTCTTCAGGCTTTTCTTTTCCTTCTTGTGGATCGTTGTCTTCGTCTTTCCGCCTTCCATTTTCCTTATTGTCATTTTGGGGTTTTTCCCCCTGTTCAGGATTTCTTTGTCAACTGAACCGAAAATAACGGTTTGCGCTGGATCGTGCTGCGATGGGGAGGGCTCTGACGCCCCCCCCAGAGGTTGTGCCATTGCGTTGCCTTAATGCTCTGCAGCTCTGTAGCGCTGCAGAGGCTCTCTCTCCGCCCGTGATGGTCTTTTCTGCTGTACTGTCGGCGCCGTAGGTGTGTTGCTCAGAACCCTAGCTCCAAACAACTTTGAAGCATTACTTATCTTTATGATTTATATTATTTAATCTGAAAAAATTAAAACTCTACCCCTAATCATGTTCCAAACATGTATGGTTTTTTTTATGATTTTTATTATTTGATTAAAAAAAACAACAACAAATAAACAAACTTACAATTTTTTACAAAACTTTACCCCTAATTATATTGCAAATAACTTTGAAATATTAATAAAATACAAGTAAATCTTCAACTTGTCTTAAAAAAAAACTTTACCCCTAATTATATTGCAAATAACTTTGAAATATTAATAGAATACAAGTAAATCTTCAACTTGTCTTTATGATTTCTATTATTTCATCTTTGTTTTTATATCTAAAAACTCAACCATACTTCTTATGGTGATTTTCTCATCCATTCCAACATCTTTATAATGCATATTCTTAATGGAGAATTGTTTTAAACACACAATTATCGCGCTCAGATTTGTGGTTATTATGCAAAGATATTGTAATGAAACACAGTATCATTCTAATAAACAAATGAGTTTACTTGAAAAAAGATCAGTTTTTGCTTTTAAGATACGCCAAAAAGTTATATTACAGTAAGTTTGAAAACACAAGAAATACCAGAAGAATAGATAACGTGGGGCTCACTTCACAACCAATGTATCGTGCAATGCCCTCTTTTACCGTCAATTTGCAACAAATGCCCTAACCATATCTAACCCTAACTACAATCTTGCAATCTTGCAGAGCCATCGTTCTCCTTCAACGTCTCTAACCCTAATTAGGCTCCGAGCCATTACATCACCTGATATAGATTGATTTACAGATATGAATGGATCATGGGTCAAATTTAACTTGGCTTTTACATCCTTACCGTCTCAACACATGTTGATGACGTGAATGATCACTGCTCCAGCCACTTTCAGTTGATGCACTGGAACTAGCGATCAATTTTCACGATGTAAACCCACATCATCCACGGACGCCGTTCAAAACTGCGTTCCATCAAGGGAACATAACTTAAAGGAGTGCAGTACATGGACATCAGATTCAACGATACGTGGCTGATTTTTTACCTCTCGAAGGTTGATTTCGACTGATATACTTTGATAATTAGCCACAAGGACAACTCCACTCACTGAGTTGGTCTTACATGTGACTTAGCAGCATTAATGTTACTGTACATGTACTATGTACACATCGCAAAGGGTGATATACCGCCATTAACGCTGCATACCGCGCTGTATATTGCTCCCATTAAAATGCCACTTCTTGTTAGGAACAGAAGTCATCTCTTCAAAAACTCTCAGTCGATTTCGTTTCCGTTTCAACTCAACTGCCACCCCCAATCCTTTTTCTCGTTCTGCCAGTCTGCAACTCCCTTTTCATAACACCAAAACCACTCCAAATTTTCAACACCGAATGCTGCTGATTGACATTCCTCTCCAATCCTTCCCTTTGTTTTACAATCCTTGATTTCCTTCAGCAACCCTTTGACACGATCCAGTGACTTCGATTTTTCTCTACTGTTATTATTATTATATTTCGTAGAATTCTTATTGTAATTCAGCACACCCTATAGAATACCCATGGCCTCCTCCACCTTCCCTTGCCTCATCAGACAGACGCCTAGATTACAGGCCTTGTTTTCATCTGGCTCCAATGCCTGTGCTTCCCTGCATGACATTATTCATGCAATAGACCATCTCATTCCTATTTCTAACATTGTAATTGAATAATAAAAATTCAGTAATTCATCTTCAATTAAAATGCACCCGTAAACGATTTCTGCAGAACAGTAGTCATGCTGTTGCATATACGCCCATCCTAAATTACCCTGCCAACATCCATTACATTCTCTGTCAACTACAGTTACACAGAAATACTAAAAGAACAGGCAGGGTGTGGATGCTATGTACCAGAAGCCGAGTTGTCTCCTGCATTATGGAAACTTGAAACTTCCTTCCTTGTGACCGTGCAGTTTTGGTGGATTTTCCATTGAATGCAGCGCCTTGATGAATTAAGCTGAGCTTATGCTTCAACAGGCTAATCTGTTCATCCAATCTTCCGCATTTCTGAGATGGAAACGCATTAAATGCTACGGAGCAAAGCATATAGTTCTTATATAGAGCTTATGAATATGGGATTTGTTTGAGTTTATACCTTAAGGAGATCAATGAGCACATTATCAAGAGACTCCTGCGCTCGCTGCGAGCAAAGATGTCTGAAGGACTTAATGGCCTCGATGGCTTCCAGTGACTGGTTCTGCTGCTTCATCACTAGGGCCAATTGTACAAAAAAACCCACGAGCACAGATGGATTTCACAATTTAAAGTTCAATGTGTGCATATCCATTAATGTAGATCCTCTGGTTTTGATAAAAAAACTATTAAATATAAAAACAACTGCTTGGAATTGGCGGGTAGAGAACCATTTTATAACTTGTGGAATATTTATTATCATTACCAGAGCCTGTTTCATTTGTTCTGCAATGCAATGTAAAGTCTAGCAATATTGATAATTAATTCATATTTGTTTTGTGACTCATTATATTGATAATTGATTCATATTTTTTTTGTGACTCATTTTTTTTGCATTGCATCCTGAAACGAAACTGGTCCTTTAGGTTACAGGGACTACCAGATGTGGAAGAAAACCCTCACAAACGAGCTCTTGACCCAGATCGGTCCTCTTACCACTCCCGATGAGGAACAAAGGATTCGAGGGACTACATAGAAGTCCCTTGCTAATTTCCGGCCTAGATCTCCGTTGCACCGACAACCTGAAATAAAAAAACAAAAACATAATACCATTGATAAGCATCTTCTACAGCGATCCCAACTGAAAGATACACCTTGGGATTTCTATCTTCACTGATCGACAACCAAATTGTCGTTATGAGAATAATGTTCTCGAGATACGAGTAGATGTGTAGAAAAACTATTTTCAGGTCATCTTGTCTGTCAATGCCTGGTTGAAACTCGTCAACGTCTATGAGGTAATTCTTGCTTGCGTAGAACCTATCAGAAAACACCTTCGGGCCAAGCAAAACTGGTCCATAGTCTTGACAAAGGCACAAATCAACACCAATGTGGTTGTGTGGAGAAAGAAAAAAGGAATGGGGTTGTGTGGAGAAAGAAAAAAGGAATAGAATCAAATATTTTCCTATATAAATTTTATCTATCACAAATCTTATCACAAATCTTATTACCAGGGTTTGAATCTATTTATACATTCAAAAATGCAATTTAAAAAATGATTGATATATATATATATATAAACCATCTTCTAAGTTTGATGTAATTTTTGTAGGTGAAATTTGTTAAAATTTTACATTACAAAAAAAGTTTGCACCTCAAAAGATTTGCTTTTTTGCTTCTTTCTAAATCTGTGATTAAGATAAATACATACTAATTCTAGTTTGTTTAATTTATCCTAAATCCTTATAACACTATTTATTCCACCTTCCAAATTGTGTTCGTTATCCTAAAAAGGAATCTTTGGCTTTATCTTTCTCACCAAAATCTCATCCTAAGTTTCTCTCTAAGTTTTATTGCAAGTTCTTTTGAGCATGTATTTCATTGTCTCCTATTTCCCATATATGTTGCTTAGATACATATTGTTTCTTTAATTTGATTTTACTTTACCTCAATATGGATTTATGGTCATTTTTTAAAGATTCTTTAATTTAGTTTTATTTCAGCCTATTTTCATTCTTATGAACTTGAGTTTGGTCTTCTTTTTCCACTTAAGCATTTGTTATCTTTCTAATTATAAACATTACCTTCATCTCTTATTTTGAATGTTGACTTACTTTGATTTGTTTTATCATTTTTTACATGATGTTTAATCCTTAAGTTTGAGTGAAGTCCAATTTTTGCCTCACATTAGAGACATGTTTATAATTCATTCATATACATGATCTATTATATCTAAAAAATCTCCCTAAAGTTCTAAAATGTAGGACATTGACTAATAGTTGTGGTGGATCACATATCCCTATTAATCAATACAATTGCAATAAACGTGTAGAGGAAAGTGTCTAGATGTCTTTTTCTTCGAGCTCCATCCATGTCATATTAATAAGATCATTACTATTATGATGATTCTTGGAGAGACTTTTAGGTTCAACTTAAACGCATAGCATCTTACTTAAGAATCATAATTAATGACAATAATTTCACACTAAATACCATCCATAAAATGCATATAAAGAATCATCCAAAGTTATTTTGTTGAAAGTTAATGATCCTCTAATATTGAATAGAAGTTATTTAAAAAAATAACCGAAATATCATGTTACATTTTTTAAATGAAATTATAGGATTTTTTTATTCATTCCAGGTATGTATTTTTATTTTTATTTTAGATTAATGAAAAAATGTTTTTTTTTTTTTCCTAAGTCTATATATTTATTTAAGTTTTAAATATTTATAATAATGATAATGATAATCTAATTTTATGGTCATAACCAAGATAGGCACCAATTTGGTGTATGAGATCTTATTTTTTATGGGGCAATGGACCCACACCCACACAAGATTTGACTAGGAAATTCTACAAAGGTGTAAAATTCATAGGTTATAAGATTTTAAATCAATTGAATTTCTCTTTTAAATTCTACAAAGGTGTAAAATTCATAGGTTATAAGATTTTAAATCAATTGAATTTCTATTTTAACTTTTGAATATTTAAGTATATTTTCTTTTAACTTAGACAAATGTTTTCTATATACATTAAAAGAATTAAAAAATTAACCAATATAAAAATTTATTAAGGAAATATTATTTTTGAATTAAAATGAAAATGAAAATTTATTTTATATTTTAATAGACCAATAAAATTAAAATAATATAAAGAGAAATCAAAGAATTAATATCTTCCTCCCCTAGGGTAGCTCATTTGGCAAGCCTATATTATATAGAGTAAATGTTAGTGATGAAGGTACCTTATTCAATCCCCTAAACTATCAAACACATGTGTTGTCCTAGGGATGGGGTAGTTAAACCTAGAGTTAATAGTGGTACTAGTTGAAATAGACCCCTATCATGTGAGTATGAGACTTCAACCTAGTTGTTGATTCCTCTAGTAGTGATGTGTGTGTGTGTGCGCACGTGGCGCATGTAGATGTACGTGCGCAATTTTTATTATCTTGAGTGACTGGGAAGAACAATTATTATCCTTCCCGCCAAAGTTAAAATCCCCACTAATGACCTGATGTGATTTGTTACGTTTATGATTATTGTTGTAATTGCTTCGAGCCTAAGAAAAACACTCTTAAATAAATATAATTGTGGGCTAACTTGGTACCCACAACTTCAGTCTTGAAGCTTATAGGGAGGTTGGTTTCTTTCCTTGGAGTATATATATATAATTTTATTAATATGAATATTTTTAAATACAACAAGCTAGTTGTAATTATTAGAATTTTTATTTAATGTGAAATATTTCAAGTCAATTTTCAAAATATCCCAATTTCCATTCTAACATTTTTTTCTTAGTTGTATATAAATGTTGGAACTAACCTCTTTTTTACTAAATTAATCACTAATTCTAATTTAAATGATAGAATCTCAAATAAACTTGATATGTAGCATAACATTTTGGAAACTTATAGTAACATTCCATATGGAGAAGATCATATTTGGGATGTAGAAAATAAGGAGCGAGAAAAGAATTGGAAGATCCAAACACACCAAGATTTTATCTAGTATAATATACATGAAAGGATTGTTATTTGGGTATACACATTCCATTGGTGGTGGAAGAAACGATGAATAGAATTGTAAAAATGACACGATTCTTCGTATTTTATTAACTTCATTGTTCCCTTATTTTGGGAGTAGTTGTAACTTCTTCATGGGAGCATGATTACTATATGTCACTTTGAGGTTGTATTTTAGGTAAATTAGGCTTTATATTTTGTATTTTTCACTATCAATGATAAATAATCTAGATAAAAGTGGTAGAGAAAAGATTAATATCTCTTCAGCTTGAAAAAAAAAAGTGGTCGAGATACATGCATATAGAAAATTTGTGGCAAAATATCATAGAACCCAACATAGGGATATGCAAGAACATATAGCAAGAAACCCTCACAAATTGTTTCTTCTTTCTTTTTCCAAACATGTAAAATGAGTATATTCCAATTTGATTTATATATTTCCCTATTAGTATATATGGTTTTATACATTATAAAAAATAATTACAATGTTTAATAATTTAGTAAAATATGCACTTAGGCTTTATAATATTTTATAATTCAATGAACGATTCACTAAGAAGTTACAATATTTTATAATTCAATGAAATATTGGCCAAAAATTTATATATACATATTATGTTATTGATAAAATAGACTTAAAATTTTCATATGTATTATAAGGTTTCATCCATTTATTATACATATAAGTTTAGAGGAGGTCCTTAAAATGTTTCTTTCTTTTCAGTCATCGATGATCCTTCAAAGTCTATAACACCTATATCAAGTGTGAGATGCGCTACTCCTAGGTATCCCTAAAAATTGGTATAGCGATCCACATAAACAATAACAAAATAATCTAGATAGGAGTTTATTACATCATTTATTAGTCTCATAAATGTAACTAGTACATTGTATAAACCATATGACATGACTAACCACTGATACAAAACTTGTCTAGTTTTGAAGGTGGTATTCAAGATTTTTTCTTCTTCGATTGGAACATAGTGGTACCTCAATTTGTGATCTAGCTTTGTGAAGTATTTCACTTACTGCAATTGACCTAACAGATCAACAATACTTGATAGAGAGAACCTATTCTTGAGTGTAATCTTATTTAACTCTTTGTCATCAATGCACATTTTTCAAGTCCCATCCTTTTTTAGCACAATTATGATGGGTGACCCACAAATTGAGGTACTTAGTCAAATTAAATCCTACTCCAAGAATTGCTAAAACCATTTCCTCACTTCATTTTCTTCTATAGTGGACTATTTATATATACCTAATTTTCAACAATGGAGAGATTAGCAATAATTGAATTTTTTGCTTCTCTTCCCTTTTGGGTGGTATCCCTTTAGGTTACTTTAAGACTCCCATGTATACCTATAATAACCCTTCCATTTTTTGTTTTATTTATTTATTACATCCCTTTGAGGATTCATTTTTCCCTAATTGACTCCTCACTAGACTATTTTTCTCTTAAGAAAAGTAAAACATACCTTTTACTAGAATTGATCAACTTTATGGTCTATTTCTCACTTATTGGTGAAAACTTTCACTTTCATTTATGTTCTTTGATGATAAATTATTTCCCATCCTTGATGAGCTAGTATTGGTTGACTCTCAACATAACATGAAAATTGCATCACACATATGCATGTAGGGACTCCCAAACACAACCCAAAACACATCAAGTGGTACTACATCCAATTATATTTCATCAATATAATCAACACGATAACATATTTGATCTTCCACTATTTTGTTACCTTAATCTCCAATCCGCATTTATGTATCTCAATGGCTATAGGCTACGATGATCACAAACTCCACCCAAGTTTTCTAACTAAACTGTGAAAAATCCTAATCCTCAAGGAAACCCTACTGCAACAAATGAATCTACTTCACCTACTTATTTTTAGTTACATTCATCAAGTTATTCTTTTGAATACTGAAGCAAATTACTTCTGCATCCTACACTACTTAAATTTTATTACATGAAACAAGGAAACTGAGTAAAGAACAAGATACATAGGACACAAGTATTTTTGGACAAAATAGTCCCCAGAAAAATCCAATGTGAGAAAATCAGTGCAGAAGCTCTGAGGGTTTATTTATTATGAAGGAGAAAATTATAAATACAAATGTTGGTTTCCCTTCCAGCAAACCAGTGGCAAAGAAAATACAATGGCAGAAAATCAGAGTGATTTTTACCTCAGTTCACTTGGCAGATTCTTCTTGATCTAGCAGCAAGACTGGCTAACCCCAACTACCCCCTCACTGGCCCTACATCAGCCTTTTAGGCTTTGCACCAGCCCTGCGTTGTCTCTTCTACCCATTGTGTCAACCTTCTCGGTTGTTCCAGCAGTTCTGACTTTCTGCGTGGAAGCCATCTTTCTGCTTTTGCGTTGGCCATTCTCGCTATGTGTCAGGCTTGCGTGGGCCCAAATTGGCCCAGCGTCAGTCCTCTTGGCTGGTGTGCTGCCTCCATAAGATTCTCTTTGCCTCTCTGTCAGTATTCCTAAATTATCCCTACTCCTCTACTGCAACTGATCACTCAGTTCGAATTCTCAACTTCCTAGCCCCATAAATCGAACTCAAGATCAATATGTTCTCTACGTCTATGTTTCTAAGTGAACCCGGAGCCTACTTCTTATACTTTTCTTGTTGAGACTTCAACGACCGAAATTAAGTCTCTAATGAACGGCTAAGATTATTAAAACATGACTTGATCTAGATCATTCTCACCCATATTTTGATTAATACCCATTAATATTTTAATTTCCCTAAGTTTAGACTTAGGAACATCATTAAAAATATTAATTATTTTAATAAAATACAATCAGGGTGGAATTTCACCAAATAGTTTATGGGTTCTTTAGAACTCATTCACCTTAGCCTCTTCACCAATTTTCATGGCTAGATCACAACTGATGCTACAAAATACTAACACTCCCTCTTAGTGAGGAAAGTGCTCTAGCAACAATGTCCAACTGCATGTTGCTCTGTCTCTGAAGAATCTTTCCACACTATTGTTGCCACCAACACTGTGTTGTTTTTGCTACTATATTGCTACCCATGACACTTCCACTGCCACTGCTGCATCTGTACTACAACTCCCTCTCAAATGTTGCATCTGCTATGCTGCTAGCACTACCACTGCATTTGTACTCCAACTCAGTTGCTGAGAGAAGCAACTGAAAAAATCCAAAATTAAATGAACTTAACTCTGTTCAGCATAATACCATGAACACTAGAATCTGATTGCTCTAGTCTTTGACCCTATGAATCTTTTGCACTACTGGTAACTTCTACACTGTGCCATCTACACTACTGTCAACCTTGCTCTGTGCTAATCAGTCCTGGTCTCAGGCTACTTCATCTATCCTCCAACAATCCATTTCATCATCTGTCACTATGTCCATGTCTCTACTGCTGAATCTCGGGCTTCAATAGTAAGGAATTGATTTAAGAGGTGCACTACTCAAGGATCCTACCCGCATGTACTCCTCCTGACTATGGCTCAATATCGTCCCATTTCCCTCCTGGATATGTGTGGGCACTCATGGCAAACTCATCTTTGTTAATATTTTCTCGAGCATCCTTAGGATCATGTTTCTCATCCTTGTCCTTTTGCTTCAAAGGACATTGGGATGCAAAGTGGCCCATCTCGCCACATCTGAAACATTTCACCTTTGAAATGTCCTTCTTCCACTTCTGCTTCTATTGTCCCTTTGATGTTAGGGCTATGTTCTCCTCCTCCTCCTTTGTCTTCATGCCACTCCCACTACTGCCATTAAGGTTGACCTTTACTAGGTCCCTCCCTAATTCCTCCTGTTGAAGGGCTGCCCACATCTCCTCCCATGAAGGTAGTCTTTCCCTGCCCAATATGCTTTGGATGAAGACTTGCCATTCATCCAAGACTCCATTCAGGGCTATTGATGAGCCCCAAAAATGGATAATTATATGGGCTCATTCAACATCCTAATTCAACTTAATCCACCATTCTCATTAGTTTATTGCATGTTTTTTATTATGTTTATGCTAATAGAGTGAATTGGGTTAGTCATTATGCCAACAAGTCTAATGGGTGCTTTGTGCAGATTTTTAGTCAATTTTGAGACAAAATCAAAGGTTTTAATGAGCACTTGGCAGCCAAATTCATGGAAGAACAAGGGAAAGGATTTGTAGGAAGGTGTCCCCTTCATTTATGGGCCCTTACCTCTAATTGTCGACCATCAACTCGGAGTTCAAGGGCCACCAAATCAATTATCACAAGGGCAGCCGAGCAAGTGCTAGTAAAAGTGTTGTTAACTACAAGTTTTGGCAGCTAAGTTCATAAAGTTTAGGAGGGCTGTTGGGGTCCTCAATTTGTATAAATAAGAGGGCTTAGGGCCTCATTTCAGTTAGTCACTTTGTAGGCAGAAGTTAGCTAGTTGGTAGTTTGATTTTAGTCATTTTTTAGGCAGTAGGTTAGCTCTGCATTTCAACACATTTTCAAGTTTTCCTTGTGGATAGTTTTTGGAATGTAACTATTCTTTTGATCAATAAAGATGAATCTAGCTTTGCACCAGCTCTAAATCTCTCTTAGGAGGCTATAGCTCTTGGGGTTGGGCCCATCTCAAGTGCCCAGTACCTCCTTTGTTTACCTTTATGTGTTTTTGCTGTATTCTTAGAATAAAATCTGTTATTTAGATTTAAATCTTACTTTGTTATTTAGATTGATTTTGATTATTAAAAAGGATTTTTATGTTCAGATTGATTTGATAGCTTATTAATAGGGAAGATCTTCAGTAAAAGGCCATCAAGCACCTCTAATTTCACCTCTCCCTCAATGGGATCAGGAGCTGGGATCAAGGTGACCTTTCTTCCCACAAAAACACTGACTTTGCTTTGCCATGCAATCACTAGTGTTTGATTTTCATTTGTAGAAGTTGGTTACATGTTCAGATTTTCGCTTGCTTAGTTGCATAAGTTAGTATACATGGTTTCATTGCAATTCAAACTTCTGTTCATTCTCTTCACTGACAGCTAGATCAGATTAGGTCAACGTAACTAGGTCTTTGATTTTACAAGTCTTCATTGGTTCAGTTGGAAAAACGACTTGTAGAGCACCTGTACCACTTCTCTACCTGCCCATACTCCATCAAACCCATCTGCTCCATCCCTCATCTCAACTTCTTGCCTTACGTTTTCCATTTGCTCACATAACCCTAGTTTTTGTGCATCATTGCTTCAGTCCTCCTTGAACAAATCCAGCCATCTACATCTGTCCTCAACTCCATCCACTAAGTCCTAGACCACTTACAACCCTTATCCTACCTCCATACCCACTCCTTCATCTTTTTTCCTCCATCCATCCTCCAAAATCCCATTTCTGAACATCTTGTGGAAAAATTACAGACATCCTGTAGAAAATCATAGACATCCTGTAGAACCCCTGCAAACTTCCTGTAGAAGCTCACGAATGAGGTTTCTTGATAGCCAAACTCTGTGAAACTCTCTGGAAGGGTTTTAGGGACCCCTTAGGCCCTCTCTGAACCTTCCCGACCTCCTCCAAGCATTTCCTCTCGCCAATCCACCTCTGCACAATCAAAACAGTGAAATCGCATGTATGATAATTCTGGCAACTTATTCAAAAATACAATAAGATGTTTTTTTCAGATGTTACTGTAGAAGTAGCTTAGATACATGTATTTACCTTCCTAGAAGTCAATGGAATTTCTTTCAGTAGCTTGCATCCTCTTTCTTGCATCGGTAAGGATAGTTGGTAAAATTAGGGTTTGTTAGGGTTTACGTTTCCTTTCAGCTTTCCAGTTTCTTTCTGCAAGTAGATCAGCCTTCTTTGAGTTAGATTTCTTCCATCAGTTAAAAAGATTCTTCTCAGAGCTCATAGAAGTTGGCTTAAGCTCCTAGCGGACTTGTGCCCGCTAACCAAGTGATAGCTGCGGCAAGAGCTAGTACTTGTGCATACAACACCGTCGCTTCCAAGTTTGTTACGAACTACCGGGTTGATAAAATTAAAGAAGGGAGTCCCAGGAGTTGTAGCATTATTGCTGCAATACTGGGGCCCACCACTATCCTTACCATCACGGTAGTCTGAGGAGTAGACCCCACTGCAACAACTTAGTCTCTAGTGTCCTGAATACGTTGAAGATATGATTTAACCCCTTCTCCTTTTTCCATCAATGTTTGTTGCAACTTCTATTCTAGGTACATCTTTTGCTGTTTGGAAGAAGCTTCATATAGTGAAGACAAAGCTTCCCACATTTCTCGGGCTGTATCGTTTCCCTGCAAGTGTGGGACCACATAATCTTGAACTCCATCAAGAATGAGCCTCTTTACCTTCCCCTGCTAAGCCTTGTGCTTCTTCCTTTGATCATTGTCAGCAGGAACAACCACAACACTTTTGACGTAGGATTTGAGATTGTACTCCTCAAGAACAACTAAGATTCTAGTCTTCCATATGACATAGTTGGAAGCACCTTCCAACCTGTCCTGATATTTGATCCCATGCGATGTCATCTCACCCAACTGTCGAACTAACTCCCCTAGTTGTTGCCCAGTAGGTGAGAAATTCGAACTTTTTGGCAAAATGTTCTCTGAGAAGAAAATTCCCCTTCTATGTGTCTTTTATCTTTTCCAACAGATTTCTTCCCCGACACAAAATGCGTCCTTCAAGCACTACATTGATTCTCCGTGTCACTCCCTTTGCCTCTGCAACCTCAAGATTTGGAAATCATACCACTATGTCGACTCTCTCAGGGAGATATTTCCTCAGAATCTTTGATTCCTAGCAAGGACTACACAATCCCTTCAAGGGGATTCAAATTGCTGCCAAATGCAGCTTTTGGCCTCTCTTCTCAGTGCTGGATCTACTCTTCCTGTTCCAAAATCAATGATCTAATACCATGTGAAAATTGCTAATCCTCAAGGAACCCCTAGTGCAGCAAATGAATCTACTTCACCTACTTGATTTTAGTTACATTCATCAAGTTATTCTTCTGAATACCGAAGCAAATTACTTCTGCAGCTGTTAGGAACCTATAATACTAATGATGCCCCCATTACTATTGTAGTTGTATCCCTTATTAATATTGTTGTGCCCCTATTGTCCCCATATTGTTATTACTGTGCCCCATAAAATCCCTCTATTGTTATTTTTGTGCCTTTATATTATTATTGTTAGGTCGACTTGGTTATATTGTGACTCCTTAGACTCCTATATATAGAAAAGAGGTTTTGTCATTTGAATCATCTAAGAATTGTTCATTTATGTAATGTAAAGGAGGTTTACCCCTCGAAGAGGTTGAATTCTAAGGCGTTGATCTATCTTTTTGTGAGCTGGTTTCATAACATTTGGTATCAGAGCTTTGGATTCTAGGGTTTTGCTGCTCCAAATAAGTCATCGTGGAATTTTCACTATAACTATTTTTCTGCAATGTTTCAAAAGTGAAAAAAAACCCATTTGAGACGAAATCGCCTTGAACCTTGGGTCCGAATTTCAGAGCTTTTCATGCTATATTTGAAGAGATATGATCTAAGGAAATTGGTCTTTTTGCAGACTCCTGAATTACATTCCAAACAGGTGACCTTGGGAAAATCGTCATAACTTTTGTTTTGAGCATCAGATTGCAATTCCGTAAGAAGTTACAGAAAGAGGACAGACTATAGTTTCATGTGTATATTTTTTATACCCGAAGGTCAAAACAGTGACACGTGGCACCTCATACAAGTTTTCTCTTCCAAAAAGGTATATAATCAGGTCATCTTGGGAGAATGTGCATAACTCTTTCTTGGAGAATCTAAATTCAATCAGACTGGTGGCATTGGAAAGAGGACATAGAGGGCTACTGTAGATCTCAATTTTAGGACTGAAAGATCTGAAATTACAGAGATATATCATATTCAATATCGAGTGCCTACAAAGTGAAAAAAGGTGTGTACTTTTTTTAATATCTGCATAAGCTTGGTTTGAAAAATTAGTTGGAAGGAATACAAAGGGAATAGTGAAGAATTATTATCAGTAATTGATGCCCTGAAGAAAGAAAATGGAAACACCTAGTAAACAACCTGAAAGCTCTAGCATGACTCATGAAGAAGAGGAAGAAATGCTACATGATATATCAAAATTACAAGACCAAGTGCAACAAATGTCACTCTCACAAAAGCTAACAGAAGCTAAGATAAATGGCGTGGAATCTAAGATAAAGGGTGTGGAAGCTAAGATGAATGGCGTGGAAGCTAAGATGAATGGTGTGGAAACTAATATCAATGGCATGGAAGCTAAGATGAATGGCATGGACGCTAAGATGGATGGCATGGATGATAAGATGGAAGAATTGAAGATAAATTTGAATAAGTTGCTACAAGAAATGGTCACTAATGGTGAAAGGGTAGTAAAGTAAACTCATGATGAGAACAAAAGAAATGTTAATCATGATTTCTTAGACTCTAATGTTGGATCGAATACCCACCATATTCCAAAAATTGATATGAGGAAGTTTGATGGCAAGGATCCCGCAACATGGATACTACAGATGGAGCAATTTTTCGATCTCAATAATGTACAAAACACACAAAAGGTACGTATTGCAACTTTATATTTGGAACCAAATCAGTTTGTATGGTATCAATAGATTTTCTCTCGTAAAAAAATTACCACTTGGGCAATTTTTACAGAAGAAATGACAGCACATTATGAGGATACAAAAAACAACACCTTTTTTAGCCAATTGATAAGTCTCAAACAAAAGGGTTCAATGATGGAGCACATTGAGGAGTTCCAAAAATTGAACATAAGGGTAAAAGATATTCCAGAGGAGCATAGGATTGATGTGTTCATAGGGAATTTAAAGGAGAATATCCAACATGATGTTCGCCTTTGAGAACCTGATTCATTGGAGAAGGCATTTAGGTTAGCAAGAAAAATGGAAAGAAAAATTATGGCAACCAGGAAGCCTACCACTAACAACTATAAAGATGGAAGTGTTGTTGCCCCTAGCCTTCCACAACCTATAAGGTTGACACCACAACAATTGGAAGAAAAAAGAGCAAAAGGGCTTATTTACAGTTGTGATAGCAAATACACTAAAGGTCATAAGTGTGCTGAGAAGAAATTATTTTACATAGATTGTGAAGAGGAAGAAGAAAAGGAACAAGAAATGTCAAAAGAAGAGGATATACTCCAGTAACAAAGCCTAGATAAAGAAGAAATGAATCCGACCATATCTTGTAATGCATTGGTTGGAATTACCACTCCTCAAACCATCAAGATAGAAGGACATATCAAGAAGAAAAAGGTAATAGTGTTGATTGATTCAGGAAGTACCCACAATTGTATTCATTGTAAGATAGCAAAAGAATTTAATTGCTTCCTATATCTATCACCAGAGAGTCAAGTGATGGTTGCAAGTGGAGTAACGATAAATTCCTCTGGAAAGTGCCATAATATCAAGCTATCCATGGGAGAATATGTATTGAATAGCCCAATGCTTTCCATTCCAATGGGAGGTGTTGATGTTGTACTAGGAGTTCAATGGCTACAATCCTTGGGTACAATAGCTTTTAAGTTTCAAGAACTTTTCATGAAATTTTATGCGGAAGGAAAGGAAATTGAATTAAAGGGCATTGCAGGGAAACCGAGAAAGATAATCAGCTCTAACGGTATGAAAAATCTTCTAAAAAAGGAACAACGAGGTGTAATTGCACAATTATGTTTGCTATATGTTTCCACATCGAAATCATCTATTTCTATAGATCTCCAAAAAGTCTTGGACAATCATTCCAAGGTATTTGAGACTCCCAAAGGTCTCCCTCCTATTCGTGATCACGATCATGCTATTCATTTGATTCCAGGAAGTGTTCCTCCAAACATTAGGACGTACAGATATCCCTATTCCCAAAAGAGTGAAATTGAACATATGGTTGCAGAAATGTTAGATGCTGGTATAATTCAACCTAGCCAAAGTTCTTTCTCTGCTCTAGTAGTATTGGTGCACAAAAAGGATGGATCATGGCGCATGTGTCCGGATTATAGGGATCTCAACAAGCTCACTATTAAACATAAGTTTCCCATTCCTGTCATTAACGAATTATTGGATGAATTGCATGGATCAATTTACCTCACCAAGTTGGATCTTCATTCAGGATATCATCAAATCAGAATGAAGAATGAAGACATCCTGAAAACAACATTTAGAACTCATGAGGGTCACTATGAATTTTTGGTCATGCCTTTTGGCCTTACCAATGCACCTTCTACATTTTAAGATTTGATGAATTCCATTTTCAAACCCTTCCTTAGAAAATTTGTGTTAGTATTTTTTTATGATATACTATGTAACAGCCCAAAATAAATATCTAATTAACTTATTAACATTAACTTAAATCAGAGTGGCCCTTACCTAGCCAAATAAACATGTAATTAATTAACTAAATTCAAACTATGAATAGTGCATACTTGTGCTTACCTATGGTAGAAGTAGGCTTACTGCAACAAGGTTTTGGGGACGACTCTCCACCCAACCGTAGGCTCAATTGTGCAAGGATTTGTTACAACTGGCCACCCCCGAGCCCTCAATCAACATACTACTTCCAGTGACTCCTAAGTCTTAGAACACCATTCTCCCAAGAGAATGCAAGATAGAGTCTCGGAATGATGGAATGCAGGGATGCCTCTCATCTTCCTCACCATCTATTAAATAGAACAACATTGGAAGGGGAACCACATGCACACACTCCATGTGTCTACATGCAACTTTTTTTTTATTTTTAGCTTTCTTGTTTTATTTCTTTACTTTTCTTTTGATTTTTAGCTTTTCTTGTTTTATTTCCTTCTTTTTTATAGTTTTTTTTGTTTTATTTCTATTTATTCTTATTTAGAGTTTTAGTATGGTTATTACTATTTTTATTTTTATTATTTTTATTTATTTTCTTTGAATATATTTTTAATATCATTTATTATTTAACAATTATTATTTTTATTATTTAATTTACTTTATGTTGCCAACACCCTCTGTTGAACTAGTATAACCAGCAGGCATCAAAAGTCCCCAACACCCCGGGAAATCTCAAGGAATCTCTGTCCTTTTTCCCACTTTCGGCACCAGGCTAAGCTTGACCCAGTTTGTATCCTAGTCCAAGGCTGGCCCCAAGGCTCGCGCCTGACTCAAACCTCATCTGCCCCAAGGCAGGCATCCAGTCTGGTACTTAATGACCCCAGGCATCTTGCAAGGCTGGCCCACTCCCTCCACAACTACTAAGGTGCACAACCCCAGGCATCGAAGTCCTTTACATCCCTTCCAGACTTCGGCATCCCAATCCAATAACAGGCACCTAGCCTAGAACATCAGGCACTTGGCCTCCCCAAGATGGTCCCATAGCTCTTCAAGAGCTATCCATCAAGAGCTATACACAAGACAAAGGAACCACTGGCATATGTAGTGTTGATTGAGTTTTGTCCCTAGCCCATATGGTGTTACTTATTCTCCCTCATGCGTATGGGCTCGCACGAGATCATCAAATAAACCGGCCCTCTCAGCCCATGTGTGGAGTCCTGTGAATCATCACACCCCAACATGCAACCAATGCATTAACCATACCATCATAGTATCACAGTATCATAGTAATCCACATGCCAAGTCTTGTATGCCATCATGGGAACATTCATCAATGTTAATGGCAACATTATGGCTAATAACGAACTGCATGCTCATGCATAACATAAATTTGTATGCAATTATCGTATACTTCACCTTATGAATACCCTCGTAAGTTAGATCATCAACGTATTTGCATCAAAGACATATCATAACTTCACATAAATGAATTAGATGTCAATAAAACTCATAGCATCATAACTCTTATGCCACATTATGTGCATCATTATCCTCCTACCATGATATCATGAAACATTGTCAATATGTTTTCATCAAGTTGTCAATTGCTTTTCAATAATCATTTCCACTTCTTTCTACTAGGTATTTGATCATTTACACCCATGGTATAATCATCGTTAAATTTCACATGAGCCTCATCATCTTGGGTCTTAATCTCTCATTATATATTCTTCCTTACCCCAGGAAATTTTGGCGAAATTCATTGTTTAAGATATTTACTAGTTATTCCATCATCATCTATTAAAATTCCTTGATTTACATCCATTTACCCTTTGGCTTACTGATTCCAATACTACTATATGCAATTTCATAGGATTTGTTGATTCATGTTGACTTATTTAACAATTAACACTTCATCCACAGAAATATTTTCTTATCTCATTCAAGTTTGTATCTCAATACCATTTGATTGCTTTATCATAAAAGACTCTTTCTTAGATAGTATCATTATTTTAAATTTTGAAATAGTTGGAAACACCACTACCATCATTGTTCATTTAAATGTGAGGTGTTATGTGGAAACAACCTCTTTTAACTTTATGGGAAGTCCTACTCATGAAATATTGAGTGAAAATTAGTCAAGTACAACCTTTATTAATTGACTTTAACTTCTTTTGTCACTATGTACACAATCCTTCACAAGGTATCCTTATAAAATTTCTAGCAACATTCCTTCCTATCTTCCCCGTTTATTATCACTTGGTCATCATGCAACTTCACACCTTCACTTTTTTAAAATATGTAGATCATCATTATGACCATTACCCATCATGTTTCTCGCTCCACTCATCAATACCTTTCTTCTTGATAGAACATCCCTTCATTTCCTCCTACCAAATGTTATTATATATTTTTCTCCTAGTCTTCCATGTCTACTAGCTTAAAATGGAAATTTCTTTACTTTATTCTATTTTGACTTTAATTTCTCACCTCCGGTCATTGTGGTTTCTTTTATTCCTCTTTTAAACATAGCACCAATATACCTTGGAAATGTTGTTACTATTTCCCAACTTGGGTAATCCTTGATAAATAAATTCATTACGATGGCTACCAAATGTAATCCTGTTTTAAGACATCCACCTAAAAAAATTGCCTGATCCTTCATCTTGTTATCCATAATTTATTCATATATTTAGTCACCTATGGAAAACTTACAATGCGGCTCTCCCATTGTTATAGATGTTGTTATGCACACAACTTATCTTCTCCAATCATTCTATTTTATCATACCTTCCAGGTTCCTTAAAATGACCTTCATTATTACCATGATTTTTCAACTTCCCTGGTTGATTGCCAATATTTTCTTCCTTAGATAGACCTTATAGTGATACCTTTAGAGTACCAAGTGATGATTATACCAAACTCTTTCAATATGTTCTAAAATAGGTTGTCTCTTCTTACAGATTTCTTACTCTTGTTGTGATACTTCTTCGCTACCACCTTAATTATCTGATCCAAGTTAGCCATAATCACATGAATTATCATTAGTTATCATCCCAAAAGTTTGCAAGTTTGTCCTTTCCATTTCTCCTTAGACAACTTTGACCATTTTATGCAATTAACCTTGAATCACGAACCTCATGTAACATTATACTCAACTTCTGAACTTTAATCCAAATTTATACGATTTGCCACTAAGACTAAAAGATACCATCCTGTGGTTTATATATATACTGCAAACCCAACTGATTCACTCAAGAATGAAGGGAACTTACAATTGCAATGCAAAATTAAATTTATTAGAAGATCATATTGAGAGAGTTGTGTTCTTGCAATAATATACCCAAGAAATGCCAAGCAACTGCTATCGCTAAAGGAAATGATAACAACAATCCAACCCAATTAGTGAATAGTATGATCAACATTCAAGGAATGTTATCTCTATGTTTCTAGATCAAATTTGAAGAGTAAAATAATGACAGATTGCTAGTGAACAATGATCATCTAAAGGTACTAAAATATCAGAGTTTACCCATTGTAAATTGGAACAGATTTCACTATTTTAGACCACTTTAATTGGTGACAAATTTCAACTTCAATTATCCAAATACTTCAAAAACTGTGTTGTAAAATGAACTAGTGGTGAGTGGTTACACCAGCATTAGAGATTTGTTACAAAAAACATGCCAGCAATTATACATCATTAATTATGGGCAGATTATCACCATCCAAGATTACAAGTTTTTTTTTTTTTTTTTTTCCAATGAATCAATGAGTCATAACAAAACTATATATTTTTAATTAGGCGAGTTGTTTAGAATTTCGCTTTGTTATATGGTTGTAATGGAGAGAACCGTTGTAGTTGATTATAGCACATTTTTTTTTTTTAGAAAATGATAAGAGGACAATCAACTCAAGAAAATGAGATAGTGGTTTTACCATGTAATGAGATTCTAATGCGAACATAGAACCAAAGAATCTACTGCCTATAATGAGAAAACCAATGAGGAACTAATGAATGCACCAAACTTTAAGTTATACCAACGTTATTATGCTGTCAAGATTCCGATTGTTGTAGCTTATTACCAAGAATATATCAGTCCTTAGATACCAAATTGGATAGCAAAACTGCAATGTGATGTGAGTCACTAGATGATCCAATAAATCCACTAATTCACTTTTCAAATGATCACTGAATGCAAGATAAGGAGTACTAATTATCTAGATTCAAGCTTAGTGCCAAATGCAAAGGTAATATATCACAGTAATGTCAAGATCAGACCTATATCCAACCTCTAAAAATATCATATTTCTTAACAGTGAAATAAAGTCACCCGCATATGCATGCAATGATAGCCAAACACTGTAATCAGTCACTCAATATCAAGATTCATCACTGAAGAAGCATAAAATAAGAGCCAAAATACTTAGATTATTGTTGTGATAATTATGCAGTGAATTTTTAACCAGATATGTATTAACCATGCCAAATTTATTCAACAAAGTTTTGAAGATTCTTGATTCATTTCAATCTACTGTTTTGTATATTTTTCCCCTATTGCACGGCATGCAATCAGACCATTGCCAAATTTGTAACTGTGTGATTGATCATGCAAATTATGAATAATCACTAATTTTGTAGTATTAAAACTTAGAGAATTGTCTCAACGTAAAATCAAAATTCCAATGAGTAAAGCTTAAGAATATTAGTGGCAGTATTGTTTTAAGAAGGTACTTGAATTCTGAAAGAAAATTCACCATGACTTTAGAAATTATACGTCACACCAATATTAAGTCTATAGATTCATGACCTTATGTGCTAAGATAAATTGAAATTATGTGTTGTAGAGTGAATTATTTTAAGTATCTGTTTAAGCAATCATAATTTATGTTAGAAGAATTAAATGGACTGCTTTTAACAAAATAAATCATTTAAACAAATTTATTGAATGTATCTTGAGATTCTTATGGGTATTAAATGATTACTCTAAGGAATTCTAAGAAATAAAACAACCAAATAAATATTCCACACCATAAAGAAGAGACACCACCACCCGACCCAGAACCGGATCGGATCACTGGGAAGGCTATCTCTCCCCAACACAAAATAAAATCATTTTATTAATTATATGGCCTGCCTGCAAGCGAACCTGCGAAGGCAACACCATCCCTCAAATTACAATACATTTTAGCCATAATAATTTCCCAGATAAGACATAAAATTTCCTGCATAAAACATAAGATTGTAAGCTTGCGGCCATGGCTATGCGTGTTCCTGCAAATTCCATTGTTCTTTTCGATAACCATGTCAAGAAATCTGCACACACTATAAGGTCAATAGTACCATTTACATAGTCAATAGTACCATTTTCTCATGCAAGGAATAATAATAGCCCGATCACATAATCTCCACCCACTCAAATGCCTTAATAGAAAGTGCTCTTAAAAATCTTCACTTATAATCAATATTCATAGGTTCACAATCTTAAATATAGTTTTTCAATTAATTAATATATATAGAATATTCCAAAAATAAGTTATCAAATTTCTCTTTTATGCTTAATTAATCCACTTATGACTTGTGACTTTCAATCATCGTTGCACTTGAAATAATTTATAAATAAGACAAATTGTAAAGAAAATAAAGGCATTCCGGGCGCTCTCTTACCAAGAGCCAACCTGAACACCCATCGATACAATTATAAAAATTACTTTTTACAGCAACCAGAAAATACAGTAGTGCTGATACAAATAAAATGTTCAGAGAACGAGGAAACATTCGGTTTCATAATTAACACGTGACTGGTGTCCTTGCAAATTTTTTCATTGTCGTTCTAAAAGAGAGATAATCAATTTTTTTTTTTAATCTTTGAGAAATAAATGGTTGACATGCCTCAAAAAATTAGAAATTAATCTCTTCAAGCCACAAAAATCGAGAGTTCTGGCAATGGCGGTGGATTGTTGTAGATATTAGGTTTAGCTTCGCCAAGAGCCATTGTGAAGTTTCTTCTCTTCTTATGTCTCTCACCCGACAAAATTTGGACCGAGCATGACACATTTTAGGTGAGAGCACTTTACATAAAAAAAAAAACCGAGAAGGGGCTAAAAATAGAGGAAGAGGGAAGTACACTGAGTGAAAACAATACTCAAAGCTTTGCATTTTTCTTTTAAAAATAGAGAAAATTCAAGGCGAATGTATTAGAATAAATCAAGTTAGAGGCAGCAAAGAATGGCCGGCTTAAATAATGAAAAACTTATGGTAGCTTTCAACATAACATTCCAATTTATCCATGAATATCGTGCCCGATTGATTTTTTTTTTCTTTTTCTTAAAGAAATCGACAATAAGCTTGGCTAATTTGAGCATAGTTCTTGAATTTATAGTCGAATAGGTTTCTCTTCGTTAATTTATATAATTCATCCGCAGAAATTGAGGCTTCTTTGGCTATCAGGGAGACAAAAGACTCTGTGTATTAAACAACAACTAGACTCATCAGCATAAGTAAGAAGATATCTTCACTGTCTACATTATGCAAATTGTACAGGAAATGTATCCAATACTGTAATTTTGGCAAAGCAGCAACATGTACTTGAATATCTTTTCTTCTGACGCAAAGAAAAAGCTAAAACGTTTCTGCTAAGGCAAAGGCATGCAAATTAGAAAGCCATAGCAGAACAAGATACTACTGGTTTGACGAGGGAGGTTATTGCAGCGATGGCGAGCGGTGAAGGTAACACATGGGAGCTGGATCAGAAACTGGACGGGAATATGGATGCCGAAACGTCATCTAACTTCTAAAACCTGTGCATTTCATTTGTTAATAAAGATCAAATCTACATAATATGATGGATGTCACAAACCCCAATATCAAGGAGCCGACATTTATGAGTTTATAAATAACCAAAGATTGGTACTCATAAAAAAATGACGATCTTTTATGATGAATATGTTCAAAAGAAGCATACAGAGAAAAATGTAGTAACTACTCGCCGAGTTAAATTATTGAAAACTTACTACTTTTCAGATTATTCAAATAGAAAATCATAGAGTCTCGCTTATTAAGGAAATCATTTTTACCTTTGTCCTCACACCAGTGATTGTCCGAATCGAAATCAGTGATAAACTTGCATGGCAAGATCACACGGGATTATATGAGAATAATATAGTAAAAGCGAAATTTTGAAATCTTGAAACCGCTCTATAAAGTAAGAGGTAAAAATGTGTTCCTGTAACGTTATTAGAAATCAGTTCATGGCCACATGAAAATGAGCTGCAATATCACTTATCTGTCTAAATGGTGAAATGTCATATAATCTATAACCCCTCAATATTTATCAGAAAAAAAATTCTTTACACTGATTTTATAAAAATTAAAACGATAACCTTTCTCCCAAAAATTTGATTTTCCCCTAAATAAAAGAAACTCAAAGCAATTGAGGTGAAAGCTCAACGATAAAAATTACGGAGGTCAAAGCTCAACGATGAAAATTACCGACTATGTAAAGTGAATAATAGCCTCACAAACTAAATTATAGATTCCAATTTTCTCAAAATCAAGTTCAAATACTGTAGATATTTTTTCTCATAAATGTTAACAGCTCTCCCAAAAGAAATCGATAAATCATTTAGATTGAATTTTTCTATTAAAATGTCTATAGGTCCTCAGAGTTGAACCTGCTTTGATACCATATGTAATAGCCCAAAATAAATATCTAATTAACTTATTAACATTAACTTAAATCAGAGTGGCCCTTACCTAGCCAAATAAACATGTAATTAATTAACTAAATTCAAACTATGAATAGTGCTTACCTGTGCTTACCTATGGTAGAAGTAGGCTTACCGCAACAAGGTTTTGGGGACGACTCTCCACCCAACCGTAGGCTCAATTGTGCAAGGATTTGCTACAACTGGCCACCCCCGAGCCCTCAATCAACGTACTACTGCCAGTGACTCCTAAGTCTTAGAACACCATTCTCCCAAGAGAATGCAAGATAGAATCTCGGAATGATGGAATGCAGGAATGCCTCTCATCTTCCTCACCATCTATTAAATAGAACAACATTGGAAGGGGAACCACATGCACACACTCCATGTGTCTACATGCAACTTTCTTTTGATTTTTAGCTTTCTTGTTTTATTTCTTTACTTTTCTTTTGATTTTAGCTTTTCTTGTTTTATTTCCTTCTTTTTGATAGTTTTTTTTGTTTCATTTCTATTTATTCTTATTTAGAGTTTTAGTATGGTTATTACTATTTTTATTTTTATTATTTTTATTTATTTTCTTTGAATATATTTTTAATATCATTTATTATTTTTATTATTTATTATTAAGTGATTTATTTATTATTATTTATTATTTCTATTATTAATTATTATTTATTTATTATTTATTATTATATTATTATTTATTATTTATTATTAAGGGGAGGGATATTACATACTAATCTACAACAAGTCTTGGAAGGATCGCGTTGAACATGTTGACAGGGTGCTATAATTATTGGAGGAGAAACAATTATATGCAAAAAGATCCAAATGTTTCTTTGGAGTACAAGAGGTGGAATATCTGGGTCATATTGTATCTCATGAAGGAGTTAAGGTAGACCCTAGCAAAATTAAAGCAATTAAGGAATGGAAAATCCCCACATCCATAAAGCATTTGCGAGGATTTCTCGGGTTGACAGGGTATTATCGCAAGTTCGTTAAGAATTATTGGAAAACAGTAGCACCTCTAACAACATTATTGAAGAAAGATGCACTTTCATGGACTCCAGAAGCAACAAAGGCCTTCGAACATCTTAAAGAGGCAATGTGCCAGGCACCGGTATTAGCTACACCAGACTTCACAAAAACCTTTATTGTGGAATGTGATGCTTCAGGAAATGGAATTGGTGCTGTTTTAATGCAAGATAAAAGACCCATTTCTTTCGAAAATCGTCCAATCAAGGGAAAGTATTTACACAAAGCTATTTATGAGAAGGAAATGTTGGCAATACTACATGCACTTAAGAAATGGCGACCCTACCTAATGGGAAGACACTTCAAGGTAAAAACGGATCATGATAGCCCAAAATACTTTTTAGAACAAAGATTATCCTCTAAAGAAAAACAAAATTGGGTCACAAAGATGTTGGGTTATGACTTTGAAATCATCTACAAAAAAGGAAAGAAAAATGTTGTGGCAGATGCACTCTCAAGAAAGGATGAGGATGTGGAAGCATTGTTGTGCGTCATTTCTATTATCCAACCAGATTGGATAAATGAAGTAAGGGGGGAATGGAAGAATGACGAAGAAGTGTGGGCACTTATTCGAAAGTTACAACAAGATTCCAGTACATCTGATACATTTAGCTGGAAAAATGATTCGTTATGGTACAAAGATCACTTATACCTCTGTAAGAATTACCAACTCAAACAAAAGATTCTTCTGGAATTGCACGCTTCTCCCTTAGGAGGGCACTCAGGATTTTTAAAAACTTACCACAGGGTTAAGAAGGAATTTTTTTGAGATGGCCTTAAATCGGATATTCAAAAGTTTGTGGTGGAATGTTTGGTTTGCCAACAAAATAAAGCTAAAAAAATTAAGACACCAGGTCTATTACAACCTTTATCCATTCCAAGCCAACGTTGGGAGGCGGTTTCAATGGATTTTACCACAGGTTTACCCAAGTTTGAGGGAAAGAGTGTCATCATGGTGGTAGTTTACAGACTTACCAAGTATGCACACTTTTGTGCATTATCACATCCATTTAAAGCCAGTACAGTTTCTACTGCATTTATGGAAACAATTCAAAAGCTACATGGAAACCCAAAGATTATTGTAAGTGACATAGATCCCATTTTTACTGGAAATTTTTGGACAGAATTATTTTCTTGTCTTGGTACTCAGTTAGCTCATAGCTCATCTTATCATCCTCAATCTGATGGGAAAAATGAGATAGTAAACAAATGTTTGGAAGGATATCTTTGTTGCTTTGTATCTGATAAACAGACACAATGGGTCAAATGGTTGCCTCTGGCTGAATGGTGGTATAACACTTCCTTCCATAGTGCAACGAAAATGACCCCATTTATGGCACTTTATGGATATCAGCCACCATCCATCACATCATATTTAAGAGAAAATTCTAAGGTTCAAGTAGTGGAACATCACATCAAGCATCAACAACAAGTTCTCCAACTCTTAAAGGATAACCTTGTGTTGGCACAGAATAGAATGAAACAACAAGCAGATCAACATCATAGCGAAAGAAGTTTTGATGTAGGTGACTGGGTATTCCTATGGCTACAACCATATAAACAAATGTCCCTCAAGTAAGCTAAGAAGGATAATAAATTATCACCAAAGTATTATGGTCCGTACAAGGTGTTGCAAAATATTGGTACTATGGCATACAAATTGGAGCTTCCTACAGCTTCTCGAGTGCACCCAGTTTTCCATGTTTCATGTTTAAAGAAGGTTATAGGTGACAAGCTCCCAGTTCAAACAATATTGCCAGAACTTGACGAGGAATGAAAAATTATATTAGAACCAGAAGCAGTCAAAGAAACAAGAACTCGACAGCTACAAAATCGATCCATTTCGAAGTATCTCATCAAGTGGAAGAACTTATCCGCTGAAGATTCCACATGGGAGGATGAGAATTTTATACAGAAGCATCCAGAACTACTCAAGCGTTGAGGACAACACTTTTTTGAAGGAGAGGGGCATGTTAGGTCCCTATAACACTAATGATTCCCCCATTACTATTGTAGTTGTATCCCTTATTAATATTGTTGTGCCCCTATTGTCCCCATATTGTTATTACTGTGCCCCATAGAATCCCTCTATTGTTATTTTTGTGCCTTTATATTATTATTGTTAGGTCGGCTTGGTTATATTGTGACTCCTTAAACTCCTATATATAGAAAGGAGGTTTTGTCATTTGAATCATCCAAGAATTGTTCATTTATGTAATGTAAAGGAGGTTGTCCCCTCGAAGAGGTTGAATTCTAAGGCGTTGATCTATCTTTTCTATCTTTTTGTGCGCTGGTTTCATAATAGCAACCTACACTACTTAAATTTGATTTCATGAAGAAAGGAAACTGAGCAAAGAACAAGATACATAATACACTGTTATTTTTGGACAACATAGTCCCCAGAAAAAACCAATGTGGGAAAATTGTTGCAGTAGCTTTGAGGGTTTATTTATTATGCAGGAGAAAATTTTGAATGCAAATGTTGGTTGCCCTCCCGGAAAACCAGTGAAAGAGAAAATACAATGGCAGAAAATTAGAGTGAGTTTTACCTCACTTCACCCAGGAGATTTTGGTTGATCCGGCAAGAAGACTGGCTAACCCTGGCTACCTCTGCGCTGGCCCTGCGTCAATGTTTCGGGCTCTGCGTCAGCCTTGTGCTATCTCTTATGCCCATTACATCAACCTTCCCAGCTGTTCTGACAGTTCCCCGACAGTTTTGGCTTTCTGCGTGCAGGTCAGATTTCTTCTTCTGCGCTGGTCCTTCTGGCTTTTCGTTAGGTTTGTGTGGGCCCAGATTCGCCCAACATCAGTCCTACTGGCTGTTGCACTACCTCCACAAGATTCTATCCACCTCTCTATCAATATTCCCAAATTATCCTTGCCCCTCTACTGCAACTGATCACTCAGTTCAGATTCTCAGCTTCCTAGCCCTAGAAATCAAACTCCAAATCAATATGTTCTCTTCGTGTGTGTTTCTAAATGAACCCCAAACCTCCTTCTTATACTTTTCTCATTGAGACTGCAACGGCTTAGATTAAGTCTCTAATCAATGGCTAAGATTAAAACATGACTTGATCTACCTTCTAAATCATTCTCACCCATATTTTGATTAATACCCATTAATATTTTAATTTCCCTAAGTTGAGACTTAGGAACCCCATTAAAAATATTAATTATTTTAATAAAATACAATCTGGGTGGAATTTCACCAAACGGTTTTTGGGTTTTTAGAACTCATGTTCCTTAGCCTCTCCACCAATTTTCATGTTTAGAGCACAAACAATGCTACCAAAAACTAACAGACCTGTTTTTATAAGATATCCTATGAACCTAGTTTTAACATGGCATATATCTTGGTTTTCTTGATCTAAATATTAATATGAAAGACTTTGGTCATGTACTTCACTTCCTAGTGATGAAGGCTACTAAGGTTCACCTTCTTTTGCACTGATGTGTAGACAATCTTTTCATCCACATTAAAGCTTATGCACTTGATTTCTCAAAATTTTCTAAAATATTTATTTTCTTCGAATCCTTCTTTTCTTTTTTCAGGTTCATCTTTAGATGCATATTCCAACACTTCTCCTCAGTGTGACCATCAATGTGTCATTGGTTCCAATTATTGCTATGATCATTGCACTCATGTGTGGTGGCTACTATATTCTTATATAGATAGTTTTGATTCGAATCATCTACAATATTGTGTGCCTCTGGTCGACGTTTCGAATCCCAATGTGGATCCATCTTCAGGACAGAAGTGATAGATTGAAAGAGGAGCTTACCAACCAGAACAAATAAATTTCAGGTCAGCCGCTCTTCTTTCAATCTTAATCCTTGAATTTTCGAGAAAACAGATCTCATTCCATATATCCCCTCCATACAGGGAAATTATGTTAGATTTTAAGCTTCTGTGGCTGTCATTTAGAGATTTTTGATTCAGATCATCCACAGTATTGACTTCTGTCCTAAAGATGGATCCACGTTGGGATTCAAAACATCGATCAGAGGCACACAATACTGTAGATGATCTGAATCAAAAATATCTAAATGACAACCACAAAATCTTAAAATCTAGTATATTCTTATCATTTAACCCTTTCCACTTCTTCTTTCATTATTTGGAATATTCTTGCTCTTTCTACTTTGAATCATTTGATTTCCCTTTCGTTTGGATTATCTTTTCTATATACTACACCTATGCACAAGCCTTATCTATTATTCTTGGCTTGAATAACACAACTTTCTTTCCTAGATGGTTGTGTGTATCGCTTAGATACTTGAGAAGTACATATGGGCTCTTGTAAGAGATACCTAGCATGATGACCATCTTCCTGAACTCAATGGTGTACTCCTATACACTTTGTCCCTGTCTCTACTTAAAGTACTGCCATCAAATCCATTGGTCCTATACATACTTGATAAGGTTAAATTAGAACTTAATGAGGGTTTTAGAGTCCTCTGAATTAGTTACTAGTATATCACCCTCTAACCTAAGTGTTTATGTATGGCTTTCCCACAAGGACAAAGATTGGATCTCTAAGTTTAGTCTAATAAATGTTATTTTTTTCTTCTCATCTATATGGTGAATGCTAAATAAACTTCTAATTGTTGCAATTAGTAATTAAGTTTTATTACATCAATCTCACCTTACTATAGCTAAGTTATGCCGACCTTTGTTTCCATCATGAATAGGGATTATGGATAGGTGATTGCACTAGAACTCAACTATTCTTTTTTGGATTATTTCCTTGAATCCTTTTGTAAATCTTCATGATATATTAATTTCCCATTTGATGTCACCTCTGAGTTGGAACCTCCATCCACTCCAATTCCAAGCTTGTCTGTTAAAGCTACCATAAGGATGTTCATATTGTCAGTGATGTTGGTAACATGTGATTTCATCCTCATGAATCTCTTTTCTATTGAATTAAAGGGGTTATTGTTAATATACTCGTTGGCCATGACTAGGGGTCTACAAATTTTTGCTTTAATTATTTTTCTATCCCCTACAACTTCCCACAATATTCCCCAAAGAAAATTTCTTTGATACCAGTATGATCTGTAAAGCACCATGGATATTCCATTGGAAAGTTCATCACAATAGATTTGATAAAATAAACTAAAATATATACTATGAAGGTTAAATTATTTTAGATTCCATATTTGTTAATTAATAACTCTTTTATGCATTAAATAGATAATATATGGAAAATAGAGAATAGGGATACAATTAAACACTATCCACAATGAAGACAAATATTTTTTATGGGAAACACTTACATGAGAAAACCTAGTTAGAAGATGGGGTTGCTATATGCTCTTTTCTCTAATATGGAAATAATGCAAGTACAAAGCAAGAGGCCCTCTCTATGTAGTTACTAAATACCTACGTCATTAGGTTGTTATAGAGTGATGAAACCATCAATTTTGCTCTCTAACTCCCATTCTTAGTTTCTCTATTCTATTATAGAACAAGATAAAGTAGCATAAAATGGAACGCATCCTCCTCTTAGTGGCTTGATTTTAGCATGGACTAATAGCCAACTAGGGGTCATGTTTGACTCCTTCAATTCTCAACGAGACTTACAACTTTGGCCCTTATAGTGTATTCTTCATAGTGAACACGTAGCTAGCCCCTTTTGCAAGAGTAGTGAGGGTTGACATGGAATCCTCAGGAAGCATAAATTTTCCATGAAAACTCTTATTGAAATATTTATTGTAGCTGTTGGGTGCAGGAATTACACTTAAGTAAACTCCTCAACACTTAAATTGTCAACCCGGGGGATTCGTAAACTTAGAGACGAAGCACAGGAAATGCTAGAGATGGTATGAATATTTCTAATATCAACCCCTACTTTCTTTAAAGGAAAAATTACATAATCAAACTATAGAAGGAAAAGGCAACTTGAACCATCAAAATAATCCAAGGCTGGAACAAGAAGAAATGTACTTGCAAAAGAGATTTAGAAATAAAAGAAGGCAATTACTCTAGTTGACTATTGATTAACTACTGAGAATGGTTTTATTTAGCAAAGACACCTTAGCAGTCTTCAGTAGATGGGCCCCTTCAAACCTGCTTATGTCAAGATGTTGATCTTGCACTAGTGCAGTCTGCTTGCACTAGTGCAGGAACAACAATTTATGCAGAAGGTGTAAAGTAATGTCTTGTACTAAAAGTGCTTTTCTTCATGCAAGGGCTTTGAACTTTCTCAAGTCCAAAGCACTCAAATCTAGTACCAAGAAACTGGTTCTTGTACCTGATCAGAGCTTCTTACACTTTAACTTTTTAATTCTTGAAATCAATACTTAATTACTGCAAGTGTTATGAAACCAGATTGCATAGCAAAAGGATGAATGTCTGCAGAAGTGAAGAAACAATATTTTCAAGCTATCATGTTATGAAATGTTAATGAAAACAAGAAAGCTGTTAGAAGTAAACTAAAGAGGCTTACTGCATCACACTATCTATCACTAGTGCAAGAACAGTTCTCCTGCTCAGACCAGGGGAAAACCAAACCAATCATGCAGAAAGTGAATAGCACACCAACGTGCACTGGTGCAGGTAATTTCTCCTGCTCAAACCAGGTGGGGAAAACCAAACCAATCGTGCAGAAAGTGAATAGCACAACAACGTGCACTGGTGCAGGTAATTTCTCCTCCTCAAACCAGGCGAGGAAAACAAAACCAATTGTGCAGAAAGTGAATAGCACACCAACGTGCACCAGTACAGGTAATTTCTCCTGCTCAAACCAGGCGGGGAAAACCAACTCAAAATCAGATGCAGAAAAGGAAATTTAACTACTTCAAGCTGCAGATCTACTTCCACTCAGACAAAAATTCAAATGCTGTAAAGTGAATCACACTTGACAGTTCAAAAACATAAATTACAAGATCAGAAAAGAGGGAAAATATGCTGGGTTGTTTGGGCCCTAGCCAACCATCGTGTTTCCCTTTCAAATGGAAATGCTACTCAGTACTGAATCGATTCATCAACTGTTAAACATAAAGAATAAAATTCATGAAGCGTAAGGTAGAGCTCTTCTTATTAAATCATCAAAGCAAGTACATGCATGATTACATATCCAGCCCAGATTTGGGCAATAACAAAAGATAGGCCTGTTACGGCCTTCCTGGTTCTACTCTCTATTCTATACAATTCTATCAACCATTATGCATCTCATCCTATTTACATTTCTTTTTATATAGATCCTTGGCCGAAGGCCAAAAGGATCGTTTAACTCATTACATAGCCGATTGCAGAATAAGCTTTCGTTACAACAAAATACATAATTGATTACAAAATAAGCTTTCGTTACACCAGATTACATAACCAATTGAAAAATAAGCTCTCGGCCTCCACAATTAGATATTTTAACAGAACAGGTCGTGGCTATCTCCAGTTGTTCGTTCCACCTAAGTCCGATCTCAACTACTCTAGATTGACTTGCTGTTATAACTGGGACTCGGCTGCCTTCAGATATGTTCTGTTGTTTGTGGCTAAGGCGGTGCAAAATTGGGCAGCAATCTAAGAGATCCAGATTTGCTGCCAAGATTCGCGGCGTTGGCACTGGTGCGAGATCTGGTCTGCACTTAAAATCAGTGGTCAAGGTGAGCATTTAACTATTAAATAACATAGGAGGTAATGATAAGTTACAAAAGTAATTTTAAGTAGGAAATCACGTAATAAATAGTTAATAAATGCTAAGTTAAATTAAAAAATGTAAAATATGAAGTTAATGCAAAATGTGTCATCGTTCTCGCACTAGTGCAAGATGAGGGCGCATAATATAAGTAAAACAAGGGTAAATAGTTATGATTTAGGAAGGGAAAAATGGTAAAAAAGGATGCAAATTAGGGAACTAACATCCTCCCATCCCTAAGCTATTGTGTGTCCTCACACAACTCTTTACCTCTTGCAAAAAACTTCAAAATTATGAGCACTCCAACTCAATCCTGTTCTGGCACGTTGTCCTTAGGTTGCACTATTTTAGCCTTCTTGTTTTTGATGTGCCTTACCTTCTTTGCTACCTTTTTCAACCACCTAAAACAGTGTCCAGCCCGATATTTCCAAAATCTAACCTTGCTTTTCTTTTGTTTGAGCTCTGAGATTTTGCATGCAATACCGGGGAATCGACCTTCATAAATAAAAATCTAACCGTTCATCCTCCGTATCTCCGATTTATTTGCTATATATACTCATCATTTTCTGGACAGGCCAAATTGGTACGTGCGGCGGCGGTTTAACGGTTAAGTGCAATGATAATCACAGTGAAGGGACGTTTAGGATAAATGGAGGAGCGGGGGAATTATGAGTGAAAGACGTTTCAAATCATGGCGGAGCGGGGTAAATTATATGCAAGCAACAATTAACACAATTCTTACATTTCTTCATAATTACAAAAAATACTTCGCATTCATTAAAAAAGGATCATGATTTCTACTTAAAAACTTTGTACTTTTAACTAATTTCCTCCTAGGTAGTGTAATAGCATAAATAATCATTGATGACATAAAAAGACGTCATATAACTTTCCATAATGACCACTTTCTTATGTCATATGATAACTTGTACTATGCTGCCAACGAAGTGCATGCTCGTATTGATCTTTGTACTGCTTAAATCATATCGTTCTGCTGGTACTTTTCTGCTCATCTTATCACATAGGACAACATGCTTGCACTAGTGCAAGCATAATATTAAGACAGAGAATTAAAATATAGGCTGGATTTCACATGATTTCCTCAACTTTGTTTTGAAGTTTGCTTCGCCCTTTCTGATGTTTCAGAGCACATCCTTTTGCTTCTTCATATGCAAGATCCTACAATAAACCATGAGGGAATAAAGGAGTGGGAAAGGGAAATTTTAGAATGGGAAGGAATTACGTTACAGGGATCCAGAAAAGTACCAAAAGAGGGAATAAATGGAAGCGGGATAGGAAAAAAAATTCAGGGTTAAAGTGGGATTTCTTCGAAACGGACAGGGTAAATTTAGAAGAATGTGGGAAGGTCAATATTCTGGGATAAAAGAAGAAAACTGAGGGAGTGTGGAATATGAAGAAAGGCAGTTTCTTTTTTTTTGGAAAATCTGCCTGCACTAGTGCAAGAAAAATAACTGCAGCGAAAATTAAGCGTTACTTGAATAAAAAATATCCATGCTAATTACCCCAACTGTATAAAGGTTGGTTCTGATGAACCTGCTTCTACTTGGTGGTAGCTTAGCACATCTAAAGATCAAGCAACATTTTCTTTTTATTAGGAATTTTTGATCTTCCTGCCAGCAAGCTAGTTTTCAGGTTGATCCTTCTGCAATCATGTCAGCAAACTGATTTTCATAATTACAGGAAAATATTTTTTTCTTTATATATATATATATTTTATTTCTTTCTTATTATTATTATTATTTTTTTTTTTGAGAAGAAGAAAAATTCATGTCTCCAAAAAGTTGGTATTACCATTTTCCACTACCGTCCCAAATTGTTGTTGGACTTGTTGTGAAAAATCCTTCTTGGTAAGTGGCTGAAAGTACTTCTTTAATCTGTGTCCATTTACCAAGAATGCTGAATCTTTTCCATCAATAGTTTTAAATTCAACTGCTCCATTCTCGAATACTCAGATCACTTCATAAGGTCCCATCCACCGTGTATGGAATTTCCCTTTAAAATTTTTAAATCTAGAATCATAAAGGAGCACCCAATCACCTGGTTGAAACTTCTTTTTCTGAATAAACTTGTCATGCCATTTCTTACGTTGCTACTGAATTAGTATGTTTTGTTGAACAACATCCCTTTAAAATTCATCTAGCTCATCTAATTGGAGAAGACGTTGTTGCCGTGTCTCAGAGAGATCTAGTCCTAACTGGACTGCAGTCCTGAAAGTTTTGATCTAGAATTCAATTGGTAACAAAACCTGTTTGCCATATACCAGCTCATATGGTGTATATCTCATGCTATTTCTCCAAGTGGTTCTATATGCCCACAAAGCTTCTGGTAATCTTTCAGCCCAGTCTTTTCAATGCATATTGACTGTATTTGTAAGAATGGACTCGATCACTTTGTTTGTAGATTCCACCTGGCCATTTGCTTGCGGGTGATACAACATGGACTTCCTGTGTTGGATCTTGTATTGCTCCATTACACCCTGTACCAAATTAGAAATAAACTGCGGACCATTATCAGAAACAATTTCTCTAGGCACATCAAATGTAGTAAAGATTTCAGTAAAAAGAAAATCAACAACAACTTTTTTCTGTTGCAAAAGAAACAGATTTAGCTTCTACCCATTTTGTAACGAAATCTATACAAACCAAAATATGCTTTTTACTTAATGATGTTGGATTTATTGGCCCTATAAAATCAATAGCCCATTTTTCAAATGGCTCAATCATAAAATTGAGGGCATAAAGGCATTTCATTGGTTTGATTAGGCTAGCCCATTCGCTGACAGCTATCACAGCGCTTGACATACTGTTTGGCATCCGTAAACAAGGAAGGCCAAAAGAAACGAGTGCACAATACTTTATATGCAGTCCGCTTATCAACGAAGTGGCCTCCACAAGGTTCATCATGAGCAGATTTCAAAATGTCAAACACTTCCTATTCTCTTACACATCTATGGATAATCAGATCTGGGCCTGTGTAAAAGAGATCTCCTTGAATCCAAGAGTATGCAGCACTTTTCTAAATAATATTCTGCTTTTCACGAGTGGACAAGTGGGGTGGTGTTTTCCCAGTAACCAAGTAATTAGCAATGTAAGAAAACCATGGAGAATCTGTTGACATAGCAAAAAGATGTTCATCTGGAAAGTCATCATTAACAGGAGTTGTTTTGCCAGGATTATCTAATCTAGAATGAGAATTCGCTACAACATTAGATTTTCCTAGTCTATCAACAATAGTAATATTAAACTCCTGCAACAATAGTAACCACCTAGTCACTCTACCACTAGTTAAAGGTTTTTTCATCAAATATTTAATTGTGGAATGATCAGTATGTACAAATATTTCATATCCCGTAATATAGTGTTTTAACTTATTAATTGCAAAAATCACAGCTAAAAACTCTTTCTCTGTAACTGTATAGTTTAATTCAGCAGAAGACAAATTTTTACTAATATAATAAATAGCATAGGATTGCTTATTTTCCTCTTGTCCTAGAGCTGCACCAATAGCCAAATCTGAAGCATCAGAGGAAATATGAAAAGGCAGAGACCAGTTAGGACCTCTCAGAACTGTGCCTGTACTAATATTTCCTTCAATGTTCCAAAAGACTGTTGGCAAGCTGTAGTCCAAGAAAATTCACTATCCTTAGCTAGAAGTCTAAAAAGAGGAACAACTATCTTAGAAAAAATTTCAATGGATCTTCTATAGTAACTAGCATGTCCTAAAAAATCTCTTACTTCCCTTTGAGTTTTGGGTGCAGGAATATGCAGAATGATTTCAATCTTTGCTGGATCAACCTGGATACCTTTACTGGAAATCAAATGGCCAAGTAACACCCCTGCTTTGCACATAAATCTGCATTTCTTGTCACTCAAAGCAAGATGGGTTTCCTCACACCGGAGAAGTACTTTTTCCAAATTTTCAAGAGCTTCCTGAAAAGAATCACCAAACACAGAAAAGTCATCCATATAAATTTCCGCAAATTCTAGATCAGCAAAAATAGCAAAGGCTTCCCTTTGAAAGGTAGCCGGGGCATTACATAAGCCAAAGGGAAGCACGTTATAAGAAAATGTACCCCATGGACATGTAAAAGTAGTTTTATCCTGATCTTCAGGTGCAATCTATATCTAGTTATAACGATTAAAGCCATCCAAAAAAGAAAAGTATTTCTTTCCTGCAAGGGTATCAAGCACCTGATCAATGAATGGGAGAGGGAAATAATCTTTGAGAGTGGATTTGTTTAATTCTCAATAATCAATACAAATATGCCATCTTCCATCCTTCTTAGGTACTAGTACTAATGGACAGACCCACTGACTATCAGAAATAGGATAGATAAAACTGACATCCAAGAGTTTCTATACTTCTTCTTTCACAATATATCTTAGCGCTGGATTCATTCGCCTTTGGGGTTGTCGAACAAGTCGGGCTCCTTCCTGAATATAGATATGATGTGTGCAGGTTTCAGGAGGGATACCCCTCATATCTTCATAACCCCATGCAAAGGAACTAAGATGGTTTCACAACAAATTCACAAGCTGCTCTTACTGAGATGAGTCCAAATCTGAACTAATATACAAGGATTTACCAGGGCTAATCTCAACAAGAGTAGTATCAGGCTCAAGAGTACTCAAGGGAGTGGTCAAATGCAGTGGTGCAGAAGAATGAGGATCATGATATTCTTGAAAATCTAGGCTGAAAATTTGGCTGAAGGGCTCAAAATTAGGCATTGTGTCTAGATTATTCAGGAAGTCTTGAATCTCATCTTCTTGTGAGGACCCAGTATAATGATGGATAAGGGAGATGGGCTAAGTCTCATCATCGCTACTTTGATCCAACCACAAAGTATCTCGAAGGTCCTGAATGGATCTGGCAGGGGGATATAGGGTAACTTTCTTCCTAGAGTCTCCATGTGAAATATACATATCACCAGAATGACATCCAATATATGCATCGGCGGTAGCAAGCCATGGTCGACCCAAGATCAAAGGGTGTCCTCCTACTGGGTTCTTTGGCTGAAGCACAATGAAATCAACAGGATATTCCCAAGAATCTAATGAAATGATCACATCATCCAATACTCCTTCTGGCTTAATTTTAGATCTATCTACTAAGTCAAGCACAATGGGAGTAGGACGAAGGTGGGTTAACTGAAGTTGATCCATGGTTTGCTTAGTCATGACATTAATGGCTACCCCCAAGTCTATAAGAACATTAGAGACAAGGACATTACCAATCTGAACTGAGACAACAAGGTTTCCAGGATCAGTATATTTTTCCATAGATACACATCCTATCATTAACTCTGCTGCCCTACCAACAAATTGAATGGTTTGGGGTTCCAATTTCTTCCTCCCGGGTTTCTTGAGACAGAGTTTCTTAATAATCTTAGTACAAATAGGGATCTCTTTGATGGCTTGAAGCAAAGGTATCTTAATGAAAAGATTCTAAAGCTCTGATGCCAAGCTAGTCTCAGAAATAGGCTCACTTCTTTCCATAACTAGCCTCTCTGGGAAGGGAGGCTAGTTGGAAGAAGGTGGCAAGGATCCAAAGGGTAAGGGCTGTTTGGTGACTGCTTTCGGAGAATGGTTAGGAGTTTCCTCTTCTCCTTTCTCTTCAACAATCACTGTGGGTCGGTTCTGATTTTCTGATGTTACAGTCCTTCCCGATCTTAACTGGATATCATGAACCCCAACTGGAATAGACTGGTACTCAAATGATAAAGGTGGGTTTGTTACATAAATCATTTGCACTGCTTTGTTATTGTTAGGATTAGGCATAGGTTGAGTAAGCAATTGAGTAGGTCGAAAGGGTGGAGGTAAAGGCAATGGTGGGTTAGGATGACTAGACAGTTGCGGTATTGAATTTTGTGTATGAGGATATGACTGCATAGGTGGCTGGTAGGAATATGGGGAATGAGTTGACCCTCTCCAACCTGGCTACCATGGTTGAGAAGGTTGTCCATGCTGATATTGATTTCCATACTGCCACTGCTGATTAGTGTTAGGATAAGAATATGCATGTGAATTATAACCAAAATAGTGTGGAGAAAATTCAGGAGCCATACCTGCACCTACCTAAGGCCAATTTCTTCTTGCTCCCATAGCATTCAAGTATTCAGCTTCAGGCTACCCTCCTGTAAATACAGCCTTAAGTCCTGGTATGGAGGGACATTTTTCGATGGTATGATCCTTTGAACAAATAGCACACTTATTAGTTTGTTTTAAATTAAGAGGACACTCTTTAGGCGGATGCTTATCTCTACATTTAGGACAGAAAATACATAGTGACTCTTGTTCTTTTATAAGTTTTTGCTAAAATTTTAAAGAGTCCAACTGTTTAGAAACATCATTCATTATATCAATTTTCATGTTTTCCATTTTATTTTCTAGTCCAATAATCATAGCATTGGTAGATTCAGTTTTTCTATTTCTATTTCAAGTTCCTCTACCAAATCTATATTGATTTCTTGAAAATTTCCTGCATAATTCACAAATTTGATCAAATTTTTTTTGAGAGATGTGACCTTGTCCCAGCAGATTTAGATTATTTCTAGCGTTATCAGTAAGTCCTCTTAAGAACAAGGTTCTAATAGTGCTGGAATCAAGCTTAAGTTTTGACCTTCATAGAATATACATGAATCTTTCTAAGTAATCTTCAAGAATTTCATCATCATCCTGTATGATCGTAAAAATTTCATCCTGTATGTCCTGAGTTTTGCAATATTCTTGATATTTAGACAAAAACACTCTCTTCATCTATTCCCAAGAGGTTATAGAGTTTCCTCTTAGCCCATGAAATAGCGCAAGGCTGAGTCCTTGAGGGTAGCAGGAAATAATCTTAACTTCTGAGCATCAGTTGAATAATCATAACTTCTACACAAAATATCAAACTTGAATAAAAAAGAGTCAAGGTCTTCATGAACTTTACCATGAAAATGGGGGAGAGCTGATGGTGGAATATTCTTCATCTGTGCCTTAGTATTAGGATCCACAATTAGAAATACAAAAGTGGATTGTTCTTCGCTTACCTGATCTTGGTTTTCACCAGACCCTTCCACATAAATTTCATGATCTGCCATTGTCTCTTTCTTACTCTCGACAGGCTGAACCACACCTGAGTTGTTGTCACCAGAATCCATGTGGATTATTCCTGCATGATGGGTTTGATTGGGCTTCCTGCTCACAGAAGGAGACCCGATATGAGAATTGTTTTCAAAATTCTTTTGGCCCTTAGTGGGCTTTGAACCCTTACCTTTCCTAGGCATTCATTTCAAAGAAAGAAAAACAACAAGTAATTTATAATAAAAATATGTTGTCATAAATCAATTAACACTAGTAAAATTCCTTCAAAAAAAAATATTTCCCAAACAATGCTAAAAGAGAAAAAAATTACCTCTATTGTACAATCAAAAAATTCTTACCAAATCAAATCGCCTCCCCGACAATGGCGCCAAACTTAGAGATGAAGCACAGGCAATGCCAGAGATGGTATGAATATTTCTAATATCAACCCCTACTTTCTTTAAAGGAAAAATTACAGAATCAAACTATAGAGGAAAAAGGCAACTCGAACCATAAAAATAATTCAAGGCTAGAATAAGAAGAAACGTACCTGCAAAAGAGATTTAGAAATAAAAGAAGGCAATTACTCTAGTTGACTATTGATTAACTGCTGAGAATGGTTTTCTTTAGCAAAGACACCTTAGAAGTCTTCAACAGATGGGCCCCTTCAAACCTGCTTATGTAAAGATGTCCTTCTCGCAGGAATCGATCTTGCACTAGTGCAGTCTGCTTGCACTAGTGTAGGAACAACAATTTATGCAGAAGGTGTAAAGTAATGTCATGTACTAAAAGTGATTTTCTTCGTGCAAGGGCTTTGAACTTTCTCAAGTCCAAAGCACTCAGATCTAGTACCAAGAAACTGGTTATTGTACCTGATCAGAGCTTCTTACACTTTAACTTTTCAATTCTTGAAGTCAATGCTTAATTACTGGAAGTGTTATGAAACCAGATTGCATAGCAAAAAGATGAATGTCTACAAAAGTGAAGAAACAATATTTTCAAGCTATCCTATTATGAAATGTTAACGAAAACAAGAAATCTGTTAGAAGTAAACTAAAGAGGCTTACTGCATCACACTATATAGCACTAGTGCAAGAACAGTTCTCCTGCTCAGACCAGGGGAAAACCAAACCAATTGTGAAGAAAGTGAATAGAACACCAACGTGCACTGGTGTAGGTAATTTCTCCTGCTCAAACCAGGCGGGGAAAACCAAACCAATCGTGCAGAAAGTGAATAGCACACCAACGTGCACTGGTGTAGGTAATTTTTCCTGCTCAAACTAGGTAGGGAAAACCAAACCAATTGTACAGAAAGTGAATAGCACACCAACATGCACTGGTGCAGGTAATTTCTCCTGCTCAAACCAGGCGGGGAAAACCAACTCAAAATCAGATGTAGAAAAGGAAATTTAACTACTTCAAGCTGCAGATCTACTTCCACTCAGACACTTGACAGTTCAAAAACATAAATTACAAGATCAGAAAAGAGGGAAAACGTGCTGGGTTGGCTGGGCCCCAGCCAACCAACACGTTTCCCTTTCAAATGGAAATACTACTCAGTATTGAATCAATTCATCAACTGTTAAACATAAAGAATAAAATTCATGAAGCGTAAGGTAGAGATCTTCTTATTAAATCATCAAAGCAAGTACATGCGTGATTACATATCCAGCCCAGATTTGGACGATAACAAAAGACGGGCCTGTTATCGCCTTCCTGGTTCTACTCTCTATTCTATACAATTCTATCAACCATTAAGCATCTTGTCCTATTTACATTTCCTTTTATATAGATCCTTGGCTGAAGTCCAAAAGGATCATTTAACTCGTTGCATAGCTGATTGCATAATAAGCTTTCATTACAACAAAATACATAACTGATTACAAAATAATCTTTTGTTACACCAGATTACATAACCGATTGCAAAATAAGCTCTTGGCCTCCATAATTAGATATTTAACAGAATAGGCCATCGCTATCTCCAGCTGTTCGTTCCACCTAAGTCCGATCTCAGCTACTCTAGATTGACTTGCTGTTATAACTGGGACTCGGCTGCCTTCAGATATGTTCTGTTGTTCGTGGCTAAGGAAGTGAAAAATTGGGTGGAAATCTAAGAGATCCAGATTTGCTGCCAAGAATCGTGGCACTGGCACTGGTGTGAGATCTGGTCTGCACTTAAAATTAGTGGTCAAGGTGAGCATAGGAGGTAACGATAACTTACAAAAGTAATTCTAAGTAGTAAATCATGTAATAAACAATTAATAAATTCTAAGTTAAATAAAAGAATGTAAAATATGAAGTTAATGAAAAATGTGTCATCGTTCTCGCACTAGTGCAAGATGAGAGCGCATAATATAAGTAAAACAAGGGTAAATAGTTATGATTTGGGAAGGGAAAAATGGTAAAAAAGGAGGCAAATTAGGGAACTAACAGTAGCTTTGGAATGGTATATGAGCATATAACAAATTCATAGGGTTTGAACATAGAGAAATATTTTTTTTCCCAAAAATTGTCATTTAATGTGTCAAAATTTCCCCGAAAGGTTTCATACCCCTTCTCAAAACTAGGACCCAATAATAAAAATGACCCTACAAGCTAATCCCACCTCCAATTTTTCAAGTTTGAAAGCATAAAGATAGATGAAAAATAAAAAAAAATGATCCAAACAAAATCATGTGTGCACTTGCACACACACACACACACATTATCACCCTAAATAAGAGAATTGTAACATACTTTTTTATTATTGTGTTTTAGAGTTGATTTTCTGACAAACTAATGTACCATTTGCGGTGAAATCTCAACTTTTTGGTATCCTTTGCAAGCTTTGATGTTGTAGGTGGGACTCTTTTTTGCTTCCTCTTGAAACCAAATATAGGTGGGTACTTTATAGTGTCCTATATTCATATCAGTGTCTTGGATGTAGTTTAAATGATAGTGAAGACAACTTATTCTTCAATAACCCCAAATATTGAAACAAAGTAAAATAAACAAAGGGCAATGTCATGTGGTTCAATACTCAACTTAGGAGACAAGAATATGTGAGATAATGAAGCATCCTTGATAGATTAAATTATTCACCACAAAAACTTTGAGGATAGGTTGATAAAGATAAGAAATTGTAGATTTTTCAATTTCGAGGAAATAAATTTTTTTGACATTAACCCCTTTTTTTGGAAATAGTAGCAAGAAAACGTAGGCTTTCAATCTTATGAGAGAAAATATTTCAAAGTTTGACCTCATCTAAATATGGTAAGCATGGTCATGATCTCAAATCTAGGACAAAATAGAGTGCACTGTATCCCAAATAGAAAAAGGGTTTTACGTCTTTTGTGATAGCCCTTTGGAATTATTGATTTTTTTAAGTTAAATTTGTTTCAATGATAACATAATATCAAGTTTTTATCTTTCGAAACAAAAATTAGGTTATACTTTTCTAAAATAGTCTTATAAGGAAACTTTTTGTATGGTGATAGATAGTGAAAAATATAAGGATATAAAATGATAAATTTTTATGTGTAAGGCTCCTTGGTTTTGAACTATACAATAATTTTCTAAAAGTATACTTTTGAATATGGTACTAGTTTTTAATCATGGTATATCTAGAAACTTTGAAAAAAATCTATGTGTGAACAGTTATCTCCTTGGAAGAAAAACTTCAAGGATGTAGTCTTTTGACTTGGAGAAGATTTTGAAGACGAAAACTAGTAAATTGTGTGAGTCGGGCTCTTAGGTGTCTACCTCTAACACTAATCTTTGAGGGTTCTCAATACTAAGTGATATTTCCAATGATAATGGAAGAGGAAAAGAATTTTAAGATTATGAATTCATGAGTATGATTTTACACATCAATCATCCAACTTGTGTAACCCTAAACTATGGTCTCTAAAGTTATGCATTTTCTCTAAAACACAACTTTGTAGCATGCCACATGACTTGTAAAACCTATATGTGTCGTAAATGGACTCAAAAGTTGCATTAGATTTTCATGAAACCTAATTCTATAGCAGAAAAGACATGCTATTTTCATCATGCATGCATTTGTCCTTGGGATGATGTGTTTTTGTGGTTTTGAGAACCTTCCCCTAATAATTAAAAATGACAAGAATTTTTTAAAATACCATCACCACCTTCTTTGAGGTGATGTTTCAACCAAACTTCTTACAAGGATGATTACCTTTTGTTACCTTGTTAAATATTTAATTGTCTCAATCACAACTTCAAATACCTACTTGCATATATATATTTGAGGCTTATCTCAATGCTTCACAAGGATTTTTATAATTAAAATGATTAATTATAAGTCAAATTGGAGTTGGTGGAACAAAATCATCTTTTTTGTGTTGACATGCAAGTGTTCACTCATTTGTATAGGAAATATAGATATGAATGATCCACTAGAGCTATTGATGACAATAAAGAGCTCATATAGGGCTATATATAATGTTGATATCATATTTTAGTCTAGAATATAGCTTCTTATAGATTACTATATGGAGGCAAAGTATCCTACTATAGTTGAAGAAGGAAGGGTGGAATCTTTTCTTATAGGTTTTCTTTTTCATTTGATGTTATAGGGTTTTTTTTTTTTTTTTTTTTAATCCTTAGGTAATATTTATGGTGAATATTTGGAAAATAGTGTGTTTTGGAGTAGTTTCTTATTTAAATTCTTGTAACACTTTGTTTTCTAAGCTATTTCCTATAGAATCTTTTATTAGTGTAAACTAGTGACTTCCTAAAGCTTCATGTGATTGCATGTTTTAGTAGCTAGAATTACATTTTGAATATTTTAAGGATGGAAAGGGATAAAAATTATGGAATTTGGGTGTCGATAAGGTGCAAGGGTACTTTAATGAGTATATGAATGATGTATGAAGTCGAAGTGTATGCTTGTATGGATGGAATTAATGAGGTGAATGAATGCAATAAATACACTATGAATACAATAATAGATGGTGGGAGTGAGAAATTCCTACATGATGTAGGAGCATCTAGTTGAAGGGGATCATCATGACAGAGGGTCATTTGGTCTATGAGAGGACTAAGGAGAAAATTTCAAGTGAACATTTTAATTTCATTTCTTTTATTATTTTAATTTCTTAGTGAAGTAGCATTTAGGAAGATAAAGGTTGAGTTAAACGAACTGTTGTAGTTAACTGTTTTTCATTTATCATGTTATCTTTTACAAATCACAGCGTAGGAAAAATAAATAGTTTTAGAACTGAAAACAAACCATCAAATGTAACTAACAGCAGTTAAGAAGAATTGTTTTCCAAAATCATTCAAAAGACAACAGAATGTATTGTAATAGGTTCGATTTTTGGAAGAGAAAAATAATAGAAATCTCTGAGCACACAAAAGTTTACATTTGACATCCCATAGCAGTCCATTTATAGTCTTTTATTTTGAGTTGCCTAACACAGTGAAAGAAAGTTCTTTTATTTTTATTCTACAGAGCATACGTGTTTTCCTATTTGTATTAACTCAACAGGCCGACAGACAGCAATATTTTGTAAGTGTCAAAACTGGAGAATCTACAAAAACATGGACAAATAGTCCCAGAAAAACTAAAGCAAACGAGCGAAAGGAATCTTTGATAACGCACAAGTTCCAGACAGCAAGGATAGAACCCATCAACACAGGTATTTCCTGAGAATGGAACCCTCTCATTTATTCATAAAAAGAAATAATATAATCTCTGTCAAATGTAAATTACAGTCCATACGGAATTTAACACCGTTCAAGTTCAATAAGTTCATAATAGAAAACAGGTTGAAAAACCCTAACCTGTAAACCCTATAGTCACAACCCAAAACTGTGATAACGCAAGCCTAAGGCCTACAGCTACATTACGCCATAAAGACAGAGGACTCTACGCCTAAATCTAACCAGGCCATGACTTAAGCCAATGACAACAGAAGCAAGCAAATAAACCAAGTTAATAAGGAGCGACCCTACCGGGTCTTGCCAGCACGCGATATAGTAGGAGCCAGGGTCTCCAGAACGAACCCACCTGCAACCATTCACCAGAACAGAGTGTAAGCGTTGCGTGGAGAACAAAAAAAGAACCGAGGGAACAAAATACCAGAGAGCTTAGGGTTTGGGACTTACCAGTGAAGAAATAGAGTATCAAGGTCGTGATCACCAAAGGGTTTCTCTACTCACAAAGGAGCAACTGAGTTAGTCAACAGAGTAAAAAGTAGGAGTTGATGATGGCAGAGAACAACAACTTACCTTCATTGCTGTGAAAGGAGCCAAAGCTATAAACCCCCGAGACCACAACCTGCCAACGCAACAGAGCAGCATAACCAATGAATTTCGAGAGCAACTGAATGAAAGAAACTAAGGCAAAGAGCAGTCACTACAGATAAGCGAAATGACCAGCTGAGACTATACACAGAGAAACTGAAAACATTCATGACAAGCAAGCTTTCCATAGAGTGACAGAGCTTATCAAGCGCCGAGACAGAAGAACAAAAATAGCACAGAACAACATATACTTACCAACCGGTGGAGCCAAGCACATATCCAAGTCAAGGCTGAACAAAAACAACAATAGCAGCACATTCACACAGTGAAATCGCACTAGAAGAACAAACAGTAAAACCCTCGAGCCACCACAGAACAATGCACAAATGACCGGGAGAATAGGGTTTGTGAAACATTAACCAAGGCGGGAGTGTGTTTACCGAGGAAGGGACACATGTCCAACATCCAACGGTGCTGGTACAAGTAATAAAGACCGGGACTAAAATATCTGTGCAAATCATTGTAATCACCCACTGATTAAACTAATTAATCACCACTGAAATCATTACATTAATTTATATCCATTTTATAAAGTTTGTTGAGAGTAAAGAGGGGGCTGGACCCATCAAGTGGTATCAGAGCAGGAAATTGAAAGTGCCAGGATAGACATGGAAGTTGGAAGATGAGGATGTGGGAGAGGTGTGCGCAGAGCAGCAGATGAAGGACTGAGAGAAGAAATAAGGATCCTTACTGCTCGTTTGGAGGCAGTTGAAGCAGGAAGGAGAAGGGATCCAGAGGTAGGAGATGACAGTGAAGAAGAAGCCATAGTTACAACAGATGGATTGGATGAAGAAGGGCTAGAGATGAGATTGTTGAGGTCAGTCCTATTGGCTAGCAGCAAGCCTAAGCCAAAGATCCCGAATTACGATGGCAACTTATCCACAGAAGTTTTGTTGGACTGGATCACCGAATTGGACAAGTATTTTGAATGTGAAGAGGTCAGTGAGGATCAGAGAGTTAAGTTCGCTGCAACAAAGCTGAAAGGACACACAGCCCTATGGTGGGACAGTGTCCAAGCAGAGAGAAGAAAGATGAACAAGTTGCCAATCAAGAAATGGCCAAGGATGGTGGCCAAGCTGAAAGGAAGATTTTTGCCTAAGGATTACTAGATTGCACTGCATCGGCAAGTACAAAATTTGAGGCAAAAAGGGATGATAGTGAGAGAGTATACAGAAGAATTCTACCAGGTAAATTTAAGAGTTGGTTACACAGAGGATACCCCGGAGAAAACAACAAGGTATGTAAATGGTTTGAGACTGGAAATATTGGATGAAATCAGCATTCTTTCACCGAAAAATATAGAGGAAGCTTACCAGAGTGCTATGAAGGCAGAGGAGAAGATCACCATAAAACAAAATGCTAGGAGAGGACGGGAACCGACAGAGGACAAGGACAGTCCTATTGCAGAGGACGAACTGCCAGTAATAGTGAAGAGGGTAGCAGCTCCAAGGCTTTAGGAATAGCAGAAAAAGGAGACAACACTAGAGGTGGCAGGCCATATCAACGAGGAAGAGGGAATGGCCGAGGTAGAGGAGCTAACTATCAGTGCTACAGGTGTCACAAATAGGGGCACGGATCATTTGAATGTCCTGAAGCGGAACAAGTTGGCCAGAGAGGAACATTTTTTGCACAGCCTGAGGAAGCAGAGGCACCGGCCCAAGAAGCAGAAAATGTACCGGAAATAGGGGAAGCCTTAGTTTTGAACAAAGTGTTGTTGAAACCAGCCAAAGAAACAGCTGAACAAACTCAAATGAAAGCATTATTCCAAACAGTTTGCAAGTCGCACGGAAAGTGCTGCAAGTTGATCATTGACAGTGGGAGTATAGATAATCTGGTTGCCACCGAGATGGTAGAGAAGTTGGATTTGAAGCGGTTGAAGCACCCCACTCCTTACAAGGTGTCATGGCTACAGAAAGGCCATCATCTCTTGGTTGACAAGCAATGTGAAGTTGAGTTCCACATTGGCAAGTACAAAGACAAGGTTATTTGTGATATTATGCCAATGGACGTGTGTCACATACTGCTAGGAAGGCCATGGCAGTATGACCGGAAGGTAGTGCATGATGGGAAGACAAACTGCTACAAGTTTGTCAAAGATGGGATCAAGCACACACTTGTGCCCATCAAGGAGGAGGAGACAACAGAAACAAGCAGGACGAAAGCATTACTAATGGGTGGAAAACAATTTTGAAGCAGATTGAAGAAAGTGAAGTGAACTATGCTGTTGTGAGGAGGGCAAAGACAGTGTTGTTGCACATAGAAATGTCTGATTTGCCTGTAGAAATTCAAAAAATGTTGCAGGAATTCAGTAATATTGTAGTTGATGATTTACCAGACAAGTTGCCTCCTAAGAGAAGTATCAGTCATCATATTGACTTTATACCTAGAGCAAGTCTACCAAATAAGGAAGCATATCGGATGAGCCCCAAAGATAATGAGGAGATCAGAAAATAGGTGCAAGAGTTGCTAGATAAAGGGCTGATAAGGGAGAGTTTGAGCCCTTGTGCAGTACCAACAGTTCTCGCTCCCAAGAAAGGAGGAGAATGGCGAATGTGCACGGATTCGAGGGCCATCAATAAGATCACCATCAGGTACAGATTTCCACTGCCATAGATGGACGATATGATGGACTGCCTGAGTGGGGCAGCATACTTCTCGAAGATTGATTTAAAGAGTGGCTATCATCAGATTCAGATCAGGGAAGGAGATGAGTGGAAGACAGCCTTCAAGACCAATGAAGGGTTGTACGAGTGGCTAGTCATGCCATTCGGTTTGAGTAATGCCCCTAGTACCTTTATGCAACTGATGAACAAAATGCTGAAAGAGTTCATCGGAAAGTTTGTAATAGTGTATCTTGATGACATATTAATTTTCAGCAAGACTAAGGAGGAACACTTTCGACATGTTCGAAGTGTGCTGGAGAAATTGCAGCAGAATAAGCTGCTGATAAATCTGAAAAAATGTACTTTCCTACAAAGAGAACTGGTTTATTTGGGCTTTGTAATTGCAGAAAACGAGTTGAATATGGACCCAAAGAAGATTGTAGTGATCATTAACTGGCCATCCCCGAAAAGCCTGTTTGAGGTACGTAGTTTTCATGGGTTGGCAAGTTTTTATTGCAAATTTATAAGAAATTTCAGTGAAATCTGTGCACCTATGTTGGACACTATAAAAAAGGAAAGTCAGCCTTTTCGTTGGACCGAGGCAATAGAGAAAAGCTTTCAGCTCCTAAAGAAGAAGATTATAGAAAGACCAATTCTAAGATTGCCAAATTTTAATAAGCTTTTCCAGGTTCATTGTGATGTAAGCAGTACAGCCATTGGAGCTGTACTTAGCCAAGAAGACAAACCTGTTGCGTTTTTTAGTGATAATTTGAACGAGAGCAAGCAGAAGTATTCATCTTATGACAAGGAATTGTATGCTATCATCCAAGCACTGAAGCATTGGAGACACTATCTGCTAGGGAGTGAGTTTGTTTTATTTTATGACAATTCTGCACTGCAATATGTGATGCAATAGCATAAACTGAACCACAAGCATGCCAAGTGGGTCGAATATTTGTAGAGTTTCACCTTTGTGTTAAATCACATCAGTGGGCAGGCCAACAAGGTGGCAGATGCGTTGACCAAAAGAGCCTTTCTCTTACAGGAAAGTATGATACAAGTGTTGGGCTTTGAGCATTTGAAAGACTTGTATCAGACTGACACGGATTTCAAAGAGGCTTATGAAGCCTGTTAGAATCCCTTGCTGAGAAATAATAGTCCATGGTTGGACTACAATTTACAGGAGAAGCTATTATTTAAAGAGGGACAGTTATGCATTCTTGATTGTTCGATGAGAGAAAATATTATTCAAGAGAAGCATAGTGGAGGTCTAGCCAGACATTTCGGCATAGACAAAACTTTAGATCAGCTCGGACACTTTTATTACTGGCCAAAAATGCGAAGGGATGTGCAGCAATATGTGAGTAGGTGTAAAGTCTGCCAATTGGCGAAAGGACACAGTCAAAACACAGGACTTTACACACCACTGCCTGTTCCAAGTAGACCATGGGACTCAGTCAGCATTGACTTTGTCTTGGGTCTGCCAAGAATGCAACGAGGTTACGACTCAGTGATGGTGGTGGTAGACAGGTTTTCGAAAATGGCACATTTCATCCCTTGTAGAAAAACCAGTGATGCCACTCACGTAGCTCACCTGTTTTTCACTGAGATTGTCAGATTGCACGGCCTACCCAGATCTATTATTTCCGACAGGGATGTGAAATTCACAGGACACTTTTGGCGTACCTGTGGAAGAAGTTGGATACACAATTGAATTTCAGCTCCGCATATCACTCACAAAGTGACAGGCAAATGGAAGTGGTGAACAGGAGTTTGGGGAACCTGCTACGAAGCCTGACTAGAGAAAATTCACAGTTACGGGATCGTGCACTTGCTCAAGCAGAATTCGCTTATAACGATTCACCGAACTGCAGCACAAGGCACAGTCCATTTTAGATCCTATATGGCATGCACCCTTGTGGAGTACATGAGTTGCGGGATCTGGGAAAATTGGAAAAGAGAAGTGCTGATGGGGAAGATTTCACCAAAGCAATGAATGATCTACACGAGTAGGTGAAATCAAATTTGCAGGACAGTAGTCAGAAATATAAACAACAGGCAGATTTAAAGCGATGAGAAGTGCAGTTTAATGTAGGGGATGAAGTCCTTGCACACTTACGCAAAGAATGGTTTCCTAAGGGCGCATATAATAAGCTGAAATTTAAGAAGATTGGTCCCTATAAAATTCTGCGTAAATTCTCAGCCAACGCTTATGAAATACAGTTGCCACCGGATATAGGCATATCACCTATTTTCAACGTGGCAGACCTGTTCCCATATACTGCCAACCCTGAAGATGACAGTGTGGTACGGCCAGAATAGGACACCCAGGTTGAAGGCGGTTCTTGGATGAGGCAAATGCCTTCGGCTCAACCCCATGAGATCGAGAAGATTCTTGACACACAGGTGGCCAAGCGAACTCGCAGGAAGGAGTATCTGCGGTACCTTGTCAAGTGGAAGAACTGTCCTATCGAGGACAGTTCGTGGCTCGACGCGGCACAAATACAGGAAGCAGGTTATTCTGTGGAGGAGCTCATGGAACAGAGCCATGACTTTTTATTACCCCGGGAGCCTAATGCAGGAGCATCTAGCTGAAGGGGATCATCATGATAGAGGGTCATTTGGTCTCTGAGAGGACTGAGGAGAAAATTTCAAGTGAACATTTTAATTTCATTTCCTTTATTATTTTAATTTCTTAGTGAAGTAGCATTTAGGAAGATAAAGGTTGAATTAAACGAACTGTTGTAGTTAATTTTTTTTTCATTTATCATGTTATCTTTTACAAAGTAGGAAAAATAAACAGTTTTTGAACTGAAAACAAACCATCAAATGTAACTAACAGTAGTTAAGAAGCACTGGTTTCCAAAATCATTCAAAAGACAATAGAATGTATTGTAACAGGTTCGATTTTTGGAAGAGAAAAATAATAGAAATATCTGAGCACACAGAAGTTTACATTTGACATCCCATAACAGTCCATTTACAGTCTTTCATTTTGAGTTGCCTAACACAGTGAAAGAAAGTCCTTTTATTTTTATTCTACAGAGCATACGTGTTTTCCTATTTGTATTAACTCAATAGGTCGACAGATAGCAATACTTTGTAAGTGTCAAAACTGGAGAATCTACAGAAACGTGGATAGATAGTCCCAGACAAACTAAAGAAAACAAGCGAAAGGAAGCTTTGATGATGCACAAGTTCCAGACAACAATGATAGAACCCATCAACACAGGTATTTCCTGAAGACGGAACCCTTTCATTTATTCATAAAGAGAAATAATATAATCTCTGTCAAATGTAAATTACAGTCCATACGGAATTTTAACGTCATTCAAGTTCAATAAGTTCATAATAGGAAACGGGTTGAAAAACCCTAACTTGTAAACCCTATAGTCACAACCCAAAACTGTGATAGCACAAGCCTGAGGCCTACAGCTACATTACACCATAAAGATAGAGGACTCTACGCCTAAATCTAACCAGGCCATGACTTAATCCAATGACAATAGAAGCAAGCAAATAAACCAAGTTAATAAGGAGCGACCCTACCGGGTCTTGCCAGCATGCGATACAGTGGGAGCCAAGGTCTCCAGAATGAACACCCCTGCAACCATTCACCAGAACAGAGTGTAAGTGTTGTGTGGAGAACAAAAAAAGAACCGAGGGAACAAAATACCAGAGAGTTTAGGGTTTGGGACTTACCAGTGAAGAAACAGAGTTTCGAGGTCGCGATCACCAAAGGGTTTCTCTGCTCACAAAGGAGCAACTGAGTCAGTCAACAGAGTAAAAAGTAGGAGTTGATGATGGCAGAGAACAACAACTTACCTTCATTGTTGTGGAAGGAGCCGAAGCTATAAACCCCCGAGACCACAACCTGCCAACGCAACAGAGCAGCATAACCAATGAATTTCGAGAGCAACTAAATGAAAGAAACTGAGGCAAATAGCAGTCACTACAGATAAACGAAACGACCATCTGAGACTATAGACAAAGAAACTGAAAACATTCATGACAAGTGTGCTTTCCATAGAGTGACAGAGCTTATCAAGCACCGAGACAGAGGAATAAAAATAGAACAGAACAACGTATACTTACCAACCGGTGGAGCTGAGCACATATCCAGGTCAAGGCCGAACAAAAACAACAATAGCAGTAGATTCACACAGTGAAAACGCACCAGAAGAACAAATAGTAAAACCCTTGAGCCACTAGAGAACAATGCACAAATGACCGGGTGAATAGGGTTTGTGAAACATTAACCAAGGCGGGAGTGTGTTTACCGAGGAAGGGACAAATGTCCAACATCCAACGACACTGGTACAAGCAATAAAGAATGGGACTAAAATATCTGTGCAAATCATTGTAATCACCCACTGATTAAACTAATCACAAAATTAATCACCACTGAAATCATTACATTAATTTATACCCATTTTATAAAGTTTGTTGAGAGTAAAGAGGGGGCTAGACCCATCACTACAGATGATGGAGTAAGATATATTTTAAGTGAATATGATCTTGAAGAAGTAAACTATTAATTGAAACTCTCTATTGAAAGCATTAGTATTGATATCACTTGAAAATTTAGAAGCTTGAAATATAAGTTTGTTTGGAATTTTAAAATTTTGTAAAGTGTATTGTTATTGTGGGTTGATCTTGTTATAGGTTGCCATTTTTATTATAAATTGTATTACATTATTGTACTTGATTTTAATCTTGCATGATAGAAGAAATATAAGAATTTGAAGATACAATTGATGTTTGATCTTTACGTCATAGATTGATATTGTTGCATTGTATTATATTTGTTGACCTTGATGTTGATGTTAATATTGTAGGATAGAAATGTTGATGTACATTGAGATAGGGTTGCAAGCATGAAGATGGGTTACACTTTTGGGCCAAATATGACGATGAAATTTCAAGTTTTTCCTCTTTTATCAAATTGAAGCCCACCAAATTCATATAAGCACTGTGAATTTCAATTCGGAGTAAAAAGACAAATTGTGGAGAATTATGTTGTCATCATAATGATATTCTTTGAAAAAATATTTAGTGTCGTATAATATGTCAAATTTCCATTAAATGAAATGTTTGTCCTTGCAAATTTTCACACATCTTAAGAGGTATGTGTGTGTTCACATAGCATAACTTAGTTTATAATGTGTTATATATATATATATATATATATATATATATATATATATATATGTATACATATATATATCTATATACATATACATATATATATATATATACATATATATACATATATATATGTATACATATATATATGTATATATATATATATATATATATATATATATATATATATATACATATACATATACATATATATATATATAAGCATGATCTACATGGAGAGAGCTAAGTTTTTCATATTAAAAAAATATTTTTTTATGCAAAAATATATTTTTTTATTATTTTTCAAAGTTGACGAAGTAATATTTCAATTGCATTTTGTAGACACATGTGTTCACATAAGGTTTTCTTCAACTATTTAAATAAATTGAAAAACAAAAACTACACTTTTGAAGAGGACTTGTAAATGAAGATAGTGGTATTTTTTGAATTTTTTTGTTTTGAATTTTTTATTATTTTGATTTTTTATTCAACCTCTTTAAAACAATTCAAAAAAAATTCAAGCATTATGTTTAAAATAAATTAGATGAAAAATATCATATGAATTTGGAAATGTCAAACTCATATGCCATTGGATAGATGATTCCTTCATGAATCCAACGAGATCAAATCCCCCACCTACGGACAAATTTAGTCCTAAGTCCACTAGGGTACAAAATGGTGTTGCAAGAAATTTTGCAGAAGGGGTGCCGAAATTGTGGATTTTAGGACTTGAGTGGCTCAATCAGGTTCTTGATTTCAAAATTCAAATAACTTGATTGAGGGTTTAAGAAACCCTCTATCAAGCCCTTAACGTTGATAAATAAAGGCTCGATCTAGCTTTAAAGCTCAATATAGCCTATAGATTGATCTAGCCTTAAGGTTAGATCTAACTTTAAGGCTCGATCGAGCTACTTTTTTTAATTCCATGCCTTGGTTGTATTGGTCGGAAATTTCAAAAACATGACTCGATTGAGACATTGTTTTTTCAACCCAAACACGTGCTCTCTTGCCAAAAAGTGTAACCCATCTCTATAATTTCACTCATAAGCATCCTAAGTATTTTTCATATTCAACTTATTTTAGACTAAGAGATATGTTGATATACAAAGACATGCATTTTAACTCTATTGATTGAACTTTTGTAGGAAAAATATATGTTTATTTTTGGTTGAATTTGGTGCGAGTTGAGAGATATTCATTACAAAAATTTTGATGTCTAAAATGGGTTTCCTAAGGAATATTATAAAACAGTAGTGGAAATTATAAAATAATATTAGATTACATCATCAAATTTTAGAGGGAGAAAGGAAAAAACTACTTTTGCAACTCATATTTTCAACTTATCTTCCTGTGATTTTACTCAAATTTCGAGAAAAAACACTTATTGAATTTAAAATTTAATTCCTCATACAAGTATTATCCATGTTGCATACTTTTGATGGATCCTACTACACAAAAATGAGAAATATATGAAAAAACATGATTGCAATCACATTTTTCATGTATTTCTCATTTTCCGTGGAGAAGGGTCCATTGAAAGTATACAACATTGGTACTCCTTGGATGAGGAATTAAATTATGCATCCAATGAGTTCTCCCACTCGAAATTTGAGAAAACCGATAGGGAGATAAGTTTAAAATACGAGTTGAAAAAGTAGGTTTTTTATTTTTTAATTTTTCAATCTTTTTACATTTTTACTCCAAAAATGGTGAATCATCCACCATGGTTGACATCATCAAATTGAATCCTATTCGTTCTTATAAAGTTGATTTTGGTTGTACAATTTTGTTTCGAGACCCATTTTTACCTCAATATTTCTCTAATGATGTAATATTATAACATTGTTTGTTTTTGTTTTAACTATTCTTTTGTTGCATGAACTTATTGGTAACCATCTACAAAATAAAAAATTTAGAGCTTGTACCTCTTTTCTAATCAACATATTTCTCTATTCTTGTATGCCAAAATATTGTTGTTTCTACTATATATTATGCTAAAGAGGTTGGTGTTCGTGATCTTAAGATGGGATTGACCTACTCTAAGGATATGCATGATGATGCTTGTATTTTTCTAGAAGAGGAGTTGAAATGATGAAATGGATGATTAAGGTTGTGGGGATGGAAAATGAGGATATGAATAATGATTAATAATGATATGGATGATGATGATGATGATATGAATGATCATGAATGATGATTCTCTTTGATTGTCAATATCCATTATCACTTGTTTTTACTTTTTTATGTCTTGATTGTGCAAGGCCTACTAGGTTGTATCTTTCATAAGTTTTGTATCTTAAAACTTATATATTGGGGGATCTTGAAAACCTTAGACTAGATAATGTACATTTTCTATGGTTCTTCTCCTCTTATTTTTGGCCTTATTGTTGCTCTAAGTGATATTTGACACTTGCAACCATTGAAAATAATGCTTTTATATTTTATCTTTTTCTATTATTATTTCTTCATGGTAGTTGTGCCATGACTAATTTTCACCTATGCTACGTTGGCATGGTGTCTCAAGGAGGTTTTCACCATGCAAGAAACTATCTCCTTTATTTCTTTTGTTTTTGATATGGTACTCATTTATTTTGCAGTGAAGGAAGGGGCTACCTTCATTCACTTTAATTGTGGTAGTCTTCTTCATGATTTTCTTCGATCTGTAACTTGTTCTATGGAACTAATTTCTGTTTCTTGCACTTTCTAACCCTTCAATGATTGACCATTTTAATCAAAATTCATGCAAATCTTTTAAATCATTAAGTCATAGTTAAGTTAACCTTAGATATCATTTTTGGGATTCAACTACGTTAACTCATTCACATATGACCATTTCCATTTCAAAAATCATGAGATATTAGTCAGTTACGACTACCTCTGATGGAAATGGTCATATGTGAATGACTTACTTAATGCATTTGAATCCCAAAAATGATATCTAATATAATGCACTACGTAAACCCCCATACTTAAGTTAACCTTGTTGACCCTTGCAAATAGACAAAAATAAAATAGAAATTATCCTAGGATGTGTGGTGAGATTATGGAATTGGAAAGATGTGATGACTTTATTATTCTAGTAAACACCAATATGATGACAAAAAATCCATATGAAACAAATTTGAAAATGAATCATCAAGTCTTTTTCATTTTAACATACTCAAAATTGGTAGCTAGCATATACTACCTAGAAGCATTTTGATTTCACTATTAATTTTACATTTGTACACATGTTATAATTACAAAATTCTATTTTATTTTTTATTTTTATTTTTTATTTTTCCACAGGAAAAAAGAAAACCGTCTATTAAAAATAGAGAGTTACAAAGCAAATGCTGAGCATTTAAGAAGGACTCGTTTTTCGCGTTATAACAGGGAGAAAAAAGTCTCAAATGGTTGACTATACTTGCATGAGAAGTATCTGCTGACCAGTCTCACCATCAAAACAAGTAGAACGGGGATAACACGCAGGAGAGGTATGAAGAAAAATAGATGCTATGAGTCCGAAAGATCTGCGAGGCAATCAACATTCTCAGAGAATCCACAGTAAGCACTAGAAGGATTCTCAAACAAAAGAAAAAACGCTGAGAAAAACCACAGCAGCTTGGGCCTCCTTTTTAAAGGAAAATAGCCCAGGAGACCTGTAGAAGTTCTTCAAAAAATGTAGAAAAAACAAAATGAAATAGTTACAAACTATGTACAAACCCAATAACAGTTTGCTGTTAAACAAAAACTTAAACAAAACTGGGTTGTTCGAGTGGTCGAAACACCCCATTTTCTTCCTAAAAAACTATCCATGACCCCATATCTTGTTCAACACCCTCTTTAGAAAGGCGATCAACTTCATAGTTCCTTTCCCTATAGATATGGCAAACTGAAATCTCCTTGAAATGACATTTAAGACGAGAAGCTTATTTAAGTAGAGGAAGCAAGATGAAATTTCTGCAATGTTTAGTCCCATTAAACCATTTCACAACGTTCATTGAATCCCCAAAAATCTGGACTTCTCTCACATTCCTAAGGATAAGCCAACATAGAAGGAAGTGTAAGGCTTTCAACTCAGCAAAATTATTGGAACCCTGTCCAAGACCAACAGAAGCTTTAACACTCTGTTCCTTTGATAAATGAATAATTAAGCCAGCCCTGCAGCATCCATTGATGTCAGAGGCCCCATCAAAGTAGGCCCACGGAATTGAATATCTAATAGATTCTTAACGAACATCTCTGATAGTAGGAGGAGCTTGCAGAACAGGGATACTATCATAAATAGCAGCTCCTTCTGCAGCTAGTCTTCCAATCAGGAAGACAGAATCTTTAAAAATGACTTGGTTCCTAGTAAGCCATGTCCCCCAAGTTATGAGAAGCGGAATGGATATCTCTCTGTCGTTTGTAGCTTCATTCCACCACCTCTGCCAAGCTTCCAATAACCCCTGCCCTTCCCATCTAAAAGGAATTTTTAGCAACCTTAACATTTCTACCCATAGGCTAGTGTTAAATGGGCAGAATAGGAACAGGTGTTGTGCTGATTTGATACTATCTTTACAGGGGGGCACCAGCCAGGACCAATCCTCCCTCTTCTTTGAAGAAAATCCCATGTAGGGACTTTCTAAAGCAGGACACACCAGAAAAATAGTATTGTTTTAGCTGGCCTTTTTAACTTCCAAAGCGGTTTAACCCACCAAGCCGGATTCTCCCACCCATTTTGAGACATCAACCATTTATACCCCATCTTTGGGGAGTAAAGCCCATTCTGGGCAAAGACCCATCTAAGTTCATCCGGAGAGTCAGAGAGCCTGACTGATGAGTTAAGAAGGTCCCTTCTATACAAGTCCCATTCCTCCAGTCATTCTTCATCCAAATGTAAATCTCTTCCCTGAATCCACCCTTGACTCCAAATGGTGGAAGCCCGGTGATTAGTCACCTGGTTTAAAGTGAAGAGTCCCCTATCTTTTAAAGCTGAAACCAGCCCACAAGATAGAGAAAAACTCTCTGTACATCCTATCCTGGGGTCTCTACCCAGCTTGATCTGAGTTCCATCCCCCACACTCCAAGCCAAACCCTTCTCTATAACTTTGACAGAAGCGACCACAACTTTCCAAACCACCGAGGAGTTTTTGGAAGTCTTATGCAGCAATCTGATCCAATCTAGTGATGATAGAGGGTCAATATATTTTCTTTTAGTAATAGAGGTCCACAGGTTCTCAAAAGAAATGAGCCTCCAGGCAAGCTTTGCTGCTAAAGATTGGGAGAAGCATGCAATATTTTTTATACCCTAGCCTCCCCACTCTTTAGGACGTGCCACTTTATCCCAGGCAATCCAAGGGGTAACTTTCTCTGACTTGGACCCGGCCCGCAGAAACCTGCTACATAATTTGTCAATTGAGGATAAAATTCCCTTGGGAACCCATGTCAAACTAGCCCAATAGATTGGAACTGCCATCAGAACAGATTTTATTAACACTAGCCTACCTGCCCTGGAAATCCACTGGAAACTCTAGTGTTTCAGTTTGGATTCGATTTTTACAAGGATCCATTTCCAATCTTTGATCCGCTAATTATCAGGCTTTAGGAAGAACCCCAGATATTTAAAAGTATCCTCCAGCAATTTGACTTCAAAATTTAAGACCAACTCCACTCTGCGCATTAGCTCTCTGGACAAACCTGTGCATGTGAATGTGGATTTTCTCTCATTTATGCAGAGACCAGTAGCCTTCAGGAACAGGTCCAAGATCCTCTTGAGTGTCCTGCAGTCCTCAAGACTTCCATTGCTGAACAGAATTATGTCATCCACGAAGAGGAGGTGAGTGACCCAAAAATTATCGGCTACTTCAATACCTTTGAGAGTCCCCTGTCTTTTTGCGTCATGAATCATAAGACTGATGTCATCTGCTGCCAGCAGAAACAAAAGGGGAGAGAGCAGGTAACCTTGACGCAGGCCACGTTGAGGACTAAAAAAACTGGAGGCCGCTCTGTTGATTAGTACAGCTATGGAAGATGAAGAAACACAGCTCATAACCCATCTCACAAAATCATACCTGAAACCCAGATAAGTTAAAAAAAGCCTAAGGTACATCCAACTGATACTGTCATAAGCCTTTGACAAATCAATTTTCACAACGGCTCCTTTTTTTTTCCCAATTTTTAAACTATGAAGAGTTTCTTGAGCAACTCCTACTGCTTCATGAATTTGTCTGCCATCTAAAGAGCCAAATTGCTCAGGGGAAATGTTTCTGGAGAGGAAAGGTTTTAGCCTGGAGGCAATAATTTTTGCAATAATTTTGTAAACATGGGTGCACAGGGAAATGGGCCTGAATTCATCAAAAGAGCCCGGGAGATCAGATTTGGGGATGAGGGCTAGAAAGGTGGCACTGAAGGGTTGATAGATTGATCCTGTACGTCTGGAATCTTCCACAACTGCCATTAACTCATCTCCAATGAATTCAAAGAAGTGTTGGAAAAATTCGACAGACTAGCCATCCGGGCCAAGGCTTTTATTCTTTTGCATGGAATTGAGAATGTCTTCTACCTCCTCCTTAGAAACAGGTTCCATTATGGAGTCATTTCCTTCCTCCTCTATGAACCTAGGAAAGAACTGGGTGACTCTTATAACTTCTACAATAGAGACTTCCTCTGGCGCTTTGAATAGATTCTTGAAATAATTTACCCCTAATGAAGCCAACTCTTCAAAAGAGCGAGCCAGTTCACCATTGGCTTTCTTCATTTCCCAGATTGTATTAGAGTTTTTCCTTCCTTTAGCATAATTCTGAAAACACTTGGTGTTATCATTCCCCGCTTGCAACCAGATCGCTCTGCTTTTTAAGCGCCAACTTTCCTCCCTGAGCTGGAGGATTCTCCTCCTTTCCTTCTCCAACTCTTGAAGTCTAGCCCGAGACTCTACTGTTCCATAGCCATTACCACCTGGGTCTTCAAGGAGGGCAATCTGAGAGTTAACATTTTCCAGGGTTTCTACTTCCTTCAGTTTCTTATGGAGGGCCCAATGCTTTGAGGCAACCTTCATCCTTGTTAAGTTATCCATAAAAACCTTACTGCGACTCTCATCTTCATTGAGATCATCTTTCTTCCAAGTATTATGGAAAAGGCTGATATAAGATGCATCCGAGAGCCAAGAGTCATTAAATTTAAAAGGAGTGCCCGGTTTAGTGAAAGCTCCCTTCACTTCCAGGAAGACAGGGAAATGATTCAAGAGACCACCTTCCCCAACCCAATATCTGAAAGCCTGTAAAGATTTAGCCAGAGATTCACAGAGAAGGAATCGATCAGGTTTCTTCCCAATCCATTCTTCTCCTATTCTTCGATTCCTCCACGTTGGGTGCAACTTGACCAGGGAGACATCCACCAGAAGAGAAGAGGCCAGTTTATTTAGAAAGAAATCAGAAAGGGGATCTTCCTGGCTCTGACCCCCAAAGATTCTGTCATCCCCAAAGAAAAATTAAAATATCATCCAATTATAAGATTTGGGTGCGTCAAAAAGAATTTAGCGAAGAAGGGGTTACATAACCTCTCCCGATCCAAAACAAGTCCATAGACATTAAGAATAAGAAAAGGGATACATAGTTCATTGGAGTAAAGTTCCACAGCAAAGACATTTTCCGATCCCCAAGAGGAGATCTCTCGAAGTACCTTCGCGTTGAAGCCAAGTGCCACCCCTCCCGAAGAAGCTTTACGAGGCAACCTGTAACTTCTTCCCACTTCCCTAGAGTTTCTTGAAGTAGAATAATATCAGGTTTATTGGACCTGACCAATTCCTTCAGAGCTAGATTTTTGGGTAGACTAGCTAGACCCCTGCAATTGTAGGATAAGATGGTCATCGAGAAATCTCAGGGGGTGTCCACTTTGCTCTAAGCACCCCCGGCAGAGACATCTGCTTTCCGTCAGCAATATCGATGGCAGCCTTCAACTGCGCCTTCAATAGATTAGATTTTCTTCCTCTTAGCTTCCTCCGGCCTGCTGACACCATGTCCAGCTCCAGATCTCCCATAGCAAGCCCTTTCCCCTTTCTGTTGGCCAAAGGTCTAAGATTATAGGGGGATTCATGGCTCCAGACAATAGGAGGGATAGATGAGACAACATCCATGGGAATAGAGGTCAACTTAGGAGAGGATGGAATGGCCATGATAACACTGTCAATAGACGCTTGACCCTTCCTTAGGACTGGCAAATCATTCAAGAGCTGCCTGAAAGGACCAGACTCATCACAGCATGACTGAAATAAAGTAGTAGAAGAGCATAAGGAGAAGGAAGGGGATAGAAGCGAACTCGCCTGAGCCGCCCGTGCCTTTTCAGAGCTTGCTGAGGGTCCCAGGAAAGGCAGAAGGGTTGAGATAGACTCACTTGCTGCAAACCCAGGTTGTTCCTGTTCATCTTCCTCCACTTGCTCTGGAACCAACCCCTGAGCATTTGCCTTAAGATTGCTCTCCTTGATCTGAGCCCCTTCTTCCTGTGTGAACACCTCATGATTTGCCTCCAGATTTTTTCCACTTCTCCTTTGTCTTTGGCAACGACAGTGTCCGAGAGGACACTCCCGGGCCAGATGTCCATAGATATGGCAACGATGGCATCTAAAAGGGAGGTTTTCATAGTCCAAGGTCTGAATAAACTCTAGACCTCGATACTTCAGGTTCATAGCATCCACCAGACCTTCTCTGGGATTTATACTTACCAGGATACGAGCAACACTCCAATCATGTGTTCGTAAATATGATCTATCTATGTCAAGAAACTTCCCCAGGGTATTACCAATTGAAGTGAAGGCCGAGTCAATCCAGAATTGCATAGGGAGACCCGGTAATTTGACCCAGACTGGAGACTCCACCATTTTTTCTTTCTGGGCATCAAACAGGGGTGTCCATCTTCTGAATAAAATTGGCCTCTTCCCGAAGCTCTAGTTTTTTCCTAGCACCCATTCAACATGCTCCTTTTTCCCAAATTGAATGCAAAACCAACCTCTGTCTAGATTCTTGATCTCTTCTGGCTGACCTAGTGCTTCTTTCCATTCTGACTGAGCCCAAACCTTGATGTAGTCTACTGAGAACTTTCTTCCACGAACTCTGCCAACTAAAAAGGTTTTCGAGGCTTCCATCACTTGATCTATATGAATATCCACTCCAAAAACGTAGCTAGGGTGCTCCTCCTTTTTTCTGATAGGTTTGTTCTTCTTCCGCTTCCCACCCACAACCTCCTTCTTGGCTTCTCCCTCTCCTGGCTTCTTATTAACATGAGCATCTGCCTCTTTTGCCCCAAGCAGCTCAGTTCGCCTTCCAACAGGGTCACTATTGCCCTCATCCGCCTTCACAACCGTTTTTTCCCCAACGCCAAAAGCTGAGGCCAGTCTTCGCACTTGTCCCTCTTCTCCGTATCCTTTCGGCTCCCCTCCTACCTCTTCATTGGACGTAGACCTCGACAGGTTGGGGAGCAGCCCCTTAAGATTAAGGTTTGAACTATCAGGGACCCTTTCCTGAGCACTTATTTTCAAACTCCCTTCTCCCACCACCTCATCAAGTAAATGTGGGTTTGTTGTGCTATTCGGAAAGAAATGTTGCAGATTTTTCTCAGACACAATGAGACCCCAGCAAGCAAGAAGGTCTTCTAGTGTTGGTTCTATGTCGACGGACTTGCGTACGTATTCCAGCTCTTGCTTATGTTATAATTACAATATGACTAATGAGAAGATAGCTTAGTCTATGTTTAAAATAAAAATATTTATAATTATACAACGAGTCATGAAAACTATGTCTCATGCCTTCTCCAAATTTTAGATCTTAGATTTTATTTTTCATTACATGGCTCGCACTCCTTAATATATTGTATACCAATTTATATGAGTGTAGGTTGTCCCTTAAATAAACCACATAGACTCAATTATATGATCAACCTAAAAATTTGATTTATACAACATTTGAAAATGCTTGTTTAGTAGACTTGTTGGTATCATTTTAAGATTTGCTATTAGAATTCTTCTCCAAATAACATGAAATAACCTTTTAAACTAATTATTCTTAGCGGGTTTTTGATTTTTGCTAAATATATGACCATCAATAAAAAAATCATATATATTTGAAGGAAAAAAATTATTTCTTTAAATAACATATTGTCACTAGTATAATATTAAAGAAATGATGTTTATGAAATCATAATGGTTCTAAAGTATAAATAAGAATGCTCATATGAAAATAAAGTATAATTAAGTTATCTCAAGGATCATAATTAATAATAATTTATTTCATGCATTTGGGTTATCAATTATTCCATATGCTTTAAAGATTGAAGCCTCAATCAATTTATATTGAAGACAATCTCAATCCTTTTATATTGAATACTTTTCTTCCATTCAAATAAAGTTCAAGTTAGAAAGAAGTGGAAGTGAAGAGCATTTTTCATGACACATATCTTTCTCACATAAGCCTATCCATATTCTTGTGAATATATACCATACTCATGTAAGACTATCGATCTTCTTGTGAATATATATTGTACATGTAAATCTAGAAATCCATGTATAATAACACATTATATCCTTACATTGAGATATATGTAAATACCAAAATATTTTTTCTTATCCCTTTGTCTTAAAACCTCAACAACCATATTCCTTAGGCACCAAGTTACACTCAAACAACAAATAAACTTAGATTCATTTAAATACTCACATATTACAATAATAACAAAGCATGCAATCACACATACCAAAAGAGATAACAATTTTAGTTTCCATATATATATAACTAACAAAATATGTTTTCTTGTTTATTTATCTTAGAATGCTAAAAAATCAAATGAAACCTCAACATCCAAACTCCTTAAGCACCAAGTTACACTTAAAAAAACAAATAACCTTAGTTTTTTCTTTGAATGTTATAGCATCATTCAGCACTCTTGTAGTTTTGATGCTCCAGTATGGCCTTGGGTAACCCTTTCCCATACATACTTGATCATTTATTATAAAACAATATTTTGAATTCCATATGTGACTCTACTCTTTAAAAATCGCATACACACGTAGGTACCATAATACAAAACCCGCGTATATTATTTAAAATATGAAAAAATAAAATAATATCCTAATTTTTGGGCGGGGTTTACTGGTTTCATCGAAAGCCCACTTACAAGAGCCCGTGGCCTAACTGAATCAACTGATTTCTTGTGGTATTTATACACCTCATGGGAAGGCCTAAATGATCAAGGAGGTAAGATATCGACATTATAGTCTTTTCGGTCCCAACATCAAGTCTGATTTTCCCTGTGCCTTCTACACTCCCAGTCATAGGAAACCCTTATCTACTTGCATATGTGCTCATCCTTCATTATGTGGCATCCTTTTGCACATGCTTGAGAGGTTAGCTTTGAGGCTTGCGATGGACGAATCTGGAGGAAGGTTTCGTTGGTGCCTTGGTTGGATCAGGTTGTATCTCTCCACTACTCTTTGCTGATATCAATAAAGAAGCTATATCTAGTTTTTGATATGTGATTATCTCATGTTTTTATGATTCATGTGTAATATTTCATGATTTATATGTTTATGCTTGATGATCTAACATTTTTATTACGCACACACTTTGAACTAATTGCTATGTATATGCTTCTTTGAACTGTGTTGTAGGTCTACTCACTTAGGAGGAAGTAAAGGTTTTGGACCCTATGGGATCGATATCAAACGTAGGACCTACAGATACTCCTCTCAGACCCAAGTTTGGTAGTTTGTATAGTTTTCTTGCTTGAACGTATGCTTCTTGTTGATTGTCTTCCTTCGATCTGTTGAGGTTGTCAACCCTTACCTTAGGGAAGTTTTTCCCACCAATAGAACTGGCGACTTCGTTGGGGAATACAATCGTGTATTTTAGAAGCATTGTTTTTCCCTTGATCTGGTATTTTATTTCTTGTTTTTTGATTCTCCCAGTATTGTTGACTCATTTGCAGTTTGGACAATCAGTCTGATCTTTTGGATCAGGTATGTCTTTTTATTTTGCTTATTTTTCTATATATATATGTGCTCTTTTTGTTGTACACAAAAGTGTGCAAACGTGGTTTCTGCCAAATAAACGAGTGTATACGCTAGTTTTTTCAAAAACAATCGCATGTATATGTGGGTTTGTTATTATATGATCGTGTATATTTGGAAATTTTTTAATTTTCAAGTTTTTCCTTCAGTCAGGGGTGTAGCCTAGTTTTTTCTGCTTTCTTGAAGTCATCTACAGTTTGGAATGGTCTTGTTTCTTGCTGGTGTCAATTTCTTTATCTAATTTTGCAAAAAGATTTTTTCAACCTAGGGTTTGCATTTTTTCAAAGTTTTTGCATTTTAAGTTTGGGTTTCAGACCTTCTTTGTGAAGTGTCTGACTATTCTATGCTTTTGGGACAATAAGCTGGTTCTCAACTTTCTTATAATCCAATATTTTCATTACTTTTCTTTGCATTCTTGAAGTTGACTCATTTGGTTTCTTTTTTATTATTTGAGAAGGGTCTTTGCAATTTTGGTTCAGTGAAGGATTTTGGTTCTCTGAAATCTTTCTATCTTTCTAAATATTTTATATATCTTTTAGGTCCAGTTGTTCAAGTGTTTTGGACTCTTATTCACTTTAGCCTGATCACCTTGGTGATTGTTTATGGCTTGTGAAGTTTGGAGTCTTTTCGTTTGATTTTGATCTTGAACTGATTGATTGCTTTGCCCTCTTGAAACTTTTGTCATAAGTCCTTAAAAAGAAAAAGAGAAAAAACATTTGTTTTTTGCCTTTCTTTTCTTTGGTTTTTGGTTTGTTTGTCTTTTTGGCTTTCCAACTAGTGTGCAAATATTTTCTTGAGGTTGAAATTTGCTTCGTTTGGGAGATATTTTCTTGGATATTTGTTTCTCCTTGTTTGTCAAATTTTGGCTTTTCATTTTTTAAAGAACACATTTGTTTGTTTATAGAATTCCATAGAATCTTGCATTTAGGCATTTTAGTATTCAGTAAGGTAGTTTGAATTTTAGGAATTTTAGTCTCTTTTGATAGATGTTGAATGTGTGAGTGCATTTAAATAAAATAATAATAAAAAAAAATTCTTTATTAAGTTCCTCATAAAACCTTTCTAGAAATCACTTTTCATTGAAGAAAATGAGTTTCATTTTCATGTCGCTGGGTTTTCTATTGATTTCTTTCACGTCAGAACACCATCAGTTTCACTTCTATTTCCCTATGTCCTAAATAAAAATCACTTAAAATAAGCGCTTAATTAAAATGAACTATACTTTTATTTTTGTCATAGATACATCAACTAGTTTAGGACATTAAGGCCTTGGAATAGGTGTGTGGAGAGTAAGCTCTCCAAGGCCACTTGAACTGAGAGTATAGAAGTTTACTAAAGAGTGGAAATCCAGTCTCGTTAAGCTATCTGGGAAAGATATCTAACACATGAGTTAAGCATGAGGACACATGATGATAAGGAAAGAGAGATACCCCCTCTCCTACTTGTTAGATCATGTGCCCACAAAAATTCCACCCAGCTTCTGATTACGAACTCGTGACCTTAGTTTCCTTTCCTAGGGACCACACAGGTGACTGCGAGGGGGAATTCCCTTGGTACCTATGGCAGACGTTGCATCAATTCTGTAGGGTACCCTTGCGGAGCTTAGGTACTTGCACCGGTAAAGGCTATTGTTTGGAGGTCATCATAACTGCTTCTGATACCTTCGCTGATAGGCTTGGGTTGTAATTATCCTAAACTATCTTTGGAAGGTCCTTATCTTCCCTTTCTTGTATTTCAGTGTCCGGTCCTAATAATCGTGAGTAGAAATACCTGGAAGCTTAATGTTGTCGACATTTCAAATCCCAACGTGGATCTATCTTCAGGATTTCGAGAAAACAGATCTCATTCCATATATCCCCTTCGTACATGGAAATTATATTATATTTTAAGCTTATGTAGCTGTCATTTAGGGATTTTTTATTCAGATCATCCACAATATTGTGTGCCTCTTGTTTTCGACGTTTTGAATCCCATCTTCATGATTTTGAGAAAACATATCTCATTCCATATATCCCCTCCGTACAGGGAAATTATGTTAGATTTTAAGCTTTTGTGGCTATCATTTAGGGATTTTTGATTCGGATCATCCACAATATTGTATGCCTCTTATTGTCGATGTTTCGAATCCCAATGTGGATCCATCTTCAGGATTTCGAGAAAACAAATTTCATTCCATATATCCCCTCCGTACAGGGAAATTATGTTAGATTTTAAGCTTTTGTGGCTGTCATTAAGGGATTTTTGATTTAGATCATCCACAATATTGTGTGCCTCTTGTTGTCGATGTTTCGAATCCCAACGTGGATCCAACTTCAGGATTTCAAGAAAACAGATCTCATTCCATATATCCCCTCTGTACATGGAAATTATGTTAGATTTTAAGCTTATGTGGCTGTCATTTAGGGATTTTTGATTTGGATCATCCACAGTACTGTGTGCCTCTTGTTGTCAATGCTTCGAATCCCAATGTGGATCCATCTTTAGGATTTCGAGAAAACAGATCTCATTCCATATAACCCCTCTATACAAGGAAATTATGTTAGATTTTAAGCTTCTGTGGCTGTCATTTCGGGATTTTTGATTCAGATCATCCAAAGTATATATGTATATATGAGGATCAGTTATGCAACATCAATAATCACACATTCTTCGAGCATCATTGATCATATTTTCTTCTATATGTGATATTGAGACATAGCCCTGATATGTTCCTTTGTGGCTATGATCAGATGATCCACTATGTATTCTTCAGTCTTCTATGTACATTTATGTATACATGTTAGATCCTCTCTATACTTGATAAATGAACATGCTTTACTATCTTTGAGCATGGGTTTACCCGCCTCAGACATGAGTCTTCTTTGTGACTCCTTCCATAGGTATTCAATGGGTTGGAATCTGGTGATCTCTTCTCAAGTCCTCAAATGATCTCTCTTTGCAATTAATACATTTTGGCCATCATGTACCCCTTTTGACCTCATATATTAGGGGGCATATGTTATAGCATCATTCAAAAGTCTTATAGTTTTGATGCTCTGGTATGGCCTTGGGCAACACTTTCCCATACAAACTTGATCATTTATTAAAAAACAATATTTTGAATTCCATACGCAACTCTGCCCTTTAAAAAGTGTGTACACACGTGGGTACCATAATACAGAACCCATGTATATTATTCAAAATATGACAAAAGAAAATAATATCCTATTTTTTGGGTGGGGTTTACGAGTTTCACCTAAATCCCACCTATAGGAGCCTGTGGCCTAACTAAATCAACTGATTTCTGGTGATATTTATACACCTCATGCGAAGGCCTAAATGATCAAGGAGATAAGATATTGACATTATAGTCTTTTCAGTCCCCAGATCAAGTCTGATTTTCCCTATGCCTCCTGCACTCTCATTCATAGGAAACCCTTGTTTCCTTGCATAGATGCTCATCCTTCATTATATCGCATCCTTTTGCACATGCTTGAGAGGTGATCTTTGAGGCTTGGGTTGGATGGATCCGGAGCAAGGTTCCGCTGGTGTCATAGTTGGATTGAGTTGTATCTCTCCACTACTCTTTACTGATATCAATAAAGAAGCTCTGTCTAGTTTTTGATATGTTATAATCTCATGTTTTTTTTATTCATGTGTTATATGTCATGATTTATATGTTTATGCTTGATGATCTAACATGTTTATTATGCACACACTTTGAACTACTTGCTATGTATATTCTTCTCTGAATTATGTTGTAGGTTTTCTTTCTTAGGAGGAAGCATAGGGTTTCAACCCTACAAGATCGACATTGAGCGTAGGACCTATGGGTACACCTCTCAAAACCAACTTTGGTAGTTTATCTATTTTTCTTGCTTGAACGTATGCTTCTTTTTTATTGTCTTACTTCGATCTATTGAAGTTGTCAACCCTTACCTTAGGGAAGCTTTTCCCGCCAACATTGACAAAGTCTTACTTTGAGAATTAAATTCAAATTGCATCATTTTTATTACAAATAAGAATACCACTATACAAATTCAATCACATAAGAAACATGAATATGAACAAATTCAAGCTACATGAAATTTGGTTGTGGGTGTGGGGCTAAGAAGATAATATTGTGTTTCATATAAAATAATCTTACAAGTTATATACCTATTAATGTTGTAGATGAGTTATTAACCTGAGCTTGGATTCCTCGACCTACCTCAATCTCATTCAAACTCAAAATCTTGCTAATGATTTAAGTTATTATCAAAAGGGGCCTATGAGTGTCTCTAAAGCTTTGTAAGAAACCTATATGAAACTTACAAAGAAAATAAATGTTCTCTTTTGAATTAGATATCACTTGATTAAAGCTTTCTCTTAGTAATTTAAAAGGAAGTCAAGCTAATGTTTCACAACCTCAATCCCTTAATTTATATTTTCGAGAAAGTGGTTCAAAGTTGGTTAGGATCTGAATTAGAGACATACAAGTGTTTTCATGTTGTTCATTTTACTTGGGTTTCAAAACTTGTTTACCTTTTCTATATTTTTTATTTAGTTTATAGGTGATCACATCTTATTTTTTGGTGGAACAAGGGCACCAATGTGTTGCTTCAATAGAAAATATGGGTGCATCTAGCATGTTGTTACAAGTTAGGGCATGAGCATGTGGGATATTTGTATAAATAAGAGCCAAGTAGAGCTAAAATTGTGCTTATCATTGTAAGTAATGCATTTTCTAGGATCAACTAAGAATTTAGGTTGTGGTAACCAAATTGTCATTTTGATAGTGGGACCCGATTATTGTTATTAATGATGTTGATCATTTAGTTATCTCTAGTGCCCAACACGGTTTGATTGGTGCTCTCTTGTTCCAACTTCTACCCTTGTTAATTCATGTTACATGTCTGGGACATTTCAACCTAATCTAGCCCTATTTGTTATTTAAAATATGCTTATGAATATGACCCCATGATTGGGGGTCTTGATGTCATATAAACCAAAGTCTTTCCTTTTGCACTTTCTTATGGACATTCAAGGGGGCTTCACTAGGCGAGCGATACCATACCACGTGTATTCATATTGGGCAATATATAATGAGGAAAAAATGACATAATATATTGAACATATAATAGGGGTTAAAGGTTTTTAATATTGGCAGGTATAAAAAATGGAGCTTAAAGTTAATGAAAAACTATAAAGGGGTATAAAAAATGTTAATGATGAAATGGATACCTACAATATCTAGTGAAAGTAGGGGTTTTTTAAATAGTAAGTTGTATTGGGTTCGTATTGGTAGGGAGTTAAATAATGTGACTTTTAGAGGTATTTTCCAATATGTAGTCAATTTAAGGGTATTGTTTAATATACCACAAACACGTGTTTTGTCAGTGGTTCATAGAGTGAAGCCCCCATGTGGACATTACATAAAAAGCCCTTTTTATTTTATAAATTTTTGTACATATTACGTATTGATAGAGTGCAAGGAAAACTTCATTAAAAGAGGAGAACGTTTTTCCCCTCATACAAAGGACACAGATTGATCTTGTAACACCCTACACCTCCTCATTATCCAACACAATTCCTATGTTTCCAATGCTCCTCACCTCTATGGCTCAGTTATTAACAAACTTAGCTATACGATCATCAAAGGATGTAGATTTCCAAAACAACTTTTCTTGCATTCATGTTTTGATGCACTTGTATCTAGGTTACAAGCATCATTTGAGGTTTTGAGATTTTCATTACCACTAGGATTGTTATGAAACTTTTAAAATGGTTTCTTTTATTATCTCTTCTTTTCAACAAATTGTCAAAAATGTTTATTATTTCTCCTTGCTTATGATATCACTCATACCATTTGTATATAATAATATGCTTCTTTTGGCAATAGTGACAAATCATATCTGTGTTTATCTATTGGCTTTTCCAAGATTATTCTTCATGATACTGTTGTAGCATTTGTTTTCTCTTTGTTCTTTACTTCTTTTGTTTTACTATGAAAACATGTTTTCTTAAGGTTTACTAAAATCAAAATCTATTTTAGATCCCTCTCAATGACACCCTCCAACTTCATCCAACATTAGTGTAACTACTTTTATCACATTGATATCAAGTACCATGGTTTGTTGTCTCAAGCAAATCTACTTTTGTTGTTATCAATTGTGCTATAACGTGGTTTGCAATATGATACAATATATATATTCTTCTTTTAATTTCAAGCATTCATTTTTAGGCTTATTCTTATGGTTTAGTGGCAATTTCAATCAACCTATGTAGTTTCTTCTTCATGACTTCCTCTTTCAATACAACTGTATTTCTTTACTTAAATTTGCTTTAGGAAAAAATATGGTCATCAATATAGACTAGGTTAGTAGATTCGGTGTTGATGCTTGATTATCCATCTTTATTCTATTCTATTCCTTCCTTCTTTCAAAGCATTCATTAATAAGATTTTAAAATGTATATAACAAAATCATTTTACCCATTTCAACATCAACAACTTTGAGCCCCCCTTCTCTTAAACCATTATGCTTTTATAAGATTTTCAAATCTCCATAATAAAAACACTTTACACATTAGAACTTCAACTTCTCAAATGAACAAATCTATTGATCATTTTTTTTTAATATAAAATTCAAAACCACTTGATTTACTCCAATGAAATATGAAATATTGTAAAAAAAAAAAAAAATAAATTTACTTTATTATAAAAAATCTAAGTTAAATTAAACAATACCCTAGTACTCTACATTATAAATAAATCGTTTCCCTAACATAAGCAACAACAACAACAACAACAACAAAACTATAAATTTACCCCTAAATATACTCCAAACAACTTTGAAAAATTATAGATAACAAAACATAGGTAGATCTTCCACTTATCTTTATGATTTCTATTATTTAATCATAATCCAAATAACTTTGAAATATAACTTATCTTTATAATTTATATTATTTGAGCTAAGCCCCCAAAAAACAGACCTTTACCCTAATCATATTCCAAACAATTTTGAAACATAATTTATCTTTATAATATCTATTATTTGATTTTGGAAAAAAAAACTCACAGATAATCATATTTCAAATAACATTGAAACATTATAGATAACAAAATATAAATAAATCTTATGATTTCTATTATTTCATCTTTGTTTTTTATCTTATCTTGACTCCTATTATTTGATCTTTGTTTTTCATCTTATCTTGATTCCTATTATTCGATCTTTGTTTTTCATCTGAAAACTCAGCAATACTTCAGATGGTCTCCTAACAATACTTCATAATACTTCAAAGGGTCTCCTAACAATACTTCATATGGTCTCCTAATGTGGTATTGTCATCCATTCCAACATCTTTATAATGCTTTACTCTTAATGGAGAATTGTTTCAAACAAATAATGGTTGTGCGCATATCTGTGATTATTTTTATCCATTCCAACATCTTTATAATGCATTACTCTTCATTAAAAGTTCTTTCAAACACCATTGTTGCGATCAGATTTGTGATTATTATGCAAATATATTGCAGCGAAGCACAATTATCATTCTACTAAACAAATAGTTCACTTATAAAAAAAACTCAAATTTGACATGTAGAAATTTATTGCTCTCAAGATATGCGAAAAAGTTATATTACAGTATGTTTACTAACACAAGAAATACCAGAAGAACAGATAACGTGGGGCTCACTCACACCAGAATTACAAGAATAGATAACGTTCACTCAACAACCCATGTATAGTGCAATACGCACAATACAAATTTGCAATAATTTGCAACAAATGCCCCAACCATATCTAACCCTAACTACAATCTTGCAGAACCATCGTTCTCTTTCAACATATCTAACCCTAATTAGGCTCCAAGGAATTACATCACCTGATATAGATTGATTTACAGATATAAATGGACCAGTGGTCAAATTTAACTTGCCTTTTACATCCTTGCCTTCTCAATGTTGATGATGTGAATGATCAGTGCTCCAGCCTCTTTCAGTTGATGCACTGGAACTAGCGATCAATTTTCACGATGTAACCCACATCATCAACGGACGCCGTTCAAACCTGCATTCCAACAAGGGAATATAACTGAACGGAGTGCAGTACATGGACATCAGATTCAACGGTGCGTAGCTGAGTTTTGCCCTCTCACTGATTGGGTCTTACATGTGACCCAGGATACCATCATCAGAATAGGCAGCAAACAGACCAACATTGCATTAATGTTACTGTACATGTAGATGTATACATCGCAAAGGATAATATACCGCCATTAATGCTGCATACCACGCTGTATATTGCTCCCATTAAAATGCCACTTCTTGTTAGGAACAGAAGTCATCTCTTCAAAAACTCTCAGTCGATTTCGTTTCCGATTCAACTCAACTGCCACCCCCAATCCTTTTTCTCGTTCTTCTTCATGCCCTTCTGCAACTCCCTCTTCATAACACCAAAACCACTCCAAATTTTCAACAGCGGATGCTGCTGATTGACATTCCTCTCCAATCCTTCCCTTTGTTTTACAATCCTTGATTTCCTTCAGCAACCCTTTGACACGATCCAGTGACTTCGATTTTTCTCTACTGTTATTATTATTATATTTCGTAGAATTCTTATTGTAGTTCAGAACACCCTGTAGAATACCCATGGCCTCCTCCACCTTCCCTTGCCTCATCAGACAGACGCCTAGATTACAGGCCTTGTTTTCATCTGGCTCCAATGCCTGTGCTTTCCTGCATGACATTATTCATGCAATAGACCATCTCATTCCTATTTCTAATGTTGTAATTGAATAATAAAAATTCAGTAATTCATCTTCAATTGAAATGCACCTGTAAACGATTTCTGCAGAACAATAGTCATGCTGTTGCATATACGCCCATCCTAAATTACCCTGCCAACATCCATTACATTCTCTGTCAAGTTTCAACTACAGTTACACAGAAATACTAAAAGAACAGGCAGGGTGTGGATGCTATGTACCAGAAGCCGAGTTGTCTCTTGCCTTATGGAAACTTGAAACTTCCTTCCTTGTGACCGTGCAGTTTTGGTGGATTTGCCATTGAATGCAACGCCTTGATGAATTAAGCGGAGCTTGTGCCTCAACAGGCTAATCTGTTCATCCAATCTTCCGCATTTCTGCGATGCAAACGCCAGAAATTAAATGCTACGGAGCAAAGCATATAGTTCTTATATAGTGCTTATGAATATGGGATTTGTTTGAGTTTATACCTTAAAGAGATCCATGAGCACATTATCAAGAGACTCCTGCGCTCGCTGCGAGCAAAGATGTCTGAAGGACTTAATGGCCTCGATGGCTTCCAGTGACCGGTTCTGCTGCTTCATCACTAGGGCCATGTCCTTCAATGCGCTGTCAATGCGGTCTCCAGCATTAATAGCTTCCCAGAACAATGCGATGGCGCCAGCCGGGTCCTTCTCCACGAGCTGTATCGGACAAAATTTAAATACTTTGAATTTCAAGAAAGGATCAAGAATAAAATAGCTTTTTCGAAACAAAATATGGATAAAACGTTAACCTGAAGGTGCTTGGCTCTGCCATAGGGGGTGTCCCTGACGGGGACCTTGTACATAGCATGAAAGGGATCGGCTTTTCCCTGAGCTTTCATGAAGCCGATCGTTTCGCCCGAGTAGAAGCAGGGGTGGTGTTCTTCTGCTTTTATTGCAGTTTAAACTTTAAACTTTAACGTCAGGCTTATCTGGAGAAAACGGCAAAGACTCGGCTTTTTTGCTGTCTATTTCAGCTTTGAATGAGAATTTCCGAAACCTTTCCGGTCCTTAAAACCCTACGCGTCATAAACGCGACTTCGCCTTAGGAATCTTTGCAATAGTCGGCCAATAGAAATTAATGACCTTATGCTCTGCAATTTCGGTCCATAGAACATGAATTCAGGGCTGAAGACTCAGGCAAACCGTCTGAAGTCCGCAACACAAAATAATGTAACCTTAAACGCCTTAAGATTCCGACATTTAAATAATCTTTAACAACTGAATCAGAACATTCAAATCGTATCCGTTGAATCTAAAAAAGCTATGAGCAGTAATCGGAAGCTTGCCTTAACAGTCATTGCATCACGTGGCCACTAGAAATGAAATCAACATCCGCTCTGCATTTCCAAGCTAGAGAACATGAATTCCCAACTAAAGATTTAGGGAAACCGTTCCAAATATGAAATACTGAAGAGAAGAGTGTGAACTTAAACGCCTAAAGAGTCCGAGACTATATAATTTTTTTTAATTCTGGAGCTAAGAGAAAATTTGAAGGATAAATAGAAATTTCGAAACTACCTTGACTGTTTGGCCTCGAGCTGTATTAATAACCACAACTCTTGAAATATAGATCGGAGACGGTATTATAGATGGAGAGTCGACAGACGTTCTTCTGAAGATTTATGCATCGTCCTCGTCCTCTGGTGGAAAGATTCCGCAGGCGCACAGGCACTGCGGTCATACAAAAACACGGAAGGGGCGACTTGAGATACAATGAACCTGGACCTGATTCCATCCACATACATTGCTTGCCGAGTGGATCTTCTTCCAAGACAATGTCTAACTTATTGCACCCAGGGTTGGAATTTCACATTCATCACATTCATCAAAATTCACTATTGGTAACAGTGTGCAGCGTGCAGTAATATCACATTTTACAATGAGACGCAATTTTCTGGTCAATAAGATTCAGGTAGGAAAAGATGATATTGCCATTTAACATATATTTTAATGTTGGCTATTGATATTTTAAAATAGTATTTTTTATTAATAAAAGAAAAAAGTAAATAATTTATTAAATTAAAAAATATTATGGCAAGTAGTCTTAGTAATGGACCACATGACTTTTTTCCAGTTATTTTTTCGCCTCAAGCCATAAATTTTTTAAAATTATAATTTCAACCATACATTTTTAAAAATTATAATTTCAATTTATTTGCTCTTTAAGATTGAATGTTAATAATTTTTTTAGGATTTTGAATCTATTTATGTATTTAAAAATACATTTTATATAAAATAAATCATAATCTCACAACAAATTATATTGCTGGATTAAAATTATTTTGTCTATTAGTTATATTACATCTTATTATAATAATGTTAGTTGTTTACTATTACAATAATGTTAATTATTTTTTATGAAATAAAAATTTTGAGATTTTTTTGGATCAAATTGTCTGGATTTTTACTCTTGTCCAACATTTTGGTGGACACTCCACCCAATTGAATGATCACAAACAACGTTGTTAATTTTTTTATAAAAAGAAACTTCAAATTAGTAGTTAAAAAATAATATTAAAATAATAAAATAGTTCTTAAAGAATAATAATAATAAAATAAATTAGAAAGAAAAAAAAGAGAGACTAAATAAATGAAATAATTACCTATTAAAAGAAAGAGTAAGGTCATTTAAAAATAATTAATTAATTAAAGCAAAAGAGAATTAAAAGGAAATTGAGGATTACATTAAGACTAAATTATTAGCTAGGGACAACACATCCAACCTCCCGGCATACAAGACATAAGACGAAATGCTATGCTATCTGAAGTGTGTGAAATTTCATTTGGCCTCCACCGGAAGCCATGCTAGTAAGGTCAAGAGTTTAATGGCGCATGCAAGGATTGACAAAATTTATATGTGGTTCACTGTGTGGAGGTTGTATAATTTTGGTTTGAGCTGCTGCATCTTAGCGGGGTCTTCTGGCTCTCAGGTTTTCTTGAAGTGGTGGCGATTTCAACATCATCGGTCCACCCACTGCATTCGCTATCCAAAAGCAGCAAGTTTGTTCACCCAGGTCCTTTTCTCTGTTCTAGTCCGCGGGTTGCGAGATTGTCTCAGGAAAGGCTGGTTTGTTTTGGTCTTTCTTTTAGTGACGCACTGTAGAGTGGAGCATAAGGGTTTTCTGTGGTTGAATTGATATTGGGGGCCTTCGCTTGTTGTGAGACTCCCATTCTTTCTCCTCTTTCTGGTTTCTTCTTTGTTCCTTGTGTTTCTTGTCTATTGGGGGAATTTCGCCTAAGTATCGAGGTGGAATTTGGTTGACATAGGAGGTAGAGGGGCTCTAGCTTGGCCTATTTTGTATGTGGTTGAATGCCTAGGTGATTTCTTGTTTAATTGGGTGTATTTCATTTGTTTCGGGGGTTTTCTTAAGGGTTTGGTGGTGTTGGTTATGGGTGACGCTTGGCCCTGTTAGGCTCTCGAGGTTCTGGGTTTTAGGCTATTGTGAGGAGGCTTGTGACTCTGCCCTAGGGTATTTTCTATGTCAATGCAGTTGTAGAGATGATTGGTCGGTTGGTGTTGAAGCCAATTGTGGTTTCCATCTCCTCTTTCCAAGTCTGTGGGTGGTGGCGACTAGTTTTGCAGAGGTGGTTTTCGTTGGTTATCACACGACTGGAGCCAGTCCTTGCTGACGTTCGAGGTGGTGGAAGGGTGAGTAGCGAGTAGCGGGTCTTGTCCTAGGGGTGTCCTTTTGTGGTTGCACTATGCACCCTATTCCGAGGAATTCTCACACCCAATCTTAGAAGTCAAGAGTCTCGGCCAATCGGCGTGGCTCGAGCAGTTTAGTGAAGGTGTCGTGAGGGGGGAGAGTTGTTGGTGGCATGGTTGGGCTGTAAGCTGAAGGACATAGTGGAAGAGGAGGAGGAGACTCTCAACGAGGTGGTCATGGTATTCGGGGCCATGGAGGGGGCGTGTGTAGTCTGAGTAGTAGGTCGGAGTGTGCAGGTACCTCGAAATTTTCAATTGTTGGCTAACCAATTAGCCTCGCAACCCTTCATGACATGTTTCAATCTACGCTAGATCTGATGGAAGCTTATGAGATGACAAGAAGGGAAGAGCATGAAGCTATCATCGCCATGCTCAATCAACTGCATTACTTTCAATGTCATGTTAGAGAAACAATTGTAGTGGTTTGGCAGGGGCAAAACTTGCTAAAAGAAAAGGTTGAGAAGGTGGAAACGTGGATGGCTCACTTCAAGCAACATGTAAACTACCCATATCGCCCTCCTCCCCTTCCAGGGACTGGGCTAGACAATCCAACATCAATTATTGGTGTCCCTATAATATTAGTGTATCCCCCTTGTTTTTATTGTTGTGCCCATGTAGCATCCATATTGTTATTGTTCTACCCCATAGGAAGCCACTATTGTAATGTTGTGCCCTTACATTATTATTGTTATGTAGGCTCTGATTATATTGTGACCCCTTAGAATTCTATATATACAAAGGAGGCCTTGTCATTTGTATCATCCAAGAATTGTCCATTTATGTAATGTAAAGGAGGCTTCCCCCTCAAAGAGGATAATTTTTAAGTCCTTTATCTATCTTTTTTGTGAGCTGGTTGCATAACATTTGGTATCAAAGCTTTGGATTCTAGGGTTTCACTTCTTCAAACATGCAACCTTGAAATTTTTGCTATAACATTTTTTCTACGAGGCTTCAGAAGTTAAATTTTTTATCGCATGGATTCAAAATCATGTTGAACTTCGTGTAACAATTTCAAAGCTTGGTTCACTATATTTTTAGAGATATGATTTGACGCAGTTAGGGATTTTGCAGGCTCAAAAATTCAATCCCAAACAGGTGACCTATGGAAAATTGTCATAACATTCATTTAAGGCATCAGATTTAAATTTTGTAAAAAGTGGCTGAAAGTGAACGAACTTTAGTTTTTCATGTATCAATTTCAAAGTTGGAGGTCGAAATAGTGACACGTGGCATCTCATACAACTTCGATCTACTGAACCAGTCCATAATCAGGTTATCATGGGAGATTTGGCATAACTATTTTTTGAAGAATCCAATCTCGATTAGACTTATGGGATTGGAAAGAAGACTCAGAAAGATACCACAAGAAGAAATTTTAGAACTTGGAGATCCATAATTATAGAGTTACAACTGTTTCAAGATCTAGCTCCTAAAAGCAAGAAAAAGGTGTGTAATTTTTTTTTAAATTGCATAATTTTTGTTTGAAAAATCAATTTGAAGTCATTCCAAGGGAATATTGAAGCACAAATATTAGTATTGGGTTATAAAAATACTCCTAAGAAAAATATTTATACACCCATTAATCCCTCAGAAATATCTACTATGACGCATGAAGAGGAAGAATTGCAGCATGATATATCAAAATTACGAGACCAAGTGCAACAAATTTTCCTCTCACAAAGAGAAACCAAAGATGAACAAAAAGACGACATGGATGGTTTAAAAGAAAATGTGGAAGGCTTGAAGGATGAAATGGAAGGTAATATGGATGTTTTGGAAGAAGACATGAAAGGTTTGAAGGAATGCTTGACAAAATTGTTGAAAGAAAGACTTCCGAGTGGTGACAAGGTAATCCATGAAAATCATGATGAGGACAAAAGGAATATGAATTATGATTTTAGAGAATGAATTGTGGGGTTTAAGAATCACCAAATTACAAATATAGATATGAGGAAGTTTTGTGGCAAGGATCCGATAACATGGATACTACATATGGAGAAATATTTTGATCTATAAGATGTGCAACCCCCACAAAAGGTGTGTATTGCATCTTTATATTTAGAACCCAATCAATTTGTATGGTATATATGGTTTTTTTCTCGTAAACCACTTGTCACCTAGTAAATTTTTACGGAGGAAATGATAGCACATTATGAAGATACAAAGAGCAACACCTTCTTTAGCCAATTGATAAATCTCAAACAAAAGGGTTTAATGGCAAAGCACATTGAAGACTTCAAAAAATTGAATATTAGGGTAACCGATATTCTAGAGGAGCATAGGATTCATGGCTTCATAGGGAATTTAAAATATAGCATCCAACACGATGTTTTCCTTTGGGAACCTGATTCATTGGAGAAGGCATTCAGGGTGGCAAGAAAAGTTGAAAGAAAAATTATGGCAACAAGGAAGTCTACCACTCACAACTATAAAGATGGAAGTGTTGTTGCTCCTAGTATTCCACAACCTACAAGGTTGACACCACAACAATTGGAGGAAAAAAGAGTAAAATGGATTTGTTACAGTTGTGATAGCAAATACACTAAAGGCCATAAGTGTGCTGAGAAGAAATTATTCTACATAGACTGTGAAGAGGAGGAAGAAAAGGAACAAGAAACATGAAAAGAGGAGGATATACACCAAGAACCAACCCCGGAGAAAGAAGAAATGAACTTGACCATATCTTGTAATGCATTGACAGGAATTACCACTCCTCAAACTCTCAAGATAGAAGGATACATCAAGAAGAAAAATGAATAGTGTTGATTGATTCAGGTAGTACCCATAATTTTATTCATTGTAAGATAGTCAAGGAATTAAATTGCTTCCTATATCGAGCACGAGAGTGTCAAGTGATGGTTGCAAATAGAGGAACTATAAATTTCTCTATAAAGTGTCATAATATCAAGCTAACTATGGGGGAATATGTATTGAATAGTCCAATTCTTTCCATTCCAATGGGTGGTGCTCATATTGTACTAGGAGTCCAATTATTACAATATTTGGGGACGATAACCTTAAGTTTTCAAGAACTTTTCTTTTTTTTTGGGGGGGGGGGGGGAAGGAAAGGAAATTTAATTAAGGGGTATCACGAGGAAACCAGGAAGGATAATCAACTCTAATGGCATGAAAAAGATTCTAAAGAAATAACAATGGGGCGTAATTGCACAATTATGCTCTCTACGGGTTCAAACATCAAAATCATCTATTTTTCCAGATCTCCACAACATTTTGGATAATCATTACAAGGTGTTTGAGACTCCCAAAGGCCTCCCACCTATTCATGATCATGATCATGTGATTCACTTGATTCTAAGAAGTGTTCCTCCAAACATCAGGCCTTACAAATATCCTTATGCCCAAAAGAGTGAAATTGAATGTATGGTTGCAGAAATGGTAGAGGTTGGTATAATTCAACCTAGACAAAGTTCTTTCTCTACTCCAGTAGTATTGGTGCACAAGAAGGATGGATCATGGCATATGTGTCCATATTATAGGGATCAGATCAACAAGCTCACTATTAAAATAAATTTCCCATTCTTGTCATTGATGAATTGTTGCATGAATTAAATGGAGCAATTTACTTCACCAAGTTGGATCTTCGTTCAGGATATCTTCAAATTAGAATGAATACTGAATACATTCCGAAAATAACATTCAGAACTCATGAGGGTCATTATGAATTTTTGGTCATGCCTTTTGGCCTTACTAATGCACCTTCCACATTTCAAGGTTTGATGAATTCCATTTTCAAACCCTTCCTTAGAAAATATGTGTTAGTATTTTTTGATGATATACTAATATACAAAAAGTCTTGGAAGGATCATGTTCAACATATTGAGAGGGTGCTCAAACTATTGGAGGAGAAACAATTATATGCAAAAACCTCCAAATGTTTCTTTGGATTACATGAGGTGGAATATTTGGGTCATATTGTATCTCATGAGGGTGTTAAGGTAGACCCTAACAAAATTAAAGCCATGAAGGAATGGAAAATCCCCACAACCATAAATCATATTCGAGGATTTCTCAGGTTGACAGGGTATTATCGCAAGTTTGTTAATAATTATGGGAGAATAGTGGCACCTCTAGCATCATTACTGAAGAAAGATGCATTTTCTTGGACTCCAGAAGCAAGGAAGAAGGCCTTTGAACATCTTAAAGAGGCAATGTTCCAAGCACCGGTCATAGCTATGCCAGACTTCAAAAAAAGTTTTATTGTGGAATGTGATGCTTCATGAAATCGAATTGATGCAGTTTTAATGCAAGAAGGAAGACCCATTACTTTTGAAATTTGTCTAATCAAAGGAAAGTATTTACACAAACCTATTTATGAGAAGGAAATGCTGCCAATACTACATGCACTAAAGCAATGGTGATTGTACCTAATGGGAAGACACTTCAAGGTAAAAATAGATCATGAGAGTCTTAAATACTTTTTGGAACAAAGATTATATTCAGAAGAGCAACAAAAATTGGTGATAAAGATGTTGGGTTATGACTTTGAAATCATCTATAAAAAGGGGAAGAAAATTTTATTGCAGATGCACTTTCAAGAAAGGATGAGGATGTGGAAGCATTGCTTTGTGCCATTTCTATTATCCAACCTGAGTGGATAACTGAAGCAAGGGATGAATGGAAGAATGATGAAGAGGTGTGGTCACTCATTCAAAAGTCGCAGCAAGATCCCAGTACATCTAATACATTTAGATGGGAAAAAAGATTCATTATGGTAAAAATATCACTTATATCTTTGTAAGAACTCCCAAATCAAACAACAAATTCTTTTGGAATTGCACACCTCTCCCTTAGGAGGGCACTCAGTATTTTTAAAAACTTACCATAGGATCAAGAAGGATTTTTTTTGGGATGGCCTTAAATATGTTATTGAGAAATTTGTGGCAAAATGTTTGGTTTGCCAATAAAATAAAGTTGAGACAATTAAGACCCCGATGTCTATTACAATCTTTATCCATTCCAAGTCAGCATTTGGAGGACGTCTCAATGGATTTTTTCACAGGTTTACCCAAGTTTGAAGGAAAGAGTGCTGTCATGGCGGTATTTGATAGAATTACCAACCATGCACACTTTTGTGCATTATCTCATCCTTTTAAATCCAATACAGTTGCTACTGCATTTATGGAAACAATTCAAATACTTCATGGAAATCCAAATATTATAGTAAGTGATAAAGATCTGATTTTCACTAGAGATTTTTGGACGGAATTATTTTCTTGTCCTAGTACTCAATTAGCTCATAGCTCATCTTATCATCCTCAATCTGATGGGAAACATGCGATTGTGAACAAATGTTTGGAAGGATATCTTTGTTGCTTTGTATCTGATAAATAAACACAATGGTTCAATAGGTTACCTCTAGCATGCTAGTATAACAATTCATTCCATATTGCAGCAAAAATGACACCATTTATGGCACTTTATCGACATCATCCACCATCCATCACATCATCTTTAAGAGAAAATTCTAAGGTTCAAGCAGTGGAAGATCACATCGAGCATCAACAACAAGTTCTCCAACTCTTAAAGGATAACCTCACTCTGGCACATAATCAAATGAAACAATAGGCATATCAACATCATAGTGAAAGAAGTTTTGATGTAGGTGACTGGGTATTTTTATGGCTACAATCATACAAACAAATTTCTCTGAAGCAAGCTAAGAAAGATAATAAATTATCACCCAAGTACTATGTTCCCTACAAGGTGTTTCAAAAGATTGGTACTATCGCATACAAATTGGAGCTGCCTGCATCTTCCAGAGTACACCTAGTTTTCCATGTTTAATGCTTAAAAAATGTTATCGATGACAAGCTGCTAGTTCAAACAGTGTATCTAGAACTTGACGAAGAAGGAAAATTCATATTTGATCCTGAAGTAGTCACGGAACCAAGAACCCAACGGCTATGGAATCAATCAGTTTCAGAGTATCTCATTAAGTGGAGGAACTTACCTGTTGAATATTCGACATGGGAGGATGAGAATTTTATACAAAAGCATCCAGAACTACTAAAACATTGAGAACAACAATTTTTTTGAAGGAGAGGGCCATGTTAGGTCCCTATAATACTAGTGTATCCCCTTTATTGTTATTGTTGTGCCCATGTTGCCCCCATATTGTTATTCTTGTGCCCCATAGAAGCCCATTATTGTTATGTTATTCCATTACATTATTATTGTTAGGTAGGCTATGATTATATTGTGACCCCTCAGACTCCTATATATACAAAGGATGCCTTGTCATTTTTATCATCCAAGAATTGTTCATTTATGTAATGTAAAGGAGGTTTCCCCCTCGAAGAGGATAATTTTTAAGATGTTGATCTATCTGTTTTGTGAGCTAATTGCATAAAATTTTCATCTCCATGCTTAATCAACTGCATTACTTTCAATGCCATGTCAGAGAAAGAATTGTAGTGGTTTGGCAGGGGTAAAACTTGCTAGCAAAAAAGGTTGAGAAGTTGGAAACGTGGCTGGCTCACTTCGAGCAACATGTCAACTTCCCATATTGCCCTCTTCCCCCTCCAGGGAATGGGTTACCTCCGATGATTGAGTATGGCCATTGGTATTGTACTAGTTTTGTGTGTCTTTTGGTGCTTTTGTCCTATTAGACTTTATACTACTAATCTGCGTCTCTTTCTGTTTCTTTGTAATATGGTCATAACAATGGTCAATAAACTTGGTTGGGGTGAGACCATTTGCATTTTGATATCTATGCACTCTTTTTCTACTGAATGAATAGAAACTTGACTTGCGAAAAAAAGACTAAATTATTAGCTATTTAGAGAAAGGGCCAAGTCAATTCATTTACAAAAATGATTAATTAACATGAAATTGAAGATAATATTAATAATTAAGAGGACAGGGGGATTTGATAGAAATAATTAAGGAGAGTGAACTTAAATAATCAATTAAACTATGACTAAATAAAGGAATATAAGCTTAGAATGATAAAACATTTATAAAAATGAAAGGCTAAAATAATATGAAAAAGCATATATTGGATTAGAAACAAATATGAATAAATTAATTATATGATTAAATAATGTTAACTAAATAATATTAAATAAAATGAAAGGGGAGGATGTGGGACATGGTGGGGAAAGGAAAAGGTAGAGACAAAAAGATGAGAGGGAGAGAGGGGAGAGCGGAACTAATGAGTCACATTGTGGATAAGTGGGTGTCAATAATGGCTTAATTTATAGTCATCTTTTCGATTAAAGTTCTTCGAGTGTTTAGTCACATTCTTTTAATAATGATTTATCCAAGCCTAATAAATCATTATATTATTTAAATAATAATAAATCCATAAGAAAAGACCAATCTATTATTAATGTTGTGGATTCTCGATTTAAAAAAAAATGTCATTGCCCCAGGAGGTGCTCTCCATCCTAGTATGGTAGAGAAGTTGTAATGTCTTGTTTTGTCCTACCTTATCCTGTAAACATTTTGATGGGGTCAAATCAAATTAAAAATAAAAATAAAACAAAATTAAAAAATAAAATAAGATAAAAAATATAATTAATAATTAAAATAAAATAGAGGTAAAATAATCAATTTGTTTTTTGTGGTTTATTGGTTCTAGTTTTTGACAACCTATGGTTTTTCCCATGGTATTCTTATATAAGAATATCTATATATATATATATATATATATATATATATATATATATATATATATATATATATATATATATATATATATATATATATATATATATATATATATATATATATATAATATAAAATATAAATAATAATTAAATAAAATACAGATAAAATAGGTATTCTTGGAGGTAGGTTTTGACCCATGGCATTCTTATTACATAAAAATAAAATTAATAAAAAAATAACTTCATGGTATTCACCCATGGTATTGACTAGTGGTATCCATGTGGAATATAACATATTTAAAGGGGAAATTAAACCAACTTAGATCATCTTAAATATGGATCTACCGAGCATCGAGAGGGGCCAAATCTATTTTTCCTCTAAAAGAGGTTTGATCCCTTGAGGAGATTTGGTCCCTCTCAATGCTTGGTGGATTCAGAGTTACGATAGAACTAATTTGGTTGTTAATTCTTGATTAATTCTCAAAAGGATAAATATCACAATAATAATTTATTAAACAATGAATTTTCTTATATTATTTATAATTCCAATGACATTAATTCCAATTATTCTTCCCCTTATTATAATAAGGTGTAGTCTAACTTATAGATGAAATGACCTTTTTTCCCAACATTTTTTCTAGTTAATTTTAATCAAATATGACAAATATTTTTAAAACTTGATTTTAAATTGTTTAATCAGCATAACTTGAGTACCCCGGGTTTTTTCATGGTGTTGAATCTATTTATGCATTCAAAAATATATTTTAAACAACAACAAATTTTGAATTGTATTGTCCACTTTTGGTAAATTCCGGTGAAAAAGGCTATTTCATCTATAAGTTAGACTACGCCTTATAATAATCCTTCCTTGGTTGATAAATATTTTTATCCTCTAAATAATATTATTCAAACTATTTCAATAACTATAGTCAATCTATTAATCAAACTACTAATTCCCAATCTAATAGTCAGATTGAGAAATCCTTAATTAATACCCAAATTGATAAAGATTATATCAATTCCCATATTGGTAGAACTCAATGTAGTCCTCCCTTGGTTTCTTCTTCTTCCCCTCCCATGAGCACCAACCCCCACCCCCCCCCCCCCCCATCCAATGCAAACTCCAAACCCTCCTCTGTTGTGAATCTTTCCTCCTTTGAACTTGATTCCTCGTCCCTTCTTCTCTTAGAAAAAGGATTCAATTTTTCCCTAGCCCCTAAAAAGATCCCTGTTGAAGAAATTATTTGTTCCATTGAGCTAGTGTGTCAAAACCTTCCTACCCATACCACAGAATAAATTCAATAAAAGCATGGTGGGGTTTTCTAACAAGCTAAACCCCTCAAGCCCAATTTATCCAAGGATGAAATCCAATCTCTTAAATGCCTAAACAACAATCTTGACATTCTAATCCTTAAGGCGGATAAGGGAAATTTCTATGTAGTTATGAACTCCAAAGAGTATGAAGCCAAGATACTTGATCTTCTCTCTTCTTCTTCCTACAATAATCCTTCCAAAAAACCCCATCAATTCCATAACTTATATTGTCACTAAAGCTATAAAAACCTCTTCTATTAATGCGTCGATTCAAAAAAATATTATTCCCCATACTGCCCAAATCCTTGGATTCTATGGCCAACCAAAAATTCAGAAACATGGAGTCCCTCTTAGACCCATCATTAGTGCCATAGGAGCCAACACCCACACTCTTGGTTGATATCATTCCTCTAAGCTTCAATAACTTGTTGGGTCCATCCTCAATTTCATTAAAGATTCATCTGATTTCATTCGTAAGAATAAATATTTTCATTTCGATGATCATGAAATTCTAGTTAGCTTTGATGTCATATCTCTTTTTACTAAAATCCTTGTTTACTATTTTTTTTTTTTTTATGGATGGGGTAACCATCCGAAACATTGGATGGATTATAAATCCATTACACAGTTCTACTGTGGAAATTTTTAAAAATATGAATAACTATGGAAATCTCATATCCCTTATTTAACCCTAAACCTGGTTAGACTCTACCTCTCATTCACCTTCTTTTCTTATTAAGGAAAAATTTATGAGAAAACTGAATGTACGACAATGAGTTCATATCTTTATCCTATTGTGGCTAACATCTTTATGGAATACTTTGAGGCTAAAGCTCTAGAATCTTGGCATATAAAGCCTAAATGTTGGTTTAGATTTGTCTATGATACTTTTGTTATTTGGCAACATGGTAGACCTATGTTGGATGTCTTTCTCTCCTAGCTCAATAGCATTTCCCCTCATATTCAATTCACCATGGAAATTGAATCTAATAATTCTCTACCATTTTTAGATGTCCTTATCACATGGCTTCTTGATGGTTCCCTAACCCATCAAGTTTATAGAAAAAGACCCACACTAATCATTATCTTCATGCCCATTCTCACCACCACCATCCCAAAAATCTGGCATTCTTAAAGCCCTCATTTCCCACACCCTTAAGATTTTTGCTCCCCAATTCATTCCCTTAGAGAAATCCAACCTATTCGAAGCTTTCAAAGATAATGGATATTCCCCTTTTAGATAAATAAATAATTCAAGACTATCTCTAATTCCAAATCCATTAACCCTAATTCCTCTCCTCCTCAGGGTCAAGTTTCTTTCCCTTACATAAAATGGACAACTGACGTTATAACAAAAAACTTTCTAAAAAAGAATGTTAAGACCGTTTTGAAGCCACATAAAGCTTTAAAGAAAATGTTCTGGTCAGCCAAAGATAAGTTTGACCCCATGTTGAATACATGGGTTTACCAGATCCCATGTTCATGTGGAAAATCATACATTGGCCAAACTGGGCGTCCCTTCAAAGCTCGAATTAAAGAACATATTGCTGACACCAACCATCTTCGACTATTGAAGTCTGTCATAGCCAAGCACTCTTTTAATTTGAAGCATCTGGTTTACTTTGACCAGACCAAAATCCTCGCCTTTGTTCCTTTTTACTACTCAATAATCATTAGAGAAACCCTTAAATAGAGAAGCACCTCGAAAACTTTATTGAGAATATGGTTATAAATTAAGCCATTCTTCGCACATGGTTATCCACCATCTGACTCATTAGTTCCCTCTCTCTTCCCTCCCCCTCCTCCCTTTGCCTTTATCTTCTCCTTCACCCCTCTCTGCCCCATGCCTTGCCTCCTCCCCTTTTCTTTTATTTAATAATCTTTAGTTAAAATTATTTAATCATGTAATTAATTTATGCATATTTGTTTCTAATCCAATATATAATTTTTCATATTATTTTAACCCTTCATTTTTATAGATGTGTTATCTTCCTTCACTTTTACACACAGTTGAATTGATTATTTAAGTTATCTCTAGTGAATACTTTTCTCTCTTGTAATTATTTAAATCAAATTCCCATGTGCCCTTAATCATTAGCATTATCCTCAATTTCCTATTATGTAATCATTTATCTCTTGACAACTAATTATTTAGTCTTAATACAATTCTCATTTTCTTTTTAATTTTTTTTTTCAATTATGTTTTCTTTTAATTAATTAATTATTTTTAAATCTATTGACTTGACCCTTTCTTTTAAAAGGTTATTATTTCATGTATTTACTCCTTCTTGATGCATTAATCCCCTCATTTTCTTTTTAATTTATTTCCCATTAATTATTATTATTATTATTATTTAACTATTATTTTATTATTTTAATATTATTCATTAATGGATAATTTGGAAGTTCCTTCTATAAAAGAATTCACAACACTCGTATGTGGTCATTCATCAGATCCTAACAATGAGTGGAGTGTCCACCCAAAATGTTGGACAAGATTAAAAATCCTCCACATAATTTCATCTAAAAAATTCTCTCAATATGAATAACTGTGGAAATATAGATTCTCTAAAATAAAAATTTATTAAAAAATCATTAATTTATAAATAATAAATAATAAAATTATTTTATATTTATAATTAAGTATGATATATCCCCGGATGCGGGTGGCACCATCACCCTTAATGCATATCATGCAGAGAATTAAAGTCTGGTACTGCCAGCTGCAGAGTAGCGTGGCTTCCCAAGACTTAACCTTGTGCGAGCGGGAGGAAGGTATTAAGGCAGGATCGGTTAGCAGATCTGCATTAATGGCTCGCGCTGTTCGACGCAACATTCTCTCAGTTATAATCATGCTGATCCTCAGTGTTTTCATCACGCCTTATGCTCAGTCTCACGGCAACGGAACCTGGTTAGCGGAGGCAGATGGTGATGGGCTGATTTTGGTTCACCGCCACGAGCTCCAGGCCAACATTACCAAGGGTAAGCTCTCCCCTGTTCTGGATTTACGCATTGGATGTATTGTGTCGTCGTCTGGGGTGTATTCTGTGAATTCTGTTTGGCATCCCTTTCGCCTCAACCGACTCTGTTCTGTCGTCTCTGTTGTCTATAATCTCTCTGCGCCCTACCACCTGTCTGTCATTATGGTTCGTTCGGGCAAGAGGCATCGTTCAGGGGGGCGTCGTGACAGTGGCTTGCATTCCTCGGCCGGTCATGCTGTGGAAACTGAGCCGGCGCCCATCAACCCCCCCCCCCCCCCCCGTCCACGAGGCTGTGCCACCTTTGAGCTCTGGACGCAAGCCTATTCCGAACAGTGCCTTCCAAACCACGCACTTTAAATTTCAAAGTAATTTGAACAGGCCCCTTATTACTGCTCACATCACCATTATTCTTTCGGAAGAGGAAAATCAGGTCTCCCCTCTGGCCTGCATTGCTCCTGATCCTTCCCAAAGCAGTGAGCATTCCATGGACAAAGATAGCCTGGAGAATTGGAAAAGTGAGAAGTCTGGATAGGAGGAATTTCTCAAAAATATTCCTCCCGTTAAAGATACAGGACCTGCTGCTGAGGAAGGGACTCAAGGCAAAGCAAGCCATTCCATGGCAATCCCTGGCAGCGATTTGGGCGGCAATGACAGTTTGAGGACCGACAGTGCAGGTCTGGCTGAGGAGAAGAATCATGGCAAGGCAAAGGAGGGGTAGCGCCACCTGGGACTGCCTCTTTATTTTTTGTTTCGGCTACTGTTTCAGGCTCACAGTCAGGTTTCAGCACTCATGACCTGTTGTTTTTGGCTTCCAGCTGGGGATTTGGTGATACACTTTGTGCTGGTTTGCACTGATTTTGTGTTTCTGTGGCTCAGTTCTCTTTCTCAACTAAATATGTCACTCTCTATGTCTTTCATCTGGTTTCTTGATCTTTGTAACTGGTCTCCCCAGCTTCTGTTTGTAAGGGAGCAGTTATGTTCTGTTGAGTGCTCTCAAACTATGTCTCCTGAGGCCTCGACACTATGTAAAAATATTTTGCCTTACAATTAATAGAATTTAGTATTTGCAGAGAAAAAAAAATTAAGTATGATATATAATTTGATATATATTTTTATATTAAGTTGTGTTTTATGTTAAATTTATATTATTTTAAATTCAAAGATATTACAATTCAAATCTATTAAACATACCTAAGTATTAATTTTTTTAATGTATAATTTTTTTAATTATTTATTTTGATATCATATATTAAGTTTTTTATATTTAAAATATTTAAATATAAATAAATTTGATATTTCAATCTTTAATAAATCCACATTTAAACAAATTTGATATTTCAAGTTTTAATAAATCTACGATTAAAACAAATATTTTTTTAAAATAATAACTAATTATATATATATATATATATATATATATATATGAGTTTAATTTTAATTTTAGATTAAAATGTTTTAATTTTTTAACATTATTGATGATTATTTTGACTAATGGAATTAAAACATCTCGTTTTTAATGTAAATATTTAATTTTAATGGTTATAAAAAAGTTAATTAAATTAATGTGATATATATATATATATATATATATATATATATATATATATATATATATATATATATATAAAAAAATTTAATTATAATATTATAAAAATAATTCTTTTTATTTTTTATTTATATTATATCTATTTTGAAGATATATATTATACTTTATATAATCATAATTAAAAATTAATATAAAAAAAATGTGATATCTATTTGGTTTTATTAGCAAAATAGGACTAAACCGTAACATTTATTTGACCCGTTATTATTATGGTATAAGGCATTGTTTTTTCTAGTATTAGTTTGTCTTTCACCAAAAATTGATGACGCTTATCTATGGTTTAACATTAAGAATTCAAATTTTATTATTTTTTAAAAATGATTGAAATTTATTTATTTGTAAGGTGATTGGTTGAGATCTTATTACGGGTTGTTTAGTAACTTACATTTCTATTAGTTACTAATTTTTTGTTTTTGGTTTTATTTACTTTTTTATTTAATTTTTTGATTTTTTTTTTCTATATTTCTGTTTTCATGAATTATAATTTTTTCACAATATTTTCAATGTAAGTGACTTATCATTATATATATTTTAATGTATTTAATTATAAACAATTATATATATTAATAAAAATAAAACACACACATATAGATATATGTATTTTAATATAAAAAATATTAATTAATCATATATCTTAATTTTTGGTGTATAATATTTTATTAGTTGTTTTAATTTTGCAATGAAATCTTTGTCTTTGTTATTTTTTTGTTTCATTAAATTATATTTAAGCTAAACCACCGGTACTAGCTACTATGTAGCCCTTCTTTAATGTTTGCATACCAAGCTATTATTTAATATTGGAAAAGTAGAGGAAAAATATAGATTTATATATGTTATTATTATTGTAAATGTATTTTATAAATTTATAGATATATTTTTTTAAGTTGGAGATTAGTACAAAAAATTAGTTATTATATACCAAGCTATATTTAAGCTAAACGACCCGTACTAGCTACTATGTAGCCCTTGTTTAATGTTTGCATACCAAGCTACTATTTAATATTGGAAAAGTAAAGGAAAAATATATATTTTATATATGTTATTATTATTGTAAATGTATTTTATAAATTTATAGATATATTTTTTTAAGTTGGAGATTAGTAAAAAAAATAGTTATTATAAATTTTAGATTTTATAAATAAAATTTCCGTTTGGGGTAGCTCAATTGGCAATGGTCGTGGAAATAAAGTCTCACAGAACCAAAAGCCTTAAGTTAAAATCTTATGCTATCTCCCAATTAAAATAAAAAATTAAACACCATGAAAATACAATCTTACCAAACTTAAAAAACAAAAATATATTTTATAAATGAAATAAATCTTTTATTTTATTAACATTTTTACTCATACTTAAATGAGAAAGATGAATAATCATGCAATTAGAACTATTGAATGTCTTTATCTGTGCGGGGAGTATGATGCAAGAAGGGTGATAGGTTCAGAAGATAGATGTTGTTATGACTTATTCTCTATGTGTGAAGTCAAGACCTCAATTTCCTCATTGAGAGCAAAGATAGATACCTCTGAAATAAATTATCTTTGGATACGGATGTTAGAGGGTAATATTATCCGGCCAAAATGTGTAGTGGGTAATCAGAGTTAAGAAAGAAAAAGGAATTACGTAATTAGGAGAAACTCTAATATGATTTAAGTGCCAAAGCCAATTTGAAAAACAACATCTCTAATATTCGTCAATATAGATAATAATTATCCTTAATCATATATATATATATATTATATCTTTAATGTATATATTATTGGATAACAAGTCCCAAGGGTTAGCTTAACTGGTCAAGTCAATGCCTTACCCTTCGGGAGGTCACTGGGTCAATTCTCCCTGAAAGCCCTTGGGGTTAGGTCTATTATGACCAAGGGGCAAAATCGGCTAGTTCTTACGTAAAAATAAAAATAATACTAGATAACATCTAATAATAATCATACAATATTTATTTTAAAAATTTTAATATTGTATTTTCCAACATGTTATTTTTATATTAATTTATTTTTATTATATTAATAAAAAATAAAAAAAATTTAACATCTAATAATAATCATACAATATTTATTTTAAAAATTTTAATATTGTATTTTCCAACATGTTATTTTTATATTAATTTATTTTTATTATATTAATAAAAAATAAAAAAATTTAAAAATAATCCCGCAACAAAATTACATGTCTTTTCTTTTTTTTTTGGAAAAAAATATATATTTATCAATATTTCATTTCATATATATATGATTTTTTTTAGAGAGTGATTCTCTCGTTTCATTATAGGTATCATATATAAATATTTTTATTTGTTTATGTATATTTCCATTTATTTATGTTTTGAATTTATTACAAAAAGTGAAAAGCTAATATAGATGATCTCTTTGGGTTAGAGATGGACTTCATCAAGATGGTGCAAAATGTCCTCTTTGGCTTCATCCTTGGCCAATATAATTTTACTCACTATTATCTTGATATGCCAATAGTGGTTCACTATGTGTCAATATTTGGTGTCTAGTTCCCAAGAGCTTCCTATGTCTAGTATCAAAGTAGGTAGTTCTTCATCAATATCCTACTCATGGATGATTACATGCTCTCAATATCTTACTCATGGATGGTTACATGCTCTCCTTGAACCTCTGCTTCCACATTTGTAATTTCTTTCTTGATATTCTAGGGTGTCTATTCCTAGTATTATTTTGACGCTTCTTAAAAAACCTTCTAAACCCAAGAATTGGAGGGCCTGACCTATCTTGTCTACCTCATTGACACACTCTCCCATGATGTGTGATAAAGAGTCCAAGACCTTAGCACAAGGAGTTAAAATATGTAACAAATGACAATGAGTATAAGCTACAAGTGAAAAAGATAGAGAAAGGGTGCAAGCATCCCGTTGTTAATAACCAATGAAAAACCAACATAAATACATGAGCCTCACAACACTTGTACACATGAATAGGAATATTTACCTATCTGAAGTTATGAGTTTAAATCCCTACTATAGGTGGCCACCTCTTTGGCTTATATAGCATTGTCATTTTGGAAATTATACAGAACGTTCTTATACTCAGATCTATTACTACATTCTTCACTCACTTCATTTCATAATGAACTATTACTTTGACATACAAACACCTAAACCTCAGCATGAAACAATACTCACTTCATTTCATAATGAACTATTACTTTGACATACAAACACCTAAACCTCAGCATGAAACAATTGTGATACTTAATTGCTCTCTATTACTTCAAACCCCAAGGAAAAGGTCATTTAAGAAATTGATATATGTATTGCATGCCCAATGAAAAGGGCATATTTCTTCCTTAACACCTTATTTAAGAGTATTTTACAAATTTATTAAATATTATGAGAGTATTTTTTTAATTAAAATATTTATTAAAAATTTTAAATTGGTTAAAACATCTAATTTTTTAGAATTAAATTTTTTATTATTTTAATTATTATATTATTATTTTAAATATAAAAAATACTTTATTTAAATGATATCTATATTATATGGGTCGATAACTTGTTTAAAAGTTATTTTTATATTGAGTATCTAAATTTTAATATCATTATTGATTAATCATCTACTAGACATGCATGCTCGTCACATTATTATCTAATTTTTAAATGGTGCGACGTAATATTGTTGACACAGGGCTTCATTCAATGAACTTCTAACATAGCATGTGTGTTTGTGGCGTACTAAACAATACTCTTAATTTGATTGCATATTGGAAAATAGCTCCAAAAATCACATGATATAACCACTTACCAATATGAACACAATACACCTTCCCAATTTGAAAACCCCTTCTTTCACTAGATATTGTAGGTTTCCATTTTTTCATTAACATTTTTATATTCCTTTATATTTTTTCAATAACTTTGAGCTCCATTTTTTATATCAGCCAATATTAAAACTCTTTACCCCTATTATACACTCAATATATTGTGTTAATTTTTCTTCAATATATATCCCCCAATATAAACCCATGTGGTATGATATTGCTTTCTCAATAAAACCCCTATAATTATTGATAGTAATTTAAAGATTTAATTAATATAATTTAATATTAGATATGAATGGAAAAAATTCAAATTATCAAATCTAATTTTTTTAATATAAAATGATGTAAACTATTGTATAAAAATTAAATATAATTATATAATAACTATACATATAAAACTTAATCTCTTATCTCAAATTTCACATATTAAGCTCGTGATCTCTTTACCAAATCTCATGTACTAGATTTTCATAACTTTATAGTATCATTCAAACTTTTACGTGTTCCATTTATTTAGCCTTTAGTGAAATAGTACAATGGCACATACAAAACCTAGTATCCCTTAGCCCAAATCTCATAATCCTTAGTGAAGGAGTACACCGACTACACATAAATGGGTTGCGTGTGAAGCCTGAAGCCTGGGAGGAGGTAAAGTTTACAACATGGATAGGATTGTGAGAAGCTAGGGGAGTGGGTAAGATTTAAAGCATGTTATTAAGGAATATTTTAATGTAATTTTTACATGTATGAAGTTATATAACCATCATAATGTTATTCAATTGTATGTAAACTTTACCACAAAAAAAAATGGCCATAATACCATGTTATAATTTAATTAATTAATTTTATTTTATTTTATTAAGTATAAATAATAATTATTATTATTAAATTTTTAGGTTATTGTTTAGTATGATATAGAATTTGATGGGTAGCAAGATTGGGAGTGTTAAAATTTATCTTGATGAAAAAATTAAAATGACTTTCTTATGGGGATTTGAGAAGAGGTTTAATAACCAAGCTAAAGCATACACCTTTCTTTAAGGACCGATATTAGCTAAAAATCTAATGATACAAAATATTACAATTATTGGGGATTCCAAGATAATTATTCAAAGTCCTATAAAAAGATCCACTTCAAAGGATCTACATTTGAAGGCTTTGGTAAAAAATATATCATGTCTCTTGAACCAGTTTGAAACTCTAGAAATTTTCCACATACTAAGGCAATATAACTAGTTGGTCGATGCACTAGCTAATGATGTAGTAACCTTAGTAACGGGAGAACTAAAAACTAAAAACAACATAGGAATATGTTACGTCCCATGAGAACTATGACCAAGCCTGAGGGCATCCATGGCTTGAGTGGGAGGTGCCAAATGGAAAACATTAGGCCCTCACGATATGCAATAATTATGTTCAAAAAGAAAATGGATAGGAGGATGAGATGTCTCAAGCACATCTCTTCAAATAATTTGATGCAAAACACATGGGGGCTTCACTCAATGAACCTCTGATATATCGTGTGCATTCGTGGCATACTAAACAATACCCCTAATTTGACTACATATTGGAAAATACCTCTAAAAATCACATTATTTAACCCCCTACCAATATGAACCCAATACACCTTGCCAATTTTAAAAACCCCTACTTTCAATAGATATTGTAGGTATCCATTTTTTTATTAACATTTTTTATACCCCTTTATATTTTTTCATTAACTTTCAACTTCATTTTTTATACCTATCAATATAAAAACCCTTTACCCCCTATATATCCCCCAATATATTACATCATTTTTTCCTCAATATATATCCCCCAATATGAACCCACGTGGTATGGTATTGCTCGCTTAGTGAAGCCCTGTGGCAAAGCACCAATTTAGGATAGGGCATGTACTACTCTAGGGCATCATGTGATGGAGTGCATGACAACTATGCTTTTGGTTGACCTCAACACACAAGAGAGAGTTAATAGAAGGTATAGTCCACCATCATGTCGCTAGTGTGAACTTCAAACTCACAGATAGCAGTAGGAAGGAAATGAAGGATAACATGCATTTTCATGATTATTATCTCTTGCAAATAAGGTTGATCAACTTCCAATTTCACACCAAAATGTAGTGAGAGGTTAGCATTTGAAGCTTTAGTGGCAATATTTAGCAATTTTCCAAATTTGATCCATGAAGTAGCCCAACCTACGTCAACGTTTTTCCAAAAACTAATCGTCTAGTCTGGCACAAGGAAGCAAGTTGTTCCCCTACCTTTTACAAACTAGCTAGACGTAAAAATAATTCACCGAGTCCAAAGTGCAACTAGTAACTCCAAACATAGGGTATGTGGTGAGAATTTATAATTTTCCTCTTTTTATTTGAAAACCACTGTGTGTATTTCCATATTGATAAGTGCTCAACTATGAAAGGGTACAATTCTAATTGGTCAACATATAGGGCCTTTGTATCACCCTTGCAACAACTGCAAAGACAACTAATTTAGATAGACAGAGGGATTACTACAAGTGGTAGAGCTAGGATGAATTCACACCCATGATGATCATTAGGTATTGGATTTGGGGAACTTCCTCATCTCACTTAGATATCATACCGACATTGGATTAAAGCATCAAGTTTAAAAGAAATTGAAAAACTTTGTTATCTAATTTGGATGGAATTCGATACAAGTTACATATTTCTACTTTCTCAGTGAGATTGGGCTTCTTTAATGTGTATTAGTGTTGGTGAATTCATTGGGAGGGAAGTTGATTTGTGTGTATCTAGTCATATTGTTTTGGTCCTAGAAAGGAAGATAGTGATGGAAAAAATTTCTAGACTTAAAATCCAACAACTGATGGAATAACTAAACCAATTACAAGAGGAACTCCTTACTGTGCAATTTAAATTCAATAAAAAAAACCTCTAGTATCATGATATTCATGGATTTACTTATGGAATAGAGGACCTTAATTCAAGAAAACAAAGGTTATATATTTAGTATATGTCAACAAATAGAAGTTCTTCGAGTTACAGTGGACCCAAGAACATCTAATCCCTCCTTTTCAAGTACAAAAGTGTTGCTAAATAGCTTAAGTAAACCCAGACCTTAACGAGATAGCCACTCCTCATAAAGGAGAGTTAGGTACAAAAGTAAAACTACTTGGGTTAGATCACTAAAATGCTAAATTTCAAATGTTTCCTTATTTTACATGTTTTCTGGTTTATTTACACATATAAGAACATTAGTCAAATGTAAAGGATGTGAACTTTTTGAATTTTGAAAATTCCATTAGAAGTAGAAAACAAAGAAAATAAAATAAAGTTGGACTTTGTGAATGATGGAAAGGATGTCACAGTTGCACTCATAACACATATTTTTGAAAGATAAAAACCTATTCTTGTTTTTTGATTTATATATATATATATATATATATATATATATATATATATAATTTGATGTATGAAACACCCTTTTTTTTTATGTCAGAAGGGATCCCTTCCATACAACAATACCCATTTTATATATTAAAATTTCCAATTAACTAGGTCTAGCTTGAGTGTTGAGAGAGAATTATACTCCCCACCTTATTTAAAGTCTCACTAGTCATGTGTCTATTCTTCATGAAGTAATTATGGTTGATGCTTTTATATATATATAAGGAATATCTCACCCTTATCTAGGTTGGGCAGGATGCATATAAGATGAAATAAGGGTTGCATTTGTCCTCCTTGAGATTGAATTAGCCCTAGATGGAATCGGATTTCATATTGTGATCAAATAAGACCCCATATGCAAAATCCTTGGGTTCCCCTAAAAAGGAATAATAATGATAAGTAGCCATGAAATTATCAAACTTTTATTTTCTCTTCTAATAACAAAATGTTATTTTTTCTCTATCCCAGAACCCTTGATCCTAAAAAAGGGGCAAGAAGAGAAATTGAAAAGTCCTATGGGAAAGAAAGCTCATATATATATATATATAGATATATAGATATATATATATAATGTTAAAATTTATTTTTCAATGAGCTTATAGATACTCTTCACGTGGTTTAAGTCTCGGTAGTAAGAAGTTTGTTTTCCAAGAACTAATTATGATTGATTTTATTTTTGTGATACATAAGGAATGTGGACTCTAAACATTCTACATTTTGACCTTTTTCACTAAAATTTTACAAATATTATTGTGATCACATTTTTCCTTTACTTAAATTGTATTTTTGAATGCATAAATGAGTTCAATGCCTTGAAAATTCCATGGAGCACTTGGATTGTACATACTTAACAACTCAAATTTGTAAAACAAATTTTGGCCAAATTGTATATAAAATTGATAAGAAAATATGCCTTAAAAAGGATCAAAATATAAAAATTTAAACTATGTTGATAAGAAATATCTCATCCATATTTGGATAAAGTGGGATATCTATTTATATTTATATATAATTTTTGAAAATTAGATATTGTATCTATTATTAAATTTTATTTTAAACCTTTGAGTAAAACATTTTATCACAAAACCCTTGCAGCATCGCCCTTCTATTGTTGTTGATGGATTTTTGATTTGGGGACATAAACCATTCTCCTCTACCACTTTCTCCTGATATTGCGTCCTTCAATGCCCTGGTCTCCATTCACCCAAGTTTTGAGTGATCAGAGGCAACTCAATTTGTGAAAAAGTTTGATGATGTCCCAAAATTTATTATCCATGTCAATTAATCATGAGCAATAACCCTGGGGCTAGTTGAGAGGGGTTTTATTGGGTAGTTTATGGGATTGTGGCCATCATCGCACTCTCTAAATCAATGAGTGGATAAAAATTGGAGGCTTAAGATAGAGGGACAACTCTAAGTATCCTTCTAAATAAGGGATCTTTTCACCTTCCTCTTTGAAAAAATAGGATTGTGATATGATCTTCCACAATGACCCTTACTTCATGGAATCTCAAGGTTTGTATTTGGATCATTGGAGTCCAAATTGTAAACTAGAAAACTATGTCCCATCTCCTATACCAGTTTGGGTTAAGCTTCTATATCTTCCTCTTTATTGTTGGAATGAGGAAACCTTCAAGAATATTGGTAATATGTTGGGTTGATATAATGATTGGGCTAATCCATGAGAAGGAATGTGAACTTGTGCTTAAATTTGTGTCGAAGCGGATCAATATAAGGGGCTAACAATAACAATCAATTTGTAGCTAGATAATTGGATCCATTATCAAGAGGTAGATTATGACCAACTATTATTCAAATGTAATATTTTCCATGAATATGGGAATTTTTCCTGTAGATGTCCTAAGATGGAAGAGACCCAGAAAAATAATGAAGAGAATGATCAATGACAATAGCTAAAATGAAGAAAGGGAGCTCCATAGCAAAGTGCAACTACAAAACCTCGGGAAGGAAATTGATCAAGACTTAAAGCACCATCTTCTCCAAAAAAATTGGCCAATACAGGTGAAGGATCTTCCTTAAGTAAGTTCAATGGTCTGGGAGGGAATAAATTTAAAGCCTTGAACATAGTATATGAATATGGGGAAATTATGAATTTGACCCATCAGGAGATCCCTCTGGTAAAGTCTTAGCATATGAGCTTTGAGGGGAAAATTTTGAGATGCCTCACTTAAAGGATATCTCTACTCATGAATAGATTGATACAGAGGAAGAAGCTGAAATGGAGGAGAAGGAAGTATTTCAATCCGGCAAAATACAAGAATCCCACAAAGATCTTTTGTCTTTGGATTGGCAAATGAAAAATAAAGAGGCGAAAGGGAAAATATAGGATAATGATGTATGAAAGTGGTATAGAAATAAAATTGGGGTGTGAGAAGTGCACACACAAGGGAAGATAAAGAGTTGGGTTCCCAAAGGTCATTAGAAGAAACTTTCCTCAAGATTCTCAAGCAAGCTAGAAAAGAAAGTGGCTTTATCCTTGTATAAGGGAGCACTAAATACATAAGTAAATGATGAAAATTATCTCCTTTTATTAGAGAGGATTGGGACCAAAGAAAAGAATGGTTGAAGTTAAGAGCTCGGTTAAAAAAGAAAAACCCCTGGTCCTCCTTCTCTAGGAGACAAAATTGGTGGAACATGATGTTCTCTAAAAATGTTCAAATTTATGGAAAGGATGTGAAATATGGGCAATGAATTCTCGTGGAACCTGAGGAGGATTGGGCATTATGAGGTCTTCTCTACACTTTCGCTTTCTCTCTTGTCAATTCACTTTGCACTAGCTTGCAATTCAACTTTTGAATTTACATTCTCAAAAGATATGTTGTTTCTTCCATATCTACATGTCAATCCATTATTAACAAAAAATAGAATGTTTTTCTCCCCTGTAAATTATACATGACTCAAATTAGAGGGAAGGGTGTATTTTGGGAGGTGACTTTAACATCACTCTCCATCTGTGGGGAAAGAAATAAGGATCCCTGGTTAGAGATCTTTTTCAAGATTAGATGGAAGACCTTATCAGTAAATTGGGTTTTATAGATACCAAGCCTTATGCAAACAAATATATGCAGAGTAATAAAATGATAGGCAATAGTCACATAACTACGATACTAGATCGTTTTCTTGTAGCTAGTTCTTTTGTAAATTAAAATATGTTAGTTTCCTCTAAATATTGCCTTGGAATTGTTCTAATCATCATCTTATTTTTGTAGAAATTAAACTTGTAGTGGACTATGGCCATTTACCTTTTGTATTTAATCCATTGTCACTTCATCAGCTTGGATTTTAGCAATTTTTCTAGCAAGCTTGGTGGAAATGGATAACAATTTCTCCAATTTTTATTTTGGAATAGAAAGATAAATATCCAAAAGTGATTCTAAAATAATGTGCCAAGCAAAATGAAAAAATGAAGTTCTTATTCATAAAAATAAATTAGAAGAAACACAACAACAAATGGAGTATCTCCCAATCTCTAAGGAGCTCCTGGTGGAGGACAAAATAGCTTTTGATCAATATCACAATGCTCTTAGAGAAGAAGAGGAAGAATGGTGAGTCAAATCCCATAGCTTGCAACTTCAAGTAGGAGATAAAACTACAAATTTTTTTCATTATGAGGCCACAAGGAGAACCTATAAAAATAAAATAAATTCAATCTATGCTGATGGGAAACTAATTCTATATTTCAAATGTAGGTTTTAACCCCGTACAGAAATTACCCGCATACGAATTCTAAGAACATAAAATAAACAATGCGAGAGCATAACACATAAAACACATATACACAGAGATTTTCCCCTGGATCCCAAAACCTCGACTACCAGCCTGATTTTTCATTATGTTCCTTTCAATGTTACAATGCATATTTATACATGCCAAAGCATCCAATACCATGGACCGAAAGCCATCGCGTCCAAAACCATGGACCGAAAACCATCGCGTCGAAAACCATGTGTGAAAACCATGCGCAAAACCATAGGTAGGTCTGCCCAACCTAATATAGGGTCCCAAAAAAATTCCTTGGGAAACTACCTCAGACCCTGTAGAGGGTGGTTACCTGCCCCCCTCAAACCCCCCAGACAGGGGGGATTCCGCCCCCACTGTGCAATCGGCGCAACGAAGGGGGAGCTCCACCCCCCCTCTAACCCCCCGGTTAACTATGTGAGCTAGTCGTGGAAAGAATATAATACAACCCAACATTCTCCCACTTGTTGTTTTCTTTCCATAGGGGGCCACATGAGAGCTTAGTCATTTATCCAGCCCTACAACACCCATTGTTTCTCTATACCAAGAGAACTTCTCAGAGTTCACAGATTTTGTTAGTGCATCTGCAGTATTCTTCAAAGTGTCCACCTTTACCAGCAAGACCTTTTTGTCTTCTATCATATCCTTCACAAAGTGATACTGAACATCAATGTGCTTTGTCTTTGAATGATAAGCAGGGTTCTTTGCCAAGAAAATTTCACTTTTCCTATCACAGTATATCCTTATAGCTCCCTGTATTAACTCCATACTTGAACACAATCTCTGCAACCAAACTGCTTCCTTGCTTGCATGAGTGTCTACCATGTATTCTGCCTTTGTAGTTGATAACGCTACTACAGATTGTTTCTTACTCATCCAGCTGACTGCACCTCCAAATAGGTTAAACACATACCCACTTGTAGATCTTCTCTGATCTAGATCTCCAGCCCAGTCTGCATCAATAAAGCCACGGATATCCAAAACTCTGTCCAATCCTGGTCTTCCTTGGTAGCACAAGCCATAATCACTAGTGCCACGAAAATACCTAAAAACCCGCTTCACTACTATCCAATGCTCCTTTCTTGGTTTTGACATAAACCTGTTCAATACTCTCACTGCATGTGCAATGTCTGGTCTAGTACAGACCATTGCATACATCAAGATACCGACTGCACTTGCATATGGAACATGGGACATGTCCTCTTCCTCTTCTTGTGTCTTGGGACACTGTTCAGCAGATAACTTCACACCTACAGGAATATGAACCTTCACCGGTTTACTATCCTTCATATTAAACCTTTGTAGTATTGTCTCGACATACTTCCTCTAGTTTAACCAGAGCTTCCTCTTTGCCCGATCTCTTTTAATTTCCATTCCCAAAATATAGTTTGCAGCACCAAGATCTTTCATGTCGAATTTGGAGGATAATTAGGTCTTCAAATCCTGGATAATTTCTTTGTCATTGCTAACCAGAAACATATCATCCACATACAAGACTAGATAAATAACACGGTCACCAATTAATTTAAAATACACACAATGATCTTCTTTGCTTCTAGTGAAGCCAAGTCCCCGTATAAATGTATCAAATTTCTAGTACCACATCCTTGGTGACTGTTTTAATCCATACAGAGACTTCTTTAACTTGCATACCAGTTCTTTCTTACCCTTCACTGCAAAACCTTCAGGTTGCTTCATGTAGATCTCCTCTTCCAAATCCCCATGAAGAAATGTTGTCTTCACATCCATCTGTTCTACCTCAAAATCAAAAGCAGTAGCAATAGATAGAAGTAATCTAATAGAAGCGACCTTGGAAATAGGAGAAAAAATATCACCAAAATCAATTCCCAACACCTGGGAATAACCTTTTGCTACCAACCGAGCTTTGTATTTCTCCACCTTTCCTTCTGCATTTGTCTTCTTCTTGAACACACATTTGCTGCCAATGGGTTTTCTTCCATCCAGAAACTCCACCATATCCCAAGCCACATTTTTGTGCAAAGATGCCATTTCATCAACCATGGCCTCTTTCCAGAGTTTTCCGTCCTCTGAATCTACTGCTTCCTTCTTAGCTTTGGGATCATCATCAGTAATAAATAAAGAAAAATTTGAACAAAAAGGAGATGGACTATACCTTTCTGGCTGCCTTCTTTCTTGAACTGATCTTCTCACACCCGGAGTTTGTGGCTCTTCATCTTCTGATTCCTCCTCTGCTGTAGAGTCTGATTCTTCCTCCTTTAGCTCAAACTTTATCTTCTCAGGTTCCTTTGATGGGACTTCATGTTTAATAGCATATTTCACCTCTCTGAACACCACATCTCAGCTGTACACAACCTTCCTTGTTACTCGGTTCCAAAGCTTATAACCCTTTAAACCATCCTTATTCCCAATAAAGATGCACTTTTCAAATTTACTATCCAACTTGGTTCTTTTCTCCTTTGGAACATGTACATATGCATCACATCCAAATATCCTCAGATGTGAAAGAGAGGGTTTCTTACCAGTCCATACCTCTTGTGGAGTCTTATCCTCCAACATTGATGAAGGTGATTTCTTAACCAGGTAACATGTTGTCTCCACCGCCTCTGCCGAGAATTCCTGTCCTAACTTGACACCACTGAGCATGCTTCTTGCCCTTTCCATCAATGTCTTGTTCATTCTTTCTGCAACTCCATTTTGCTCAGGTGTGTATGGAGTTGTCTTCTTCCGTGCTATACCACACTTCTTAAAAAATTCTTCAAATTCCTTGCTGCAAAACTCTCCACCATTATCTAACGTCATCACCTTTATCTTCTTCACTGTCTGGTTTTCCATCAGAGCCTTAAATTCTTTAAACATGTCAAAGACTTCAGATTTCTTCTTAAGGAAATATATCCAAGTATCCCTTGAGAAGTCATCTATAAATGATATATAGTACACAGACTTACCCAGTGATGGAACCTTCACAGGTCCAAACACATCACTATGCACAAACTCTAATATCTGTTTCGCCCTTTTACCACCAGAGGGGAAAATCATCTAATTTTGCTTCCCATATACACAATTTTCACAAAAATCAAAATCCAGAGAGCTATTACTCATACCTTCTACCATACCTTTACCATGAAGTATTCGAAGGCCCTTCTCTCCAATATGTCCAAGCCTTTGATACCACAGCATGGTCTTCTCTCTAGAGACCACTAGATTTTTTGCTCCACTTTAAGGAACCACAGAACTGTTGCACCCATCAACAACAGTGCTACCTTGTAGCTTGTACAGAGTTCCAATTCGAACTCCCCGCATCAATACTAGTGCTCCCCGAACCATCTTGCAAGTATCCTTCTCGAACACTGTTTTTACACCTGCATCATCCAGCTTGCTTATGGAAATCAAATTTCTGGCCAATGCAGGAATATGAAGAACACCCAGAAGTTTTCTAACCCTTCCACCTTGCAACTTCAACTTTACTTTTCCGCGACCAATGATTCTAGCCTTCCTGTCATGCCCCAAGAAGACATCACCACCATCATATTTCTCATACTCGCAGAACCACTCTCTATGGGGAGTGAAGTCAAAGGATGTACCTGAGTCAATCAACCATGCCTCATGATCTACATGTGTACTTGAAGAAGCCAAGTACACATCCCCACCTTCATCTAAGGTGGTTTTCGCCTCTGCAAAAGGAGCATCATCAGATCCCTTTCCTTTGTCAGGAGCTTTAGATTTACAATCCCTTTTGTAGTGCCATTCTTTTATGCATTTCCAGCACACCACCTTTATAGGTTTTCTTGGAGATTTATATCTCCCTCTAGATTTATATCTCCCACTCGATGACTTATTTTTGTTTCTGTTATGGGACCGTCCTCATACAGACAAGGCATCACCATTCTGGCTCTCCATATTTTTCCGTCTCATTTCCTCCGTCAGCAAGGATGAGACTATTTCATCAAACTGCAAGGAAGTTGCATTGCTACCTACTGTAATAACTAGATTATCCCACGAATCTGGTAGAGAACATAACAAACTGATGCACTTATCTTCATCTGAAATTTTAATATCAACAGATAATAATTGACTTACCACAATATTAAATGTGTTCAGATGCTGTGTCACTGAGTCTCCATCTTTCATCCTCAGGTTATATAGCTTTTTCCATAGGAATAGTTTATTCACCAGAGACTTAGATTGCTACAAAGTCCCTAACTTGTCCCACAAAGCCTTAGCCGTAGCTTCCCCTGATACATTCAGCAATACTGAATCTGAGACACACAATCATATTGTGCTCTTTGCCTTCTGATCCAACTTCTTCCATTCTTCATCAGATACTCCCGTTGGTTTAGTACCCAGATCTACCGTGGTCCACTGATCTTTATCCACTAATAGATGCTCCATATTGAGTTTCCACAACTCAAAACTCTGACCATTAAATTTCTTGATCTCTATCTTTCCAATGCACGCCATCTTCTTTCACCAACAGAATCGATCCTGCAGATCTCCCACTGAATAGGGTCTACCACAGGCCTGAGCGAAACCCCTCAGCATCAAGGTGTCCCCTTGAGGCTAAAACAACTCTGATACCAAATGTAGGTTTTAACCCCGTACAGAAATTACCTTCATACAAATTCTAAGAACAAAAAATAAACAATGAGAGAGCATAACACATAAAATTATTCTAGTAATCATGCAATACAATTATTCTATTCTGAGATGGACTGCAAATTCCTATCCAAATTAAGGATTTTCTCTTTCTTTTCAAATGGAAAATATGGAGGGTATGGCTCCTACCTTAGTTTTCTACGTTCTGGTGAGGATAACCCTCGATTTGATCTCCCCTAGTTCCCACTGATAGCTCTGTAGGATGATTCCTCTGTATCCTATAGGTTTCCTGTAGGTTTCCTACACTATAGATGCTGATTGTATCCTGTAGGTGCTATTTCAGGAAGGTCGAGAGGAACCTCTTCATTCGATGAATTCTCGAAGTTTATTTTGCTTTCTTTGTATGGAAATCAATGTTTTATTTCCATATATGGATGATCATGTGGGGTGGTGTGCTGGCTGTCTAAGTACGAGCACCTCCTTTTGGACCATTGGCCCCATTATTAGTCCATCATTCCATCTTACCTCGTAATTATCTCCCACTCCTATCCTCCGTAATTCAACCATTTTTGGTTTTATTCCCTTTTCTTTTAATTTGACTCTTGCCACATGTGGGATGTTCTAACACTTTTCTTCTCATCGACTGGCCGAAGGTGGCCAAGTTAACCGGCCACCTTTACTTATAAAATCAACTCTCACATAATCCTATTGTTTTGATCATATCGTACTAATGAGAGAGCATGAGTAAGATGAAATACCCGTGGGTAAGGTTCTTCGTTGATGATGCATGCTAGAGAGTGGTGCCTCTTTTCTTTGCTTTTCAATCTACATATTTTCATTGTGTATTTTCCTCCTTTGATGCTTGTTCCTTTTGATGTGCAGTTGTTGGACCTTATTGCTAGTGATCTTCTTGTTGCTGCTAAGCTCTGGGGGAGCTTCTTCATCCTTGTAACCCCAGTCCTGAAGATGGATGCAATCTCTGTGGTTTCCTTTGTGGGATAAGCTGTTACAGGATATCCTACAGGGTGCTTACAGGATGTCCTGTAGCTACCTCTCCCTTAAAATTTCATATTTTCCCTCAACTCTGAAGCATAAGGGATGTTGATATGAGTGGAGAAGGGTGGTAGGGAATGGTAAGTGAGGGATGTTTCCTCTTTCCCTCTTCTCTCTCTCTTCTATTCTTTTTTCTCTTCCTTTTTTCTTTTGTAATCTATATCTTTTTGAATTAATTTCTTTGATGTGTGCAGGGGAGACATGGTGATGAAACAAATGGCTATGGTGTGGTGAAGTAAATGGTTTTTCATATAAACACATGCTTGTGTCATCATCTTTCTCTCGAACTTCCCTTCTTGTGGTTTTCAAGGTCACTGTAATTCCTACAGGAAACTCCTGTAGGATTACAGGGAATCCTGTAGAAAAAACAGAGTTTGTGTGACATGGGCTGGAGGGGTTTATAAATGGAAGACTAGGTGAAGAGTGGAAGAAATGAGATGGGTGGGTTAAAAAATTTCTCTTGTAGATCCATCTATCCTTCTCACGTTGTGCTTATCCTCCTCTTGCTGACCTGCAAAATAAAATTTCCATCTTTTGTATCTTTTTTTTTTGTAAAACAACTAGTCTGCCTCCAAGGAGGTTTTCATCCTAGTTGCCTACCCTGGGTGCCTCAAAATAGGTTTTCACCCAAAGATATTTTTATTTTTCCCCTTAAAAAAAAAACACCCTTGGGCCGCCTCAAGAGGTTTTCAACCCAACAGTGGGACTCAGGCGCCTCATGGAGGTTTTCACCTAAGTCTCTTTATTTTTTCTCTATTTTTCTCTTTTTTTTTTGCTTTTTTTCTTTCTTTCTTTTTTTCTTCAGGGACTTGGTGGGGTTCTTTTTTTCTCCAGGGACTTGGTGGGGTGGCTGAGACTTGCTCTACCACCATCATTGTCTTGTTGATGCTATTTATGAATTCTTTTTTTGACAAAGGCTTCTTGTATATATTTAATCTATACCCATTGACAATCAAAGGGATAGCCTCTGCATCAATGGTTCTTATCTGCACAACACCATTATCATGACACTTTTCTATTACATAAGGCCCTAACCATCTAGTCCTTAACTTGCCTTTAAAATCCTTGTACTGGGAATCATACAACAAAGCCCAATCACCTTCTTGAAACTATTTGTCTTTTATATTCTTGTCATGCCAAATTTTCCTCTAAACTTGAGTCACCTCTATGTGCAAGAGGGCCTGCATCCTAAATTCATCTAACCCATTCAGCTGGAGCAATCTTTCTTATTGTGCCCTGGTGATATCCAGATCCAGTTGTGTTGCCATCCTTAAGGTGTTGTATTCAAATTCAATGGATAACAGGGCTTTCTTCCCATAGACCAGCTCATAAGGAGTGAAGCTAGTGGTGGTCTTCCAGGTGGTATTGTAGGCCTAGGTGGCCTCAACTAATCTCTATGCCCAATCCTTTCTATTGCTGCTAATCACCTTGGTAAGAATGCCTTCCAATTCTTTGTTGGTTATCTCCACTTTCCCATTAGCCTGTGGGTGGTAAGCATTGGATGTTCTGTGCTTGATCTTGTACTGGCTTAAAGAATTTTCAATCATGTGAGATGTAAATTGACTACCTTGATCAGTGACCAAATCTCTAGGGTATCCAAACTTATAAAACACATTTTCCCTTAAGAATTCAGCTACCTTTTCTTTTGTTGTTGCTTTGATGGTTTTGGCTTCAACCCACTTGGTTAAGTAGTCAGTGCACACAATGATGTATTGCTTCTATTTGGATCAATGGGCCCGATGAAATCCATGCCCCACTTATCAAATGGCTCGAAAGTCACTTGAGGTTGCATAGGTATCTCATCCCTTGGGGTAGTTTCCCCATCCTTTGGCACCGATCACACTAACTAGTATACCTCCTCACATCTTGGTGAAGAGTGGGCCAGTAATAACCAGCTTGTAATACCTTGAATGTTGTTCTTTTGGCTGCAAAGTGACCTCCACAAGACCCATCATGACAGGCCAGAAGGATGTCAAAGACTTCCTCCTCCCTGACACATCTTCTTAGAATTTGATCTGGACCTAGCTTGAAGAGATTGCCCCCAATCCAAGTGAATGGGGCGCTCTTTCTTATGATCCTGCTCTTTTCCTTGGAGGACAAGTTTGGTGGAAACTGTGTAGACACCAAGTAGTTTGCTATGTCAGCAAACCATGGAGACACAACTAAAATGGCGAATAATTTTTCATCTGGTAACTGATCATCAACCATTCCTTCTTCCCCTATAGGAAGAGTAAATATTGATAGAAAATCTGTAGCAACATTTTCCTTTCTAGGCTTATCAATAATAGTTAATCAAACTGTTGCAATAAAAGCAACCATCTAATAATTCGGGCATTTACATCAGGTATAGTCATCAAGTATTTAATTGCAACATGGTTAGTATGTACAAATGTTTGGTACCCAGTAATGTAATGCCTAAATTTATTCAATGAATGCACAAAAACTAGGAGCTCTTTTTGATTCACTGTGTAGTTTAGCTCTGCTTTCAATAGATGCTTACTGATGAGGTAAATGGCATAAGGTAGCTTATCATCTATCTAGCCTAGAGCTCCTCCTATGGCTTTGTGAGAGGCATGAGCATGTATATGAAAAGGAAGAGCCCAATTTGGGCCTAAGAGAATAGGTGCAGTAGTCAAGGGTGTCCAAGGCTTCTTGACAGCGTTCTGACCACAAAAATTCAGAGTCTTTGACCAATAAACCGAATAAAGGAGAAGCTAACTTGTTGAAATCTTTTATAAATCTCCTATAGTATTCGGCTAAACCTAAAAAACTTCTATAATCCCTCTGTTTTTGCGGAGTCAGGACCCTTTTGATGATGGCTATATTATTTGGGTCTACCTGCAATCCTTCCTAGGATATTGAGTGACCTAAAACAGTCCCTACAATCATCAAGAACTCACATTTTTTGGGACCAAGGGATAAGTTCATTTTAATGCATTTTTTTAGCACCTTACCCAAGTTAGAGAGAGCCTCCTGGAAATCACACCCATAGGGTGTGAAGTCATCCATATAAATTTCTACTGCATCATGAACCAACTCTAGAAAGATACTTAAGACTACCCTCTGGAAAGTGGCAGGGGCATTGCATAGACCAAAAGGAAGGACCCTATAAGAGAAAGTACCCTAAGGACAGGTGAAGGTGGTTTTATCCTGGTCCTTTGGGCTAATCTGGATTTGATTGTACTCGCTGAACCCATCTAAGAAAGAGAAAAACGTTTTCCCTTCCAGGCCATCTAACAATTGGTCAATGAAAGGTAGAGGGAAATGGTCCTTATTTTTTTCTTTGTTTAACTCTATGTAATCAAAACAAGTCCTCCACTTTCCATTTTTCTTTGGAACCAGCGCCAAAGGAGACACCTACTCACTATTCGAGATAAGGTAAATGAATCCTGCATCCAAAACTTTTGCAACTTTTCTTTGACTATATCCTTGAGAGATGGATTCATTCTCCTTTGGGGTTTTTGGAATGGTTTGCAACCTTCTTTGATATAAATGTGGTGAGTACACACTGAGGGGTGCACTCCCTTCATCTCTTTGTAATTCCAAGCAAAGGCATCCAAATTATCTCTTAGCATATTACATAACTCTTCTTATTGGTGTGAAGAAAGAAAGGGTTGATTTTCAGTGTTCTCTCAGGGCTGAATTCTATTGTCTTGATACGAGTAGGGTTTTAGTCAGCTAAGCATAGATCAATCCGATGGTTTTTCTTGGTTTCCTTCACTATTTCCTCTAGAGACGTGGTGTTGGGAGTTGGATTTTGGAGGATTTATTCAATCAAATCATATCAGGTTGTCCTCCTCTCATGGCAGTTTCTAGGGTATAGAGTTGGGCGGATTAGACTTCATCTTCTTCCTCCTTTTCTAGCCATAAAGGTAATTCATGTTCTAGAGATGGCTAAGCAGGAGGATACACGACCAACTACTTGGATATATGCTAATTTTTGATAGTCATGTTTCCAGACCTACAGCTGATGTAGGCATCAGTAGTGGCTAACCAAGGCCTCCCAAGTATGATAGGATAACCATTAAATTTGGTCTTAGGCTGGAGAACTAAGAAGTCTGCAGGGTATTCCCAGGAGTGAATGGAGACCATCACATCCTCAACAATCCCCTTGGGGGCTACTGTGGATTGGTCTGCAAGCTGCAAGACTGTCGTGGTCTTTCTTAATAAACCTTGGAGATTCATCTTGAACATGGTGTCCTTAATCATTACATTAATGGAAACCCCAAGATCAATCAAGGTATGTGGTACAATGGTGTCATTCATGTGTAGATCTACTACAAGGTTTTCCATGGTCTAAATACTTTGGAAAAATTACCTGCCTTAGCATCAAGTTGGACAGTTGTCCAATGACATTAATGGCAGGGGTGTCTCTTTTTTTCTTCCCTGGATGTTTGAAACAATTCTCTTTAATCAATTTGTTGTAAATAGGTACATCCTTAATAGCTTGGAGAAGTAGGATTTTGACAAATAGATTTTTCAATTCATACATAAGTTCATTCTCTTCAGGGGTATGCTGGACTGGATCAGTTAATATTTCAGGAAAGGGTGGTGGATTCACTCTAGGAATACTTTCCTCGCTTTTCTCCTCACTCTCCCTAAGCAGACATGGAGGTTGATTATCCAGGAGAACTCTCCCAAATCTAAGGTTGATTTCCTGAATTTCCACAGCATAAGCAGGGTAGGATGTCTCTCCATTGTAGACCTATTATGCCTATCTATTGTTCGGGTTCGAGTTTGGTTGGGTAGGCATTTGAGGTTGTTTAGGTGGAGCAGGGTGTAAAAGTTGTGGTTGAGTAGGAGGTGAAGGCAATAAAGCTGGAGCATTGTTGTATGGGGGCCTCCACCCCTGGGGTGGTGCATTCCACTGAGGTTGTGGAGGAGTATATGGCTGAAATGGCTGGTTGGTCGACTGGGAATGGTACTAAGGTGTAAAAGACCAGGGAGAAGGTGTAGACCAAGAGGGATGAGTAGGGGGGCCCTAAGAGGGAATGGATGTGTTTTGGTTAGGGTTGTAATATGCATAAGATGACCCTTGCATGCCCTGCTAGTATGGTCGAGGCCCAAGAGGCCTCCTTTGATTTATGTAGCAGAGATGTTTAGTTGCCACTTCAGTTCCCCGATACACAACATTTAGTCCATGCAGAGAAGGGCACTTGTCTATGGAGTGGTTTTCTTCACAGACCAAGCAGATTTCTATACGATTTAATGGACATTCATTCCAAGGGTGCCTCCTTGTGCATCTAGGGTAGAAGATGGATAATTCTCTCTATGCCTCCTCCTGCTTCCTCTTGATTTGCATAGTGTCCATCTGTAGGGCAAGGGTTTGCAGCATTTCACTCTTAAAATCTTCCAACATGTTTCCAATTTCACTTTTTATAGATGTGTTGGAAGAGGATGAGCTAGCCACTGTTTGACTAACCCTACCCTTTTTCCTAGCTGCCCTAGAATGGTTCTTAAAAATGGTCTTGATATATTCATAGGGTAGCTGGTAGATGTCCCCTCCTGATAGCAGGTTTAGGGTATCCAGGAGATCTTCCTTGATCCCCTTGAGTAGGACTAGCTTAAGTGACTCAGGATCAAGTGTGCACCTGGCCCTTTTATAGCTAAGCTAGAATCTTTCCTCATAATCCTCTAAGGACTCATCATGCCCCAAGGTCATTCTAAAAATTTCCTCTTTGGTGTCTTTGGACCTGCAGTAGTCCCTATACTTGTTGAAAGCTTGTTGCATCTAAGCCCAGGTGGTGATACTATCCCCAGGTAAACCCATGAACCAGTGTAGTGTTGCATCCTTGAGAGTGGATGGGAATAATTTCAACTTCTGATCATCAGTGGTGTAATCATAAGTTCTACATATGACAGAAAATTCAAACAAGAAAGTATCTGGATCTTCTAAGGTCAAGCCATGGAAGTGAGGAAGAGCATAGGGGCTTATGTTTTTCATCTTGGCATCCCCATTGGTTTCTCTGATGGGAAAAGCACCCTCAATCCTTTCTCTATCTCCCCTTTCATTTCTATTTTCAGCCATTATGTCAGTTGGAATGGGTTCTTCTTCTTCCCCTATAGGCTCTTCAAAAATCTTAGGTTGTTCACCTCAGGGGTTGTTTGGTCTAAAATACGGATGCAAATTAGAGTTCAAGTAATGTCAACCCGAGAAGGTAAACTTAGAAGTACCACCTATAGGTGTAGAAATATTTCTAATTTGTCTGAGATCTATTGGTTCTCTTACAAGAACACATTCGTCAAGATCTCTTCCAATAACTAAACAAACTAGAGAGATTCCTAATTTGTCAGAGATCTTAAGGTTCCCTTACAAGAACACATGGATTTTAAGATTTCTTCCAACAACTAAACAGACTAGAGAGATTCCTAATTTGTCGAAGGTCTTAAGGTTCCCTTACAAGAACACATGAATTTTAAGATCTCTTCCAATATTAGAATATCTAACAAGAACTTAAAAGCTGAAATGAAATAAAAACATAAATTAAATTATACATAAAATAAGCATGCAAGTGAGGCCATGGGGGGCCTCCATAACTCCACAAGCACACCACTTCAAAGGAGACTCAAATGTAGAAGTAACAAAATCAAAGTATGATTCTTTATTTCAAAATCTCCATCATGATGTACAAATCAACTGTAAGATTACAAATGGAACTCTAAATTACAAGTGGAGGAGATTGTACTCCTATTTATACAATGGGACGAGATAACAAACTCATAATGATGATCCACTAATCTCTCTTTAGTTCCATACGTCTCTCAACTATCTAGACACATAACCCCCTTTTGTCCTTGATCTTCTCTATGAGGCTTATCTTATCAAATTCGAATTTGATCATTCAAGGCCACATAAAGGTGTTTTGGAAGCTTCCTTTGTACCTACACATGTCACAAAAACAATCCACTTTCCATAAATGAAGTAAAATATATTATTTTCTAATATTTAATCAAGAATTTCTCTTAAAAATGCTTGAAAATAAATAATATTTGGAAGATATAAATGAGACCCATTAATGATGAACAATAGGGAAAATGAAGTGACATCGTAGTGAATAATGAGTAATATAATGGAAGCATAGGTGAAAAATGTATGGTAATGAGTGATATTTGTATGACATTTTGAAGCCCAACATGCCGCCCAACTGAAGCTCTTGCATGTCCTCATGCAAGCTACTACAATGACTTATTTGATTTGGTTCTTAGATGAGCTTCCTTTTACAAGATGTTTCGTTCTTGTGTAACAACCATTTTTCAATCACGGACTTCATTTTAACTTTGCACATCTTTTGATAACTTTTATTTTTGCAAAGCATTTGCATCTTTGAATGATTGGTTCTTGTGTTACAATCATTATTTCCTTTGTTGAGATCTCTTTTTAATGATTGGTTCTTGTGTTACAATCATTATTTACTTTGTTGAGATCAATCATTTTTAAGAAGTCATTTAATATGCTCATAATTTTGTAGTAGTTTTTATTGTGGGAAGATTATGTGGGTTAAGATGTAATATGAATGAGAGAAAGAAATGAAGTGTGCAATTCCCCCCAACTGATAGATTTTGGCAATTTTTAATGAGAAAGGGAATAGTGAAATAGTGGAATATTTTCCAAATATCATCATTTTAGCATCTAAAAAGCATTTCAAGATTAAAGGTTAGAAAACATCATACCTTACTTACCTAGAAGTGGATGAATCATGCATGTTCAACTGCTGCAATTTTGATCTGAAGCTTCTTTTGCAAGTTGTGGATGAAAGATGGATCTGTATTATCGTATCTGCTACTGGATCTTCTGCTGGATAGTCTGATGAATCTGATGAGTCTACTAAATATGGCTGAAAATGTATAAGGCTTGGAAGGTATACAAAATATAGAAGTTACATCCCCCCCAGCCTTATTTACTGACTTGTCCTCAAGTCATGACAAATTGAAAAACAATGAAAGGAAATCTGCTTCATCTATTACAAAATATGGATCTTCAAGTTTTCAATGCTCGATGCCACAAATCTTACTATGTGAATAAATGTGCTGGTGTCGAACATAGCAAGAAGTTGTTGACTTAGTGTCCATTAATAAATTCCAATAGCCAACACTTGAGCTCCCACTATTGATTCCAATGGGAGTCAAAATGCCTAACACATCTTTGTAGGTACGAATAAATTTGTTGTGGTCAAGTCACCTACAAGATCCAACAAACAAGGGATATTAATGTACTCCCATTTTTCATTGGCAAGAGTACTTGCCATTAAGGCATGCAAGCCTCTAGGTGTTTTTTATAAAGATAATTAGACTCTAGGACTTTCACTCAATGATATACATAGAAGCAGGGTTTTATTGGTGGAAATGAAAGGGAATGGTAATGACAAGGAAAATGACAATAAGCTTGTAAGGAATGGATGAAAGGAAATGCATGGTGTATGAATAAGAACTCTTGCTGTGAAAAATGGATATGGAAATGTCATGCTTTATGGATTTACAATTGGTGGAATTCAAAATCTTTTTCAAAAAGGGAGGTGCAAGGTAGTGGTTGTGGAGATGGATTTGTCTTTAGAATTTTTCATGAATTTAGTCTTTGGAAGACCAATTTTCGTCACAATGTAATCTCCTTAATGATCACTTGATTGTCCTGTAACTTGTAAAAAAACTTGGCAGAAAGAAAACATAAGTGTGTTCAAGAAGAAATGCGCATTTCCTTCATGATTCTTACGCAAAAATTTCATACCAAATAAAACAGATTTAAGAAAAATCAAAGTGTTGAAATTAACTCAATTCATGATATTAGTATCAATCCAAAAAAAATAACCATGAATAGTAATACTCCCTGTTTGTGTCAGATAACTCATGAAATGTGCTCGGCAAAAATCTTGGCATTAGAAAAATCTGTTGTGTTCTGCATATTAGTATGTCACATAAAAGCATTCAACAGAAAGATGTTATGAGTTTAATGCCAACTTGAAGCTATCGAAACAAGATAATCATCATCTATAGAATCCTCCAAATGTTTAATAAATCGATTTTCGAAATTTGTTTCCAAGTATTCCATTATTTATTTTCAAACCTGCGTGAATTTTGTGGAAAGTGTTTTTTTTTTTGCACCTGTACCAACCAGTTTCTGTAATTCTCATGATTCTCTCAATTTGCATACCACCAAAGCGTTGTTTTATGACATTATTCATCCTTTAAATCCTTCAAAACAATAACTGTAAAAAAAAAAAACATAACAAGTTGTAGTGACCAATCGAGGGGTCTAGATTAGACTAAATTTAATGTCAACCAAGGTAGGTAAACTTAGAGGCATGTGTCTACAATCTATAGACCTAAAAGGATCTCATCTACCAAGATAAGTGTCTACTGTGACAGGCTACAACACTCTTTTACAAGAGATTGGAATATATTTCCTTTCACACTTTAAACACTCAGATCATCTAATTTAATTAACCGTTCTAAAAACACAGCGTGTTACTAGTCTGAGTTTTCAATCCTCTTACAAGGATATCATTCACAAAAAATCTTTCTCGGTAACACACTAATCATCCTAACAATCAAATTCATGAAAACTAAAGACTCTTTTAAGCATACTAAAACTCAAATGCATGAAAATAGAGTCCACAGAGATACTTCGAAATTCAGTGCTCAATTAAATCTTTTACAAGATCTTGTTCAATAATTTAGCAATTGAAGTTTCAAGATATCACCATGAATCATACAATAACACTCACAAGAACTTCTAATCGAATTAATTAATTCACAAGCAAAGAAATGGCATCAAACGCTATTCAGATCTAAAGTCTAAATGCTATGAAAATGAAATGAAAGTATAACAGTCCCCACGTAGGGCCCATCCACGCATTGATGGTACACTTAGAAAAATTTAGATGATGAAACCGTTAACACATAAAACACTGGAATGATGAAACGCTGCCTGTGATTAAAGTCTGGAAATCAATTACATGCAAGAACAGAGTTCTGGTAACAATACAATACGCAGTCTTAAGTCTGCTCAATGTCTATTATCCTTCGTTCACTAACATTCCTTAAGGTTTACAATCGAATGTACATACATTATCACACAGATGTTTCTGCTTTTACAGTCAAAAAGGCGATTTTTGTTTTTTTTCTAATCTTAACTGATTTCTAAAACAAAACAAAATCAGTTTAGGTAACTTTGGCTTTTTGCTGCTTTTATGACCAAAAAGGCTGGGTTTGACCAGCATTGACCATGTATCCAGGAGCTCCAAATGCGATGCTGAATAGATCTTTCACCATGTATGTACATCCGTGATCACGTCCCTATCCTCTGTTTTGATTTTTCTGCCATGCCACGTGTCACAACATAAACCAATTACAGGAAGTATGACATCCCGTAATTTTGTTGAGAATTTCTAATTTTTAACATAAAAATCCACAAATTAAATTTAATGTAAAATAACAATTATAATGCTTAATTGATCAATTTCAATGGACTATGAGGGGTTTATGGGAGAAAATGATAGATGAATGATAGATTTTTAGAAGAAAAGAATGGCAATAAAATAGCACCAACATCTCCCCCAAGCTCAATGATTTAGCCTCAAGAAGCCTACTAGGAAAAGAATTGATCCACAAACTATTCATGTTATTGGACATTTAGCTGGCCTTATGACAAACACCATTTCAATGGAAAAGTATGTTGATCCTGGTATTCCTAGAGTCACTACAATCATTAACAACATACATATTCCAAACACCTTAATTGACCTTGGGGCCGCAATAAATGTGATGACTCTTGAAACAATGAAGACATTGCAGCTCACAAACTTGCAGCACACAACAATTGTTCTAGAACTAGCTGATAGGTCTAAAGTGATTCCTGAAGGGATTTTGGAGGACATAATTGTTTCATTGGACTCTTGGGAGTATCCAGTGGACTTTTTAGTTCTTCAGCCAAAATCTAATTTAGGAGGACACCCCATCATCCTTGGTAGACCATGGTTAGCAACTGCTGATGCATTCATAGGATGTAGATCGGGTAATATGATTAGAGGAACTGAAAGGAAACAACTCACTCTTTACCCATCAGCACAATCACCAGCAGTAGCACACAATATATGGCTTGATGATAAATACAATGATAAGGAAGAAGTTCAATCTGTTTTCAGCATCAATCAAATCTATGATTTTCAAGAACATAACAATGATGATTTGGTAGAATTGTTCCTTTCTCAACCTGATATTTCTGAAGAATTAAGAAATGACCAATACCATGCTATAGATGAACTTTTGGCACAGAATTTTCAGGAAACATGCACCATTCATTCTTTGCAAACAACATTTTAGAACATTTTTCCCATTCAATCTATCACAAACACACAGAGCAAGACCATAGAGATTAGTCCAGGAAAAACTTTGAATATTAGCACTCACCTAGACTCATCTCAGGAGGAAAAATTGATTCAATTATTGAGAAAATATCAGAAAGCATTTGCTTGGGATTACACCGATATGCACGGAATTCACCCTGAAACATGCACTCACCATATTTACACGGATAGTAATATCAAACCAATGAGGCAACCGCAGAGAAGAATGAATCCCATGCTTCAGGATATTGTTAGAGACAAATTACAAAAACTATTGAAAGTCAATTTTATTTATCCTATCTCTGACAGTCAGTGGGTATCCCCATTGGTAGTAGTGCCCAAGAAAAATGGCAAGTGGAGAATTTGTGTTGATTACAGACAATTGAACAAAGCAACCCTCAAAGATTATTTCCCACTACCATTTATCGACCAAGTGCTAGACACATTAGCTGGGAAATCATCATTCTCTTTTCTTGATGGTTTCAGTGGCTATAACCAGATTAAGATAGCCTTAGAGGACCAGGACAAAACCACTTTTACTTGTCCCTGGGGCACTTATGCCTATAATGTTTTACCATTTGGACTTTGCAATGCTCCAGCTACATTTCAGAAAGCTGTATTAGCTATTTTTTCCGATTTAGTTCATGACTGTGTTGAAGTTTACATGGACGATTTTTCAGTGTATGGTAATTCATTTGAGCATTCATTAGAAAATCTTGTAAATGTTTTGAAGAGATGTATTGAAGCTAATCTATCCCTGAGCAATGAAAAGTGTTTTATGATGTTAAATGAAGGGATAGTATTAGGTCACTATATTTCTTCTCAAGGCATTAAAGTTGATCCATCAAAAATCCATATCATTTTCAATTTGCCAAATCCGAAGACTCAAAAAGAGGTAAGAAGCTTTCTTGGGTATGCAAGCTATTACAGAGGTTTATTGAACATTTTAGTAAAATAGCTTCACCTCTGTTTAAGCTTCTAGCAAAAGATACACCTTTCAACTGGAATGAGAATTGTGAGAAAGCTTTTGAAACACTCAAAGAAAAGTTATCAACCACACCAGTCTTAAAAGGACCTAACTGGACCCTACCATTTCACATCTTTACAGATGCATTTGATACTGCAGTAGGTGCCTCATTAGGCCAAAAAGAAGAGTCCTTCAATTATGCCATCTATTTCATTACTAAAAATCTAACACTTGCAGAATTAAACTACACAGTCACTGAAAAGGAAATGCTTGCAATCATACATGCTGTGAATAAATTCCGACATTATATAATTGGTTATGAGGTTTTTGTACATACTGACCACTTTGCCATTAAGTATTTAATGAATAAACCAATCACTAATGGCAGAGTTACCAGATGGCTGTTATTATTACAGGAATTTAATATTACAGTGTTAGATAGACCAGGTAAGGAGAATCAGGTGGCAGATTTTCTTTCTAGACTGCAAAATTCAGGTGAGGTTGTTCCGGTTGAAGATTATTTTCCAGATGAAAATTTATTTGCAATTTCAATAGTGAATCCTTGGTATGCTGACTTAGCCAACTATTTGTCAACAGGAAAAACACCTCCATATTTTACTCCAAAGGAAAAGAAGAGGTTGATCAAACAAAGTGCTAGATATTCATGGGTTAATGGAGATTTATTTTACACCGGTTATGATATGATTATTAGACGATGTGTAAGAAATGATGAAATAATTGATATTTTAAAATCTTGCCATGATGAACCGTGTGGTGGGCATTTTGCAGCCAAAAGAACAGCATTCAAGATTCTCAGTCTTGGATACTATTGGCCATCTATTTTTAAGGATTCCAAGAAGTACGTGAAAAGTTGTGATAGCTGTCAAAGAATGGGCAGACCAACAGCTACAGATGAAATGCCACTTCAGCCTCAAGTACATTTAGAGCCATTTGAAAAATGGGCTCTAGATTTTATAGGACCCATCAATCCAACTTCAAAAGGTAAAAAGTACATCCTAGTATGTACTGATTACGTGACAAAATGGGCTGAAGCCAAAGCACTAGTCCGGGCAACTGAACAAACAGTGGTAAAATTCCTTTTTGAAGAAATTTTTGTAAGGTATGGAGTACCAAGGGAGATAGTGACGGATCAAGGTACTCAGTTTACCTCAAAGCTGGTCAAAGACATCACAGAAAAATATAAAATCAAGCACAGGAAAAGTACACCTTACCATCCACAGGCCAATGGCTAGGTGGAATCTACCAATAAAACATTGGAAGGAATTATCACTAAGACCGTAGCACTGAACAAAAAGAATTGGGAAGAGAAGCTCAAAGATGCACTCTGGGCTTACAGAATCACGTGGAAAAACACTACTCGATTTGCACCATATCAGTTGGTGTATGGAAAAGAGGTACTGCTTCCTATTGAATTTCAAATTCATACTTATAAGATGGCTGCAGATTTAGGAATTGATCTAAATGAAGCACAAAAAGAGAGAATTCAGCAATTGAACCAGTTAGATGAAATGAGGCAGCAAGCAGAAGAGACAGCAACCCTAATACAGTAACAAAGGAAGCAGTGGCATGACGCACACATCAAAAAGAAACAGTTCAAAGAAGGAGACTGGGCTTTACTCTTTGACTCTAAATTCAGAGATCATAAAGCCAAATTTACAACACACTGGATGGGCCCATATGAAATAGTTCAAGTATATGAAAATGGATCAATCAAGCTTACTACCATTGATGGAGAAGGCAACACCTTTCTTGTCAATAGCCATCGGTTGAAACTCTATCATAAGCCCATCAGCAAGGAGGATTTTATTCACACTGTATCTCAGCAAAGGGAGGTTGAGATATTGCAGCCTTCAGCTATGATATCTCTACCTTAGTTCATTCAATTTCATTTTTGCTTTAACAATAAAATAAAATAAAATAAATAATAAAAAAAAATACAAATAATAATAATAATAATAATAATGGTTTAGATGTGAAAACCAGCCTCTGGCACACTCTAAACCCGAATTCTTACTAGAAAACCAATCATTTGGCTGGTAAGAATTCCTTGTTCTACTTGTTTACTGTTTTTCATCCATTCAATAATGAGTTGAGGACAAGTCAAAGCTTTAGTGGGGGAGAAGAATTAGCAAGAATCAGCATTTTGTTTTCCCTATCTCATCTCCTCATTTTTATATCTTCAAGGAATTTGTTTCAGTAATTTAGTATTTCAATAAAAGAGATATTTTTGTTCTAATCAGAGGGACCTGTTCAAGTAATATGTAGTGGGACCTGTTCAGAAGACTATGTCAACATTATTAATATCAGAGGGACCTGTTCAGAAGGCTATCAACATCAGCAATATCAGAGGGACCTGTTAAAGACTGCATTCAAGATACATCAGGGTACTTCAACAAAGTTTTCAAAGGTTGCTTATCATCAGAATTATAATCAAGGCTACATCAACACCAAGGATAAAAGAAGCTTCACAAACATGGTTCTTCAGAGTTCTTCAAAGTTCTTCAGATTTTAAAGGGACCTGTTATATTCAATTTCATTTCAAAGGGATCTATTTTGGACAGTGAAGATCAATCCTACCTGTGCACGCCAAATCAGCCATTGTCAACCAACAAGTGTAATGTATTGGTGAAATTTTTATTTTTAACATTTAAAATTCTTGAATTATTTTAGTGTTAAAAATGATGATTATGATTGCTTGTTATCAATTTCAAAAAACCCCTATACCCATCACCCTTGTAATATTCCTAACCACTCATCTCATTATCACTCTGCTATCGTTTCCTATCACACCTTAGCCTATTTCCATATTCCTACTACGATTTTCAAGCCTTTTCCTACACCTCTCTTCAAACCTTGTCATCAACTCATCATTTTTAAATCGGCCTTCTGGCAATCAAGTACCAACAATTGGGATACTCAATGTACAAGTCCATGCAATGGAAAGACAAGTGTTAAACCGTCTATCCTCAAATGAGTTCATTCATTTCGACTGTTGGAGTTATAAAACAATCTTTTGACCCAAGTCTGCTCATGAAATATATATATTCGTTACCATCATATGATTTTTATATGGTGTTCTCATGATTATACCTCTGCAAATTAGTACTGCTCCTTTGTCTTCATGATGTGAATGCGCCTTCCAACTCTGCATTTTCATCATAGCAATTGGATGAAGGTCGGTTGTTAAGTTTTCACTTTATAAAACTCTCAGCTCATAAAGTGCGTTACCATGTGAGTGTTCAAACTCTGAGTTTTCAAAGAGGGCCGAGACAGCAGGCGCTACAAAGGGAGAGCATAGCAAACAGGCTTACCACGAGTTTCTACCGCCGCCCAAGCAATTAAAGAAGGAAACCCTGAGAATCGAGGGCGTTACCAGGTCGGCTAAGTGGAACGCAGGAAAAGAGGTAACACATTGAAAAAACCCTGATTGAATTGTTAAGCATAAACAAAAGGGTTAGAACAGAGATTTTTTTTAAAATGACCAATAGAGCAGAGCCTGAAACATTTGATAGTTCACAATATCATGATGACTGTGTCACGATTTTAAGGGAAAAACGTTGGTTATCTTTTCTAGAGAAATTCAATGGAAACAATGAAGAAGTGACAAAGCAATTTGCATTCACATTCAATGGAGAGAAAGAATTAATAGGAAACTTCTCTTTTAGAATTTCAGAGGATACCATAGCACAAACATTGGGAATCAGTCGAGAAGGGGAAAAGTATTTCAAAACCAAACAGTTTAAGGAAAAATCATGGACTCAGTTTATGTCTAGGTCAAGGGATTCCTCTGTCAATTGGGAAAAGGGTATTCCCAGAAGTTGGCTAATTCACCCTTGGGACGAAATGGTATACATTATTCAGAAAGTTGTTACATGTGAAGGACGTTACAGTATAATATACCTATATCACATAAAACTTCTGTTGCACTTAAAAGGTCAATGCACTATCAGTTTGCCCTACTTCCTCTTACAGAGTTTGACTAAAATGTCGAAGACCATTCAGAAACGAAAAGGTAATGAAGATAAGAGTTTGTGTCATTTTGGTTTGATCAAAATTTTAATTGAATTTGAGTTGCAGAGGAGAGGAAAAACATGGAAAGAATTTTTAATTTCCAATCAAATTAAAGAAGATGAACAGGAACAACAGCAAGAATGCACAAAATTTATGCTTGATATTGATGAAGAAACCCCTGAGCGCAAGTCAAGCAATGTTCCTCAACCCAGCAGTGGTGTAAGGACAAGAAGGATGAGGCAAGAAACTGCCAAGAAGATTGAAAAAGATAAAATCTTCACTACTTATAAGAGAAGATCAAGGAGAATAAAAAGGAATCAAACACAAGATGATCAACCAAAGCCGAATGCAGATGCACCAATGGACATTGAAAGAAATACTAATTCACAGCCAGAATAGGAAGCAGAAATGGAAATCGAGAGTAACAAGGAAGAAAGGAAAGAGCCAGTACCTACAAACAAGAAACAATGAAGGTTACAGAAACAAATTGAAGAGCTAAAAGAGGAGTTGATAGAAGCAAACATGTTAGAGAAGGTCATAAAGAAGGAAAATGAAATTTTGAGAGCTCAGAGCAAGAAGACTCAGCAGAAAAATGAGAAACTGAAGGAGAAAATTAAAGAACTTAAGACTGAACAAACCGAAATGTGCAAATGGGCGACAAAATGGTACACTCAGAAAAAAGCTCTCAAAGAAAAATATAAGAATCTGAAACATGAGTTCCAAGTTCAAAAGAATGCCCAAGTTCAGAAGAGTATAGATGTCTTGTTACAAGCGGCAGAGGCACAAGCAGGAACAAAATATAAAGGGAGCACATCAGGATTAGCATGAGGACATGCTAAATCATTGAGCTTGGGGGAGATGTTGGTACTATTTTATTGCCATCCTTTTCTTCTAAAAATCCATCATTCATCTATCATTTTCTCCCATAAACCCCTCATAGTCCATTGAAATTGATCAATTAAGCATTATAATTGTTATTTTACATTAAATTTAAGTATTCTCGCCCATCACGCGGGTGACTCGGGTTCGATCCCCGGCAACGGTGCCAAAATGTAGTGACCAATCCAGGGGTCTAGATTAGACTAAATTTAATGTTGACCAAGGTAGGTAAACTTAGAGGCACAGTTCTTTGATTGCTTTAGTATATATGGGAATGTCTTTTATGGCTTGCAATAGTGGAATTTTTATATAGACATTCTTTAGCTCATCTAAAACATCAAACTGTGGTATAGACATGGGAAGTTTTGCTTGGACCAATCATTCTGGAAAAGGTGGTGGATGCAACGGTTGCATTTGTTTATTTTTGATGTCATCATTTTGTTTCCTTTGAGTTGGAGTTTCATTTTCATTTTCTTCGTTTTCTTCTTGTTTTTCAGCTATTGGAGGTTCTTTTTGAAGTACCTTACCAGACCTCAAATTGATATTTTGTAAAGGTAATGTGGGATATGATGGTCCCTCATGTACATCGTAAGCTGGTCTCTCTGCTCTGTTATTTGGATTTGGTACAGGCTGAGCAGGAATCTGAGTGGGTCTAGGAGGTTGTTGGTTAGATGGGAGTTGTAAGTGAGGTGGATTTATTGGTGGAGGAGCAGGCAATGCTTGTTGAGTGTTTTGGGGTTGATAAACAACTTGCTGCTGAGGATATTGCTGATATGTTTGAGGATATTGCGAATGTGGCTGATGATACTGTTGATATGGCTGAGAATACTATTGGTATGGTTGAGGATATGGTTGATATTGTTGAGAGTACTGCTGAAATGGTCTCCATTGTTGTTGTGGATAATTTTGGTGTTGCCATGGCATGGGCACATTCCAAGAATTCTGAGCATACATATGATCTTATGCAGGAAATTACAAATTTTGGTTTGGAAACATACCTGGAGGGGGAGGTCTAGGTTGCCACGGTCTCTTAGCGCCCATGAAATACACATTCTCCATATCTGTGTTAGTTGCTTCCACATTACAATTCTGCAAAATCTTGACTTTAGAGTAATGAAATATATCATGATTTTCAGTACAAAAGGTGCAAACTTGAATGTTTTCTAATGGGCAGTCTTTCAAGGCATGTTTCTTCCGGCATTTTGGACAAAAGATAGCCATTATTTGATCTTCCTCTTCTTGTCTTTTCTTCGCTTTCAGAGTGTCAATTTGAGTTCCTAAGGTACTTAATAGATCTATTTTGAATTCTTCTAACAAGTTTCCCATTTCAGCCCTTGTGACACTTGCTGAAGCAGATTTTGTGGCTTTAGATGATAGAGCTCTTTTTCCATATCTGGCTTTGCTCCTTGAATACTTTTCACATAAATCAGCAATTTCTTTGAAAGGTAAAGTGTAAATATCACCTTTGCCCATCAAATTAAGATCATCTAAGTATTCCTCTCGAATGCCCTTCAAAAATATTGTTCGAATCAGATCAAGAGACATGGTCCTATGTTTTGATTTTTTTTAATTGTAAACAAATCGTTCCAAATACTCCTCTAAATTTTCATCCTCTTGTTGATTCATCCTAAAGATATCATCTTTAGAATCTTCTGATCTGCAATAAGGTTGGTATTTCTTTAGGAATATTCTTCTCATGCCATCCCAATCAGTTATTGCATGTTCACCAAGTCCCATGAACCATCTTAATGCTGATGCTTTTAATGTTGCTGGGAAGAGTCTAAGCCTATGGGCATCATATGTGTAACCATATGTTCGACATACTATGTAAAATTCAAACAAGAATGAATCTGGATCTTCTGAAGCCATGCCATAAAAGTTTGGTAACACAGAGGGAGGTATGTTTTTCATTTTTATTTCCTCATCTTCTCCTGGTTCTTGAATAGGAAATTTAAAGGTTAACTCTTCCTCCTCTCTTCGACCTTGATTTTGTGGTCCTCTTGCTGGTCCATCTCCTTCCTCAGCCATTTTGATAGGTTCCTCTGTTGATTTAATTTCTTGTTCAGTGTCACTGGTTTCAAAGAGAAGTTGTTCTAGTGATTTTTCTCCTTCTTGAGATTTTTCAAAGTCAGTAGGTTCAAGGAGAGATTGTTGAGTTATTGTGCTACTTTCTCTTTTTATAGAGGATTCAGGGAGATGTTTCTTCTGTGATTCGTGTGCCAATAGAATTTGTCTCTTAATGAGTGTGAGTCTTTGCCCTGATTTCAGTTTATCCTCTAATTTTTGTATGGTGACTTTCCCAGCTGGTGTTGTGTGTTCAACTTTTCCTAAAGGGTCTGCTCCTAGTGGTGAATTAGTTTTTGGATGGGGGGTTATATGAATCTACCTTTATCATCTCTAGATCTAGAGATAAGTAAACATGACTTCTAAAATGATGAATCAAAATTAAATCTATGTTTTTGTTTGTTTATGTTTATGTTTTTTTTTTTTTAGAAATCCTCTAGTTGTGCCTCCCCGACAACGACGCCAAAATTTAGTGACCAATCCAGGGGTCTAGATTAGACTAAATTTAATGTCAATCAAGGTAGGTAAACTTAGAGGCATGTGTCTACAATCTATAGACCTAAAAGGATATCATCTACCTAGATAAGTGTCTACTGTGATAGGCTACAACACTCTTTTACAAGATATTGGAATATGTTTCCTTTCACACTTTAAACACTCAAATCATCTAATTTAATTAACTGTTCTAAAAACACAGTGTGTTACTAGTCTGAGTTTTCAATCCTCTTACAAGGATATCATTCACAAAAAAACTTTCTCGGTAACACACTAAGCATCCTAACAATCAAATTCATGAAAACTAAAGACTCTTTTAAGCATACTAAAACTCAAATGCATGAAAACAGAGTCCATAGAGATACTTCGAAATTCAGTACTCAATTAAATCTTTTACAAGATCTTGTTCAATAATTTAGCAATTGAAGTTTCAAGCTATCACCATGAATCATACAATAACGATCGCAAGAACTTCTAATCGAATTAATTAATTCACAAGCAAAGAAATGGCATCAAATGCTATTCAAGTCTGAAGTCTAAATGCTATGAAAATGAAATGAAAGTATACCAGTCCCCACGTAGGGCCCGTCCACGCGTTGATGGTACACTTAGAAAACTTCAGATGATGAAACCGTTAACACATAAAACACTGGAATGATGAAACATTGCCTGTGATTAAAGTCTGGAAATCAATTACATGCAAGAAATGAGTTTTGGTAACAATACAATACGCAGTCTTAAGTCTGCTCAATGTCTATTATCCTTTGTTCACTAACATTCCTTAAGGTTTACAATCGAATGTACATACATTATCACGCAGATGTTTCTGCTTTTACAGTCAAAAAGGTGATTTTTGTTTTTTTCTAATCTTAACTGATTTCTAAAACAAAACGAAATCAGTTTAGGTAACTTTGGCTTTTTGCTGCTTTTATGACCAAAAAGGCTGGGTTTGACCAGCATTGACCATGTATCCAGGAGCTCCAGATGCGATGCTGAATAGATCTTTCACCATGTATGTACATCCGTGATCACGTCCCTATCCTCTGTTTTGATTTTCCTGCCATGCCACGTGTCACAACATAAACCAATTACAGGAAGTCATGACATCCCGTAATTTTGTTGAAAATTTCTAATTTTTAACATAAAAATCCACAAATTAAATTTAATGTAAAATAAAAATTATAATGCTTAATTGATCAATTTCAATGGACTATGAGGGGTTTATGGGAGAAAATGATAGATGAATGATGGATTTTTAGAAGAAAAGGATGGCAATAAAATAGTACCAACACAACTTTTTATTTGTATTTTTTATTTTTAAAAAAATGATAACAATCATAACATAACAATAATAATCATAACCTAACATTATAAAACAATATATTAATACAATCATATATTATAACATAACAAATTACAATTAAAAATACATAACAAACATAACAACAATTATATACAACAAATTACATAACAAATAACAAATTACAACTATAACAATTAATACAATTATATCAACATATTAATATATTAATATACAATCATAACAAACATTAACTATAATTAGAACTAAAAATATATAATTAAATACAAAAGTAAATGCAAATCAAATCAAATCAAAAGGAAAGCAAAACAAATGCAAAACATGGAATTGAAGGCATATGGAATACATCGAGTGTTCTTATCCTATGCGTCCAGTTTCGTTAATCTCTTTCGTTAAGCTTCTGCGAGTTGCGTCCCTGAGCAGGGATTCGGTGCAATCCCTAAAATCCCCCATCTCCCCAAGGTCTGGACAGGAACTTCACGTGAAACCTGATCTGGTAGGTGCAAAGAATCATGCTGGAGGCGTTGTGGGCAAGCATCACGACAAACGTTCGCATTCAGCCAAAAATGGTCATCCCAAAAAGAGTGGATGTGGTGGCAAAGGCACTTGGGGAGGATTATTCGACACTGATGGGGATTTACACGTTCACTTGAGCCATCAAACTGTGAGGTTGTGAGCTGAAAAATACTTCTTGGGCTGTTGGAGTCGTAGTTTATGCTGGTCAAGAGATCAAAGCCATGTTGAATAGCTCAGGTGCACCATCAAAATGAAGCAGATTGGAATCCCATATGAACAGGGAGACATTGTTTTTGTCCTCGTTTCTCATTATCATGTGTGCAGTTGTGGGAGTAGGCATGGGTTTCTGGTTTCATCGCCATAAGGATGAGATTTTGTTTATGCATTACCAGAAGACGCAGCAGTTTTGACACATCGTTTTGAATCATGTTTTGTGATCAAACCAAAACAAATCAGGAAAAACGAAGACATGGGTTTTTTTCAGAACGAAATGAATTTCATAACCCAGAAATCATTTCCTTGGATTCCTAATGGTTTGAGAGGAAATTTTGGTTCTTTGGGACCCTGTTTTGGTATCTGCGTGAAAAAAAACGGTTTTTTTTTTTTTTAAATTAAATCCACAGACTGTTACGGATTTTGCTGGCAGTGAAGGTTGTGGCTTGCTGAATGAGGATGAAGAGACTGCTCAGATAAAAGGGTGTGGGCACAATTACTGCGTATCATGCATCCTTCGATGGGCTTCTTACGTGGACAATCCTTGGTGTCCTCAATGCAAGCACCGTTTCTCCTCGCTGTATGTGTACAGAGCACTAGATGGGAGCATGCACGATTACATGCTTGAAGAAAGCATATGCCTGTTGTTGCGAGCATCATGGTTTGAGCTTTTTCCACCCGAGGAGGCATATGATGAACAAGATGATTACCCATACGAAGATGAGATTGACGAGGAATATTCTTGGAGTGCAGTGAGAGATCTGGTGACAGTCACTGAAAATGAAGAACAGATTTCTACAAGAGAAGATTTTTTTATTATGACTCAAACTATGGGTAGCAGATCTGCAATTAAATTTCCAGCAAGATTTTTTTATTATTTTTTAAAAATAATTCAATAGATTTTCTGATCTTCCTGATCGCTCGTAGCGCGGAAGAGAGCATACTAATTTCTTGAATTAATTTTATTTCTGCAGGTTAGCGTGGATGGATAATAAACACAATTAAGATATGTGATCAAACCTCGCATTATCTATACTCTTTCTGCAATGTCGTGGGGGCGTTTAGACTCTCGGAAGACAAAGCTTTCCGATAATCAAGCTCCTGGCTTACCCGTGATACAGAAACAAGATATAGAAATGCGATGATGAAGCAGCTCTTACTGTGCCACTGAATTTATTCATTTATTCATGATGATTTATTATTATTTTTTTATTTTTGAAAATAAGACTAAAAACTTCTAATGAGAATGACTTCTAATGAGATCTCATTTTTATTTTTCTAACCTATTCTACCTATCTTGCTTGAAAGATTTATTTATTTCCTAGGTAAAAGAATGCTTCCAGTGAAGCCACCTACGGACTCAGAATTTGAAAATGCTCACATCAAGATTTAAAATTTTTACCTTATGATTTGCAAGTATGTGATTAACTTGTCTTAGAGTTGGCTCAAGGTTATTATCCTTGCTCTCCAAGAAGTACCTGTTCAACATTGTCAAATTTCTCATCCGTAGATGGATTAGTGAGAAATGGGGGGTTTAAAATAAAAACTGAATTTAAATTAACTATGTGCGAAAATCCCCGGATGCGGGTGTCGAGTCGAGAAGTACAGGCACGCCACATGCAGCGCATGGGCTGCCTCGTGTAAATCCTTTAGCTCCCCGATGGAGGCCGTCGTATGGCAATTAAGCCGCCCAAGTTGATAATGCATTCAATGAAGAAGAGGCGGGGTAGATGGAGGAGCAGGGCGGCATTAATGTGCACCTGCAACGAGAATTTGGGGGAAAATATCACAGGTTTGATGGCTCGTTCAAGGCATATTGGCCTGAGGAAAGTTGGCGGTCGTGGAAGCATAGCAAGCTCCGGCCAAGCACCGTTTCATTCCCCTGCAGCCTGGAGAATTGTCTTGGTGGCCATTCTGGTTGCTGGGTTGGGAGGAGATGGCAATTTGATGCTTTGCAGCATCAAGTCTGGAAAAGAAATTGTTGGCTCTCAAGCGAAGGTAGCCAAGGGGAAAGCTGGGCATCTGAGAGTGAATTGGAAGGAAACTGCTGCTGCTACCAATTCCAGGTTCACCATCGAGTATACAGAGGTAGCTTTAGACTTACAATGGCTAAACTTCGCGAACGACAGCCATGCAGAAGAGGCCCATCTAGAGGGTCCTCCTCAAGATCACCTGCAGCAGATGAGCACCACCACTGCTGCTGCTGCTACTGTCACAGGAGAGCTAGAGCAACCCCGCTTCCCATTCGACAATATGTGGAGGTTGGGGGTTCCTGTGAAAGGAAAACGGAGCTCCCGGCTTTCGGTTCCGTGGTTTTCACCTTGCCAAGCACCGAGGATAATGCAGGCGTTAACGCCCACATCTCCATCATGTTTACAAAAATTCCAGATGAAGAACATCTCCAGGACCCGCAGGAAAAACAACTGGAAGACTCGGGCAGAGAGATCAGTCTTGGAAAAGAACACTCGTCTGTGGAAAAGAACGCTGCTGAGGTGCTTCCAGCGTCTGTTGTTGGAAGCAAGGGGGAATCAAGTCTGCAAGACCGCTTCCCTCCGATGGGGCCACCTCCTCCAAGTGTGGAAGAAGATACATGGCGGAAAATGTGGGAAGGGCGCGCGGAAGGTGACGGGTGGGCTTATGTCGTGGAAGATCCGAGCCTGGCTGAGGCGGCAGATGCATACTTCGCGTCCATCCAGCCATCTTCAGTTCGTCCCCAAGATTGAAGCTGTGGCGGGTAACGTCTTGATTTTGTCTTTTGGTCCTCTGGCTTTTGCTTCCTCTGTCTCAGTCTTTTGGCATTCGCTTCTTACTTCTTGGTCCTGGTTAATTCTGAGTCTTTGGTCATGTCTATGGTCTTGCCTCATCATTGGGAAGTCGAATTGGATAGCTGACATCAGTAACACAGTCACGCTTACATTTGTCAGATATAAAGGTCAGACTATCTCTGCTGCTAGCCCCTGCGTGGGCAATCATGTGTCTAGTTTATTGTCTTAAGAGTTTGGTTCGTTGCTGCCCCTGTATGGGTTTTTTGTTTTCATGGATAATTCAGTTTGGTTTTGGAGAAGCTGCCCCTGCGAGGGAGCTATAAGATTTACAGTCAGGAGTCCCAGGGCTACTCTTCAGGCTCTGGAAGGCATGTCATGCAGTTTGTAATCTTTTTGTACATATAATATATTACTTAGATAGTTTTTACAGAGAAAAAAAACTATGTGCGAAAATAAAAATGCTCCAAACTTTGAACTCCTTTAGGAACCTGTTGTCACCAAGTTGCACAAATTAGTCCATAAAGACAAATGCATAAAATAATTACTAAATCCTTCTAGTTGCACTTCCCCGGCAATGGCGCCAAAATGTTTGGTCTCAAATGGAGATGCAAATTAGAGTTCAATTAATGTCAACCCGGAAAGGTAAACTTAGAAGTACCACCTATAGGTCTAGAAAGATTTCTAATTTGTCTGAGAACTATTGGTTTTCTTACAAGAACACATTCGTCAAGATCTCTTCCAATAACTAAACAAACTAGAGAGATTCCTAATTTGTCGGAGATCTTAAAGTTCCCTTACAAGAACACATGGATTTTAAGATTTCTTCCAACAACTAAACTGACTAGAGAGATTTCTAATTTGTCGAAGGTCTTAAGGTTCCCTTACAAGAACACATGAATTTTAAGATCTCTTCTAATAACTAAACAAACCTAGATCTAATAATTATCTGAGATCTTAAGGTTCCCTTACAAGAACACATGAATTTTAAGATCTCTTTCAATATTAGAATATCTAACAAAAACTTAAAAGCTGAAATGAAATAAAAACATAAATTAAATTATACCTAAAATAAGCATGCAAGTGAGGCCATGGGGGCCCTCCATAACTCCACAAGCACACTACTTCAAAGGAGACTCAAATGTAGAAGTAACAAAATCAAAGTATGATTCTTTATTTCAAAAACTCCATCATGATGTACAAACCAACTCTAAGATTACAAATGGAACTCTAAATTACAAATGGAAGAGATTGTACTCCTATTTATACAATGGGATGAGATAACAAACTTATAATGATGATCCACTAATCTCTCTTTAGTTCCATACATCTCTCAACCATCTAGACACATAACCCCCTTTTGTCCTTGATCTTTTCCATGAGATAATGATCTTCTCCATGAGGCTTATCTTATCAAATTCGAGTTTGATCATTCAAGGCCACATAAAGGTGCTTTGGAAGCTTCCTTTGTACCTACACATGTCACAAAAACAATCCACTTTCCATATATGAAGTAAAATATATTATTTTATAATATTTAATCAAGAATTTCTCTTAAAAATGCTTGAAAATAAATAATATTTGGAAGATATAAATGAGACCCATTAATGATGAACAATAGGGAAAATGAAGTGACATGGTAGTGAATAATGAGTGATATAATGGAAGCATAGGTGAAAAATGTATGGTAATGAGTGATATTTGTATGACATTTTGAAGCCCAATAGGGGTCCTCTAATTCAAAGCCACCAAAGAAGAAAGAAGGCTGGCTGTTTGAAGTGGAGGGGGTATTTGGTAGAAATTTTTCTAAGTTATTCCTATTCCTATGAGGCATGAAAAAAGTGTTTTGTTTTGTTTTTTTTCAAGCTTTAAGACTAATTGAAGAATAGACTGCTGAACGAAATCACTTGTAGAATGGAAAGGAAAGAAAACCAACTTACAACTATCTTGCAAAAATGAAACTAATAGTAGAATGAAAGAGATAAGAAATGGAAGAAAGAAAGTAGAAATCACATCTACTCAGACACCTCCCCGACAACGATGCCAAAAAGTGATGAGCACCAGTATTGCAGCAAGAATGCTGCAACTCCTAGGGCTACCAACTTTACTTCATCAACCCGGGGTTCGTACAAACTTGGAGGTGACAATGTTGTATACACAAATAGATGCAATGAGTCCACTCTTTGTCACTATTGAGTTAGGCAATAGACCACTAGGGTTTCTCAAACCAACCTTCTATTGATTTAGAAGAAGTTTGATTACCATATGAGAAAGGAGAATTTTACCCTAATTGAGAGGATTGAAATGCTACCTACTGCAGTAAAGAAAGACTGAAATAGATGCCTAAAACACACAAATCATCTAGCTATTTGTTAATATTCCTTGCTTCAGAAGAATGCTAATCTAACACATGTGAAATCCTAACTAATCCTAAGCATGCAATCTGATCTAATCAAACACTTAATTTTTGTGCACATGAATAAGCATAACATTTTTTTGTTTTGTCTTTTTTTTGAAAACATGAGTGCTAATCCTTCTTGATTGTATGCCAGGTGGGTTATATATGGAGAGAGATGGTTGTGAAGGGTCATATGGCTTGGGAGGCAAGCATGGGTCTTCTCCTAGCTTTCATGATGAATTTCTCACAAATTGGGCTCAAAGGAGGCCACTATAAGTTGTCCTACAGGATGTCCTAATTCACCTATAGGATCCCCTGTTTTCCTATAGGAACAAGACGAAAGCATAAGGAGTGATTTGGACAGTGGTATGGAGGTGAGTGAGGGTAGGAATAAGATAAGGAAGTGGTTAGGCCTCACTCAAAACTCAAACCGAAGTTGTATGATGGTTGGATTTTCTTAACAAGCATGGCAAGTTTTCCTTATGAAATGATAACTTGGATTGTGAACTTAGTGGCCTTTTGCAATCATGGGTAGGTATGGATTAGCTGGGATTGATGATACAAGGTCTTCCTACAATATTGAATCTCCTGCAAGATATACATTATTGTTGGCATTTATCCATAATTCATGTCAAAACAAGAAAGATTTACATCAACATAGTAAAACAGAATTTCATCATTTATTTGCCTAGTTCATGCATGGAAAGGCTTGAAGCCTATTATGAAAGCACTGCAACCTCTCTTAAAATTGAAATATGTTGACCTAATTATCAGAAATGCCAACTGCAACCTCTCTTAAAACTGAAAGATGTTGACCTAATTAGCAGAAAATCCCTAAATTCCATAAGAAACCATAATTCTGTCTCTTTGGGTTGAATGAGAGTTTTTCCTCAAACCGTGGTCCTCGAAGGGAGGAATGAGGCAATATACACCTGTTATCAGCCTTTATGATATTTTTTTATCTCTCTAAAGCTATTGTTAAAGCTATGCACAAATGAAAGCAAACTAATCAAATTCACTAATACTTGCAATGTAACAATGCCAGAATCAATTCAACAAGTAATCTATGAAATAACGTAAGCATACAAGTACAATAAGAGGAACCTCTATTGCTAGGGCTGGGCCATAACCCAAGAGATTTAACCCTTTCAATCAACTCAATGTTGGATCAAGGAAATTCTCATTTTCATTAAGATATCAAAAAGAATACATAACAATGTTTTGCCACAATCCTTCAACTCGAAAGTGCTTAGTTATCTTGCATAAAAAATCTAAATCCTAATGAGGCTCTAGGCCTCCTTATTTATACAACTAAAGTTTCCAACAACTTCCTTAAATCTAGGGAGGCTTGGCTCCCAATCTCAAGATAAACTGGTTCTTTAACTATCACTGGCTCGGCTGCCAATGATCCACATGACTCGACTACTTGCAACTCTAAGCTGGTGTGATTTTATTGAGAGATCTTCGAATGAGTGAGGACTTAATGAGGAAGATCCATCTCCTATAATCTCTCCTTCTTGTCTCATTCGAGTTTCTGCACCTTAATTAGCCATAATTTGCCATAATTTTCTCCCAAAAACTTGCAATCAATGCACATTAGACCACTAGACATAACATCTTACTTTTATTCATCTCATTAAGAAAAATATAATTAAAACATGTAAGGAATTATGAGAAGAGTTGATTTTAGTAAGCTTGGAGGTGTATTAAGGTCCATTTATTTTACCCAATGATGAGCCACTTCAAATATTCTCGAGAATATTCCTCATCTGGTTTCTAAAAAACACAATGAGGCTTTGCTACTTCCTATTGCAGAAGATGAGGTATGGAATATCTTACTTTCTTTCAACCCAAAAAAAGCTCTAGGTTCAAATTGCTTCTTAGTACATTTTTATGAGCAATGTTGGATATCCTTAAATTTGACTTTTGTAGAATGATAGATTATTCAATCAAGCATAAGTATATTCGAAGGGGTATAAACTCATCCTTTCTAACTTCGATCCTGTTATGAAACCAGCTCACAAAAAGATAGAAAAGATAGATCAACGCCTTATAATTCAGCCTCTTCGAGGGGGAAACCTCCTTTACATTACACAAATGAACAATTCTTAGATGATCCAAATGACAAGACCTCCTTTCTATATATAGGAGTCTAAGGGGTCATAATATAATCAGAGTCGACATAACAATAATAATGTAAGAGCACAATAATAACAATAGTGGGCTTCTATGGGGCACAATAATAACAATATGGGGACTACATGGGTACAACAATATAATAAGGGGGTTGTACTAATAACAATAAGGGATTACACTAGTAGTATAGGGGCCTAACATGCCCCTCTCCTTCAAAAAGTGTTGTCCTCAACGCTTGAGTAGTTCTTGATGCTTCTGTATAAAATTCTTGTCCTCCCATGTGGAATCATCAGTGGGTAACTTCTTCCACTTGATGAGATACTCTGAAATTGATCGATTTCGTAGCTGTCGGGTTCTTGTTTCTGTGACTACTCCAGGTTCCAATATGATTTTTCCTTCCTCTTCAAGTTCTGGAAATATTGTTTGAATTGGGATCTTCTACAACTTTTGAATGAGTGGCCATACTTCTTCATCCTTCTTCCATTCATCCCTTGCTTCATTTATCCAATCTGGTTGGATAATAGAAATAGCACAAAACAATGCTTCCACATCCTCATCCTTTCTTGAGAGTGCATCTGCAACAAAATTTTGCTTCCCTTTTCTATAGATGATGTCAAAGTCATAACCCAACATATTTGTGACCCATTTTTTCTGTTCTTCTAAATATAATAGTTGTTCTAAAAAGTATTTAAGACTATCATGATCCATTTTTACCTTGAAGTGTCTCCCCATTCGGTAAGGTCGTCATTTCTGAATTGCATGTAGTATTGCCAACATTTCCTTCTCATAAATAGCTTGCTTGAGATGTAGCAGTAAAAATACCCAATCACCTACATCAAAACATTTTTCACTATATGTTGATCTATCTGCTGTTTCATTCGATTTTGCACCAAAGTGGCATTATCCTTTAAAAGTTGGAGAACTTGTTGTTGATGCTCGATTTGATCTTTCACTACTTGAACCTTTTTCTTCTTGATATGTGCTTCTATCTTGAGAGTTTGAGGAGTGGTAATTTCTTCCAATGCTTTACAAGATATGGTCGGATTCATTTCTTGATGCTTGATGTGATCTTTCACTTCTTGAACATTTTTCTTCTTGATATGTCCTATCTTAATAGTTTGAGGAGTGGTAATTCTGGTCAATGCATTACAAGATATGGTTGGCTTCATTTCTTCTTTCTTGATGTGATCTTCACTTATTGAACCTTTTTCTTCTTGATATGTCCTTCTATATTGAGAGTTTGAGGAGTGGTAATTCTTGCCAATGCTTTACAAGATATGGTCGGATTCATTTCTTCTTTCTCTGGGGTTGGGTCCTGGCATATATCCTCTTCTTTTGATGTTTCTTGATCCTTTTCTTCCTCCTCTTCATACTTTATGTAAAATAATTTCTTTTTAGCACACTTATGACCTTTATCGCATTTACTATCACAATTGTAACAAAGCCCTTTTTCTCTTTCTTCTTCCAATTGTTGTGGTGTAACCCTTCTAGGTTGTGGAAGGCTAGGAGAAACAACACTTCCATCTTTATAGTTGTGAGGGGTAGAATTCCTTGTTGCCATAATTTTGCTTTCCACTTTGTAACAAAGCCCTCTTTCTCTTTTTTCTTCCAATTGTTGTGGTGTTGCTCTAAAGAAGGTGTTGCTCTTAGTATTCTCATAATGTGCTATAATTTCCTCCGTGAAAATTGACCACGTAACAAGTTGTTTACGAGAACAAAGCTCTTTATACCATCAAAATTGATCTTGTTCTAAAAATGAAGATGCAATACATACCTTTTGTAATAGTGGTACACCATGTAGATCAAAATATTTCTCCATCTGTAGTATCCAATTTACCGGATCCTTGCCATCAAACTTCCTCATCTCACTTTTTCTTGATTTTAGGAGCTCGATCTTGAAACAATTGTAACTCTGTACTTTTGGATCTCTAAGTTCTGAATTTGCGACCTGTGGTAGCCCTCTGCGTCCTCTTTCCAATCCCGCCAGTCTGATCGAATTTATATTCTCTAAGAAATAGTGATGCACAATCTCCCAAGATGACCTGATTATATACCTTTTAAGAAGATCGAACTTATATGAAGTGACATGTGTCACTGTTTTTACCTTAGGATCTGAAAAATATACACAGGAAACTACAGTCTATCCTCTTTTTGTAACTTCTAACGAAATTTCAATCTGATGCTCAAAACAAATGTTATGACTATTTTCCCCAGGTAACCTGTTTAGAATGTAATTCGGGAGTCTGCAAAAAGACCAACTTCCTGAGACTATATCTCTTCAAATATAGCACGAAAAGCTCTGAAATTCGGATCCGAGCTTCAGCATGATTTCAACCCAAATGGGTTTTTTTTTAGCGTCTGAAAACGTCACAGAAAAAAAGTTATAGCAAAAATTCCACGAAGACCTGTTTGGAGCAGCGAAACCCTAAAATCCAAAGCTCTGATATCAAATGTTATGAAACCAGCTCACAAAAAGATAGAAAATATAGATCAACGCCTTATAATTCAGCCTCTTCGAGGGGGCAACCTCCTTTACATTACACAAATGAAAAATTCTTAGATGATCCAAATGACAAGAACACCTTTCCATATATAGGAGTCTAAGGGGTAATAATATAATCAGAGCCGACATAACAATAATAATGTAAGGGCACAATAATAACAATAGTGGGCTTCTATGGGGCACAATAATAACAATATGGGGACTACATGGGTACAACAATATAATAAGGGGGTTGTACTAATAACAATAAGGGGTTGCACTAATAGTATAGGGGCCTAACAGATCCCAAAAGAGGTCAACGCTTTTACCTCCTCTCATTTTAGACCAATCTCCTTTGTAATATGTCCTAAAAGTTGATTTCTAAAATTCTAGCAATGTGAATCAAACCTCTCTTATCAAAGTTGATATAAAAAAAACCAGGGAGGATTTGTGGGAAATCGAAAAATTGTTTATAACATAGTCCTTGTCCAAGAAGCAATCCATTCAAGTAAATCTCAATTTGGAAAAAGGATTATTATTAAACTTGATATGGCTAAATTTTTTAACAAGTTCACATAAGTTTATCTTTGAAGTGATTGGGAAATTTGAAGAACATGTTTTGTAGTGGGTATCAGCTTGAATTTCAAGCCCTTAGATGTCTTCTTTGGTTAATGGAAGACATATTGGTTTTTTTAAAGCTTTAAGAGGCCTGGGAAAACATTGTCCACTTCCCCTTTGTTATTCATCATAATGGCATATTCCTTGAGAAGAAGATTAGACCTTGAATTGCAAAGAGAAAGGATTCCAAGTATATTCTTTGGTCCGAGTATTAAAACTATAAATCATGCTCTATTTGATAAAGACACATTATTATTGGGGGATGTCTAAGTTATCATAGCTTCTTGATTTCTTTCAGTTGTGGATAAATTTATTCAAGTCTCTCGAGGGAAAACTAACAAAGTTAAAATTCAAATATATTCATGGAATGTCAACAAAGCCCTCTTGACCCATATAAAATGTATTTTGGGATTTTCAATAGTAGAGAGATGGTAGGAGTTTAAGTTTTTGTGTATTCCTATGTGTCTAAATTCCCACTCTTCTAAGTCTTGGGCTCCAATTATTTCAAGTCTAAATTTGACCAATGGGGAGTTCATTAGCTTAATCTAACTAGACATGTGGTTTTTATTCACATTATTTGTTAGTGCTTCCCTTGTTTCAGTTCTTAGCCCTTTTAGGTCCATTATGAATTCAAAAGATAATGTTTCAAGAGACCCAAAAACATTTATGGCAAGGAAAAAAATCTAACATCAAAAAATTGCATTTGGTTAAATGAATGACTGTCCACACTCCCAAATTGCATGGTGGCTTAGGTATTAGAGATCCATCACTAAAGAACATAGATATTTGGGAAAAATGGTTTGAAGGTTAATATTTGAGTCGAAAAATTGGTGGAAGAGAGGTCCTTATTTTTATATAAATTTATGGGGATTGGTTGCAATGTTTGGAGTCACCCATTTGTGATCGAGGAGTTTCCCCAATTTGGAGGTTTGTGTCATTAATTGACTTTCCTATTAAGGAGCATCTAACCTAGATTCTAGGTAATGGGACGAAGATAAATATCCAAACCATTGAGATCCTAAAAAATCCTCTACTAGCCTGAGATATAGAATTTAGGCCTCTTTGAGATCGATTTTCATGTGAACATAAGCATTCACTCATAGACATCTCTTGTTAGATGCATTAAGGTAGTTGAAAAGGATGGGATCTTCAAAGCGTGTCATCTTGCTTGCAAAACTTAACTTGCTTGCTGGAAAATAGGTTTGCTAGTTGTGCACCAAGGAACAAAGATGATGAATACATAAGAGGATGGAAAGCCTCTAAATATTCTATCAAATGAGGATATTTGCAACTACTTTTCACACAAGGAATCCAAACTCTCGTATGTGGGAAAATATTTGGACTCCAAATAGTCCCCCATATTTTGTTGGACGTGATTGTATCAAAAGATATTAATTGCCAAAAATATAAAATTGAGGGGAATAATTAGTCCTTCTTGGTTTTGTTCCTCTCACGAAGTACCTATCTCTAATTTGTTCTTACAATGTCCCTTCTTTCATTCAGTATGGAAATATTCTTTGCATCCTCAAGACGATCAATTGATTTGGCCAACCACAATAAGTGAGTACTTCACCTCTTATTATCGTCATTATTTAGGATCAATGCAAGGTAAAACTTTCTTCAAGAATCTTTGGGTTGCTTTTCCTAAATGTATTTGTTGGAAATTCTAGATAGCTAGAAGTAAAATAATCTTTCAAGATTAGAATTTCTCTCCATACAGTGAAGCTATAAATTCCTATCCATTTTCAAGGAATTTTGGACCCATAAATCTCAACCATGCCCTTATTGCATTTCATTGGATGAGCAAGAATTTGCATAGTGTGAAGAAATTTTTCTTCATGTTTCACTTCCTCCATCTTCCTTTTATATTCCTTCTCAGAAATCATGTACGTTGCACCTAAGAAAAGATGAATTTTCAAACTGGTTTAACTCACAATCTTCACATATCCTTTGGTTTGATAGAGCTTGTAAAACCAAAGAAAATAAAGAATTGGAATATGCTTCGGAACTGGGCTTGTTGTCTAATAACCTAGCAAAAACATATGCTTTCTTACAAGTCCTTATTGGCGTTGGGAGACTCTTAGTTGATCATTCAATATATTTTTTCTAGTTATCTTCTATAGGACAATAAACTATACCATGAAATCAAGCGAATTAAAAGTCTATAGGTCTATTTCTCCTATTTGATATTCTTTCATATTCTCTGATCTAATAATCAAGATGTAGATGCCATGGCTAATAAAGAAACCTTGTTAATAATTGAAGAAATAATTACTCATGATATTTTTTTTTATTTCAAACATATTTGATAGTAATTTCTTTGTGCCATGTGCTAACATCCCTTGCAAAACTAAACTTGCTTGCTGGAAGGAGATATGGAGTAATTCCTTTGCAAAAATCAACTTTCTTACTGGAGGAAAATATGGAGTAATGCCCAAGATCATTTGATACCCTCTTATAAAATTTGAATTGTATGGAGCATAAGGTTTTGAGATTTGTGGGAGTATACTAGAAAGTGTTCAATTTCCAGAATTTTAGTTTAGTTGCAGTTATAGTTGGCACAAAGAAATACCTTGTTGGGTGGAAGTTACTATCTTTATTTTATATCAGTTAGCCAACAATTTACATAATTGTATTTAATGTACTTTGCGAGCTTACCACATATTTTTATAATACAAATTATCTTTTCATATATATATATATACTTTCAATTATCATCCACATTTATTTTATTTAGAAAATATTAAACAAACATAATAAAAATAATAAAAATATCAATAATAATTATAATAAGAAGTCATCAAATATCTTCTATTTTTTTCAAATAGTGATTGTTTCTTTATTAAAGATAAAATTGAAAATATCCTTTTCTAAAAAAACTCTTCCAAATGTATAAAGACAAATGTATTACTCACACTTACACATCAATATTAGCTTTTAAAATTTAAAGTAAGAAAAAATAATTACAATGCAAATTAAATATACCAAAAAAGACTCTTCCAAATGTCTACAAACAAATGTATTAGTAATATTTATGTATCACTATTATCACAAGTGATGTAAGGTTGTTTAGTCTTTGCCACTCAACAAAATTACAAATTGATATATGAAGTGGAAAAATTATTTTCCTTCTAAGAAGCAAGGACTTGCATAAATTTTGGTGGGTAGTAACCACTAGTAAATCTACTCATTTATATTTTTACTTATATTTATTAGAGTACTAAAAAACACATAAATAATCGTGGGTAGTAACCCCTTGTAAATATATTTATTTACATCTTCTTCCTATCCATTTTTATGCAAACATTTGCTTAAATTATGGTAAGTAGTAACTGATGTTAAACATGTTATTTACATTAGTATGAACTAATTTCAAGGATTTATTTTTGGCTGGTTTTCCTAAAATGCTTAACAATGAAGAATAAACCAATGCTTAACAATGAAAAATAAGCCAACGCATTTTGTGCAAAGGTTGCAATAAGACATTCAAACTATGGTCCAATCAAATGTTTAGAAACTATTTTTTTAATAATCTTTAAAAATAAATATTTTTTTACGACATTAAACATTATAACTTGGATTGGTTCATGCTAAATTAATAGTGGAAATCGATTGTTAGTCTTGCCTTAACACAAACTAATAATATGGTAAGAAAAATGATAGTTTACCATTTAAAAAAATATATTATAATACATATTAAATACATCTTACTCATTTATTATTAATATGTGAAAAGTAATAATAAAATGGCTTGTAAAAAATTTCACTAAATTTAATATATATCATGCAATTTGTGTTCATTCTAACACATTAAGATGAGATATCTCGCACAAAGTCCAAAAATTTTCACAATGTTGAATAATATTAGTTTTCACCTCTTAGAGTATAGTTTAAATAACTAACAATTTTGCTTGGGAAATAATGTTTTTTCGATGAAATCTGGCAGAAAATTTTGGAAATCTAGGTTATCATTGTCAAGTTTTAGAATTTTAGGTGCTCCATTAGTTCTTGAGGGTGGACAAAATTGTCACAATTTTTATTTTTATATTTTTACCTATGTTCAATGATATCATATCATAAAATTTCCCATGATGTGGTTGGAAGTGTCTACAACCCCAATGAGTGCTTTGATAATATAGTTATGATTTTTAGTCCATGTCTCACCAAGGACTATAACATTCACCTAAATTCAAAAATAAATTTATATTTTTTTGGAAATTTTATTTCTAGTTTTCAATTGGCTAAGCCATCTCTGATGGAACATAATTCCCCTGGTGGAGGGCATTTTATTTTTGGTATTTGTCAATGCCTCACAATTCATTTAAAAAAATAAAAATAAAAAATTTGTGAGTAGTCATTTTGTGAGTGCTTTGACACTGACGTTGTTATGCTATTTCTCTACCCAATGATGTTAGAAATGATGTGGTTGTATGTCCTTTACGTAGGTGGGTGGGAGGAAGGAACAAATTTCAACAATGTTAATACATTGTGTGGAGTGCAGAGGAAGAAACAAGAGAGTAGTGATAGGGCTCCTTCACACCTCTGCATTTTGCACATTGTATTAACGTTTCAATTTTTTCAATTCATTAGCAAAAACCATTAGCATAACCTTGAGGTCCATCATTACAACAATGATTTTGACTGATTTGTTGTTGGTACAGAATTTGTGGCTCTAGAGGCCCCCTCCATGGTGCCAAAATCGAGTCGAACAGGCGATGTTGGTTCTTTGACAATTTCAGAAAATTTGGTATGTCCCTCGTTCAACTTTGTGTGCGCTACTCCTGTAACTTAATAATCATGCTCCATGGAAAGGGTTCTATTTCATCTCGTTACTTTTCTTTGAGAATTCTCTCTGGAAATCTTGAGAATTCTATTTGTGATAATCCTAGGGAGCTAATGGAGAAGGCAGTGGATCCTTGCTAGAATTATAAAGGATATTCTTAATTTAATGTTAGGAGAGCTAAATGGTAATCTATGGAGGCATTGCAACAACCTTAGTTTTTCTTAAATTAAAATAAATTGCATGTCATTAAGTAGCGTGGAGAACATGGTTCATGTAATGTCACATTGTTCACAAACCTTGGCAGTCAATTTTGGGTAGCAAAAGGGACCCATCTTTTATCTGTCAGGATATTAATCACGAATGACGTCAATCACTATTCAGACGATGCCGATCACTATTCAGTAGTCAGCATAGTTGGCTAGAGTGAGCAAGTAATAAATCTCATTCGACACAATTATTATTCAATCTATGGTTGAAGTTGTGTATAAATTGCAACCTTTAGTAATGAAATGGTAAGCTTTGAGTGTTAGAGTGTTTTTTCTGTCACGGTATCAGAGCGAGGGTGTGAGGGCTTGCTGGTTTAGAGGTTGCAGTAGTGAAGTTGTGTGAAGCCTAAGTGAGTGCTGAGGTTTGCAGTAGTGAGGGTGTTGTTGTTGTGAAAGCTTCATCGAAAGTGTGGTGAAGGCTCGATTGTGTGGATTGAGCTTTGTGGAGAGAGTCCGATGTGCAGAGCATGAATCCTGAGCTGGATATTGTTGTGTGAAAGCAACGTAGTTACTTGTAGTTGTTCTGTTCAAGCCTGAAGCAGTTGTGTTCCAGTCTGACAGCGTTGGGCCTTCTATGGTATTACCAGCAGCCAACGTGAAAATCATGGAAGTAATTTGTTGGAGCATGGTGCCTTCCATTGTTAGAGGTTTGACTTTATTTTTAAAAGAAGAACGGATGTAAGTTGAGTTAAAAGGTTTCCACCTTTGAAGTATTTAAAACAAAGCAACACAAAGTTTGAGTTTGTTTTATGTATTTATGGAGATATAAGGTTTTTAAATATTTGTTTTTGTTTTAAGTTGTGAGAATAATTTAAAAATGGGAGTGTTTTTTTTTATGTGAAGTTTATCATAAAGAGTGATAATCTTTTTAAGTATTTTCTCATTTTTTTATTTAAAGTGGTGAAAGGTGTTTTAAAAAAAAGGAGTGTTGGTGGAAATTTTTAGTAGTGAAAAGGAGTTAGTAAAATTTTTTATGGTGCATGTGTGGTGAAAGTTTTTATGGGATTTGGTGAATTTGGGTGTATTTGGCTTTAGATCTGGTGGCTTTGCTTGCATTCTGTTGATTGGAGAAAAAAAATTTTCCCATCATGTCAAATTTGTTGGTTGATACTTATTTGAATGAATCCACCAAACTTGATGGAGGAAACTATGTGAATTGGAAATTCAGGTTGTTGACTATTTTATAAGGTTATAATTTGTAGTCCATTATGAGTGGGGATGGGCCCAAACCCACTATTTCAGCTTCTATTCCAGACTGGGAGAAACGAGAGACGAAAGAAAAGATGTTACTGCGTATGCTCGTAAAGGATAACATTATTCCTCACATCATAGATTGCAAGACATCAAAGGAAACATGGGATATGTTGAAGTGTTTGTATGGGACAACAAATATAAACCAGATCTTGTTTTTGAAGACTAATCTTTTATCTCTAAAAATGGAAGCAAATGAAAATATAAGCAATTTCATATCTCGTGTCAAAGATTTAAGTGATAAGCTAGGAGATATTGGTGAAGAGGTGTCTAGTGCTGACTTAGTCAACATCACATTAAATGGCTTAGTGCAAGATTATCAAATTTTTGTTTCAAGCCTTTCAGCCAAAGAGAATCCCCATACATTTGATGAATTGATAGGAATTCTTTTACAAGTGGAGGAGAGGATGAAGAGCTTTAATTTGGGCTCCAGTAGTTCAGATTTGGTGCTGGTAGCCAAGGGAAAACATCCATACAGAGGCAAGACATGGGATAAGAAAAATGAGGCAAGTTTCAAGCAAAACAGAAAGGTATGACACAATCTAAATTTCCAACCCATGATAAGAGAAATGATGTTGTTATTATTGTGGAGAACCTAGGCATCATTTTAAAGATCTCTATAAAAGGAAATATAATGAGTCCAGACAAAGAAACAGAAGGCATAATGGAAATTTTGTGGACAAAGACACCTCAATTAGTGATGGATTTAAAAATCTTAAATTGTTTGTTTCTAATGTTGCATTATCTGTGGAAAATGATGATTGTAATGCTTGGCTCATTGATTCTGGTGCATCACTCCATATGTCTTGTAATAAGGAGTGGTTTGATGAATATTATGAAAACATTGATGGAACATACACTTATCTAGGAGATAACATATCACTTAAAGTTCAATGTTATGGAGTAATAGGTGTGAATTTGCCTAATGGACAAGAGAGACAGATCCATAATGTGATGTATGTTCCTGGTATAAAAAAGAATTTAATTTTTGTTTCTACTATTGCTGACCAAGATTTGAAGGTGGAATTTGTTAAATCACAGTGTGTAGTGAAAGACATTCAAGATCACTACAAGGTTATTGCCACAAGTACTAGAGTTGGAGGCTTGTATAAGTTGGATGTGACTAGGAAAAGTCATCAAGCGTTGGCATCTACAACAATATCAATAGTAGAATTATGGCATCAAAGGTATGAACATCTAAATCACAATGATTTAATGCTACTTCAAAAGAACACAATGGTTGAAGGTCTTCCTATCTTCAAGAATGATCATGTTGAATGTGAAGCATGTGTACTTCGCAAGCAACATAGGGAGGAATTTCTATACATAAAGGAACAAGGCAGAGGGAAATACTTGAATTAATTCATACTAATGTATGTGGACCTATGCAAACTAGATCTATTGGTGGAGCATGGTATTTTCTTATTTTTGTGGATGATAGATCTAGGCATACATGGGTTTATTTCATAAGAAATAAGAGTGATGTTTTTGAGTACTTTAAAGATTTTAAGAGTATGGTGGAAAAAGAAACTTGAAATTGCATCAAAATTCTGAGATCTGATCAGGGTAGAGAATATAAATCAAGTGAATTTAATCAATATTGTAAAAGAAATGGGATTCTACAGCAATTTACAGTGCCACATACACCTCAACAAAATGAAGTTGCTAAGAGGAAAAACATAACACTAGTTGAATGTGCACGTAGTATGCTTCAAGGTAAAAATATTTCTAATGGTTTTTGGACTGAAGCCATTAAAACTATCGTTTATTTGAAAAATAGGAGTCCAACCAAAATTTTTGAGCTTAAAACACCTTTTGAAGCATTTTATGGGTAGAAACCAAAAGTGAGTCATATAAGAGTTTTTGGTTGGAAGGCATTTTCTCATATTCCAAAATATGAAAGAAGAAAACTTGATGCAAAGTCAATTAAGTGCATATTTATTGGTTATTGTGATGATCAGAAAGCATACAAGTTGTTTGATCCCAGTACTCATTGATTGCTTGCAAGTAGGGATGTGTTGTTTCATGAGAATGCAAATGAAGGTGATAAATGAATAATATTAGTGTATGGCATGATACTATGATTATGTCGGATTAAACACGAGTGTTGAACAAGAACAAGAACAAGCATGGGAAGAGGTACAAGTTCAAGAGCAAGGAGCATCAAGCAGTCATGACACTCCAAGAAGAGGATAGGAGAGTCCACAAAGCATAAATAAAGATGAAAGCATTAAAACTCCAAGAAGGTCATTACGTCAAAGTCAGGTACCTATAAGGTATAAATATTATGTAATAGTGTCTCTTGTTACGAATATTGTAGAACCTTCAAGCTATGAGGAAGCTAAAGAATATGAAGAATGGAGAGATGCAATGAATGAAGAATATAACTCTATAATGAAGGCTGATACATGGGAATTAACAGAATTGCCTAAAAACAAAGTTCCTATAGTATGCAAATGGCCATATAAATCCAAGTTTAATGTTGATCGAAGTATTGATAAGAATAAAGCTAGATTGGTTGCAAAAGGATATTCACAAAAGGAGGGAATTGATTATGATGATATTTTTTCACCTGTAGCTAAGTTGAACACAATTAGAATCATGATTGCATTAGCTACAAAATATAATTGGAAAATGCATCAGTTAGATGTTGTTGGAAATAATACTGAGAGGGGGGGGTGAATCAGTATTATCACATTAATAACATTTTTCATTTCCAAACTCTGATTCATATATGCTACTTCCACAACTTCTTATGATTAAGTTAATTGATCTTCAATGAGTGCATTAGAACATTATCAACCATATTATCAGTTAACAAATGCAGTAACATAGAATATATCATCACACATAAGGTACACACATGAACACCATGATATAAGGTGGAAACCCAATGCGGGAGAAAACCACTTGCTGCAAGTCATCTCAATCTTCTTTAATAAGAAAATCCTTTTACAATATTTTGTACTGGTGCAGTCTTATACCAGCACGGGAGCTACAACCCCCTTTGCTCTTGTACTAGCCGATCCATTTACTAGTACACAGGCCGCTACCTGCTACAATGCTCCAAAGATTTCCTTTAGCTCTTGTACTAGCTTAGATACTAGTACGTAGGTGCTGACCTACAATCTTCTCTCCTCCAGGTACCACGTTTCATCAATTTTCAGACTGGATACACTGAAGCACAACACATAATCTGAAAGGCCACATTTCATCCAATTTTCATACTGGACCCAACAACAACATAAACAAGCTTCTGAATCACGCAAGCACTAGATCCATATAAATATACAAGTGAGTCATCAACCAGATCTAGTCCATCAGATCACATGAAGATAAGTCATTATGAACCCAACTGAAACATACTCTATCACTTCTCAGAATACTGTCATAATATCATAAATTAGACATCACTTCAAAACCCAGAACACAGCAATGATAAACAGAGATTTCAAGTAAGCAGCTTCACCCATGTAATGCCTGCTTACAGTACGCACTGTTCTCAACTGCTCACCTGCTTACGTACGCACTGTACTCAACTGCTCACCTGCTGACGTACGCACTGTACTCAACTGCTCACCTGCTTACCCACGCTCTGTGTCCATTGAACTGTCTGCGGACCTCCGCACCCGCAACCCTTCTATTCCTGCGTACCGGCGCACCTGAAACGCTTCGTGCCAGCGTATATACGCACTTTTCTTTCACTGTACCTTCGGGCATAGATAATTTCAAGACTTCAAGAATAACCCAGACAGTCAGATCTACAGATCTGATCATGCGCCGAAGAGATCTCAATCCATCAGTAGATTCGCCTTATTTAGATCTAGACATTACTCCCAAGAGATCATAATATTTCAGATCTAGCTCTCATAAGATGTTCAACCCAAAACATGCTCAAGCCAAATGATCTCCTTTGCTTTATATAGGAAAGATCTTCCTCAAATCATGGATCAATACCACGGGCCGAAACCATAATAACACAATACCATCGGCTAAATACCAAGGGTTAAACATAAGAAACCCCACGTGTGTTTTTCTCTGCCTTGAAGTAAGTGAACTGGGGGTACGCACCTCCTGAACAGGATAACTGCGGGTATGTACGCACTTTATGTAACACTGGCCTGCGTGTACGCACCTTATGTAAGGTGTACCTACGTACCCCTTATTTTCTTCAATATTTGATAGCTGATCATCAATCTCTGCTGCTGACTTGAAGTACTGTGATCTATCACCTGAATGGGTTGCCATCAAGGACAACACTTTAGCCATAATGCCAACAGATGTCAAATCTGCATTTTTGAATGGTGAACTAAAAGAAGAAGTTTATTTGGTTCAGCCTGAAGGGTTTTTAAAACAAGGACATGAGCATCTAGTTTGCATGTTAAAGAAAGAAATATATGGTTTGAAACAAGCACCAAGATCTTGGTATGCGAAAATTGTTTCTTTCTTTTATGAGAAAGGTTTTATGAGAAACAAAAATGATCCTAACTTGTACATCAAGGAAGATGAAGGTGGGAATGTTGCTTTGATATTTGTATATGTTGATGATCTTATCATAACAGGAAATGCATGCAAGTTGATTGAAAAAATTAAAATTCAGTTGTCACATGTATTTGAGATGAAGGATCTTGGTGAATTGCATTATTGTTTAGGTCTTGAAGTTTGGAGGGAATCTGGTAAGACACTAATCACACAAAGAAAATATACAAGGGAAATCCTTAAAAGGTTCAATATGATTGAATGCAAAGTAATATCTACTCCTTTAGAACAAAATGTCAAATTGTGCAGTGATGATGGAACCAAAGAGGTGAATGGAACCTTGTATCATCAATTGGTGGGAAGTTTGAACTATCTCACCACTACCAGGATGAATATAGCATATTTTGTCAGCATACTTAGTCAGTTCATGGCTAAGCCTTGTGAAAGCCACTAGAAGCAGGAAAGAAATTCCTTCAATATTTGAAAGGAACACTTAATTTTGGTATTATGTATACTGATGAATTTGATGTTGAGTTGGCAGATTATTTAGATTCTGACTAGGCTAGAAATCTAGATGACCGGAAATCTACTATTGGATATGTGTTCAATTTCAGTTCAGGACCAATATCATGGAGCAGTAAGAAACAAACAACTGTTTCCTTGTCATCCACTAAAGCTGAGTATAAAGCATTATGTAGTGCCACCTATGAAGCAATATGGCTTAGAAGGATACTTGAAGATGTTGGAGAAGCACAACAAGCACCTACAATAATCCGATGTGACAACCAAAGCACTATCAAATTGGCAAACAATCCTATATATCATGCGAGGACAAAACGCATTGACACACAACATCATTTTGTAAGAGAAAAAGTGCAAACAAAAGAAATTGACTTATCCTATTGTAATACAAATGAAAATGTGGCTAACATATTCACCAAGCCTCTGGGAAAGGCTAAATTTAAAATGTGTAGAAGTAAGTTGTGCATTGTAGAAAATCCAAATTATGTTGTAAACTTGGATAAGACTTAAACCAGCAGGCAAGTTAACATGTAGGTTGTGATTAAGGGGAGGTGTTAGGATATTAATCACGAACGGCCCTGATGACTCTTTAGAAGACGCCGATCACTGTTCAGTAGTCAGCATAATCGGCTAGAGTCATCTGATAATAAATCTCATTCAACACAGTTGTTGTTCAATTTGTAAATAAAATTGTGTATAAATTGCAACATTCAGTAATAAAATGGCAGCTTTGAGTGTTCTATTTTATATTCTCGAAGCGGCATCTACCGCCTCCATAGTTGAAAATTGGAATGAATAAACATATGTATTTGCTATTAATTTAATATATAAATGCATAAAAACCACACCATGCCTTTTTAACTTTGTCTTTAACGTGGGGAACGTGAAATCCAAATCCTTCTTTGCCAACATTTCGCAATGTTTTCTGTTGGAAAATAATTGTATAATCAGTTAGTGTTGACGCAGTGCGCAGGCATTCTGCCTTCATTACCGGATCCACTTGACTGATTGATATTGGTATTACCTCTTCTTCACGCCCACTCCGTCATACTTATCTCCACTCACTACACTGCCTAGTGGACTGTGAATGCATTCATTCGCTCCACATGTTATGCTATAATATGCTTTTCCAAAACCCAAAACGGTTCTCCAAAATACAATATAATACAAAGCAAGTACGAACTAGAGAAAGAGTCAGCCAGTTGGTGAGATAGGTCATAACATAATTTATTAGAATTGGAGAAATATGAGGAATATTAATTTGTTTTTGGGAAAGTAGTCCCCTGCGAAATCTCCATCTCTCACGGGGGAACGTTTAGGTCAACTTCCTTTCATCAACACAACAGAATCAACAACAAATGTTGTGAAAATGAGTGAAGAAGGCTGTAATCTCCATGCCAAATATTGTACGCTTATAGCAATGAAATTTATACTAACACACTTATAACACCAAATTAAACACAAATATCAAGCTAAGTTTACACCTACAAATCTTTGATTAAACATAGAGACAACATCACTCCATAGTATATAAATGGAGTGATCATTGAACACACCAAATGCGAACCATAGTAAAGCTAATCGATGATTTTATACCGTGTGAAAGGAGACGCGACACTTGTTCAATGGTAGATGAGGAAATGATGAAGCTAGCAATATTTCATATTGGGTTTTGCTAGCCGTTCGAATGCAGTCCACGTAAATGTTTATATGTTTTATATAAAAAGAAGATCTATCCAGGAGAACCCTTATTTGACGGTCAAATGCTTTATATATTTGACAATATGTTATTCCTTTAATTTCAAGCATGAGGCTTTTAAATTAAATTTGTGAATCATGTCCATCACATTCTTAATGATTATTCTTAATTCTTTGTGAAAGAAATACTAGATGTTATCTACAAGCCATGATTGCTTATTTTCCAGGGTTGTGGTACGGGTATTTTTAGTCTAGGGCTATGGTAGGAAACCATATGTGCATAGGGCACATTGTTTGAAGTTGATGGGCATTTTTATCTCAATTGTGGATTCCCTGAATATTCGGTAATCGAACGGAAACTTGCTTGGTCAAATTTCATCCCATTGTCGAATATTGGGGAACCGGCAATCAAGATAAGCTCAGGGGAAGTTGATGAGGTCATGTGTGTAGGAAGGTGCTTTTATTGTGTTGAGAAAGTTGGTGCTTTCATGGTGCTTTTATTGTGTTGAGAAGGCGCTTTCATTGGGTTGAGAAAGCTTCTTTCATACTTGGTTTGAAAAGCAGAGGAAGATGTTTTTATTTTGTGAAGGAAGCTTCTGAATAGCTTTGACCTATATTGCCATCTTTTATTGTTCCCACGCGCTTGAATGACGTTAGAACAAGCCATTGTGCTTCATTTGTTGGACGTGTTCTACTTCGAACGAGAGTTGACTTTCACCACCTTAGGATCATACTTGGGGAAAAGGCATGTTGCACAATGATTTCAACTCAAAAATTATCCACACCGACCAGAAACAGTGAATGGAGGCATGTTTTGGAATTTTGTAAATTGATTTGACTTTAATGCTTTTGCGATATATTTTTTTAAATTGAAATTTATGTTTATAATTTAAGGCACATAATAGGATCACAAAACTTATAGATCCTCAAGGAACAAAGAAAAATACTCACAAGGAAATGGAAGCTATACTGGTTCAACATTTTCAAAATATAGCAGAGGAGACCATGGAAGACAGATCTCAATTCACTAAAAGTTTTACTCAGCATATTCCAAAACTGGTAACCAGAGAAGACAATTATAATCTCAACAGGCCAGTAATGGAGGAAGAGGTCAATGAAGCAATCAAAGAAATGCACAATGGGAAAGCTCCAGGCCCAGATGGTTTCAATGTAGACTTCTTCAAAACATGCTGGGAAACAGTCAAACATGACATTCTGGAGGTGGTGGAGGACTCGAGAAAATCAAAATCAGTTTTGAGAGCGCTTAATGAATCCTTCATAGCCTTAATCCCCAAACAGGAAAAAGCCATGACTCCAGATAGATTCAGACCCATAGCTTTATGCAATGTGGTGTACAAAATCATTTCCAAAGTAATTGCTAACAGACTCAAACCCCTTCTTCCAACACTTGTGTCAGAGGAGCAGACTGGATATGTGGAAGGTAGACAAATTCTCAATAATATCATTCAAGCTCACGAAGTGGTGCATTCCCTCAAGACCAATAAGCAAGCAGGTATGATAATACAGCTGGACATAGCGAAAGCTTATGATAAGCTAAGCTGGTCTTATATCAGGGAAGTTCTTAAAGCATATGGCTTTGACCACAACTGGATAAGATGGGTCATGGCTCTTGTTACCACTGCCAATTGTTCAATTCTTCTTAATGGTTCTCCATCCAGAACCTTTAGGCCATCGAGAGGCCTCAAACAAGGAGATCCTCTCTCCCCCTTCATCTTCATTCTCATGATGGAAGGATTGGGCAGAGCAATCATTTCAGCCAAGGAGGAAGGAAGAATCTAGGGACTTAGACTCACTCTGAATGGGGACACATTGACCCATCAACAATTTGTGGACGACACTATGCTGCAGGGCACACCCACAGTCAAGGAAGCCAAAGCTTTCAAACAAATCCTGTTTGAGTTCGCAATGGCCGCAGGTATCGAGGTAAGCCTCACAAAATCTAAAATTTTCTTTTTCAACACTAATATTTCAATACAAAGAAATCTCTCCAGAATTCTAGGCTTTCAAAGAGATCATCTTCCCTCGAAATATCTGGGAATACCCCTCACTGAAAAACCTCTGAGCAAGGAAGTTTGGGAGTCTATAATTAATAAATTGAAGGACAAAGTCAGCAAATGGACAATCAAATCCTTGAATTTAGCAGGGAGGTTAGTTCTCACAAAGGCAGTGCTACAAACCATTCCAATCTACATGTTATCAGCCCTTCCAGCACCAATAGGAGTCTTACAGCAAATCAGGAATATTCAAAGGGATTTTCTTTGGGGTAAAGGGGAAGAGAAAAAGAAATGGGCTCTGGTAGCTTGGGACAAACTCTGTAAACCCAAAACCCATGGTGGTTTGGGTCTCCATGACCCGGACATCCTAAGCAAAGTTTTGGGGGCAAAACTTTGGTGGAGATGGCTTAAGGAAATAAGAAACCCCTAGGCTAAACTCTGGAAACAAAAATATGCAATGGATTGGCAAGAAACGGACCACATTAGAATGACAGGACACATTAGAGGTTCCCATATTTGGAACAAGGCGTGGGAGAACAGAGCCTTAGTTCAGAAACACAGTTTCTGGGAGATCAAAAATGGGAAGCTTGCATGGTTTTGGGAGGACAACTAGCAGCAGGAACATAACCTTTGTAGAGAAGGGCTGGACATCATCAAAAACGACACCATTAACAAAGGACTGAAAAAAGTAAGTGACTACTGGGATCAGTCAAGGGACACTAGTAAATGGAGAATTTGGAAGGTACCAGACTACAGTGAAGAGACCCCGTTGAAGACCCAAGCTAAAGTTCTGGAAGCTATTCTGGAAAAGAGACAAATTTTGACCTCTACCTCGAATGATATACTAAGATGGGGTAGAAACAACGGGGGCATATTCAACCTCAAAGAAGCTAAAAGAATAGCCACGGGACTAAACTACCCAAGCCCTGATAAGACATGGAAAGACCTATGGAACAACCCACACTGGATGAAGATCAAACTGTTCAGGTGGCTGGTTCAGCACAAAAAGATTCTAACTTGGGAAAATCTCAGAAAGAGAGGTTTTGTTGGGCCATCAAGATGCCAACTATGTGGCCTGCAGGAAGAAACTATGGATCATCTTCTCAACCTCTGCTCTTTCACCTCCACCTTATGGAATTGGGTAGCCTATATCTTCAAGCAGACAGACAGGAACGAAAATGACATCACTGATACTTTAAAGAACTAGAGGAAGGACTTCTCGGACAACGAGATAGTCAACACAGCCTGGGCTCTGATTCCAGGATTCTTGATCTGGGATGTTTGGAAAGAACGTAACAACAGGATCTTCAAAGATAAATCTGGCTCAACTCAAAGTATCATAGCTCAAATCCTAAAACAGCTCAAAGAAACTGTCAATTCCCTTCGAAAGCAACCTCCTGAGAAACCCCGGGTCATCGGGATGCTCACATTCTGGAACTGTTGGGACTCCAGTCTCATGTCCCTCAGGGAAAAAATAAGACAACAAAGCAAATATCAGTAGGAAAGGCTTTCTGGCAACCCCCTCCCCATGGCTTTTTAAAATTCAATATAGACGAAGCCTCAAAAGGTAACCCTGGGGACGCTGGTTATGGAGGAGTCATAAGAGATGAAGAGGGCAACATAAAAATCATCTTTCACAGTCATCTGGGGAGGGCCACTAACAATATGGCTGAACTCATGGCCATTGAGCAATGCTTAGAGATTCTGATAGAGTTCAATTTACATAATACAATCATCGAGGCTGACTCGGAATTAATAATTAATTCGGTCAAGCAGCCGGCACTGCACCAGACAAAGTCTCAAGACATTGGAGACTTTTGCAGGTCTATTACCGAATTCAATCGCACCTAAGAATTCTAAGAACTCTTAGTTTTGTTCATGTGCGTAGAGATGCCAACAGAGTAGCGGACTGGCTTGCTAATGAAGGGGTGAGATGCACAAAAGACAACAAGTGCTGCTTGTGGGAGTCGGTACCCACAGGACAAATGTGTGAGGGCTGCCACACTCTGGCCCTCACAGACAAGGAGCATTATCAGCACATGAAGGGGAATCCGCTAGATGACCTTTAATCAAATGGATGATAGGGGTTCAATTGAAAGTCAACCTGAGATTTGGCATATTCGAGTCTCGCAGTGGAATACCACAGGTCGCCTTCTCATTGGTTTTGCAGGCGAGCAGGCAGTCAGAAGAATTGTGATAATCTGCTCTAATCTACGAGGCATCTGTTCAAATAGGTGGCGCAGTCGAATGGGTGGCAGTAGTGCAGCGTATCTGTGGTTTTCGAGCTATCGGGTGTCAAAGTAGTTTTCAGGTTATCATACATCCTCAAAACCCAAAGTGGTTTATTAGAAATGTCTCCGATGCCACTCAACATTCAACACGTGGCTTTCGGAGGAGAGAGAATACCGCCTCCATCGGGCAGGTATTCCTCTGGCTTCTTCTCTGCCTGATATTTCCCTGAGCTGTTGGATCATGTAGCAGCAGATCAAGGGCTTAGGTTTGACGAGCAAGTTAGTGGGTCCGGGTGATCCCTAGCGGACCCGAAATCTTTATTTTGTGGTCCCTATTCACCTCTTCGGGTCCGCTCAAAGTTTTTTCGGGTTTTCATGTTTTAGTTCCGTTCTGCCCCTTGACCGCTTGACCTTGGTTCTCGGTTCGGGCGGTGGAGGCAGTGAGTTTTGTTTTTTCTTGGGCACTAGGCCCAGTTCTCAAGCAGTTGACTCTTCTCCCAAAGCTTGAAGTGTTTGCTAAGGCTTTAGCCCTCTTCCTCTTTGGGTGCGATATATTTTATGTAATATATTTTTTAGTGACAAGATAATAGAAGGACTGACTCTTGCTTTAGCAAAAAAAATATAATTTACGGCACATGAAAATGAACTTGTACAATGAATGCAATTTTTCACCAATAACGGAATGATGATACAGGGAACATATACAATAACTGTGTTTTTGTGTTTTTATATAATTATGGAATGAATTCCAGTGTCATGAGGGTCACTCTAAAAAACCCTTCACCACTCAGTAGACTGTCATTAATGTGAGCCAACCCTGATGAAAGTGATACAATAAGCTAATAAATAGATTAATGAATAATCTTAAATCCAAATTCATGTCTTTCCTATAGCTGTATTTGTATTTCTCTATATTTGATTAACAACAGGTATTTTTTTTTTTTTAAAGATGATGACCTTCTATTTGTTGTAATGAATAAATTAAATCGAGATATTCATTTAACTGGTTACTTTATTTTTATCAGAAGAATAGTTACTTGTTGTGCATTCTAAACATTATAGCTACTTAAAAGTAAGAGTACTTTACACATTCTTGATTAACTTATAGTAAGTAGGTAAATTTATATAAATTTTTAATTAGAAGAGTATGGGTAAATAGGTAAGTTTATATAAATTTTCACTTAGAAAATATGTAAATATAGTAAAAATATTTAAAAAAATTAAAGTTTTAAAATATATATGTATTGGGAATATTTAATATTAGCAATTGTCCCTAAAAGAGTAAAGATACATAGAAAGAATAAAAGAATCGGGAAGATCATCTTAAAAATATTAGAAATTTAAATCACTAAATAAGCTCTTGTTTTTAATAAAATAAATATTAAATAGAAGTTGTTTATTTATTTTTTTGAGAAAATTCTATTACGAAGAGCAACTTTCTACTTCAGTGGAAAAGAAGTTTGCACCTTAAGAGATTTGATCCTTCTGGGTGTTTGGTAGTTCCAAAGTTAAGATGATTCTAGATTAGTTATATATCAGTAACCATCATATACGTTGGCCGAGTGAAATTCATTTTTTTATATGAGTACACAATTTTTCTAAACAATAATGATGGTAAGAAGTATATACATTATGTATAATAAAGCTTTAAAAAATATATTAATAAAATTAAAAATATATACATAAAAATAATCATAAACCATTAAATGAACATCTCTACAATCTATATTTTAATAAGTGAAAAATAAAAACATAAAAATAATCACAAACCATTAAATTAACATCTCTAACAAAATCACTCAACTAAAATATTCCAATAAAAAGATTCATTAACCCTTAAATAAAACAACTAAAATATTCCAATAAAAAGATTCATTAACCCTTAAATAAATTGTAACTAATATCGATAACAAATTATATATCCTAAATAAATTGTAATCAATTATTGATAACTCATTATGTATATTAACTTCTCATTCTCATAACTAATAACGCATTATTATGTATATTAACTTGTGATTCACACTTTTAAAAATTATCAATAATATTAATTAATTAAATATAATTATTTTTCAATTTTAATAAAAAATAATTAATAACACTTACTTAAAAATGATTTTAAAAAATCTCTTTTTTTATAAAACTATCATCCCAATAATAAGACACGTCGTAGTTGACAAACAACAATTAAAATGCATACATTCATACTTTCATAGTTAAACTTATTGTTAATGTAAATGCAAGTTTCCCTATATATATTTCAAAATCTCAATCAAGTACGTGTGAAGTGAGCGGTCCTCTCCAATTGGACTAATATTTAATGATTAAGAAATGGGAATAAAACAACCAAAAGCATCTATGTTCCACAATTGAGAATGCAGGTGTCTACAATGTGACTTTTTGGAAGCTTTTCTGGTGGTTTTTTCTGATCAAAATTTGGAGCAATTTATTGGAATCGCAAGTTTGATAGCTAGTTTCTGCACAATCAAAGCGTCCCAGGGGTTTTTCAGGGTGCTGAATCCAAATATACAGTTAAAAAACTGTTGGATCAGGTGCACAGCAAACATAAATACACACAGCAATTATCAAGCACATAAACACAAGAATTAACGTGGTTCACCCAACCAATCTGGGCTACGTCCACCAAACATAGGCATCAGGAATATATTAATCAAATTAGGAGATTACATCATGAAATCCTCACACTCTCTCTTAGCAAATCATCCGAATAATTGCCTGTTATATAGCATAGACAATCTAACAGCCTCATAACTCCCTCACATCAAATATAGGAGGCATTAACTCCCTCCCAACAACCTGGAGCTAATCTAGGAACTGAATCCCTATTGTTGTCATCCTTCAGAGATTTTTGCCTATTTGACTAAAACAGAAAATCTCAACAATCTCCACCTTGACAACAATTCGCCTGATGCCTTGTTATTATTATTTTATCTTTTCTGCAAGCCAAGAGAAGCCAAACACCATCGTAGCTTCTCCAACAAAACTGGTTTCGTGAACATGTCTGCACAGTTCTCCTTTGTATGCACCTTTTCAAGAGAAACTCCCCTTTCAGTGATAACCTGTCTTACAAAATGATATTTGATTGGAATATGCTTTGACTTACTATGATAGGCCGGATTCTTAGCCAAATGTATTTCACTTTGACTGTCACAAAGTAACCTGATGTTATCCTGTAACCTACCAAACTCACCAAGCAAACCTTTCAACCAAACCGCCTCTTTGCAAGCATGCGAAGCAGCAATGTATTCTGCTTCAGTAGTGGATAAAGCAACAATGTTCTGTAGCTTTGACATCCAGCTTATAGCTCCACCTGCAAGAGTAAAGACGTACCCTGAAGTTGATCTTCTCTTATCCAAATCACCTGCAAAATTGGAATCAACATATCCGCAAACATATTCACTACTCTTATTGTAAGAAATACAATAACTACTTGTGCCTCTCAAGTACCGAAGCACCCATTTCACTGCTGACCAGTGTTCTTTACCCGGATTTGCCATGTACCTGCTGACAACCCCAACAGCATGAGAAATATCTGGTCGCATACACACCATCGCATACATCAAACATCCTACTACATTGGCATAAAGAATTCGAGACATATAATCCTTTTCTTCATCGGTATTAGGACATAAACTCGAAGAAAGCTTGAAATGGGAAGCTAAAGGGACTGACACAGGCTTCACATTAATCATACCAAACCTCAAAAGTATTTTCTCAACATACTTCTGTTGTGATAGCCACAGCTTACCATTACCCCTGTCTCTGAAAATCTCCATGCCCAATATCTGTCTTGCCGCTCCTAGATCTTTCATATCAAACGTCCTTGCCATCTGAGTCTTTAACCTGTTGATTTCTTCAATGTTTTTGCTTGCTAAAAGCATATCATCAACATACAACACTAAGATAATGAACATGCCATTATTTAACTGTTTGAAATAAACACAATGATCATATTCACTTCTAACATATTTCTGACTCAACATGAAAGAATCAAACTTCTTATACCACTGTCGAGGCGACTGCTTCAGGCCATATAATGACTTCTTGAGCCTGCAGACAAATTTCGCATTGCGATGCTGAACAAACCCTTCCGGTTGTTCCATATATATTTCCTCATCTAAATCACCATGTAGAAATGCAGTCTTAACATCTAACTGCTGCAACTCCAAATCAAACAAAGCCACTAATGCTAACACAATTCTAATTGAAACAATTTTAACCACTGGTGAAACAATCTCATGAAAGTCTATGCCAGCTTTCTGAGAAAACCCTTTTGCAACCAGCCGAGCTTTGTACTTGTCTTCAGTATCATTCACACCCCGTTTCAGCTTGAAGACCCACTTGCATCCCACAGTTTTCCTGCCTTTGGGAAGTTCAACCAGATCCCACGTACCATTCTTACCTAAGGCCATCATTTCTTCCTTCATGGCTGCTTTCCATTTGTCACTATCTGAACCTTCTACAGCTTCCTGATAACACAAAGGTTCATCATCATTAGCGATCAAAGCAACTGAATCATCATACCTTCTCGGACGGCGTTTGATCCTTGTAGATCTCCTTAAGAATGTTTCTGGTGCTTCCACAACTGGCTGTCTATCAACTGTAGGAATTTCTTCATGATCGCCATCTGAGACCTGTTCATGTCCTCCATCTGAACCCTGTTCATAATCTGATTCTGAAACCTGTTCATGACTAGAATCTGAACTATGGTCGTTATGACTATCATTAGAAATGCTGTCAAACTGAATATGTTGGAAATCAGATACATCATCCTGTTTCAATCTTCTATCTACATCTAACTGTACAAGAGAGGATTCATTAAACCTTACATCTCTGTTGATGATGATTTTGCGGGTAGTAGGATCCCACAATCTAAATCCCTTTGTTCCATCACCATACCCAACAAAGATATACCTTTTAGACTTTGGATCTAATTTAGTTCGCTAATGTTTAGGCACTAGAGCATATGCATCACAACCAAACACTCTGAGTTTAGAATAGTCACAAGGGTGTCCTGTCCATACCTCTTGCGGAACCTTGCAGTCTATTGCCGTTGATGGAGATCGGTTTATCACATAACAAGCTGTTGCCACTGCTTCCGTCCACAACTCCTTCGGCAACCCGGCGTTACTCAGCATACACCTTGCTCTCTCTAGAAGAGTCCTGTTCATGCGTTCAGCAACTCCATTCTGCTGAGGAGTATAAACCGTGGTCTTATGTCTCTCGATCCCTGCATCCTTGCAATAGCTGTCAAACTCCTTGGAGGAAAACTCACCACCATTGTCAGTTCTTAAACATTTTATAGTTCTACCAGTGCTGTTTTCTACCAATGCTCTAAATTGCTTGAAAATTGTAAAAACATCAGACTTCTTTTTCAACATGAAGACCCAAACTTTCCGAGAAAAGTCATCAATGAATGATACAAAATAAGATGAACCACCATATGAAGCTGTAGGAGCTGGACCCCAAACATCTGAATGAATATAATCAAGTATCCCTTTACTAGTATGTTTGTCTGTTTTAAACTTTTGTTTACTTTGTTTACCAAACAGACAATGTTTACAGAAATCCAATTTTCCAGATCTTAGATTAGGAAGTAACTTTCGGTCAGCCAAAATTTTCAATCCTCTTTCACTCATATGCCCCAATCTTTGATGCCATAAGTGAATGGAACTACTGTCATGTTCAGACACAGACACATGATCTGACCCAGTTCTACCTTCTAACTGAAATAGATTTCCTACTTTCTTAGCTTTCATCACTAGTAAGATACCTTTATAGATTTTCATAACTCCACATTGAATTACAGTTTTATATCCATTTGAATCAAGTGCTCCTAATGAAATCAAATTTTTCCTTAGATCTGGTACATGCCTCACATCAGTTAATATTTTGGTTGTGCCATCAAACATTTGTAGTTGTATGCTTCCAATCCCAACAATATTACATGTTACATCATTACCCATGTACACAACACCATCATCAACTGATTTATATGTTTTAAACCAATCTTTATGTATACACATGTGGTTAGATGCCCCGGAATCTAACAACCAATGTTGATCATGTTTTGAAACATTAACTGACAATACTTCATCACTCATACATGAACCTGATACTGAGCCTGTATCCGTGGTGTTGGCTTCCTTCTTTTCTGTCGAAGAGCCTTCTTTAGCAGCCTGCTTTCGCTTCCAGCAATCCTTTTTCAGATGTACAGCCTTGCCACAATGCCAGCACTTCACCTTGGGCTTCTTTCCTTTGGATTTTGAACGAGAGTCACTATGCTTTCCCCCGGAGTGTCTCTCTCGTGAGCGACCTCTGGCCATCATTACCTCTGATGTAGAGGTGTCTGCATTCGACCTCTTCCTCGTCTCCTCAGCCAACAAGGCTCCAACAACATCGTCAAACTCAAGAATTTCTGATGTACTAAAGCTTATGGAAGTAACAAAGTGATTCCAGGATTCAGGCAAAGAACATAATAGAGTTATTGCCTTATCCTCTGAATCAAATTTCACATCTAGACTGTTTAATTTCACCAACAAGGTATTAAAAACATTCAGGTGATCAGCAATTGAGGTACCTTCTTTCATCCGCAAACTGTAAAGCTGCTGCTTCAGGAGAATTCGATTTGTCAAAGATTTCGTCATATAGAGCTTCTCAAGCTTCGACCACAAGCCTGTGGCGGTTTTCTCTGACACAATGTTAAACAAAACATCGTCCGCCAGACATAACCGGATTGCGCTCAGAGCTCTATTGTCCATCTCATCCCATTCATCCTCCGTCATGGAAGGAGGCCTTTTGTTCTTCCCCAACAATGCTTTTGCCACACCTTGTTGAACTAGCAGATCGTGCATCTTCACCTTCCAGATCTCAAAATTATTCTTGCCATTAAATTTCTCAATTTCAAAACGGGCGCTTTGTGTTTTGGCCATCTTGTATCAGCAAAAAAACACAATAATCTCCAATATCCAACCAGCAATTAAAAAAAAAAAAATTGCCAATGCCTTTGTTTTTACTCAACAAAAAACTGCCTATGCCCTTTTTTAAAAAAAAAAAAATTGCCGTTTGCACAAAAAAAAAAAAAAATTCTGCTTCTGCCTTTGTTTTTACAGCCACTGGCCAGCAATCAATCCAATGTTGGTTGATATATAAATTTACCATATGAAAGCACTTCAAATAAAAACAAATTTGCAATGCGCCCCGGTTAACAACGCACCATGGCTCAGCGCGCAGTTACAACTCTGCGCAGTTATTACAGCACCTGGAACTCGTTTCAGGTTAACAACGCACCAACAGCAGGTCTGGTCTCGTCCGCCTCACGCCGTAGCGCTCCACCTCCAGCAGTCAGACACAGCTCCCTCAGTGCTCCAGACAGCACCTCCAACATGCTCTGATACCAATTGTTGGATCAGGTGCACAGCAAACATAAATACACACAGCAATTATCAAGCACATAAACACAAGAATTAACGTGGTTCACCCAACCAATCTGGGCTACGTCCACCAAACATAGGCATCAGGAATATATTAATCAAATTAGGAGATTACATCATGAAATCCTCACACTCTCTCTTAGCAAATCATCCGAATGATTGCCTGTTATATAGCATAGACAATCTAACAGCCTCATAACTCCCTCACATCAAATATAGGAGGCATTAACTCCCTCCCAACAACCTGGAGCTAATCTAGGAACTGAATCCCTATTGTTGTCATCCTTCAGAGATTTTTGCCTATTTGACTAAAACAGAAAATCTCAACAAAAACTATTTTAAATAATACAAATCAAGATTTAACCTCAATTTTTTCCGCTGGATTCCGTCACCAGAATCTCCAAAAAGTCGCATTATAGACAACTCCATTGAGAATCGTTAATGATTAAAAAAATGCTAACCAAACAACCAGAATTAAACCACTAGCACACATTGTTTGGTCAAATGATTTATAGGTTCAGTCACTTCATTCATATGGAGTATTGTAAACATGTCTATTTTATTTTAAAAAAAATTATTTTTTTATTTTTTTGGGTTGAGTGGATGTTTATATATTTTTATAGATATTTTGGTGTTATCTTAACTATGTGTATATTTGTTTATTTCTACTTTTATTTTATTTTTTTTATTTTTTTCGATTTTCTAGTTTTCGAATCTCTTACCAATTTTATCCACTTTGAAACACATATTAATAACGGTTGGACATACTTAAAAAAATATCGATAAAAGCAAAACAACTGCTTTTCAAATAATGTTAAAATTTAATTATATATATATATAAAGTATCTATTTATTAAATATTTATGTTTTTTTTAATTATATAATTTTTGTTAAAAATATAAATATAAATTATTTAAAATATATTTTATTTATGTTTTTTTTTAATTATATAATTTTTGTTAAAAATATAAATATAAATTATTTAAAATATATTTTAAAATATAATTCAATATTTTGAAAAACTCTACACACTCCATTTTTTAAATTACATAACTAAAACAAATTCATTTTTTTTAATCATTTATTATAACATATAAACATACTTTCAATGGTATTTCAAATAACGATATTCATATAAAAAGAGAGTCTCACTACTTATAACCCTACTCCATCCACCTCTTTTAAAAACACTATATCACACTGAGGACACACACATAGATACCTAGTAGCGGCCTCGAAGCAATAAAGGGGCACTCATCGGAGTGTAAAATCCAGTTAACACCGACGCATACTACTTTCCCACCACACCTACAGTTTTACGTCGATTTTTGTGCCAACTGCAACACTCACTGAACTATATATGTTTTGACTTTCAATTATGGATAGGAGACGTGGCTAAAAATCTATCATATATATCAATGTTGCATTAATCGTTATTGGGATTAAATCGGCGTGGGGAAAAATCGGAAAGAATCGGAATTATCGGAAAAAATCGGGAAATAATCGTTTGGTACAAAAATATTCATTTTTTTTTCATTTTTTTTCAATTTTTTTAATATCTAAACCATCTACAACATAAAATAAATACATTGACACATAAATATGATAAAAAAAACTAATATATAAGATGTTTAATATCATTTCTAGCGCTAAAATCACACATAACATTGAATCATGTCCTGAATAGTAAGTCCTGACTCCTGAGTCCCAACTCAGCCTCAAAATATCAACAAAAAATATGATAATGTATCTCATCATGTCATAATGTCATATACAATAAAATGTAGAAAATAACTAAAGTCTAATCCTATTGATTTCCTCTATCTCTCTTGCAAGAAAATGCCACAGCTTTCCCTTTCCCTCTAGATGTAGATGCTGGTGCTGGTGGAGTTGGCAGTGGAGTCTGCTATGCTCTAGAAGCTGAAGAACTAGAAGTAGGAGCTATAGGAGGTAGACCACGTCGTCTACTGGTGGCAGGGGTAGCCCGGGCAGGTGGTGTCACCTGGAAACATTACAATCTCCCAATCCTGAAATCCTGAAAAACTGATAAGTCTGCTAGATTTTGAATGAAATCTAAAATTCTACTTTCTCCATATGAAATCCAATGAAGCCGAAACCACTCTCAAACATCCTGAGTCATTTCATGGTAATGTTAAAAATTTAAGTAAAATGATGAAAATGAAGATTAAGCAGAATGTCACTTTTACTTTAAAAATTTAACATTACCATGAATAGCATATCAATACTAGGGCCTACACTTGATCATTAAGCTGCCCCACTCAAAAATTATTTGTTTCTTTCAAAAAAAATTGCATTTCAAACATTTAGCATCTCTTAAAAAACCAAAAAAAACATTATAAAACCTCGCTGCCATCTGTCACAACCCCCGGCGATATTTTAAGTTTTTATTGCAATTTTTTCGTTTTTATCGCGATTTTATGAAAAATCGCGGTTTTTTCAATAAAAATCGGCAAAAAAAAATCCGGCGATTTTTCGTTTAATTATCGCGATTTTATCGGAGGAGGGAAAAAATCACGATTTTTTCATTTTATCGCGATTTTCACAACACTGATATATATTATAACATTTAAACAAACTGCCTTTCAGAGTTCATGTAAAATCACAAACACAAATCACGAATAGTTTTAGGTTTAGACAAATAGCTTTCCGTTCAGACTACATATAAAGATATTGCCTTTTGATTTTAAGTCAGGAAAATAGCTTTCGGTTCGGACAAGTTTTGAATCAGAGGACGTAGAGGCTATGGTGCATGCCCAGCATGCTCCCCAATGGCAGGCCTTGGAATAGGTCCTAGAGCCGGACAGTGAGCTGATGCAATCCAGGTGAAATAATCTCCCTTAAATACTAACCAGTAAATCACATATACCAGCTAATCCAGATATATGCTCTTCAGATTCCATAATTAGGTGTGGTAGGAAGGAATTAGGGTATCTTACCCCGATCGCATATGCAGCCAGGCATATTGACTAAGGATGACTTTGTTCCCTCTTGAAACCCAATGCGTGCATTCTGAAAGATAGAAAACTTTAATAGGAAGTACCAGAAGTTATCCGGATTATTTCCTCCTTTAACATGATCATCTTACGCCACCATTATGTTCAAAATCAATGTATACACTCTTGAGTTGATTACCATTCCACCACGTAACTATTTTACTGATCATAACACATTCAGAGTGTTGGCTTCACTAAGTGCATGTCGTTTTTGTCATCCTACAAGTCTTACCAAAAGTATATGCATGTCCATTATTCTATAGAAAAACACATCATGATCAATGATGGTCCAATCTCGTATTGTGACAAGGATTGTCTCAATATGAAAATAAACCATGGTCAACCATGTTCCAACATCGCATTGTGACAAAGATTGTCTTAATACAAAAATCAATCATGGTCAACCATGGTCAATAACCATGATCACATTGTAACAAAGATTGTCTCTTGCTCGAATGTTACATTGTGACAACCATGGTCCAACGTTGCATTGTGACAAAGATTGTCTCAATAGGAAAATCAACCATGGCCAACCATTGTCCAACATCGCATTATGACAAATATTGTCTCAATATGAAAATCAAACATGGTCAACCATAGTCCAACTTTGCATTGTGACAAAGATTGTGTAAATATGAAAATCAACCGTTGTCAACCATGGTCAACCATGTTTATTTTAGGGTTTATAATATTTATCTTAGGGTTTATATACCTTGGGTTTATAATATTTTTCCTTTGGGTTTAATATTATTCCCTTGGGCTTATAATATTTATCTTAGGGATTATATACCTTGGATTTTTAATATTCATTCCTTGGGTTTAATAGTGTTCCCTTTGGGTTATAGTACCTTGGGGTTTTAGAATTAATCCCTTGGGTTCATAATATCAATCCCTTGGATTTATCAATCTAAGGCTTCATATTCCTAGGGTATAATATGTGAAATTGCCACAAAGACTCTCACAATATGAAGATAAAATATAATCGATAATGGTAAAACATGGTCCAATGTCGCATTGAGATAAACATTCTCTCAATATGAAAATCAACCATGGACAATCATGGTCAACCATGTTTAGTCATGTTCAATCATTGTCAACCATGGTCAACCATGGTCCAATGTCGCATTGTGACAAATATTATCTCAATACAAAAATCAATCATGGTCAACCATGGTTCAACATTGTATTGCAACAAAGATTGTGTCAATATGTAAATCAATCATGGTCAACCATATTTATATTAGCGTTTATAATATTTATCATAGGATTTATATACCTTGGTTTATAATATTTATCTAAGGTTATCATAGGATTTTCTCAGTATGAAAATCAATCATGGTCAACCATGGTTAACCATGGTTCAATGTTGCATTATGGCTAAGATTGTCTCAATATGAAAATCAACCATGTTTAACCATGATCTAAAGTTGCATTGTGACAAATATTGTCTCGACATTAAAATCAACCATGGTTAGCCATGGTCCAATGTCCCATTGTGACAAGGATTGTCCCAATCAACCATGTTCCAATGCAACATTGTGACAAATATTGTCTCAATATGAAAATAATCCATGGTCAACCATGCTTAATAACCATGGTCACATTGTGACAAAGATTATCTCTTGGTCTAGCATTACATTGTAACAACCATGATCATCTATGGTTAACCATGGTCCAACATCACATTGTGAAAAAGATTGAGTCTCAATAAGAAAATCAACCATAGTCAACCATTGTCCAATGTGGCATTGTGACAAAGGTTTTATCAATATGAAAATCAAACATGGTCAACCATAGTCCAACTTCACATTGTGATAAAGTTTGTGCCAATATGAAAATCAACTATGGTCAACCATGTTTATTTTAGGGTTTATAATATTTATCTTAGGGTTTATATACCTTAGGTTTATAATATTTATCCCTTGGGTTTAATATTATTCCCTTGGGTTTTTAGTATTAATCCCTTGGGTTTATAATATTTATCCTAGGATTTATAATATTCATTCCTTGAGTTTAATATTATTCCCTTATATACCTTGGGGTTTTAGAATTAACCTCGTAGGTTTATAATACCAACCACTTGGTTTATCAATCTATGGGTTCATATTCCTAGGGTATAATATTATTCATAAGGTTTCAAATATTAATCATGTTCAACCGTGGTCAACTATGGTCCAATGCCGCATTATGACAATGGTTATCTAGATATGAAAGTCACCCATGGTCAAGCTTGTTCCAACGTCGCATTGTGACAAAGATTGCCTCAATATGAAAATAAACCTTGGTCAGCCATAGTCAATCATGGTCAACCATGGTCAATAACCATGGCCACATTGTGACAAAGATTATCTCAATAGGAAAATCAACCATGGTCAACCATTTCTCAACATTGCATTGTGACAAAGGTTGTGTCAATATGAAAATCAAATATGGTCAACCATAGTCCAACTTCACATTGTGACAAAGATTTGTGTTAATATGAAAATCAACCATGGTCAACCACCGTGAACCATGTTTATTTCAAGGTTTATAATATTTATCTTAGGTTTATATACCTTCGGTTTATAATATTTATTCCCTGGGTTTAATATTATTCCCTTAGGATTGTCCACAAGGTCTTGGATAGGCAGTGATCAGGTGCTTTTTTAAGGCATTCTTTGATGTGAAGTCATTGATTCAATTTCCCGCCCTGATCGGGGTGATATATTGGACATGATGAAGATGTAGTATTGCCAAGCTTACAAAAGAAAATGATTCCCTTGGGTTTTAGTATTAATCTTTTGGGTTTATTATTCCATTGAGTTTATAATAGTTTTCTTAGGGTTTATATGCCTTGGGTTTATAATATTGATCCCTTGTATTTAATATTATTCCCTTAGGTTTCTAATACCTTGGGGTTTTAGAATTAATTCTTTGGGAGTTACATAATAATTAATTATTAATAAATTAATAATAAATATAAAATATTAATAATTGCTAATAATTAATTAAAATTATAACTTTTTTTTTTTTTTTTTAACCGCAACGGATATTTTATTAAAGGATGGCCAAAGCCATATCAAGTTTTACAATTTCCTGTTTCTAAAAGAACAGATTTCTGCGTTTACAAGATCAACTTGTCCTTTCAAGGAATGGCTGCCATGTATGGTTCTCCTGCATCTATGCTGATCATGTTCTTTTCTAGATTACATCCAATATTTGCCAGGCTGTCTGCTTCTGTGTTTAATTCTCTGAGAATGTGGTAGATTTGAACTGATGAGAAGTCCTTCAAGAGTCTATTTACTCTTGATATCTGTTTGTTCAATATTGGATCCTTGAGCCCTTTCTTATTTAATAGAGATTTTATCAGCAATTCCGAGTCTCCAAACACTAGGATTTCCTTTGGGTTTCCTTTACTGACCAGTTGGCAAGCTTTTAAAAGACTGAGGACTTCTGCCTGATTGTTGGTTTTAATTCCGAGACCCCAGCTGTAATCCTCTTTTCTTCCATTCGGGAAGTAGATGACCCCCCCTGCTCCTGATCTGCCTGGATTACCTTTTGAAGCTCCATCAAAGAAAATAGTGCATTTTCCTTGAGATTTCCACCACTTCTGGAAGTTTTCCAAAGTGTCTCGGATCTGCCAGTTTTCCTTGAGTTTTGGGCGGGTGATTAAAGAAGGGCTCGATGAAGGAATGCAATCACCCAGCCATGCTCTTTCTTCATCTCTTAGGGAGCTGTCACTGACATTGGTTTGTCTCAGAGTTTCTATAAGAAGTTTCTTGGCCTTTTCTGCGACATTTCCTGCTGACATTTCTTTTTGATTAAAAACAATTTCATTCCGGGAGAGCCACAACTTCCAGCACACATATTTTGGAGCTGCTATCCACACCTTGTACCAAAGGGATTTGTCTGCGATGCTGTAGGGATACCTAGCTTTCCAAGACAAAAACATGTCTGTTATTGAACATTGCACTGGTGGGCTAACATTCAGTCCCGCCAAGAAGCTGGCCCAGGCCATCTGAGCATACTCACATTCAATGAACATGTGAGCTGAGGTCTCCAAGGCTTTTTTGCAGAACACGCATCGATGTGGACCTGCAATATTCCTTTTACAAAGATTTTCTCCAGTAAGTATTTTGTTATGAAACAAGGTCCAGAAGAAGAAATTGATCTTCGGGATGCTGAAGTTTTCCCAGATCTGCCTCCACACTGTTTCCGGGTGCAAAGAGTCCTTTTTGCCTTGCATATGTAAGTACCCTTGCTTGGCCGTGTAAACTCCTGTTCGTCCCCAACCCCATGAATCTTCCTCGTCTTTGTGTACTGGAGTGAAGTCTGTGATTGCTTCCATGAAGTAGTTTAGCTGATTTCTTAGGCGTGCTGGTATGTTGGGCAGAGTCCAACGCTGCCAATTGCCTTTGTTATCCCACTCTACAATGTCCTCGATTTTCCTGATTCCTTTTGATCTTAACCAAACTCTTAAATCTGCGATTTCATTTATGACCGAAAGAGGAGGGTGCCCCATGATTCGGTCTCTCCACAGCAATGATTTTTTGTCGTTCCCAGGAATTTTATACAAATGTGTCCTGAAGAAGTCTAACCCTTTGCAACAAAGCCTCCAAGCCTGTGTTCCTCCAGGAGAAGGCGCTGGGTTATAGGAAATGATCGACCGATTTCTGAGATATTTTAATTTTAAGAGCTGGCTGATTGGATGCGTGGGTTCGGATATAAGCTGCCACAGAAGTTTGCAACCCAAGGCAAGATTTGCATGATGGGGGTCTCTAATTTGGAGTCCACCTTCAGCAATGGGACGCTTCACCATTTCCCAATTAACTAAGTGAAATCGATTGTTGTTCCCCTTCCCTCCGTTCCACAAAAAATTCCTCATTAAACAAGAGATCTGATCTGCGATTTGCCTTGGAGCCATTAACAAGGAGGCTTGGAAAGTGGGTAATGCTGAGAGCACCGAACGGATGAGAGTAAGCTTGCCGCCTATGGAAAGCCAGATTCCGCCCCACGCTGCTATCTTTTTTTTAAACTTGGATATTACCTCCTCCCACAAATAATTTCGGTTGGATCCCAATGTCAACGGTAGACCAAGGTACTTTATTTTATCCCACTCTGCATAGCCTTTGAATCCCAATTCACTGGCTATCCTTTCAATAGTTTGTTCATCTGTATTCCATCCATATACTGCACTCTTCCTCTCACTGATAAGAGCTCCAGTGACATTACAATACTTTTGGAGAATTGTCTTGAAGGATTTAGCAATTCTCATGGAAGCGCCCCTGAGCAAGAGTGAATCATCGGCAAATAGCGCATGGTTTACTGGAACTGCTCCTTGAACGATTCTTATCCCAGGAATGATGCCACTTTGTTGCTCCCGTGTCAATTTTCTGCTTAAAGTGTCTGCCATCAGAATATAGAGAAAGGGAGACAAGGGGCAACCTTGCCTCAGTCCCCTGGTGGCTTGAAAAAACTCTGTTGGTCTCCCATTTACCATTGGAGCTATCCAGATGTTTTCAATGCAAGCTTTAATAAGGTTTATGAATTCCTGCCTAAACCCAAAGGCTGCAAGCACCCTAAGCAGAAAGGAACGGTTAACACGATCAAAAGCATTACTCATATCTAGTTTAATAATCATACCTTGCTCTTTCCGAGAGTGGCTGGAATGGAGAGCCTCTTGGATTTGAATGACATTGTCCAAAAGTTGCCTGCCTTTCACAAATCCTCCTTGGGCTGGAGAGATGAGTTTTTGAAGAAGAGGCTTAATTCTATTTGCCAGCAGTTTAGCTACGATCTTGTATGATGTATTACAAAGAGAAATCGGCCTGTATCTGTCGAAGGATCCTGGGTTTGTTTCCTTTGGAATTAAGGCAAGAAATGTCGATTTTATTCCTCCACCCATTTTTGCCTTTCTCAAGGTCCCTCTTATCATTCTGAAGAGGTCAATTTTGATAATCTCCCAACAAATTCTATAAAAATGTGCTGTGAAACCGTCGGGACCTGGGGCTTTGTCTGGCTCCATAGCCCAGACTATATTAGTTATCTCTTCTTCCGTTACAGGACTCATCAAAGAGTCATTATCTTCTTCACTGACTAGATTTGGAATGGCTGAGAGAAACTCCACTTCCTCCTCCTCGTTCCCATTACTTTCTGCACTCAAAAGGTTCTGAAAGTGGTTTACAGCTGCTTCTTTGATTTGAGTAAATCCTTTATGGACCTGACCAGTGGTGCTGGTAATTTCTGATATATGATTTCGCGAAAGACGGGCCCTGCACTGTCTATGAAAATATGAGGTATTTCTGTCCCCAGATTTGAGCCACAGGCTTCGAGACTTTAAACGCCAATATTCCTCTTCATTTCTGAAGGAACAGAATACATTCCTTTGTGCAGATTTTTCATTAGCTAAATCTGTAGAAGAGAGATCTTTCTCCTCCATTTCAAGTTGTATTTCTTCCAATTGAAGAACTGCCTCCTTCCTCTGTCTATTGGGAGATTGCGTGGATTTCTTTATCCAGCTTTTGAGCGCTTTTTTTGTGTTTTTCATTTTTTGTTCCCACACATAGCTTGGGGAACCGAAAACATCAATCCTCCATGCTGCTTGAACTGTTTCTATAAACCCTTCTTTCCTTGCCCAAAGGGGGTTGAAGCGAAATGGAAGGGGACCTAGATCTTCTTCTTCTTTTAGGCATAAGAGGATAGGCTTGTGATCCAATGTGAGCTTTGGGAGAATCTTGGTGAATACTATTCTTTTGTCCATCATTAGAGAGCTGCTGATGAGAAACCTGTCCAATCTGGCAGAAATATGATTTTCTCCGGTTCTATTGTTTGTCCAGGTGTATTTGCCTTTCACTGGTTTGAAGTCTACCAAATCCCATTGCAGAATCAGGTTGCCCACTGTATTGATAAAAGGATCTCTAGACTGAATCCCTCCTTTCTTTTCTTTGGGATCTAGAGTTATATTCAGATCACCACCTATGACTAAATTTGAGGGGCTGATTTGCGCTATATAATCCAGAAGTGTCCTCCAACACTCTCTCTTTTCTTCATACTGAACAGGGACATACAAGTTAAACAGAGCGAGGGAAAGGTTGCTTACGGTGTGACGCAGCTCTGTGAAGATCCAATGTTGGGTTGCTAAGAATCGTTCTAGAGAGAAGTCTTTTGTCCAAAAAGTACCTATTCCTCCAGCTGTGCCTCTTGCACTAACAGCCTTTCCTGAGTCAAATTTCCATTTTGTAGCACTGGTGTTTAGAAGAGTTTCCCCTTCTATTTTGGTCTCTTGGAGCATTAGGATGTCCGCGGTCTCCATCTTCAATAAGTCTTTGATAGCCTCTGCCTTGTTGGGATTACCCAGACCCCTACAGTTCCAAGAGATCAACTGCATCATTTACCGCTTATAGGGTTAGGCCCTCCTCCTTTGGAGGCTCTAGGCCTGATATTCCTCCCTAGTGTCATTTCGATAGTAGCTTGACTGCCTAGGGTTTTTTGTGTTTCTGACTCCTCTTCTCTAGCTTCCTTGTTTGATCTTCTCCCAGCCCTTTTTGTTGACCTTTCAAATGTTTCATCATCTGATGATCCCATATTCTCTACAGTTTTCTTCTTTTTTTTGATTATATCTGCGTATGAAGGGGAAGAGATATTGCATGAGTTGGGGATTGGGTTATTACCTGGTTCTGTAGCTTCAATATTCTCCTGCTGTGGGGGTTCTTCTTCTCCTGCTTCCAGTGGATCTGAAGGAGGCGTGAGGATTTCAAAGGGGTTTTTGTCCCCCTCATTGCCTTTTTTTTTCACTACTGCCAGCGTTTTGATTACTCGTGCTTCCATGGTCTGCTTTGTTCTCTATCCCTTTTGCCTTGTTTTTGTTATTCTGCCTGCTGGATGTTGTCTTCTTTGCCTGTTTCCATTGTTCTTCTTTTTCTTTCTCTGATGTCTCTTCATTTCTTTTTTTGCAGTATCTTGCAAAGTGCCCGTATTCATGACAGAATCGGCACTTGAATGGCAGCTGTTCATAATCTAGCTCTTGTATGTGTGTCCAGTTTGCCACCGATAACTGAATCGCTTCGGGTAATCCTGTTTCCAAGTCGACCTCCACGCAAATCCGTGCACAAGAGTACTGATCCTTCCTTGGGGTCTGGTCTATGTATTTTCCCAGTGCATTTCCAATGGATTGGAGGGAGCTTTGATTCCAGCAATGCAGAGGCAGATGCGGGAGGCGCACCCAGACAGGAACCGCCTTAGGTACGTCTTGCGCTGGATCAAAATCAGTGGACCATTTGTTTAAGTAGAGACCTTGAGGCCCCATGAAATAAGGCCCATTTCTGAAAATCAAGCCTCTGTCCTCTGTGCTGTCAAACAAGAAGACAAAAAACCCTTTGCCTACAAAATAGATCTTGATCCCTTCGTTTACCAAAGGTAGTCAATTCCTTTTGACCCATTCTTCGACTGCTCTCGGGGATGGCCACAAATCGGTGAACTGACCGATCAGACCTTTTTCTGCAAGATTTAGCGCGGATCTGCAGATTTCCTCCTCAGGCAAAGCTACCTTGGGTATGCTATCCAGTTTTTTGACGAATTTTTGCTGCTGGCCAGAGGCTTGACGCTTTCCTGTTGCTGAGACGAGAGCCTTGAAGGCTTCGATCTCCGGAGGGAAGGGGGGAGGGGCCGCAGGGCCGCCTCCAAGCTCCATGAGGGAGGATGCAAGCGGGAACTCTCAGCAGACGCGCTAGGGTTGCAGACGCGTCGATGGAATAAAATTAGAACTTATTAATTATTAATATTAATTAATAATTAATAATGATTAATATTAACTAATATTAATAATTAATAACAATTAATTATAATTAACAAAAATAAAAATGAATGTATTAATTATTATTAATATTTATTAATTGATAATGTTATTAAATTTAATACGTTGTAAAAATAATTAAAAATTATATATTATTAATTATTATTTTTAAATTAATCAATAATTAATATTAATTAATTACTTATAATTAATAATAATTATTTCTAAATTAGTTAAATAATAATAATTTTATCAAAATTATTAAAATTATTATTATTATTATTATTATTATTATTGCTATTATTATTATATGCCTTAGGTGTATATCAACCACATTTACTCACGCAGTTGTGCTAGTAATTAGTGCACAAACTTGAAAAAGAAGAAAACCACCAATAATATCTTTGACTGCATAAATTCGTTGCATACCTCCCCACACAAATATACACTTTCCAAAATTGTTATTACAATCATGGCTATTAGATTGAAAATTACCATGAAAATAGGCATGTTTGCTAGGGCCACACAACAAATCTAGCCAGCCATATTGGAAGAAAAAGCGATTTGCAACATACAATATGAGGAATGGATACAATGGCTTTCTTGCAATTCATCACGCCAACAAAATAATATCTTGATTCTAAACTTACATGGTATCTGGCTACAGTGGCATTGGTATCTTGAATGGATTCATGAAAAAATTAAGTAAATAATTTTCATATAGTGGTGTGATTCCATGGCATCGCTATTATATCTAACAAGGATAAATGTTATGATTCATATAACAAAAAAAGACAAGCTTGATAAAATTTGCAACGTGCTTGTGTATCGATGCCCTGTTATTAGCCTTTCCTTTAGCCACGTTGAACAATCAATTCTCATAAGTGAACATTGTAAAACAATATCATTTGTACAATCGTGTAACTACATTTAGCTCAACTGGAGCTCGAGAACAAAATATTTTTTGTCGAAACCGTAAACAGACCATTTGTTTCCTTCTCAGATCTCTAATACATGTTGAATAAAAACTCAAACATTACTTATAAGATATATACAAGAAAATTCAACACCATAAATGCCAAATATCACCTCGTTCCAACATCTAAATATACTCAGAGTGCGAAGGAAGCTCATTGGGCAGGAGTTTAGAGCTTTGCACTCCCACACAATGAGCTTCCTCCGCATTGACCCTGGTGCACAAATTTCAACTAATGGAGTTTCTTAGGGTGCCTTACAAAGAAGAGAGCATAACTTTGCGTAATTATTTTTCTTATAAATGAAAAAATGAAATGACAGTGACATGACTAGGAAGCATTTATTGTGCGAGAACTTTCATTATGTGGAGAATTTTGTGCAAAGAGATTTCATTATGTAAAGTTTTCTCTACACTATACACAACCTTTAATCAGTGTGTGTGTGTATATATATATATATATATATATATATATATATATATGACGATGATGATGATGATGATGATGGTTAACATCCACTGAGACCAAACTTTGGTCTATCGGACCTAAATAAACGAATTATTTAGTTTGATTTAAGATTTTATTCCTATGCTCAAAAAGCTTGGAGAGAAGCCTCCCGAGCTCACTGTAATTTTGACATCGTAAAAGGCTAGGAAGGTTAGTATTGCAACAAAGACTTTGAAACTGAGATCTAATGTGGTTGTATGCAAGGCACTCTAAGAGGAAGTGATTTTAATCCTCAATGTTCATATTCTCACAAAGATGACAGAACCTTTCCATCCATGGTGTTTTAGGAACTTCCCAACAACCCGTTTCACTATGGAGCTCATGAGAGTTCATTCTAATCTTGGCTATATTAATTTTCTTCTTTGAGCTAGTTAAAACAGAGAGATACTTTTGATCTTATAGGGTGGGGTTGATGACCTCCTTATAATATCTTAATTTTCTTTTAGCTGCTAAATCTTTCTCACACCACATTTTCTCTTTGAACTTAGAAGTAACAATATTTTTAATGTTATTAATGTTTTGCAATGAAACATTCTTATCGATCTCCCAATGGTTTAACCAGGCCCTGGTGTCTTTATACCAACCTCGTTTGAGCCTTAGGTGGTTTTGGCTGGAATTTAAAGCTAGCTTAGGAAGTCTATGGTCTCCTATGTTATTGAGTTTGTGCTTGTGCAACAGAAGCCTAGTCATAGCTAGGCTCTCGATAGGGGAAAGACCCACTTCTATAAGGAGAATAGGATAGGGTGTGTTGCTTTTAATTTTGAGGTTATAGGTTATAAAACGCTTCTGGATTTGCTCAATCTTTCTCCAGGATTCTCTAGAGATGCTACAACCCCAAACCTCATATCCATATAAGATAACCGAAGTGACTAATGTTTCAAAGAGGAACCTCTTTCTATCCCACATTACGAGGTTTGCTATTTTACAATTATTTTCAAGACCAAAATAAGTTTTCAATCCCCCATTAATCCTTTTGTCAATGCTATAGTTCCAGTTGAGCTTGTGATGAATATCAATTCCTAGGTACTTGTAGGAAGACACTTCCTCCAAGTTACTATTGTCATATATAAAATTAGCGTAAGTTTCCTTCTTGGATTTGATAATCATAACTTTTGTTTTGTCAGTGTTAACAATCATACCAATGGTAAAGCAGAAATCCTTAAGAAGTATAAGTTTCTTATCAAGATCAGATGGGCACCTTGCGAGAAGAACAATATCGTCAGCGTAGAGAAGAAGGATGATGACTATCCCAGCTAAGATTATGCCAACACATCCTGCTTCCTCTAAACAACCTTCTAGCTTGTCGATGTAAATGCCAAATAGGGTAGGGGAGAGGGGGAAACCTTGTTTAACTCTGATATTACACTTAATATCTTTCGACCACCCCTCATTGCTCTTTAACTTGGCAATTACATTCTCGTATAACCTTATAGTGGCAGCTCTCAACTCAAAAGGAACCTTTAGCTCTTCTAATTTGTTCCAAAGGTTGTTTCTAGGAACCGTATCGAAAGCCTTTCTAAAGTCCACAAAGAAACAAAAGAGATTGGATTTATCATTGCGGCATTCCTCCATAATGATCCTAAGCATAACGAGGTGGTCTGTTGTTGAGTGCTGCTTTCTAAAACATGCTTGTCCTTTAGCCTACTTACCTTCACTTTCAAGCCATATGCTCAACTTCCTTTCCAAAATAATACCATATAACTTGGCTAGGAGAGGGCTGATCATAATTGTCCGATAATTAGAGGGGTTATTTGTATCCCCACTTTTAAAAATAGGGATAATGAGGCTTTGAGTCCATGGTTTAGGGAACCCTTGCTTGACTGCTTGATTGAAAAGCTTGTGAATGTGGGGGATGAGGACAAGACCTCCATTTTTTAAGATTTCCACCTTGTAACCTTCAATGTCCTTATCTTTCCCATTAGCCAAGTGATTAACCCCAAAATCATTGTCTTTTAATGAGAAAACTTCTTTCGTTGTGAGCAAGGTTTCAAAGTTATCCATGACATTTGGAGATTCATAAAGCTTTTTAAGATAGGAATTCCAGTCGTGTAAAGCAATTTTATTATTATCTTTAGTTTTCCTACTTAGAATCTGCCTCCCAAATTTCTTAGGAGCTACCTTAGAGAGGTGTAAGATATTCTCTTGTCTTTTACAAATATACTGTCTTTTTTTCCTTTTAGTTAAGGCTTTGTATATTTTTATCTTTCCAATTTTAAGAGATTCATCAACAACTTCCTTAATTGCTCTCCTCGCACTTTTACAATCTTTGTCATACCATGGGTTGGTTTTGCTATTTCTTTTATTACTTGAAACTTCAATTGAGAATTTGTTAATAGAATATGAGAGGGTTGTAGTAAAATTATGATAGAGATCTTCTATGTTGTCTATACTAGATAAAATAAGCAAACTATTTTTTAATTCATTTAGAAAGAGATCTTTTTTATTTCTATCAAAGATTAACTTCTTTTGGCTATAAGGATTATCTTCTATGGGATCTCTATGCATGACAAAATTGAGAGTTATAAGTAAAGGCCTATGATCAGAGTCAGGCTTGTGGTCATTTAAGATGTCAAAATTTGTTATTTCGTTGTATAGAGGGAGATCGGAGATAACATAGTCTACCACACTGCTACCAAGCCCATGGATGCAGGTCATCTGGCTAGAATTGGGCCACTTCTTTAGACCGTTGCAAATTATGAGATCCTGAGCACTACAGAGCTTGACTAGCTCCGACCCAAACAAATTCTCCCTGAGGTCTTCAAAGCTCCTTTTGTACCGGCTAGCCAAAGGAAGGTCTTCGTCTAACCAAAGAGGATTAGGGTTGGAATGATTGCTTAGAAGAATAGCTTGGTTGCTTGAAGTTCGAGCATTAAAGTCACCCATTAAAAGGATATTGCCTGCATTCATTAGGCTAGAAATATCATTCTCTAAACCATTGTAAGGACTATTTTTATCTAGACTCTTTTTCTTATAGAAGTTAGAATTGATGGGGGGGAATAACAATTTGCTATGTAGATCTTTTTATCATAAATTTCAATAATTTCTATCGAACTATATTGGTTGTAAGGGTCGTTTTTATAAATCCTAGTATGGGGAGAGATGTTCTTCTTAATGTAACAATCTATACCCCCAATGCCTCTACATGAGGATTGCTTATTCCAGGTAGACCATAATGTAAATCCATCTATGTTAGGGACCTTGGGCACGCAATGAAGTGAAGAGGCAGAAGATTAAAACACTTGAGGAAGCTTTTGCTGCTGTGGACAGGTTGGTGGAGCATTATGATGAGATTTCTGATGATAGGAAGAAGAAGTTTGATAAACTGAAAGAAAAGAAGAAGGATGATGCTTCGAAATAAGATGATAAGACGAAGACGAAGAAAGCCTTGAAGTGTTGGATATGTGCTGAACCACATACGGTGAAGAATTGTCCTTCTAGACTGAAAGTGGCTACGATTGCACAATCTAATGTGAAGAATGAAGAAGCTTCTGTGGGGATGATGTAGATACTTGGTGCTGCTGCTGCTACGGAGGTGGTCTCTCAGAGGGATCTTGAGAGGAACAGGTTGGAGTATGTTCAGATGAAGATTGAGGGTGCTGATATACTCACTATGGTGGATAGTGGAGCTACTCACAACTTCATGGGTGAAGATATTGCGAGAAGGATTGGGCTGAAATTTGTACCAGTGAAGGCACAAACGAAGACAGTGAATTCTCCTCCTGATTTTGTTCTTGGTGTAGCTAAAAAGGTGGACACAACACTAGGTGAGTGGACAGGGAAGGTCGACTTCACTATAGTGCGGATAGATGACTATGAAGTTGTGCTAGGAATGGAATTCTTGAAACAATTCGATGCTATGATTGTTCCACATTTGAAGAGGTTGTACATTTACGATGGAAGGGAAGATGTACCCATTGGTGTACCAACCATTGGAGTGACAAAGCCTGATTGTAAGTTGGCAGTGATGCAAATGGAGGATGAGAAGCGAATGGAAGATATGAGTAAGCAGTTGTCTATGGTTGAGACAAAGCTTACCGAACAGTCATTGGTCATCAGGACACTTTCTAATAGTATCTTGGATTTGTCAAGAAGGCTAGAAGTGGTTGAGGATGATGATGATGATGAGGCATATGTGACGCTGAATGTCTGGGAGGAGGATCGGGTCACTTATCTACAGAAGATGGAGATAGAAAATCCTAACAGATGGATTGAGATGATTAGTGTGGGTGAGCCTTCAGGCTCTACTCCCTCCACATCTTCTTAGATGACAAAGAAGATGGGGCTCATTATTAGCTTCTCATGGTAGTGAGTCCTTAGAACAGGTTGAGCAGGTATGGCAGATGGTGCAGGGATGGCTTGGCATCAAGCATCATGACATGTTGCAGATGGGATGGAGTTTCCATGGACCTAAGCATGGGTGAGATTCTTGGTGAGTCTAGGATGTGGCAGAATCTGAGATAGACTGGTGAAGGCATAAGGATGTTCACTCTCATGGCTTGAGCGTGACAGTTGGATTAGCTACCCAACTAGTTCAAACATGGGGTCCGAAAGTGCACGGAGAGATGTTGGCGTCAAGCAAGCAAGTAGGATAGTTCACAGGATGGGACGACACATGATGGAGATGGTAGTTCTACATATGTTGCAGGGATGTTTGCAGTATGTGGAGGAGTTGACATCATGGACCGGGAATGAGACAGTTGTTAATGATCTTGGTGGATGGTTACCAGGATGGTATGTTGTCGAGGATGACAACGATTTCAGGTGGAGGAGGATGTAAGGACCTGCGGTTCCAGCCGATGTGCGACCAAGTTCGGCGACGAACAAAGGAAGTAAGAAATGCGAAGTGCGAAGCTCTACGGCCAAAACGTGCGAGGTGACATGTTATAATGCGCGTAGAAGGATAGAGCGAAGTCATGTTTATAGGCGTGGGAGCATTGGCACGCAACCACGGCCGACCTCATACATTGTGATGGAAATGCGTTGGGGTGTTGGTCGACCAACAGTTAGACAAGCTTTTGAATAATGAGTGAGGGCATTGGCAGGTCAGCTGGGTAGCCAAGACCTTGCCCAACGCACCCTATATATTATATGTGATGGAGCGCATTTGGATAGCAAGTGCTCAAGCATTCAAGCAAGAGTCTTCTACGAAGAAGTGCGAGTTAAGGGCCGCAGCAAGGAAGAAAGGTGTAGGTCGTATGCGCCCAAGTCTTGGGCAGGTCGTTTAGTGTGCACGAGTCTTGAACGAAGGCGTGAGGCGCCGGTGCACGGGTGAAGGCGTCGGGCACCCGGTTGTGCGAAGGCGTGCACGGGTTCTTGGGCAGCTCGGGTGAGCGCCCACCCGTCGTGTGAAGGCAAACGCGGAGGTGGAGAAAGGTGACTCGGGTGAGGTCGCCCGCCCACCGTGCGGAGGTAAACGAAGGGTGACTCGGGTGAGGTCGCCCGCCCATCGACAAGGTTCGGTTGTGAAGTTTGGTTGGCAGCTCGTGTGAGGGCGCGCCCGCCCGACTTGGGCAAGGAAATCTTGGTTGTCACACGGTGGTGTGATGAAGTTGTAAATTTGGCTAAGTATGAAACTTGGGGTTTCCAAGTATACTTGTAAAGCTTTGTAATATTGAAAGATTGTATAATATATTATTCGGGCAGACTCATTGTTCAGGGAGTTGCCCCTCCCTTTATACTGTGCAATTGTGTTCTCATGTATAATTGTTGTTGATAATGAATGTGTATGGGTGTTCATTGGTATAAAGGAACATTAATAATTACTTGGTTGTGAAACACAAACTAAGTAGGATAAGTGGTTAGGCATAGTCCACGAACATAAGTATTGGTGAAAAGAAAGTGTTCGATGGTGCCGCACCTCACCAAGCGCAGTTGAAAGACTATCGCCGGCCTGGGGGCATGACACTTACCTTCCTAGTCGCGTAGACTTGGGTTTCAAGTAACCCTGTTGAGGTTAATTCACTAGGCCGACCCACAATGCCAAGTGAGATCGCTATTGTTAGCCTGACTCGATGGGGAAAGACCTTTATGAAGCCCACCGGGATGGAACCTCTAGGCAGGACCCATGACTCCACATAAGCCTAGTACTTTATCATCCACTCTTTCTTGTTATGTGCCCCTTTGACCCTTTTAGCCTCAAGCCTCCAACTTGGTTTTGTCACTTGACAGTTCTATTTCTCAACACTGTCATTTAACGGGCTTCTATCAAGATTTTTAAAAGACTAAGTGCTCGATCAATTCTCCTCCGTGCTTCCACTTTTGCATTAAATGAAATTCTCCTTCTCATGGTTTTGATTCTCATATTCTCTATTTATTATTGCCTCACACCATAAAATCGGTGATAACAATTCCACTGTAAACGGTCTATGCACTTGGTGCTTATCCTTCAAGGCTTTCAAATGAAAAATCATTGTTGTGTCTGCGACACATGGGAAAGGTCTATTTCTCCTGAGTCTTCCCCATGAATTCATGGATGTTTGGTGGTTCTACAAGCTTCTATTCCTTCTGATCTTACGAAGTATTTTCCTACCTCGAATTCACTCTCAATCCAAAAGTACAAATCCTCCTCTAAGTGTTATATCTCTCAGTTTATACACACACAACATTGTCACTTGGCTTGTCAATTAAAAAGCACATAAAAAATCGAGACAAAAGTCTCCAGACATAACTCATACGATGTTTGGTTCCATGAAATATATATTTACAACGAATCTCAAAGGCCCTATTGGCTAGATTTACAATATAGGCCCACTCTGGCCTCAAGCTAGTTCTCGGCTTCTTACAAGCCTCTCACTTGCCTTTAGACACAATCCTTCCTACCTTTTCACTCATCATTTACATAGAAAATTTATATACAATGAGGATTGGAACCAATTAAGTTTCATATCCAAAAATCTATCAAATCGCTATAATTTAGAGCTCCATAAATCTGAATAATCCTTATTTCTCTAAATCATTCAATATTCTCTCTAACTCTCACTCTATTCTAGAAATCTATCTTAACGAGAAGATTTCATTACAATATTCCTCGCATTCATAGAATTATCATAAGAACATAGGTTTATACATTAAAATAAAGAATGAAATCAATCTTAGGTAACCAACTCCCTTGGTTAATGAATAGACCCCTATCTTAGTCAAAATGAATTTTGACTTAGAAGTAAGATGCTCCTACATCATACTCCCAAGGTTCAAAATATTCATGATCTCCTCACCATGAGATGATGAAGAATGTTTGACTGGGTCCCAGATCTTATTTTGCAGTAGATCCATTTCTTTCTCATGCTGCTACTGATTCAAGGTTTTCTTTTTCAATCTTCATGGCTTCCAAACTTTGTGCTGCAACTCTCCCTTCTCCTTGTTAATGCGAGCTTGTTCTATCCTCATCAACAAATTTCTACCATCTCTTTTCCTTTCTGCAACATGCTTCTTCTGAGACACCTTAACCATTAGCTTTCTTATTTCCTCAATATTTGCATCCAACTCGTCTTCTAGCTAACTCAATTCACTTCTCCTTTACTGAAACCTATTATTGTTGTCTTCCATGATCACATCAGGATACAAATTACTCAGAACTATTCTCATCAACAAGCCTCTGTCATCTTCCTTCCTTGTTGTAAGATGACTGTTTTGGGACACTTCCACTATCAGTCTTCTAAACTCTTAAATTTCCATTTCTAGCTTGCCTTCTTGCTAGAAAAAACCATCCATCCTTTATTGAAAATGACTGCTATCTTTCATGAATTTACTAGGATACCACTTGTCTCCTATCGTTTTCTATGTTTTTTGCTATAAGTCACCCTATTTACTACCACTTTGCTGCTACATTTTCTTCATTGAAACCTCATCCTCATCCTCTATGACATTGTTGCAGTCCACCATCATTTCATTTCTTCACAATTAATCTTTGATTGTCCAACCAATCCTCTAAAAAATTTAATTCTATTACCAAAAACTTCATGTCGATGCCTTTGCCAACTTGCATGGGTTTCTCCAATGGTTCCTATACTTCTTTGTTTTCGAACCAACTCTCTGGTTCTTGTAAATATTCATCACCTACAAACACAAAACGCTTGTTAATTTAAAAAACATGGGACCTTGAGGTGTCTTTTGTGGTTTCCAACATTCTTTCCTCATGCAACATTGACTCCTTAATCTCCATGGAAATGCACACATAACTTTTAGACTGTTTAGTTTGCACAACAGTCCTTAGTGATTATTCCTCTTCTCTGTACAAAACACAACCAATGCTCTGTCCCTTATCTGTAACAACTCCTGCATTCAAAAACAAATCATTAATTTTAAGATCATAAGGCTCCTTAGCCTCATTTGATGCTTCTTGCACCATTTATTCAAGCTGACCTTCATTCTTCTTAGCTAGCCTCTCATCAACATCTTCTTGAGCACTTTCTCCAAGAATCGGTCCTTGTTCTGGTGCACAAATAATCTCCTCAACAATTATATTTTGTTGTTTCTTAATTTCTCTTTCCAAATCACCATTTAATATTTGTTCAAACTCCTTGAGTTTCTCCATTAACCGAGTATTTAATATTTTGCTCAATTTCACTTGTAATAAATTTCACTTTACCTTCTTCCGAAGAATCCATTTTTAACCATGGTCTTCTTCATCTTGTTTTGATAGTCCTCTCAAATATTCTAACTATAATTTAATTTTAGCCATTTCCTTCTCTCTTTTCGCTTCACTCATTCTCTTCTTTCCAACTATCTCCTTAATCTTGCCTTGGTATTTGTGATTTCCTTTTGAACCCATCACATGGTTATCTGTAGGCATTTGTACCTTCTTCTTTTTTCTACAAACTTCCCTTGTTCACCTGTGAGCTATAACCAAGCCTTTCTTCATTATTTATTGTAGTAATCCCTGCTACCAATAATTCACTAAGCTTCCTCTAAGCTCAGTCTTTTGCTATTACTAGTTCCACCTCTAGAACTTCCTCTTGGAATTGCCTCTCTCTCTTCCTCTCTGACAACTTCTACCCAAATGCTACTTGTTGGAAGTCACCCTTCTTCTTTTGGTTCTTTGTAGTAGGACCTCTTCTCCTCTTTCGTTCATAGCACGTCTGCTCCTCAACTTTCCCAACTCTCTGGCTATTGCAATTTCCTTGCTCACTTCTTCTGAGACTTTGTTGTCCTCACCACCTCCTATCTTCAATAATTCATCTTACTGATGGGTTCTCTTACACTTCCTCTAACCTTCGAGAGCTTTCCTACTCCCTTCTTTTCTTCACAACTTTTCTAGCTATCCTTCTGCATGTAATCTTCTATGTATACTTCCTCATACTAAGAGCATTTATCCTACCTCTTATAGGAAAACTAATCTCCTATTAAATTTAAATAATAAAAAATCTACATTTAAAGAGAATCATGGTTCTTAAAACAATGTTCAAACCTATATGTGTCAGCTTCACCTCCATCACTGCAGTTCTTCAATATCCTTAACTTAGTTTGTTCTGCTTTAGCATCCTCTAAAATTTCCAGCACTCCTCTTTCAAGCTTTACCCCGTGGTCTTCAAATTTCAAACACAAAACAAATTTACCTTTTTTTCTAGATCTCTGCTTAGTCTAATCGAGCATCCTTTATTCTTTATTCTACCTTTAGGGTTTTGGTTTGTTGTCTTTTAATATTCTTTTTCATAGTTTTGAATGCTTTGATATCACTAGATGCAAACTTGGCCTCGTATCCGAGTGCAAGTTCACTTGGAACCCACGTGACCTAGTCCTCTATCTCATAAAGACACTTAACAAAACCACTAAGTCCAAGTTGTCGTTATAGCCCAGAGTCAAAAATCTTCACAATAGCCCTTGAATCCAAGCACTATAACCTAGTGCTATACACTAAGCGTTGTGTTAAATTTCGCAATGGGAAAATAAAATAGTGGCGAATTAAAAATAGTGCCTATGTGTCGTGACGTTTAATGCCCGACGTAAAGCGTTGGGCGCTCCAATACCGGGATAGGCATCGACCGGGTGGGCTCCACCTGCTCTGTTCCATCCCGATGATGAAAATTTTTGTATGTATTGTAACCTCCAGGTATTCCCAACCTCTGGTCACTACTCTTTTATTAATTGTTCTTAAATTAATAAATTAAAATAAATTGCATGTCGTTAAATAGCGTGGAGAACGTAGTTCATGTAATGTCACATGGTTTACAAACCTTGGCGGTCAATTTTGGGCAACCAGAGGGACCCATCTTTCCTCCCAGCGACATCCATGGCCTCCATAGTTGAAAGTTGGAACGAATAGCCAATAGCGTTTCAAACAATTCTAATGTCTTTACTATTAATTTAATATATAAATCCATAAAAGTCATATCATGTCTTTTCAACTTTATCTTTAATGTGGGGAATGTGATATATTCCGAGTACAGAATAAACTAAAATCCAAATCCTTCTTTGCCAACGTTTGTCAATGTTTTCTGTTGGCAATTAATTGTATCACCGGCAGTGCGCATTCCGCCGTCATTACCGGCTCCACTTGATTGATTGATATCGGAATTACCTCTTCTTCACGCCCATTCTCTCACACCCATCTCCGCTTACTACACTACCTAGTGGACTGTGAATGCATTCATTCGCTCCACATGTTATGTTATACTATGCTTTTCGAAAACCCAAAAAGACTCCAAAATACAATATATATAGAGCTTTTCCAAAACTAAAAAAACTCTCTAAAATAATATAAATATAAATATATATATATATATATATAAACATTTAGGAAAGGTTTATGATTAATTTTAATGGCGGTTTTATAATACTAACAATATATTTACCAACTTGTAAATTAGATATATCAAATTTTATGATTTAACAAGAGCCTGGACTCACTAAAAAAAGAATCTACTTTTTGCGCTGAGATCATAACAAATCATATACTCAATAAGACAAATACTAACTAAAAAATCAATCAATTAATTAAATAGATCGTAACATATAAAAAATATTAATATGTTTTTGGAAAGTGAGGAAGAACATTTAGCCTTAACTTCTTTTCATTAGCACAACAAAATCAACAACAAATGTTGTGAAAATGAGTGAAAAAGAAGATTTGGTGTCATGACGGTCACTGTAAAAAAACCCTTCACCACTCAATAGACTGTCATTAATGTGAGCCAACCCTAATGAAAGTGATACAATAAGCTAATAAATAGATTAATGACTATTCTTAAATCCAAATTCATGTCTTTCCTATAGATGTATTTGTATTTCTCTATATTTGATTAACGACAAGTATTTTTTTTTAAGATGATGACCTTCTATTTGCTGTTTTGACTAAATAAAGTCTCAATAGGAAAATCAACCATAAAGATAAAGTCTCATTAGGAAAATCAACCATAGTCAACCATTGTCCAATGTGGCATTGTGACAAAGGTTTTATCAATATGAAAATCAAACATGGTCAACCATAGTCCAACTTCGCATTGTGACAAAGTTTGTGCCAATATGAAAATCAACCATGGTCAACCAAGTTTATTTTAGGGTTTATAATATTTATCTTAGGGTTTATATACCTTGGGTTTAATATTATTCTCTTGAGTTTATAATCCCTTGGGTTTATAATATTTATCTTAAAGTTTTTATACTTTGGATTTATAATATTCATTCCTTGAGTTTAATATTATTCCCTTATATACCTTGGGGTTTTAGAATTAACCTTGTAGGTTTATAATACCAACCGCTTGTGTTTATCAATCTATGGGTTCATATTCCCAGGATATAATATTATTCATAAGGTTTATAATATTAGTCATGTTCAACCATGGTAAACTATGGTACAATGTCGCATTATGACAATGGTTCTCTAGATATGAAAGTCACCCATGGTCAAGCTTGTTCCAACGTCGCATTGTGACAAAGATTGTCTCAATATGAAAATAAACGATGGTCAACCATAGTCAATCATGGTCAACCAAGGTCAATAACCATGACCACATTATGACAAAGATGATCTCAATAGGAAAATCAACCATGGTCAACCATTTCCCAACATTGCATTATGACAAAGGTTGTGTTAATATGAAAATCAAATATGGTCAACCATAGTCCAACTTCACATTGTGATAAAGATTTGTGTCAATATGAAAATCAATCGTGGTCAACCATCATGAACTATGTTTATTTCAGGGTTTATAATATTTATCTTAGGGTTTATATACCTTCGGTTTATAATATTTCTCCTTGGGTTTAATATTATTACTTTGGGCTTGTCCACAGGGTCTTGGATAAGCAGTGATCAAGTGTTTTTTTAAGGCATTATTTGATGTGAAGTCATTGATTCAATTCCTTGCCTTGATCGGGGTGATATATTGGACATGATGAAGATGTAGTCTTGCCAAGCTTACAAAAAAATGATTCCCTTGGGTTTTAGTATTAATCTTTTGGGTTTATTATTCCATTGAGTTTATAATAATTTTCTTAAGGGTTATAGACATTGGGTTTATAATATTGATCCTTTGTATTTAATATTATTCCCTTAGGTTTCTAATACCTTGGGGTTTTAGAATTAATTCGTTAAGAGTTACATTAATAATTAATTATTAATAAATTAATAATTAAATTAACAATAAATATAAAACATTAATAATTGCTAATAATTAATTAAAATTAGAACTTATTAATTATTAATTAATTAATTTATTTATTAATTAATAATGATCAATATTAATAATTAATAACAATTAATTATAATGAGTAAAAATAAAAATGAATGTATTAATTATTATTAATATTTATTAATTGATAATGTTATTAAATTTAATTTGTAAAAATAATTATAAATTATATTTTATTAATTATTATTTTTAAATTAATAAATAATTATGGATCAATAATTAATATTAATTAATCGCTTATAATTAATAATAATTATTTCTAAATTAATTAAATAATAATAATAAAAATAATTTTATTATTATTATTATTATTATTATTATATGTCTTAGGTGTATATGAACCACATTTACTTATATGGTTGTGCTAGTAATTAGTGAACGAACTTGAAAAAGAAGAAAACCACCAATAATATCTTTCACTGCGTAAATTCGTTGCATACCTCCCCACACAAATATACACCTGAACATTGACAAGTTCCAAAATTGTTATTACCATCATGGCTATGGGATTAAAAATCACCATGAAAATAGGCATGTTCGCTAGGGCTACAAAATAAATCTAGCAAGCCACATTGGAAGAAAAAGCGATTTGCAACATACAATGTGATGAATGGATACAATGGCTTTCTTGCAATTCATCACACCAACAAAATAATATCTTGGTTCTAAAGTTACATGGTATCTAGCTACAATGGCATTGATATCTTGAATGGGTTCATTAAAAATTTAAGTAAACAATTTTCATATAGTGGTGTGATTCCATGTCATCGCTATTATATCTAACAAGGATAAATGTTTTGATTCATATAACAAAAAAGGACAAGCTTTGCAACGTGCTTGTGTATCGATCCCTTCTTGTTAGCCTTTCCTTTAGCTACGTTGAACAATCAATTCTCAAAAGTGAACATTGTAAAACAATATCATTTGTACGATCGTGTAACTACATTCAGCTCATTATTTTTGTCCAAACCGTAAACAGACCATCTGTTTCCTTCTCAGATCTCTTATTTTTGTCCAAACCGTAAACAGACCATCTGTTTCCTTCTCAGATCTCTAATACGTGTTGAATAAAAACTCAAACATTACTTACAAGATATATACAAGAAAATTCAACACCATAAATGCCCAACAAAATTTGAGAAAAAAATTATGACTTTTATTAATAATTTGCAGCTACAATAATGAAATAAAGTTTTTTTGGAATTTTTTTTGGTAAGTTTTGTAAGATTTTTTGATTTTTGTGTTTATATGTTTATTATTCACCATGTTATGGGGAAAGTAGCGCAACATTCGAACCCAAGATCTCCATTCAATAAGACTTCATTCCACGACCATTACCACTTAAACTACTCCAAACAAACTTTTTTGAAAAAATTTAAAATCAACCCTAAAAACAACTATAATCCACTTTTACCAGTTATCTCTTTTATCCCGAATATCACACTGAAATCCTCATCACTTCATTAGAATGATTCAATATAAAATTCACGCTTATCCCAAATTTCATATACTAGTCTCCTTATAATTTCATGGTGTCATTCAATATAAAACTTAATAAACTTTTTTTTTCAGAGAGAAAAAACCAGATAGATTATATTAAGAGAATATAATGAAACACATATACATAGTCAGATATTCATGCCTGGATGAACCTCAGCGTTCCTGAAAAGAAATAAGAAAGAGAGAAATGCAGATAATGGATGATGCATCCCAAACCGGCTGAAACAGATAATATGACATATAATCCTTATGAAGGAGGCAGGAACGACAAAATGTTCATATGCAAAACAGCCCAGCGAAAGCCATGACTGTAGAAAGAGAATGAAATCAAAAATGTCATCATCAAAACCTGTAGGAAAAAATCCCTACGAGACAGGAGTGATTGAACATTCAGTAATTCGCATCAGTATGGATGCAAGAGGGGCTCTGTGATCTTGAAAAATACAATCATTCCTCCGAAAAATACAATCATTCCTCCATTTCCATAGTAGCCAGACAACCGTTACAAACAACCGTTAATAAACTTTGGATGTATTTAATTTATTCAATTCTTAGTGGAGTCTCTTATTCCAAATCTCATGTACTAGATTTTTATAACTTTATAGTATCATTCAAACTTTTACGTGTTCCATTTATATAGCCTTTAGTGAAATAATACGATGGCACATACAAAACCTAGCATCCCTTAGCCCAAATCTCAAAATCCTTAGTGAAGGAGTACAATGACTACACATAAATGGGTTGCGTATGAAGCTAGCAGGAGGAGGTAAAGTTTAAAGCATGGATAAGATTGTGCGAAGCTAGGGCACTAGGTAAGGTTTAAAGCATGGTATTATGGAAAATTTTAATGTAATTTTTACATGTATGAAGTTATATAACAATCTTAATCTTATGCAATTATATGTAAACTTTACATATAAAAAATGGCCACATCAGCATGATATATTTAATTAATTAACATTACCATGATATAATTTAATTAATTAATTAATTTTATTGAGTATAAATAATAATTATTATTATTAAATTTTAAGGTCATAATTTAATTTAATTTAATTAATTAATTATATTAAGTATAAATAATAATAATTATTATTAAATTTTAAGGTTATTGTTTAGTATGATATAGAATTTGATGGGTAGCCAGAGTGGGAGAGCTAATTTTATCTTAGATTAAAAAATTGAATGATTTTTTCATAGGATTTGGAAAGAGGTTTAATAACTCATGTAAAATATACACCTTTTTTCAAGAACTGATGTTGGCAAACAATCTAATGATCCAAAATATTACAGTCATTGGGGATTCCAAGATAATTATTCAAATAAAAAAATCCACTTCAAAGGATCTACATTTGAAGGCTTTGATAAAAAATATATCATGTCTCTTGAATCAATTTGAAACTCTAGAACTTTTACACATATTAAGGCAACATAACTAGTTTGTCGATGCACTAGCTAATGTTGGAGTAACTTGTAACAAGGGAACTAAAAATTAAAAATAACATAGGAATATGTTACATCCCATGAGAAGTGTGACCAAGCCTAGGGGCATCCATGGATTGAGTAGGAGGTGCCAATTGGAAAACTTTAGGACCTCACAACATGCAATAGTTATGTTCACAAAGAAAATGGATAGGAGGATGAGATATCTCAAGCACATCTCTTCAAATAATTCGATGCAAAACACCAATTTAGAATAGGGTATATACCACTCTAGGGCATCATGTGATGGAGTGCATGACAACTATGTTTTTGGTTGAGACCTCAACACACAAGAGAGAGTTAATGGAAGGCATAATCCACCATCATGTCGCTACTAGGAACTTCAAATTCAGAAATAAAAGCAGGGAAGAAATGAAGGATAACAGACATTTTCATGATATCTCTTGCACATAAGGTTGATCAAATTCCAATTTCACACCAAAATGTAGTGAGAGACTAGAATTTGAAGCTTTAGTGGAAATATTTAGCATTTTTCCAAATCTGGTCCATTATGTAGCCCGACCTATGTCAACTTTTTTCCAAAAACTAACTGTCTAGTCTGGCCCAAGGAAGTTGGTTGCTCTCCTACATTTACAAACTAACTATACGTAACAATAATTCACTGAGTCCAAAGTGCAACTAGTAACTCCAAACATAGGGTATGTGGTGAGAATTTATAATTTTCCTCTTTTTTGTTTGAAAACCATTGTGTGTATTTCTATATTGTTAAGTTCTCATCTATGAAGGGGTACAAATCCAACTGGTCAACATATAGGGCCTTTGTATCACCCTCGCAACAATTTCAAACACAACTAATTTAGATAGACAGAGGGATTACTATATGTGGTAGAGCTAGGATGAATTCACACCCATGATGATCATTAGGCATTGGGTTTGGGGAACTTCATCATGTCACTTAGATAGCATACCAACGTTGGATTAAAGGATCAAGTTTAGAAGGAATTGAGAAACTTTGTTATCTATTTTGGATGGAATTAAATACAAGTTATATATTTCTACTTTCCTAGTGAGATTGGGCTTCCTTAATATGTATTAGTGTTGGTTAATTCATTGGGAGGGAGGTTGATTTGCATGTATCTAGTCATATTGTTCTGGTCCTAGAAAGGAACATAGTGATGACAAAATTTTCTAGACTTGAAATCAAACAACTGATGGAACAACTTAACCAATTAAAAGAGGAACTCATTACCGTGTAGTTACAATTCAATCAAACAACCTCCAGTATCATGATAGTCATGGATTTTCTTATGGAATAGAGGACCTTGATTCAAAGAAGCAAAGATGATATATTCAGTATCTGTCAACAAATAGAAGTTGTTCGGGTTACAGTGGACACAAGAACAGCTAATCCCTCCTTTTCAAGTACAAAAGTGTCAACGAATAGATCAACTAGACCCAGACTTGAACAAGATAGCCATTCCTTAGAAAGGAGACTTGAACAAGATAGCCATTCCTTAGAAAGGAAAGTTAGGTACAAAAACGAAACTACTTGCGTCAGATCACTAAAATGCTAAATTTCAAATGTTGCCTTATTTTACATGTTTTTTGGTTTATTTACACATATAATAAAAACATTATAAATGTAAAGGATGTGAACCTTTTTAATTTTGCAAATGTCGTAATGAGTAGAAAACAAAGAAAATCAAATAAAACTGGCCTTTGTGAATGATGGAAAGGATGTCACAGTTGCACTCACAACACATATTTTTGAAATATAAAAACCTATATATATATATATATATATATATATATATATATATATATATATATATATATATAGATATATATATATATATATATATATATATATATATATATATATATATATATATATATATATATATATATATATATATATATATATATAATTTGATGTGTGAAATACCCTTGTTTATGTCAAAGGGACCCCTCCGATACAACAATATCCATTATACATATTAAAATTTCCAGTTAACCAGGTCTAGCTTGAATGTTGAGAAAGAATTATACTCCCCACCTTATTTAAAGTCTCACTAGTCACCTATCTATTCTTCATGAAGTAATTATGGTTGATTCTTTTTTGAGATATCAGGACTATCTCACCCTTATCTAGGTTGGGTTGGATGCATATAAGATGAAATAAGGGTTGCATTTGTCCTCCTTGAAATTGAATTAGCCTTAGATGGAATCTAATTTCGTATTGTGATCACAATAAGAACCCTAATGCAAAATCCTCGGGTTCCCCTAGAAAGGAATAAGAATGATAAGTAGTCATAAAATGATCAAAATTCTATTTTCACTTCTAATAAAAAAAATGTTATTTTTTCTCTATCCCTTATTTTTCATTCATTCCTTTCCATTGAACCCTTAATCCTAAAAAAAATGGGCAAGATGAGGAATGGGAAAGGCTTGTGGGAAAGAAAGCTTATATATCTATATCTATATATATATATATATATATATATAAATAATTAAAATTTAATTTTTCTATGAGCTTATATGTACTCTTAACCTAGTTTAAGTCTTAGGGGTAAGAAGTATGTTTTCCATGAACTATTTATGATTGTTTTTCTTTTTTCGATACGTAAGGAAGGTTGATTCTAAACATTCATCATTTTGACCTTTTTCACTAGAATTGTAAAAATCTTATTGTGATCACATTTTTCCTTCACTTAAATTGTATTTTTGAATGCATAAATGAATTTAATGCCTTGAAAATTCCATGGAGCACTTGGATTGTACATACTTAACAACTCAAATTTTTAAAACAAATTTTGGCCAAATTTTAGATAAAATTGATAAGAAAATATGCCTTAAAAAGGGTCAAAATATAAAATCTTTAAACTATGTTGATAAGGAATATCTCACCCTTATTTGGATAAAGTGGGATATATTTTTATATGTATATGTAATTTTTAAAAATTTAATAAATTTAATATTTATTATTAAATTTTATTTCAATCCTTTGAGTAAAACATTTTATCACAAAACCCTTGTAGCATCACCCTTATATTGTTGTTGATGGATTCTGAATTTGGGGGCGTAAACCCTTCTCCTCTACCATTTTCTCCTGATATTGCGAACTTCAATGCCCTGGTCTTCATTCACCCAAGGTTTCAGAGATCAAAGCCAACTGAGTTTGTGAAAATTTGGATGATGTCCCAAAAATTGTTGTCCATGCCAATTATTCATGATCAATAACCCTTGGGCTAGTTGAGAGGGGTATTATTGGGTAGTTTATAGGATTTTGGCCATCCTCGCACTCTCTAAATCAATGGGTGGATAAAAATTAGAGGTTTAAGATATAGGGACAACTCTCAGTATCCTTCTGCAGAAGGGGTTTTGTCACCTTCCTCTTTGAAAAAAGAGGATTGTGATATGATCTTCCACAATGGCCCTTACTTCATGGGAGCTCAAGGTTTGTATTTGGATCATTGGAGTCCAAATTTTAACCTAGAAAACTATATCTCATCTCCTATACCAGTTTGGGTTAAGCTTCCATATCTTCCTCCTTATTGTTAGAATGAGAAAACCTTCAAAAATATTGATAACATGTTGGGTTGATATAATGATTGGTCTAATCCATGAGAAGGAATGTGATCTTGTGCTCGAATTTGTGTTGAAGAGGATCAATATAAGGGGCTACCAATAGCAATAAATTTGCAGCTAGAAAAATGGATTCATTATCAAGAGGTAGATTATGGCCACCTATTATTCAAATGTAATATTTTCCATGAATATGGGAATTTTTCCTTTAGATGTCCTGAGATGGAAGAGACCCAGGAAAATAATGAAGAGAGTGATCAGTGACAACAACTAAAATGAAGAAAAGGAGCTCCAAATAAAGTGCAGCTAGAAAACCTCAGGAAGGCAATGGATCGAGACCTAAAGCAGCCTCTTCTCCAAAAAAATTGGCCAATACAGGTGAAGGATCTTCCTCAATTAAGTTCAATGATCAGGGAGGGAATAAATTTAAAGCCTTGAACCTAGTAGATGAAGATGGCGAAATTCCAAATTTGACCCATCGAGAGATTCCTTTGGTAGACTCTTAGCATATGAACTTTGAGGGAAAAATGTTAACATGCCTCGCTTAAAGGATATCTCTATTCATGAATAGATTTATACAAAGGAAGAAGTTGAAATGACGGACGAGGAAGTCTTTCACTCCCAAAAAAATACAACGATCCCATAAAGATCTTCTGTCTTTGGATTGACATATGAAAAATAAAAAAGCGAAAGAGAAAATATAGGAAAATTACATATGAAAGTGGTATGTAAATCAAATTTGGATGTAAGAAGTGCACACACAAAGAAACATAAAGAGTTGGGTTCCCAAAGGTCATTAGAAGAAACTTTCCTCAAGATTCTCAAGCAAGCTAGAAAAGAAAGTGGCCCTACACTTGTACAAGGGAGCACTAAATTTAGAAGTAAATGATGAAATTTATCTCCTTGATTAGAAAGGATTAGGACCAGAGAAAACAATGGTTGAAGTTAAGAACTCAGTTAAAAAAGAAAAACCCCTGGTCCTCGTTCTTTAGGAGACTAAATTGGTGGAACATGATGTTCTATGAAAATGTTCAAATTTATGGAAAGGATGTGAAATTTGGATTGTCAATTCTTGTGGAACCTAAGGAGGTTTGTGCATTATGAAGTTTCTCTCTTGTCAATTCACTTTGCACTGGCTTGCAATTCAAATTTTGAGTTTAGATTCTCAAAAGATATGTTGTTTCTTCAATATTTATATGCGAGTCCATTATTAAGAAAAAATACAATGTTAATCTTCCCTATAAATGATACAGGACTCGGATTAGAGTGAAGGGTGTATTTTCGGAGTTGACTTTAACACCACTGTCCATCTGTGGGAAAAGAAAGAAGGATACCTGCTTAGATATTCTTTTCAAGATTAAATGGAAGACCTTATTAGTAAATTGGGTTTTATAGATATCAAGCCTTATCCAAACAAATATATGTGGAGTATTAAAATGATAGGCATGGGTCACATAACTACAATAATAGATCACTTTCTTGTAGCCAATCCTTTCATAAATTAAAATATGCTAGTTCCCTCTTACTATTGTCTTGGAATGATTCTAATCATCATCATCATATTTTTGTAGAAATTAAACTTGTAGTGGACTATGGCCATGTAACTTTTATATTTAATCCATTGTGACTTCATCAGCCTGGATTTTGGAAATTTTTCTAGCAAGCTTGGTGGAAATGGATAAAAATTTCTCCAATTTTTATTTTGGAAAAGAAAATTAAATATCTAAACGTGGTTTTAAAATAATGGGCCAAGCAAAATTATTCAAATCTAAAAAATGAAGTTCTTATTCATAAAAATCAATTAGAAGAAATACAACAACAAATGGAGTATCTCCTAATCTCCAAGGAGCTCATGGTGGAGGAAAAAAAAACTTTTTATAAATATCGCAAGGCTCTTAGAGAAGAAGAGGAAAAATGGTGACTCAAATCCCATAGCTTGTGGCTTCAAGTAGGAGTTAAAATATAACTTTTTTCATTATCAGACTACATTGAGTAGAACCTAGAAAAATAAAATAAATTCAACCTATGTTATGGGAAAATAATTCTATATTTCAAAGAGGAGGTTGTTTATCTCTTCTATCCTCTCTATGAATAACCATGTAGCTAAGAGGATGACATCGCCTGTGATATGCTGGAGAATATTCCTCATTTGGTTTCTAAAGAGCACAATGAGGCTTTTCTATGCCCTATTATGGAAGATGAGGTATGTAACATCTTACTTTCTTTCAACCCAAAAAAAGATCTAGGTTCGAGTTGCTTCTTAGTACATTTTTATTAGAAATGTTGGATATCCTTAAATTTGACTTTTGTAGAATGATAGATTATTCCATCAAGCATAAGTATATTCGAAGGGGTATAAACTCATCCTTTCTCACTTGATCCCAAAAGAGGTCAACCCTTCTACCTCCTCTCATTTTAGACCAATCTCCCTTTGTAATATGTCCTAAAAGTTGATTTCTAAAATTCTATCAATGTGAATCAAACCTCTCTTATCAAAGTTGATATAAAAAAACCAGGGAGGATTTGTGGGAAATAGAAAAATTGTGTATAACATAGTCCTTGTCCAAGAAGCAATCCATTCAAGTAAAGCTCAATGTGGAAAAATGATGATTATTAAACTTGATATGGCTAAATTTCTTACCAAGTTTGACATACGTTTATCTTTGAAGTGATTGGGAAATTTGAAGAATGGGTGTTGTAGTGGGTAGCAACTTGAATTTCAAGCCCTTAGAGGTCTTCTTTGGTTAATGGAAGACAATATGGTTTTTTTAAAGATTTAAGAGGCCTAGGCCAAGGATGGCCACTTCCACTTTTTTTATTCATTGTAATGGCATATTCCTTGAGCAGAAGGTTAGACCTTGAATTGCAAATAGAAATGATTCCAAGTATCTTCTTTGGTCCAAGTATTAAAACTATAAATCATGATCTATTTGCTAAAGACACATTATTATTGGGGGATGTCTAAGTTATCATAGCTTCTTTATTTCTTTCAATTGTTGATAAATTTATTCAAGTCTTTGGAGGGAAAACTAACAAATTTAAAAGTCAAATATATTCATGGAATGTCAACAAAGCCCTCTTGGCCCATATAAAATGTATTCTGGGATTTTCAATAGTAGACAGTTGGTAGGAGCTTAAGTTTTTGGGTATTCCTATGTGTCTAAATTCCCACTCTTCTAAATCTTGGGCTCCAATTATTTCAAGTATAAATTTGACAAATGGGGAGTTCATTGGCTTAATATGACTAGAAATGTGGTTTTTATTACATTATTTGTTATTTCTTCCCTTGTTTAAGTTCTTAGCCCTTTTAGGTCCATTAGGAATTCAAAAGATAACATTTCAAGAGATCTAAAAAAAAATTTTGGCAAGGAGGAAAATCTAACGTCAAAAAATTTAATTCGGTTAAATGCCTCACTGTCCACACTCTTAAATTGCATGGTGGTTTATGTATTAGATATTCATTGCTAAAGAACATGTATATTGGGGGAAAATGATTTGGGGATTAATATTTGAGTCTGACGATTGGTGGAAGAAGGTCCTTATTTTTATATACATTTATGGGGATTGGTTGCAATGTTTGGATTCACCTATTTGTGATCGAAGATGTTCCCCCGTTTGGAAATTTGTGTCGTCAATTGAATTTCTCATTAATTAGCATCTAACTTAAATTCTAGGTAACGAGATGAAGATAAATATCCAAAGCATTCAGATCCTAAAAAATCCTTTACTGGCCTGAAATCTAGAATTTAGGCCTCTTCGAGATTGGTTTTCCTCTAAAGGTAAACATTCACTCATAGACATCTCTCGCTGGATGAATTAAGGTAGCTGGAAAGGATGGTATCCTCAAAGTGTGTCGATGCCCTTGCAAAAATTAGCTTGCTTGCTAGAAAATGGGTTTGCTAGTTGTGTACCCAAGTACAAAGATGATGAATACATAAGAGGATGGAAAGCCTCTAAATATTCTATCAAACGAGGATATTTGCAACTATGTTTCCCACAAGGAATCCAAAATATCGTATGTGGGAAAATATTTTGACTCCAAATAGTCCCCCATATTTTGTTGGACTTGATTTTATCAAAAGATCTTAATTGCTAAAAATATAAAAAAGAGGGGAATAATTATTCCTTCTTGGTGCCCTTTGCGTTCCTCTCGAGAAGTACCTATCTCTCATTTGTTCTTCTAATTTCCTTTATTTTATTCTGTACGGAAATATTGTTTGCATCCTATAGAGGATCGGTTGATTTAGCTAACCATAATAAGTGAGTACATCACCTCTTAGGATCGTCATTATTCAGGATCAATGCAAGATAAAAATTTCTTCAAGAATATTTGGGTTGTTTTTCCTAAATATATTTGTTGGAAAGTCTGGATAGCTAGAAATAAATGTATCTTTCAAGATTAGAATTTCTCTCCATAGAGTACAACTATAAAATCCCTATCCCTTTTCAAGGAATTTTGGTCCCATAAATCTCAACCATGCCCTTATTGCATATCACTAGATGAGAAATAATTTGGATGGTGTGAAGAAAATGTTCTTCATGTTTCACTTCCTCCATATTCCTTTCATATTCCTTTCAAGTCCTTATTGGCATTGGGACACTCTCAATTGATCATTTAATATATTTTTGCTAATTATCTTCTATAGGACAATAAACTATGCCATGCAATCAAGCGAATTACAAATCTATAGGTCTATTTATCCTATTTGAAATTCTTTCATATTCTCTGATCTAATAATCAAGATGAAAATGCCATGGCCAATAAAGGAACCTGGTTAAAAATTGAAAAAATAAATATTAATGGACAACATACTTTTTTCCCCTTCCCATAACCTTTACTCATGAGATTTTCTTATTTCAAACATATTGGATAGTAATTGCTTTGTGCCATGTTCCAATGTCTCTTGCAAAAGTAAAATTGCTTCGTTGGAAGCAAATATGGAGTAATTCCTTTGCGAACATAAACTTTCTTTCTTGAAGCTAATATGGAGTAATGCCCAAGATCATTTGATACCCTCTTATAAAATTTCAATTGTATGGAGCATAAGGTTTTGAAATTTGTGTGAGAATACTCAAAATTGTGTTCACTTTCCAAAATTTTAGTTTAGTTGCAATTATAGTTGACACGAAGACATACCTTGTTGGATGAAAGTTACTATCTTTATTTAATAATAATAAATCACTAAATTAAAAAACCTCAAATATCATCTATTTTTTTCCAATAATGATTGTTTCTATATTAAAGATAAAATTGAAACAAGTACCGTTATAATATTGATATCCTTTCCTTAAAAAAAAAACTCTTCCAAATGTATAAAGGCAAATGTATTACTCACATTTACACATCAATATTAGCTTGATAATTTTAAAGGATGTAAAAATAATTATAATGCAAATTAAATATATAAAAAAAAACTCTCCGAAATGTATATAAACACATGTATTATTAAACACATGTATTATTAACATCTATGTATTAACTAATAATGTAAGGAAGGGTAGGTTTTGTCACTTAAATTACAAATGATACTTTCAACAAAATTATAAATAACAAAATTATAAATTGAAAATATATTTATATGTATTTTTTTTTTATTTATTTTTTATGTAAATATTTGCTTAAATTATAATAGATAGTAATTGATGTTAAATATGTTATTTAAGTTAGTATAAACTAATTTCAAGTATTTAATTTTGGGTGGTTTTCTTATGACTTTTAACAATGAAAAATAAATCAATGCACAAATATCTAAAAAAGATGGCATAAATATTGCAAGATCCCTAAATTGTGAAAAAAAAATATAAGGGAGTTATCCACATGACATTCTAGTATGCAAAGGTAGCAATAAGGCATTCAAGTTATAGTCCAATCAAATGTTTGAAAACTAATTTTTTAATAATATTAAAAAATAAATATTTGTTTTTCAACATTAAACATTATAACTTGGCTTAGTCTATACTAAACTAATAGTAAAAATCAATTGCTAAAATCCTTCCTTAACACAAACTAATAATATTATAAGAAAAACAATAATTTACAATTTTAAAGAAAAAAATAATTATAATACAAATTAAATACATCTTACTCATTTATTATTAATATGTAAAAAGTAATAATAAAATGGCATGTAAAAAATTACACTAAATTTAATATATATCATGCCATTTGTGTTAATTCAACACATTAAGATGAAACATATGGCACAAATCCCACAAATTTTCACAATGCTTAAAGAAATTAGTTTTTACAACATAGTTTAAATATACCATTATTTTGCTCTGAAAGTAATGGTTTTTCTATGAAATTTGGTACGAATTTTAGGTTTTAGAATTTTAAGTGTTCCATGGGTTTTTAAGGGTGTTGAATCTATTCCCACCATTAAAAAATGATTCAAACACTCATAGTTTCTTATTTTTTGAAAAAGAAAATCATTGATATTGACCAAAATCATCATCTATACAAAATTGTGACCTTTTTTTTTTAGATTTTTTTACCTATGTTCAATGACATCATATCCTAAAATTTCCCATGATGTGGTTGGAAGATTCTTCAACCATGATGAGTGTTTTGATAATATAATGTGGATTTTTAGTCCTTGCCTCACCAAAGACTATAACATTCACCTCAATTCAAAAAAAAAATTCTATTTTTCTGGAAATTTATTTCTAATTTTCAATTGGTTAAGCCAGCTAGACATAGAGGGCATTTCATTTTCAGTATTTGTCAATGAAAGGCAATTCATTTAAAAAAAAAACTAATTTTGCGAGTGGTCATTCTGTCGGTGAGTGTTTTGACATGGGCATTGTTATGATATTGCTTTGCCCAATGATGTGAAAATTGATGCGGTTGCAAGTCCTTTACCCATTGATGTGAGAATTGATGCGGTTGTATGTCCTTTATGTAGACAAGGAACAAATTTCATAATAATGATGCAATGTGCAAAGTGTAGAGAAATAAAAAAAGAAACTTAAAATAAGAAGTAGAGCTCCTCAACATTTTGCACATTTTATTAGCATGTGAGGCTTTTCAATTCATTGGCAATAATCATTAGCATAACCTTGAGGTCCATGGTTGCACCAATGATTTTCAATATTTTGTTTTTGGTCTAGAATTCGTAGCTTTGGAGGCCTTATCCATGGCCCCATAATCCTGTCGAATAGGGGATGTTGGTTCCTTGGCAAATTCGGAAAGTTTGGTATGTCTTTCGTTCTGCTCTGTGTGCTCTCCTCTTGTAACTAAATAATCATGCTCCATGGCAAGGGTTTTATTTCGTCTTGTTACTTTTGTTTGAAATTTCTCTCTGGAAATCTTGAGAATCCTATTGGTGATAATCCTCAGGAGCTAATGGAGAAGGCAGTGGATCCTACCTGGAATTATAAAGGATATTCTTAATTTAATACTGGGAGAGCTAAAGGGAAATTGTCACACATCTAACTAATAAGGAAACTTATAGTAAAAATAAAATTTGTCTATATTCACAATAATACATGAATTACCAATAGCATTATGGTTATTCACTTTCAAATGAACATGGCGTAATTTGTTAATCTAAATTGCAACGAAATGTTGGACTATGGGTTTTCGGCACATATCTAATTTACCATTATACATTACTGTAAGTTCCATAATCCGGTCGGCAACTTAATGTTTATTGGTGTGATTTAACGTATAACCCGATATTTTATTAACCTTCCATAAATGTTTAAGTGCTATGGCAATTATGGCCATACCTCCTCCTTACAACCTTACATTAATACCTTGGATGTCGTATGCCTAGGATTATGGTTCGGCTGCCAAGGAGCCTCCAGTTGGAATCCTTGCACAGGGATATGAGCCAGTACTACGGTGCGGATGCCTCTTCCAAATTCGACAGTCGTGGTGTTAGATCCTGGTACATTGTATGTCTCGAGGTGATCTCCCAGGTTTGTCGAGCCGTGAGTGTTAGTCTGTTGGGTCCTCGTATGGTTCACTTATGTCTTTCTCTGTTATGGTTCTCTACCCGCTGCTTTAGCTTGCCACAATTTTCCTTTGATCGAGCTACCCACAACTAGCTTCCTTTGGAATTGGTTCTTTTTAGTGGTATAGCACGATTTGCACGAAGACACAATCTCTGGTTTCAGAAAGGGTTTCCATCTTGAATAGTCTCTTTAGGTAAGCGCAAATTCGTTTTAGGTGTTAAACTTAAATAGTTTCTGAGTTTTACAACTTTTCTCTTGTTTTTTCATCACATACTCATCTTGTTTTCTACTTGACTGTGGTAGCCCCAGTTGGCTATGGTGCGGGTCCTCAGAGTCATGCTGAATTGTGGTTGGATCTACCGGTTTCTTGGCGCCCACTACTGGGTATGCGTTTGTTTGTCGAACTAGGCTATGAATAATAGTTAACATCCTTCTTCCATGAACTGACGTAATACTATCCCTGTAATGTATTTTTAAAAGGTTTCTACGACCTAAGGCCAAGGGTTTTGTTGCAATAACTCAGAGGGACTAGGCTGAATTTAGAGGAATAATTCCTCGTTTTCAGAATTTCGGTTCTGGCTATGAAATTGCAGTCTTGTTGCCAAGAATGAACTTGTGTTAAGTTATGCTTCTATTTTTTTTTATATACAAGCTCTCCTTCCTATTTATTGAGCATCTTTGCTCTCAGAAGAGGGTATCTGGAGCGTTATACATGTTTTCAGTAGGATTCCACTACTTAATCTATTGCATATAAAAAAATGGTGCGATTTTGACATTCTTTTGTTCTATGTTGTCTGAGTATTTTGGCAGACCCTATAGTTGTTTATAGTTTGGAATATTTACCTTTCGGTAATGCCTATTATAGCATGCCTTAGATTCTTTATCAAGAATTCGTATTCGAGCCTCCGGTGTCTTTCTGGGGTTACACCAGTTGCTCGGATTCAGTAATTCCGGTCAACGTTATCCAAGGCTCTGTGTAAATGTGTTTACAATTGTCTGAAATCTATATTTCTCCTACTGTTATCATTTTTTCCAAGTTCTTGAGTGAATACTTATATAATGTCTATATTCTTGTTAATTTCTCCTATGAATGTTGGTCCGGAATTTCTCTATGCAAGAAAGAATTTATATCTATAGTTTCTTTTACTTGCTGGATAGAACGATAAATACTCTGCTATCTCTTATTTGAAACTTTGTCTTATTGATGAGTTTATTCCACAGTTCTTTTTGTTCTGGTTTTTCCTTTTAAGCAGTAAAGAATGACTTCCTAATTCTTGTATAGTTCTAACTATATTATGCTTAGATAGTATTATTCTTGTTAGTACCTGTACTACTTCAAGACAAGCATCACGTGTCTACTATAATCATTTACTGTATATCAAAGAATAAATATTGCAGAAGTACTTATCTGTTTCAGCTTCTAGATTATGGTCTAAGCCTTCTGAAAAATAAATATTGCAGAAGTACTTATCTGGTTATTCCTGCTAAGTAAAAATAAATGTTTTAACTCGTCTTGCCTCCCAACCATGAGACCTACGCCACAATGCCTATCTCCCCCTGAGCTGACTGTCTTCCGGTCTTCTTTCTAGAAAATATCTGTCATAGTCATTTGGGCCTAACCAAACTTAACTTCCATAGTTTTTTTGCCTATCCCAACAACGCAGTTTTCTTTTCCTCCTCCCCCTTTTTTCCCTTTGATCTCAGATCCCCATCCTCTTGATCTTTTGGGATTTTTCTAGGAGTAGTTAGGGTTGATAACTATCACCCTAACCGCCCTTGGGATTTACACCCATCATCTTAGCCATTTGTCCTTTCAAGGAATTATGTTAAATTACCTTTCTTGTCTAAATTCCAGCACTGCATTTTCTTTTAACAAATCTCCAAAACAAAATTCTATTTATTAACAAAACTTAATTAGTTTCCAGTTTGTTTAATTATGCAGTAAATAAAAGAATATTCACATTTACGGGGGATATCACACCTTCCCCCCTAAGATTGAACATCATCCCGATGTTCCTCTTATGAAAATAACTGAGGGTAAGCTTCCCTCATAGTCTGCTCATCCTCCCAGGTGGCTTCTTCAGGCCCAAAATATTGCCACTGGATTTTAACTTGGGTGATAACTTGTCTCCGCAGCGTTACTTCTCTCCGATCGAGTATACCCACTGGTTCTACTAGGAATTCTCCTTCCGATTCGACCTGAAAAACATATATAAAAAGAAACAGAATTTTGTCAAAGTCTGAGATAAATAAATAAATATATATGTGTGTGTGTGTGTGTGTGTGTTACATACATGTGTGTATATATATATATATATATATATATATATATATATCTATATATATTGTATTTATATTTGTGACAACCTGTCTTTCAAGTCTGACTGAACCGACTCACCTGAATGTCATGCCAATTAATTATATGTTTAGCATCGTAGATGTATTTCTTAAGTAATGATACATGAAATACGTTGTGTACACGTATATGACTGGGTAGAGCGAGTTGATATGCTACTGGTCCAATCCAGGCTAAAATTTGAAAGGGCCCGTAGAATCAGGGAGCTAACTTGGGACATTCGGTCCACTACATGGTACTTTTCTTAGCTCGTACTTGGATAAACACATGATCCCCCACCTGGAATTCTCATAAGCTCCTTTTTCGATCCGCAAAATTCTTTTGTCGGTCTTGGGCAACTTTTAAATTATTCCGCACACTTTTTACCATATTCTCCATTTCTTCCAGCATGTCCGGTCCCAACATTAGTTTTTCCTCAGGGCCGCTCAACACAAGCGTGTTCTACATTTACGCCCATATAATAATTCAAATGGACTCATTCGTAGTGATGTATGATACCCATTGTTGTATGCAAATTCTACTAGATGCAAGTAATCCTCCCACTTAGAGGGTTGTTGCATCACATAGGCTCGCAACATGTCTTCGACTACTTGGTTGAATCTCTCTGTCTGCCCATCTGTTTGAGGGTGATAAGCGGTGCTGAAATGTAATTGGGTACCCAATCCCTCAAATAGGGCCTTCCAGAAGGCTGATGTGAATTTCACATCTCGATCAGAAATTATTACTTTGGGTAAGCCATGCAATTTAAAAATATTCTGCATAAAAATATTAGCAATTTGTACCGCTTTATAAGTGGATTGAACGGGTATAAAATGGGCAGATTTGCTCAATTTATCAACAACCACCATAATAGAGTCGTTTAATTTTTTTGATCTAGGTAAACCAGTGATAAAATCCATAGATATAGCCTCCCACTTCCATTCGGGAATAGGCAGTGGGTGAAGCAACCCCGCTGGGTGTTGGTGCTCTGCTTTAATCTGCTGGCACTCCAAACAACGCCCTAAATATTCTGCCACTTCTTTCTTCATCCCGGGCCAAAAGAAATCCTTTCTAAGGGCTGAAATCATCTTCTGATACCCCGGGTGTCCGGCATAAGGACTCTTATGATATTCATCAAAAATCAGATCTTTAAGTGATTTTTGATTAGGTACATATAGTCTTTTCCTATAAGTAAGTATTTCATTTGGAGTAGTCTCGTAGCCCATTAGCTATTCTCGATTGTTTGACAATTTTGCTTGCTGCCATAATCGTTCATATTCTAAGTCTTTCTTAGCTGCCTCATGAATCTGCTCATAAAAAGCAGTGCTTGACTCACTAAAATAAATCTCATATAGGCAATTTACTTTTCGACTTAAGGCATCCACAACTCGATTTTCCTTCCCTTTTAGATGTCTGATTTCAAAATCGAATTCACTTAGGAAATTAGCCCATCGGGCTTGCCTGGTGTTTAAGGTGGGATGTCTGAAATAATTTGTCAGGCTGTGATGATCTGTTAGTAGCATAAATCTCTTGCCCAACAAGTAGTGTCACCACATTTTTAAGGCGTGAATCACTGCTGTCAATTCCAAATCATAAGCGGAGCATTTCTGCTCATATTCCTTGAGCTTCCTAGACTCGTAGGCTATCACCATGCCTTCTTGTGTTAGGACGCCACCCACTCCCTCCTTGCTTGCATCCGTACATAACACGTATTCTTTGTTAGGGTCAGCTATACTTAAAATCGAAGTAGTGGTGAGTAAGTGTTTGAGTTGGTCAAAACTTCTTTGGCAATCAGGGGTCCACTTAAAGGCCCTTCCTTTCTTTTGCAACGAGGTGATAGGGTATGCCACCCTTGAGAAACCCTCTACGAAACGCCTATGATATCCTGCTAGACCCTTGAATGATCTTATGTCTGCCACATCCTTTGGTATTGACGATTCCATGATGGTTTTTATTTTCTCTGGATCCACTGTGATTCCCTCCTTGGTGATAATATGCCCTAAATACTAGATTTGTTCCTTAAAGAAATCACACTTGTTGTATTTAGCATACAGCTGGTGTTCTCTTAACACTTGCAGAACAACACGGAGGTGATCCTTATGCTCTTCAATGCTCCGGGAATAGATCAATATGTCGTCAATAAAGATTAACACAAACTTGTCCAAGTATTGATGAAATATGTTGTTCATAAGACACATGAATGTTGCAGGTGCGTTAGTTAATCCGAAAGGTAGCACTACGAACTCATAATGTCCATAGCGAGTTTTGAAAGTAGTCTTAGCTATATCCTCCTCCTTAATCTGAATCTGATGATAGCCTGACCGGAGGTCAATCTTAAAGAAAATAGTTGCCCCCTTAACTTGGTCAAACAATTCATCTATGTGAGGTAAGGGATATTTATTTTTTATAGTCAGTATTTTTAACTGACAGTAGTCCATACACATCCGAAATGTTCCATCTTTCTTCTTGACGAATAATACCGGAGCTCCCCAAGGAAACACACTAGGCCGAATATACTTTTTATCTAGCAGCTCCTGCAACTGCATTTTTAATTTTGTTAAGTTGGGTACACTCATGCAGTAAGGGGCTCCAGAGACTAGGGCAACTCTCGGAATCAACTCGATTGTAAAATCTATATCCCTTTTTGGAGGTAAACTGGGTGATTTCCTTGGGAAAAACATCTGAAAAGTCTTGTATTACCGGTATGTTCTCTAGAGCAGCAGTTTTCTCCTTACAGTCAGCATATCCTATGCATTTGGCTAATTGAGAGATTGTCACGGTCACTTACAGAGGCTTCTGAATGCCTTGCATTTCTTGTCTCCCACCCTTGTCATCCCGAAAATTAATAGTCTTAGTTTTGTAGTTTATAAGGGACCAATGTTTTTCTAACCCATCCATACCAATAAGGGCATCATATGACCCTAATGGCAGTACATTCAGTTCTACCCTGATAGGTTGATTAGCTATCACTAGTGGACAACTACTAACTTTGGTCAAGACTCTTCTTTTGGCTCCAGTAGCTAGCTGAACCAACCACAAATTTTTAAACTTTTCTATGTGTAACTTACACTGTTCTACAATCTTAGGACTAATGTAACTCAAAGTAGCTCCGGGGTCAATTAAAATAGACACAGCTTGGTCCAAAATTTTACCTTCAAACTCAATCATTGTTGGCCAAAATTTTGCTTGATGGCCTTCTAGGGCTGCATTAATTTTTGGAAGAATCCTTGCTACATCTCCAACGGTAGAGGCTTCCTGCAACTGATAAATCTGATCAGCTCCTCTGCGTTGTGGTCATTTCTTGATATAATGTGGGTCTCTACATCCCCAACACTACACCGGAGGCCTGCTAGCCAACTCCACTCCAATTATTCCTGACTGCTCCTAAGTTCCAGCTTCACCTGGTATTTTAAATCTGTGTTGGTTTTTATTAAAAGTTATATTGTTTTGTCCCTTATATATCCCTTTGTTACTAGAACCTTTGTTCCCTTTCAGATTATAAACAAATTTATTTCCTTTCTTATCATTCCACTTCTTGCTAATGTCTCCTTTTGGCCTATTTTGTTGATAAAAAATCCGTGCCTTACGGATCACCTCATCCATGGTCCTCGGATTGTCAAACTTTAGTCATTCCTTCATGAATAGGGAAAAACTGCTAATAAATTGCTATACCTTTACCTTTTCTTCATGTATGTATGGTATGTATCGGAGTAATGAGGTAAACTTAGTTACGAATTCATCTATTGACATTTGTCCTAATCGGAGATCTTGAAATTCCTTAGATTTTTCATCATAGAACCTTTCTGTTAGATATTTTTCTTTAAAATATTTCTGGAATTTTTCCCAAGTGATACTTTTTTCGTCCACCCCTCGTACCGTCTTTACTTCCTCCCACCATAGCGTGGCCTTTCCCTGTAGTTGAAAAATGGCCCGGGTGGGCTTTTAGGTTCTGGTCGTATTCGTATAGTTGGAAATATTTATTAATATTTATGAGCCAAGCTTTAGCCGCTTCTTCCTCTTCTCCATCGAAGAGAGGGGCTTTTATTTTTCGAAACTCACCCTATAGCTCCACCTTCTGTCTTTTTTGTGTCCTGTGATTGGACACATTATCTGACTCCTCTTCATGATTTTCTTCTCCACCACCAGTTTCCACGTCCTCAGTTCGGAATTCCTGCTCCCCTGATTCATTCATATGTTTGGAATTGGGAATTAGTGGTAAATTATTTTGCCTATCTGATAGGATCTTCATAATTTTCTCTTGCTCCTGCATTAACCTTTTGTTATCTGCCTGTAGCTTGGCCATTTCGTCCTTTAACTCCTGTACTGTATCCCTAATATATGTGCCGGTACTTTGTGGCTCCTCGCCTAGCTGCACCCACACTTCAGGATTGCCTTCCTGAAAGGGTCTAAGTGGTGGATTTACTGTTCTCCTCATGTTAATGGTTCCTGCTTCCTATGTGCATATCACAGAATTTGGTTATTTTCTCAATCCCAGAGGTCTCAGTTTAACAACCTTAGTAGCTCTGATACCATGTGTCACACATCTAACTAATAAGGTAACTTATAATAAAAATAAAATTTTTCTATATTGATAATAATACATGAATTACCAATAGCATTATGGTTATTCACTTTCAAATGAACATGGTGTAATCGGTTAATTTAAATTGCAACGAAATGTTGGACTATGGGTTTTTGGCACACATATCTAATTTACCATTATACATGACTGTAGGTTCCATAATCCGGTCGGCAACTTAATTTTTATTGGTGTGATTTAACGTATAACTTGATATTTTATTAATCTTCTATAAATGTTTAAGTTTTATGACAATTATGGCCATACCTCCTCCTTACAACCTTACATTAATACCTTGCTTGTCGTATGCCTAGGGTTATGGTTCAGCTGCCAAGGAGCCTCCGGCTGGAATCCTTGCGCAGGGATATGAGCTACTACTACAATGGAGATGCCTCTTCCAAATCCGACAGTCGTGGTGTTAGATCTTGGTACATTATATGTCTCGAGGTGATCTCCCAGGTTTTTCGAGCCGCGAGTGTTAGTCTTTCGGGTCCTCAGATGGTTTACTTATGTCTTTCTCTATTATGGTTCCCTGCCCGCTACTTTTCTCGCCACAGTTTGCCTTTGATCGAACTGCCCACATCTGGTTTCCTTCGGAATTGGTTCTTTTCAGTGGTATAGCATGATTTGCGCGAAGACACAGTCTCTGGTTTCAGAAAGGGTTTCCAGCTTGGATAGTCTCTTCAAGTAAGCGCAAATTCATTTTAGATATTAAACTTAAATAGTTTCTGAATTTTACAATTTTTCTCTTGTTTTGTCATCGCATACTGATCTTGTTTTCTAGTTGGCTATGGCAGCCCTGGTTGGCTATGGTGCGGTTCCTCGGAGTCATGCCGAATTGCGGTTGGGTCTACCAGTTTCTTGGCGCCCACTACCAGGTACGAGTTTGTTTGTCGAACTAGGCTAGGAATAATAGTTAACATCCTTCTTCCATGAACTAGACGAATTACTATCGCTGTAATGTATTTTTAAAAGGTTTCTCTGGCCTAAGGCTGAGGGTTTTGTTGTAATAACTCAGAGGGACTGGGCCGAATTCAGAGGAATAATTCCTCGTTTTCAGAATTTTGGTTATGGCTATGAAATTACAGCATTGTTGCCAAGAATGTGCTTGTGTTAAGTTATGCTTCTATTTTTCTTATATACAAGTTCTCCTTCCTATTTATTGAGCATCTCTACTCTTGGAAGAGGGTATTTGGAGCGTTATACATGTTTTTATTAGGATTCAACTACTTAATCTATTGCATATAAAGAAATGGTACGATTTTGACGTTCTTTTGTTCTATGTTGTCTGAGTATTTTGGCAGACCCTACAGTTGTTTATAGTTTGGAATATTTTCCTTTTGGCAATGCCTGTTATAGCATGCCTTAGATTATTTATCGAGAATTTGTATTCGAGCCTCCAGTGTCTTTCTGGGGTTACACCAGTTGCTTGGATTTGGTAATTCCGGTGAATGTTATTCGAGGATCTGTGTAAATGTGTTTACAATTGTCTGAAATCTATATTTCTCCTACTGTTCATTTTTTCCAAATTCTTAAGTGAATACTTATATAATGTATGTATTCTTGTTAATTTCTCATATGAATGCTGGTCCAGAATTTCTCTATGCAAGAAAGAATTTATATCTATAGTTTCTTTTACTTGCTGGATAGAACAATAAATACTCTGTTACCTCTTATTCGAAACTTTGTCTTATTGATGAGTTTATTCCACAGTTCTTTCTGTTCTGGTTTTTCCTTTTAAGCAGTAAAGAACGACTTCCTAATTCTTGTATAGTTCTAACTATATTATGCTTAGATAGTATTATTCTTGTTAGTACCTGTACTACTTCAAGTCAAGCATCACGTGTCTACTGTAATCATTTATTGTATATCAAAGAATAAAAATTGTAGAAGTACTTATATGTTTCAGCGTCTAGATTATGGTCTAAGCCTTCTGAAACATAAATATTGCAGAAGTACTTATCTGGTTATTCTTGCTAAGGAAAAATAAATATTTAACTCGTCTTGCCTCCCAACCTTGAGACCCGCGCCACAGCACCTATCTCCCCCCGAGCTGACCGTTTTCAGTCTTCTTTCTAGAAAAGATCTGTCATAGTCATTTGGTCCTAACCAAACTTGACTTCCATAGTTTTTCTGCCTGTCCCAACAGTGCAGTTTTCTTTTCCTCCTCCCCCTTTTTTTCTCTTTGATCTCAAATCCCAATCCTCTTGATCTTTTGGGATTTTTCTACGAGTAGTTAGGGTTGATAACTGTCACCCTAACCGCCCTTGGGATTTACACCCATCATCTTAACCATTTGTCCTTTCAAAAAATTATGGTAAATTACCTTTCTTGTCTAGATTCTAGCACTGCGTTTTCTTGTAACAAATCACCAAAACAAAATTCTATTTATTAACAAAACTTAATTAATTTCCAATTTGTCTAATTATACAGTAAATAAAAGAATATTCACAATTACGAAGGATATTATAGTAATCTCACTACACCAACCTTAATTGATCTTAAATTAATTAAATTAAAATAAATTGCATGTTGTTAAATAGCGTGGAGAACGTAGTTCATGTAATGTCACATGGTTTACAAACCTTGGCGGTCAATTTTGGGCAGCAAAAGGGACCCATCTTTCCTCCAAGCGAACATCCATAGCCTCCATAGTTGAAAGTTGGAATGAATAGCCCATAGCGTTTCAAACAATTCTAATGTCTTTACTATTGATTTAACATATAAACCCATAAAAGTCATATCATGTCTTTTTAACTTTATCTTTAACCGTGGGGAACGTGATATATTCTGAGTACAGAATAAACTAAATCCAAATCCTTCTTTGCCAACGTTTGTCAATGTTTTCTGTCGGCAATTAATTGTATTACCAGTAGTGCGCATTCCGCCGTCATTACCGGCTCCACTTGATTGATTGATAGATATCGGTATTACCTCTTCTTCACGCCCATTCTCTCACACCTATCTCCACTTACTACACTACCTAGTGGACTGTGAATGCATTCATTCGCTCCACATGTTATGTTATACTATGCTTTTCGAAAACCCAAAAAGACTCCAAAATACAATATATATAGAGCTTTTCCAAAACTAAAAAATCTCTCTAAAATAATATAAATATATATATAAACGTTTAGGAAAGGTTTATGATTAATTTTAATGGCGGTTTTATAATAGTAAGAGTATATTTAGCAACTTGTAAATTAGATATATCAAATTTTATGATTTAACAAGAGCCAAGACTCACTAAAAAAATCTACTTCTTGCGTTGAGATCATAACAAATCATATACTCAATAAGACAAATACTAACTAAAAAAATCAATCAATTAATTAAATAGATCGTAACATAATTTATTAAAATTAGAAACATATAAAAAATATTAATATGTTTTTGGAAAAGTGAGGAAGAACGTTTAGCCTTAACTTCTTTTCATTAGCACAACAAAATCAACAAAAAATGTTGTGAAAATGAGTGAAGAAGAAGATTTGGTGTCATGAGGGTCACTGTAAGAAAACCCTTCACCACTCAGTAGACTGTCATTAATGTGAGCCAACCGTAATGAAAGTGATACAATAAGCTAATAAATAGATTAATGACTATTCTTAAATCCAAATTCATGCCTTTCCTATAGTTGTATTTGTATTTCTCTATATTTGATTAACGACAGGTATTTTTTTTAAGATGATGACCTTCTATTTGTTGTTTTGACTAAATAAAGTCTCAATAGGAAAATCAACCATAAAGATAAAGTCTCATTAGGAAAATCAACCATAGTCAACCATTGTCCAATGTGGCATTGTGACAAAGGTTTTATCAATATGAAAATCAAACATGGTCAACCATAGTCCAACTTCGCATTGTGACAAAGTTTGTGCCAATATGAAAATCAACCATGGTCAACCAAGTTTATTTTAGGGTTTATAATATTTATCTTAGGGTTTATATACCTTGGGTTTATAATATTTATCCCTTGGGTTTAATATTATTCTCTTGAGTTTATAATCCCTTGGGTTTATAATATTTATCTTAAAGTTTTTATACCTTGGATTTATAATATTCATTCCTTGAGTTTAACATTATTCCCTTATATACCTTGGGGTTTTAGAATTAACCTCGTAGGTTTATAATACCAATCACTTGTGTTTATCAATCTATGGGTTCATATTCCCAGGATATAATATTATTCATAAGGTTTATAATATTAATCATGTTCAACCATGGTAAACTATGGTACAATGTTGCATTATGACAATGGTTCTCTAGATATGAAAGTCACCCATGGTCAAGCTTGTTCCAACGTCACATTGTGACAGAGATTGTCTCAATATGAAAATAAACCATGGTCAACCATAGTCAATCATGGTCAACCAAGGTCAATAGCCATGACCACATTATGACAAAGATGATCTCAATAGGAAAATCAACCATGGTCAACCATTTCCCAACTTTGCATTATGACAAAGGTTGTGTTAATATGAAAATCAAATATGGTCAACCATAGTCCAACTTCACATTGTGACAAAGATTTGTGTCAATATGAAAATCAATTGTGGTCAACCATCACGAGCCATGTTTATTTCAGGATTTATAATATTTATCTTAGGGTTTATATACCTTCAGTTTATAATATTTATTCCTTGGGTTTAATATTATTACTTTGGGCTTGTTTACAGGGTCTTGGATAGGCAGTGATCAAGTGTTTTTTGAAGGCATTATTTGATGTGAAGTCATCGATTCAATTCCTTGCCCTGATTGGGGTGATATATTGGACATGATGAAGATGTAGTCTTGCCAAGCTTACAAAAAAAATGATTCCTTTGGGTTTTAGTATTAATCTTTTGGGTTTATTATTCCATTGAGTTTATAATAATTTTCTTAAGGGTTATATACCTTGGGTTTATAATATTGATCCTTTGTATTTAATATTATTCCCTTAGGTTTCTAATACCTTGGGGTTTTAGAATTAATTCGTTGGGAGTTACATTAATAATTAATTATTAATAAATTAATAATTAAATTAACAATAAATATAAAATATTAATAATTGCTAATAATTAATTAAAATTAGAACTTATTAATTATTAATTAATTAATTTATTAATTAATAATGATCAATATTAATAATTAATAACAATTAATTATAATGAGTAAAAATAAAAATGAATGTATTAATTATTATTAATATTTATTAATTGATAATGTTATTAAATTTAATTAGCTGTAAAAATAATTATAAATTATATTTTATTAATTATTATTTTTAAATTAATAAATAATTATCAATCAATAATTAATATTAATTAATCACTTATAATTAATAATGATTATTCTAAATTAATTAAATAATAATAATAATTTTATCAAAATTATTATTATTATTGTTATTATTATTATATGCTTTAGGTGTATATGAACCACATTTACTTATATAGTTGCGCTAGTAATTAGTGAACAAACTTGAAAAAGAAAAAAACCACCAATAATATCTTTCACTGCATATATTCGTTGCATACCTCCCCACACAAATATACACCTGAACATTGACAAGTTCCACAATTGTTATTACCATCATGGGCTATTGGGTTGAAAATTACCATAAAAGTAGGCATGTTCGCTAGGGCCACAAAATAAATCTAGCAAGCCACATTGGAAGAACAAGCGATTTGCGACATACAATGTGAGGAATGGATACAATGGCTTTCTTGCACTTCATCACACCAACAAAATCATATCTTGATTCTAAAGTTACATGGTATCTGGCTACAGTGGCATTGATATCAATCCATTCATGAATCCATTCAAGATATCAATGCCAGACCATCTGTTTCCTTCTCAGATCTCTAATACGTAAACAGACCATCTGTTTCCTTCTCAGATCTCTAAATACCTCCAAAATGCCATTGAAAAATCCAACTTCATCGAATATTGTTGGGTGTTTAATACCGAGGTTCAATTTAATATTATTGAAATACCAGTTTAAGGAAACTAGAGGTGTCCCACAAACAAGTTGCACCATTTGCACTGCTAATAGAAAATCGGAGTTGTCTATAATGCGACTTTTTGAGATTCCGGTGACGGAATCCGGCGGAAGAAATTGAGATGAAATCATGATTTGTTGCAGTTAAAATGGTTTTTTAACTGCATATTCGGATTCAGCACCCTGGAAAACCCCTGGGACGCTTTCATTGTGCAGAAACTAGTTATCAAACTTGGATTTGAATAAATTACTGCCGGATTTTCACCGGAAAAAATCGCCGGAAAAGCTTTCAAAAAGTCGCGTTAAAGACTATGGCATAGAAAATCAAATTGCAGATCAACAAACATAAAATCAACACCCTTACCTCATTAAGTGCTGTGGGCCCCATTTAATGTGTTGTTCTTGCTATTTATTCATGTCAAATTTCATGAATACTCAAGGATCTAGCATTATTGCGTTATATATTTTCTTTCGAGCAATAGGAAAAGCGTTGCAGCTTTAATTGCATGGGTTTCCAAATGATATGGATGTGACAACTATTATTGCCACACATAGACACATAATCATTGTGCATGGATTTGGCTATGAGATTCCATGCACTACAACAATTACTCACTTGACTTTTCTTCTTAATTAAGCGCAATTATGTTGGAAAGCATTATCTCAATTTTTCTAACCTCACAATTTATGAGATTCCATGCACTACAACACTTATTCACTCGACTTTTCTTCTTAATTAAACGCAATTATGTTAGAAAGCATTGTCTCAATTTTTCTAACCTCACAATTTATATCAATGTTATACTAGTTATCCTCACTAATTAGTTCTTATATGTCAACATTGCAAACCATGATGTGCTAAAAGCATTATCTCAATTTTTCTCACCTCGCCATTTATATCAATGCTATCCCAGTGATCATCATCACTAATTAGTTCTTATATGTCAACATTGCTAACCATGATGTGCTAAAGGCCTTTGTGAGGGGGAATGTGTATGGAGTGTGGAGGTGACTTTGAACTCCACACAACAAACTCAATGAGCTTTCTTCGGAAAGCCTTCACAATTCCTATTTCAAAAACAATAATAGTGTTGCCTTATGTTATAAAAAAATTGTACTGGTGGTTAATATATATTTTTAGAAATTAAAGAGAATAGAATAATTTTATTGTGTATGAGTGTGGAGTTCCGCAAAATGAACTAATCATTGTGCGGAGCTCTGCATTCTTGCACAATGACCTTCCTCCACATTCGTTTGATATGTATTTATTTCTTGAAGATAAATGATGCCTCTTCTGCGGCATCAAGAAAGCCTTTGCAAATCCAACCCGTTGAACCTGCTTTGTGATTAAAATCGCTTGAGCCACGTGACCTACAACAATTATAGGCACTAAGTATAATAATTTGGCTTCCATGATAGACATAAATTTTAACAGGTTGGTGGAAGAATTTAAAGCAAAATCAAACGACAATTGTGTCTACAATGATAACAGCCTATTCCTGGTTATAAATTGTTCCCATGGGCATCGTTGTGTGTATATACTCATGTTTTCATTTGAAAGAAGAAGTTCTATTGAAAAGGCCAATATGGTTTAATTAAATTATTAAGCATTTTTTTTTATTAATGTTTAATTTTAAAATCATCCCTTTTAGCAAGTTATATGTCATTTTCCATATGTTAAAGGATCTTATTTAATCATGTTATGGTTACATGCACTGTCTCTTCTCATAGATGGAAGACCTATTTTTATAAATAAAAAAGTGGTGGTGAGGTAATTCTCATTCATTCGTCATGACTCATAGAAATGCTCTGAAATTATTTCATTTTCTAACATTCTTTTTTTTTAGCAAAGAAAAAAACATTGTATTTATATTGATATATATAAATGAGTACATATGTCATATAAACATGTATATCATAACATTTCCAACATATAGCAAAAACTATCATCAGATTATACCTCCGTATATCTTGCCCACATATTATGTATCATTCTTCTCTATCATATCTTCATATAACAAGAAAAAACTGGTATATCATTGTTCCCATATATACGAGCACATTAATAACACCATCTGCCCTTATCTACAGTGGCCTATATATACAATATTGTCCAAAATTTACAAAAAACTAAAAATAAAATAGTCCATGAAGTCCATATCAGCAAATGACAGTAATATTTAAAATATATCCCCTATCCAGGAAGTGGAAATGACCCTAGGTCCATTGTAGTGCTACCCAATTTAAGCTCAATATGCATCCCGTCTCTGGTGTCCAATAGTCCCCGCTTAGACAGTAAATCAACATTTTGATTGTACTCTCGACTGATATGTTGGATTGTATATGCCCTATGAGAGTTCCATAATATACTAATTCGATTGAGCCATCCCTGTAATTGGTATTGGGAGATATTTCTTTTTCCCAATATATGATCTATGATGACCTTTGAGTCACCATGTATGTGAATGTTGGGAATGTTCAAGAAAGTAGAAAAATATAGCAATCCCCAAATAGCAATAATCTCAGCCTTCATGTTTGTACCACCTCCAGCATGCCAATATACCCAGAACTCCTACTCCTCTGACATCCTGAGCCAGAAACCACAACCACATACATCCCTTTGTGCAACCCCATCAAAGTATGCAGCCAGAAATATATCACCAGGCTCCCGCATCTTCTTATGAGTGGCTCTTGTATCCTTTTTGTGGATTTTTGTAGAATGATACCATTCAATAATGCGATCCACAACCTTTGAGGAGTGCTCCCTGAAATCTTCAAATATAATCTTGTTACGCCACCTCCATATTTCCCAACAATATATTAATGGAATAGATCTCCAAATATCATTTTGTTTGCACCACCATCCCAAAAATGTCGAGATATTAGAGAAGATAGTTTGTGGGAAATCTATATGCAACGCAATCTGGCACCAGATCATTTTAGAAACCAGACATCTGAGAAATATGTGCTCATTATTTTCCTCCGCCACCCTGCATAATACACAAATACTTGGCCCATGCCAATTTCTCTTCTGAAGATTCTCCCAGGTTAAATTCTTGTTTTTCCAAACAAGCCATACAAAAACAATGATTTTTATGGGCACTTTTGTTTTCCAAAACTTATAAAAATCACATACCTCCACATTGAGCGATCCCCGAAGACAAAGCGTTTGATATATATCCGCCACAACAACACAGTTGGATAACATCTTACCCCTCCATGCAATCTTGTCATCAACATGTGCCTTGCCCGCGCCCGACCACTACAGCTCCTTTCAAGTCTGAGACCACTCCCCCACCAGATTATACTCCAAACCCATCTCATCAGCAGTGCACCATATAGGGAACTGACCATTCCATGAAGAAATAAGCTGGTTCCAATAGAATATTCCTGAGTTGTGAAGACGCCAGATCAGCTCCTCAGAGAAGGTGATAGAATGACTAATACCCAAAATGTAATCGAGACCAATCAAAGTCCGGTGTCCCATACCAAGTGCCTAGCATATATTCTATAGAAAATAGTGACTATTCTTCCTGAAACTATGCCAAATAGCTGACCCCATAGAAGTCCCAATATGATCTCGACGAACCCATACAACAAAATCTAGATCCTTTAAATATTTATGCTTCAATATATTGCTCCAAATGCCTCCGCCAAAGATGCCCCTCCATAATGCCTTTTGTAACAGTGCACTTCCAAACCGCCGCAAATCCAAGATACCCCAGCCCCCCATCCATTTTGGAGTGGTGATGATGTCCAGTTTTGTCAAATGATATTTATGTTTAGTAATACCCCCAGACTAGAGATAGTGAGCCATAATCCTATTCAATTTTTTAATGATAGCAACCAGAATATAGTATAGATGTGCCCAGTACACACACAACTGTGTAATCACAGATTGAGTAAGTGTAATGCGTCCCCCCAGAGAGAGGCATTTGTTCTCCCAGCTCGATATCCTCTTATAATACTGGTCCACTAGCCACATCCAGTCTATTATTTTGTATTTGTTGGGCTTAATGTTATATCCCAAGTATTTCAGACCACCCATCATTGTTGCCGCACTGATATGAAATGTATCCTTAATGTGCACAATATCCTCCTAGGCGCAATTCCCATACAGAATGATAGATTTCAATATATTCATGTAGAGACCCTATGCTTTCCCAAATCTATCAAAAATGTATGATAAATGACACCATGCTATTCTACTTATCATGCCCATAATCAATATATCATCCACAAAAAAACTGTGGGATACCTTTATATTACAGCCCATATCCAAAGGGACAAAATTACCGACCACAACTACTTGTTTAATATGTGCATTCAGACCATCCATAGGCAATATAAATAGTAGTGGGGATAGTGAATAGCCCTGCCTGAGACCCCTATTGGCAGCGAAGAAATTTGTTGGCATACCATTAATTAATACAACATATCACACATTTGAAATACAAGCCATAATCCACTCCAAATTCCTGGCCTGCAAACCAATTTTGTTAAGAACCATTCTCAAGTAACCCCAGTCAATACAGTCATATGCTTTTTGTAGATCAACCTTCATAACCGCAGCATTTAATTTTCTAATATGAATGGAATGTAAGCACTCCTGGGCAATGGAAACAACATCCTGTATTTGTCTATTTGGAAGAAACCCAAATTGCTCAGGCGATATATATTTGGATAGGATAGGCTTCATTCTTTCAACAATAGTTTTAGAAATAATCTTATAAATAAGATTACACAGAGAAATCGGCCTGAAATCCGAAAAGGTCCCAGAGGAAGACCCCTTTGGAATGAGAGAAATATAAGCTGAGTTAATATGCAGATGGATATACCCTTGAACTCTTGATTCCTCGATCATGGCCAAAATATCCCCCTAGAATATTTCGAAGAAGTGAGTGAATAGCTCGAAAGTCCATCCGTTCGAGCCTTGGCATTTATCCTTCCTGAAAGATTTTAGGATCCCCAAAATTTCCTCAGTAGTAACTTCTTTAGATAGCTCCACATTTGCTTCATTATCCTTAATGTGCACAATATCCTCCTAGGTGCAATTACCATACAGAATGATAGATTTCAATAGATTCATGTAGATAACCGATGCTTTCCCGAATATATAAAAAATGTATGATAAACGACACCATGCTATTCTACTTATCATGCCCATAATCAATATATCATCCACAAAAAAACTGTGGGATACCTTTATATTGCGGCCCATATCCAGTGGGACAAAATTACTAACCACAACTTCTTGTTTAATATGTGCACTCAGACCATCCATAGCCAATATAAATAGTAGTGGGGATAGTGAATAACTATGCTTGAGACCCCTACCGACAGCAAAAAAAATTTGTAGGCATACCATTAATTAATACAACATATCGCACATTTGTAATACAAGCCATAATCCACTCCAAATTCCTGGTCTGTAAACCAATTTTGTTAAGAACCATTCTCATGTAACCCCAGTCAATACAGTGATATGCTTTTTGTAGATCAACCTTCATAACCACAACATTTAATTTTCTAATATGAATGGAATGTAGGCACTCCTGGGCAATGGAAACAACATCCTGTATTTGTCTATTTGGAAGAAATCCAAATTTCTCAGGCGATATAAATTTGGATAGGATAGGTTTCATTCTTTCAACAATTGTTTTAGAGATAATATTATAAATAATATTACTTAGAGAAATCGTCTTGAAATCCGAAAAGGTACCTGAGGAAGTCCCCTTTGGAATGAGAGAAATATAAGTCGAGTTAATATGCAGATGGATATACCCTTGAACTCTTGATTCCTCGATCATGGCCAAAATATCCCCCTGGAATATTTCGAAGAAATGAGTGAATAGCTCGACAGTCCATCCGTCCAGGCCCATACATCTATCCTTCCTGAAAGATTTTAGGATCCCCAAAATTTCCTCACCAGTAACTTCTTTAAATAGCTCCACATTTGCTTCATTATCGAACATATATGGGTATCCCTCCACCCCCCATATCTGATCCTCTCCATAATCTCCCATTCGCCTCCCATAGGCCGATTCAAAATGTAAAGAAGCCGCCCTTGATATCTCATCTTGTGTGATGCATTTATTTCCATTAGAATCCTTGATCTCCCATATACTGTTAATTTTCCTTCTGTGATTGGCGAAGTGGTGAAAGAATTTGGTATTACGATCCCCCTCTTGGATCCAAATGGCCCTACTTTTCTACCTCCAAGTCACCTCCCGAAGCTTCAAAATTTGACTTCGCTTCAACTCTAATGTGTGTATGTCCACCAAAATGGACGCAGGGGATTAGGGAGGGTAAGCTTCAACCCCATTTTTTCCAGGGACCCCGATATCTCATTTAACTCAAATTTCATTTGGGCCAATTTTTTACGCTCCCATTTCTTGACCACCAATTACAAATCCATGAGCCTATTGATGATATTTACCATAGGGGAAATACCACAGGCCCATGGTCACTGCCAACATTGCCGCACAAGATTATCAAAATCAGGGTCCTGTAACCATGTGTGGTTGAATTTGAATGGATAACCAAAACGGAGGTCCTCCCATTGCCATAAAAGTAAAATGGGCCTGTGATCCGAAACAAAGTTACACATAATGCTAGACTGTACAGTGCCCAGTCTGTCCAACAATTCTTCGTGAATAAGGAAACGGTCCAGACGTTTCGCCACATAGCCATTACCCGTCCATCCATTATCCCAAGTAGGGCCGAGCTTGTGAGGACATATATCGATATAGTTATGGTCTAGCATGATATCTTTGATCATATCCGACATAGAATCAGATCTATTTGAAACCCCCCATATCTCATCAGTGCCTATCGTGCAGTTCATATCCCCCGCCAAGATGAGAGAATGCAGATCTAATATCTGGGATGCAACCAATCCTTTCCAAAATAAGCGACGATCTTTATAAGGTGCGTATATATTGAGAATATGAATATGTCTCGGGAAACCCTGAACGCAAGCGGTAAGTAGGATGCCCGCAAAACAAGAAAAGGCCCTCATGTGAACCCACCTGGGGTCCCATAAGGCAACCAGTCCACCCGACTGACCCGCAGCATTTGTTGCAACCATGTAACAGTTCGGAAAAATTCTCCTGAAATAAACAATCGCCTGTTGTGTAGAGTGCATAGTCTCATGTATAAGTATAATATATGGCTGAGAGGAGTGAAACAAATCTTTGAGAGCCAAAAATTTAGGAGCCACCCCCAATCCTTGAATGTTCATAGAAATAATGAAATTCATGGCAAACCCGATGGGGCCACATTTTCTCTAAGGGCCCAAGTGGGAATGGAGGTAGCAATAGGAACATCAACCAGATCATTGGATACAATAGGACAATATGGGATAGTCTTAGCACGACCCCCAAAAGTGTCGGTTGTCCCTACCCTTTTTACGATGGACAGTAATGTTACCCATAGAGTTTGGACTGATATGTGGAGATTTTGCACGAGGGGGTTTATGAATGGTGAGAGAGCGGAGGTCTAAGGTCTTGCGCAGCAGGAGGCCATCTAGGTCACTATCCACCAAATTGGTAGGGGAGGTAATAGGAGAACATGGCTAAATGGAACGGGTCCTCGTGTCAGGGGAAGTCTGTGGAACCTGTGGAGTAGTGGTACGAGGGATATACATGATATGATATGGCGAGATATAACCATGTGACATCAAGAGGGGAGGCATCACTCCGGATGAGGATGGGTCCATAGTAAAATAAGGAATATTTTGGTCTGACATGGGTAGTGAGCCATCCGAAAGTGCATTCCCAGTACCCTTTGAGGAAGGGGAAGTGGGAATCTCAATAGGCACCGGATTTACACGTTTAGGTGACAAAAAGCCAGCAAGAGAACAAGGGAGAGAGAAAGGTGGTGTACCTGATATATGACGTATATCACCCGCAGTTTTACTAAGCGCCATGCTAGTAGCTGACACAACATTTATGCCACCCTTGGAGACTGGATGTGCATGTAATTTTTGTTGATACGTAGTGCGCCTGCCCCCAAGACGACGTGGACATTGAACCATCAGATGGCCTGTATGGTGGCAAATGAGACATCTAAACGAAATACCCCAAAAGTCCAATCTTTGATGCAGATGAGTCTCCCCCTAGTAGATTTCAATATGATTAGGGAAGCCCCCACTATAATATTTTTCAACCAATATCCAAGCAATACGCTTGTCCCATGCACCCAAACACTGTGGGTCGACGTATACAAATTTCCCAATGGCATTACCTATATCCACAAAAACCTGTTGCGTCCAAAATTCAATAGGTAAACTAGGTAATTTAACCCAAATCAACGTATTTTTGGGCATCTCCTTCAATGGGTTAAAGCCAATATACCATTCATGGAGGCTCAAAAATCCCCTCCCTCGAACCCATGGAATTCTTTTGATTTTCAGCAAATCTTCCTCACACAGAAAGTGGAAGCTATACCACTCATTCATGAGGCACACCACCAACGGCATATAACCCAGAATGGATTTCCATTTAGTTTCCACCCACTTCCGCATCTCACCTTCCACCATAGTAGCAAAATGCCATCTGCCCACAAGTGCCCTTTTTTGTAGACTGCTCACCCGATCGTGAAGAACGTCATAACCAAAACTGAGAATAGGCGTAGGAGAGATAATTTTAATAGAGTGGCCATGTCGGGAGCATTGTTGACGATATCCACGCGAATCCTAAGATGGATTGTGTAGTGCATGTGCCCCACTTGGCGCACCATCAGATAAATCGACATGGCCCCCAGCCCCCCCGTCGCCCAAGCCATCCCCGAGCGTCGATCCATATGGGTTCCCACAAAGTGACTCCGACTCCAACGTGGCATGGATAAATGCCTCGTGTGTCGAGGTATCTGATTCAAATGGGTCCATGTGATCCATCATGTGGGCAAGAATGAAATAAAGGCGAAATGACCCAGACTCGTTGTAAAAATAAATATGATGCACAGTGATCATCAGGAAATCTGTCAGGGAGAATTCCCCCATAACGTCGGGACCCACACACTATACAAATACCAATGAAAAATTCATGCCATGTGCTCCCCACGTATCATCCAAGAAAAAACCATCGACAGAGATCAACACTAAATAGGAAGGTGGCAGATGCGACAATAAAATAAAGATTTAACCTTAAACGGACATGTCCCCCACATCATCCCATGTCAGATAAATCAGGTAGTGGAAGACCAACCCACGTCTAATCACATATAATTCACTTATTTCCAACATATGATATTTATAATTGTGTTGCAATCCAATAGATAGATCATTGCTATTGAATCAAAGAGCATATCTTTATAATTGTGTTGCAATTCAATAGATAGATCATTACTATTGAATCAAAGAACATATCTCTTCATTTTCATCTACCATATATGGTTGAAGTGCATCGATAGAAAACATTTGTTAATGGTAGCATATCATCCATGTCAGAAATTAATTAGGTGCAGAAATGATTGCATAAACAAAGGTGTATCAGAGGATGAATGCTTAGCCACAGCTGGAATGGGGCATTGAATATTATACGTATGCACGACCTCCAATTGAAAAGGCCTTGTGGGATAAATTTGGAAAAGTGCATAGCAACGTAAAATTATTACCCTTAAATTTAAGAATTTTATATTTTGGTGCGACAAAGATCATGACTCAAACCCAAGGCTGTGCTAATTAGGTATTTGCGTTCTCACCTTGGGTTGGGGCATTTACAATAACTACCAAGTATTGAGTATGGGATATCTACACTAACCTTATGAGTAGATAATTTTGAATCTACCCTCATTTCACCTTATGAGTAATTTATTTAACACAAGCTTTGTAACAGTCCACTAAAAGTTGTGATAGTTGTTCAAAATGTCTTCCTCTACACTCCACAATTTTGTTCCCTTCAATCTCGTGATCTTTTTTTTGGGATTGCAATTCATAATCTATGATCTTCAATTTATATGTTGGAGAGATTTCCATAATGCATAGAATTTTGTGTGGAGATATTTCACTGTTCGAAGAGTTTTCAATGTGTGGAGTTTTATTCACACTTAGCAAAACCTTTAGTCAATTAACTAGCAGTAGAGGCAAGGACTACGTTGCATTGTGATTATTTATATATAAATATGAGTTAAAAATTATGTGGCCTTTTTCATTTTTACATTTTTTTTGTATCCGAAAGAAACCCAACATCTCTCGTGACATGTAACTACCAGTAAATTATTTTATATTTTATATTTTTACCTATGCTCAATAATATTCTTTCATAAAATTTCCCATGATGTGGTAAGAAGAGTCTATAACTATGAAGAGTGTTGATAACATAGTTATGATTTATATATATATAAATGTGTTAAAAATTATATTCAATGATATCATATATTAAAATTTCCCATGATATGGTCATAAGAGTCTACAACGATGAGCTACCCCCTAGGATAATGAATAAATAATTTTCATTAACATAGTTGACACTAATCACAATGAAAAAACATATATATATCTCTTAAATGGACATATGTTCATAAGTTATATGAGATGCCACTATATTCAAAATTCACCAATGAAAAAACCTTTCAATTGAATTGCCCCTCTTTCTATTTGAAGAGATGATTTCGTGGGATTAGTAAATGAAAATAATAATATTTACTATCCATAAATCATATCTTGATAATTACAGTGAATACATGAGATACATTTTGGAGTGAAGAAACATTAATATCTACGCCATTAACATGTCAATGCGACAGAGGAATGTGTTGACAATCTAGAAATATCTCTATAACAACATCACAAGTAGATTAGGGGATTGAACTCTTATTCCACATCAAGGGTGGAAAATGTGGGATTGTATGCCAACAAGGGGCCATAACACTGAGGCCTTTTTCCACAATACTAGTGAGTAGCCATGGATAGAATTTACGTGTACAAAGAAAAAAAGAGTAAATAATGTATGCTACCATCATTAAAAATGCTAAGGTTGTATTCCAAGGGTTTATTCTAAAGAATGAGGAAACTATTGTTGTTTCTAAAATTATAATTGAATTGATTATTTTCACATCCCCTTCAACTAAACCTCATATGGTTGATACAAAAACCATCAATAAAGAAAAATACTTATCAACCTATGTAGTAGATGATCCTAAATCTCTAACTTAGGTCATTATTACCACAAAAACTAAGGAAGATTCATCCTTTTGTGATAGAAAATTGATTGACATCAAGGAGATTTGAGGCATTTTTTGCTATAAAATTCATTAGGGCCTTGCCAAATTTTAATGGGACCATGACAGAGGATTCATTAATTGGTTCTTGTAATGAATAAATGGTATTCATATATGTATAATGGAGAATTCACTAAGGTATAAACTAGAACATGGTTCAAAACTTGATGAGGTCATGCTAGTTATGGACTTTAAAGGCTTTCGGGTTCGTTATAGTTTGTGTCAATTTGGAATATTAAAATTGTGATGATGCTCAATAATAATGTGGCAATAAATTATATGTTTGAGGTTCCTTTCTATGAGCTTGGACATGGCCTCATCATTGGGTGCAAGGACTGTGAATTTAAAACCCTTAGAGATAAGATTTACAAGCTCACAAGCCAATGATATGAGATTTACAAGAATGTAAACAACTTCATTGTAACCACCATAGAGCACCAATGAGTGTGAAATCCTTCAATTGACTTTCACCATTGAACTAGTAGTTCTTGATAGAAGAACCTAGAGTGGGTGTTGCTGCTAGGGGAAATCAATGCCATGACATAGTAGATGGATTGAAATGGTGGATACTTAATAGAATAAAATGAATTAACCACGAATTTTGATAATTTCTTTTAAGCTTTGAGAAACAAAGCCCCTTATGACATAATGACCAAACAAACTAACAAATCCATGCTTAATTAAGTTATTTTTATTTTGGTTGAGTGGGAGTTAGAGCCTTGGGAGGAAGAAATAAGGACCAAGACATCACAAGCTTGAAGCTCTCAAGATCCTTCAACTTCCAAGAGATTCTTTTATCAAATAGAATATTGGTATGTTAGTAGCAAAATTAGGTTTTTTTTACCTCTAAATAGGAAACAATAGAAAACTTCATAATAATTATTAATTTTTAGATTTGAAACTAGGAATATGGATATGCCACTAATACCTATTGATGCAAACCTAGCCTCGTATTCTAGCACAGGTTCAATTAGAATCCACATGGCCCAGTCCTCCATCTCAAAAAGGCGCTTAACAAAATCATTGAGTCCAAGTTATCGTTATAATCCCTGAAGTCAAAACTCTTCACAATAGCCCTTGGAGCTAAGAATTATAACCGAGTGCTATAAATTAAGCCTGTAGAAACCAAGCAATGTGTTAAATTTCACAGTGGGAAAATTAAATAGAGGAGAATTAAAAATAGTGCCTACGTGTCCTGACGTTTAAAGCCCGACACATAGCTTTGGGTGCTCCAAATTACATTTTCAGGATAGACATCGGTTGGGTGGGCTCACTAGTACAAAATGACTAAATTGTTACTAAAAAACAACTAAAATTTGCATATAAATAACCATTTTTCAGTCGGTGACCAATAGTAGCTAACTTACAGTATCTTATAACACGACCAACTTTTAGTCATTTTTAGCTTAGTCATTAATTGTTTTCCTCAATTTTACCATCTAGTAGTATATTTAGTCATAAATTTGGTTAATAATTTTTCATTGGTTTAGTCATTAATTGTCGCAATTAATGACCAAATATATAACAAAATATATTACTATATGAATCCTCGAGAAAACCAATTAATGACCAAAACGTTGGTCGTGTTATAAGATACTATAAATTAGCTACTAATAGTCATTCATATATATATATATATATATATATATATATATATATATATGCAAATTTTAGTCATCATTTAAAACCAATTAATGACCAAAGAAATATGACTAAATTTTAGTCGTGTTATAAGATGTTGTAAATTAGCTACTAATAGTCATATATATGCAAAATTTAGTCATCATTTAATAATAAAAAATTTATCATTTACAGTAGTCATTTATCTTTTTTGGTATTTTCATATTCATTATATAAACGACTAATTTAGTAGTTTCTATTCATTTCATTTAATTTCATTCATAATCATTATAAATGACTAATTTAGTCATATATTCATTTTATTTGTGTTCATCATTAATTAATATAAACTACTAATTTAGTAGTTTTAGATTGATTTTATGTGTTTATTATTAATCACCATAAATTAATTAGTATGATTTTGCGACTAAATTTTAAGAAAATGTCATACAATGTGCATGTTTATCTAATATGATAACACAAAGTTACATATGTTAATTACAAGACTAAATAATATCAAGTGCAAATAAAAATAATTTCAACCATATAAATTTTATTATATAAAATATCAAGTATTACAATATGAGTTTCCAACTTAATATGGGTTGGGCTACAATTTACACATGAAATATTGTTTCATCATTTCAAAACATTATCACTGTGTTGCCAAAGCATTGCAAGTGAATTCACCAACTCTGAAGGCTTGACCATCAGTCTCTATGAGTGTGTCTTATGCAAGATATTGGCTCTAAGGGTATTGTTGGGCACCAAATTGGCCTATCTTTTCCCTGCATTTCCACTCCTCTTTTAATCCCTTTTTTACTCATTCACATACATTTACTATGTAAAAATATGAGGTAATTCCCCTTTATTGTCTCTTGGGATATTTAATTAATGAAGTAGAGTCATGAGGGTTTTACCTATGCGAACCACTAAAACATGTTATGACCGCAGGTTATGGAGAGCAGGTGTTGACTGCATGGCATATCACAGCAGTTTCGCGATTCACAACAGTTGATCGACCACAACGAAACAACATAACTGATTTGCAGCTGTTCTCAACCTGTTTTGGATCATTCATGTTCTTGCTCTCTTGACGCTAGTGCTGTGATTCAACTAATGCATATCTTTGGGAATATAGTTGCCAGGTTTTGGGGAGAGATGTTATTCCCCTTTGTACTGTATAAAAGACGGGTCATTCCTGTACCAGGGGTTAGTCAGACCTTGCATTGTATTGTAACACCATTGTTCAAATTAATAAAATACAACCTTTTTGCTGATCTATTTTTCTTTCTGAGTAATGCAGCCCTAATCAGAGAGCTGGGAACGCTCTTCTGATCAGGTTCTGCGTGTTTCCTTGTTACGTGTGTATTGTGTATTGTTGTGTTTATTTCTTGATTACTGTTGCAGATTCTTTAGATCATTGTGAATACCTTTTTAAGTTCTGCAGTTGAATTTCTATTTCTGTTTCAGCAATGCTTTGATTTGGTAATCACGAACCCTTGGTCGATGACAGATTGTAACCTTGCCCCTGCATATACCTTGCGTGTTTCCTTGAAAAGAATACACACCCAGATTGATACATTAATGAAGGAAAAGGTGTGAATAAATTGTTCATACCTGGACACCAACATTTTGGCATCGTTGCCGGGGAGGCTAACAAGGTGAAAGACACGATCTATATCAGCCAGAGGGTCAATCCTTTGTCTTGGGGAGAGAACGAGCTTTCTCACTCTGCTCTAGGTCCTGAGCGTAGGTATTTCATTTGTTTCGCTCTTTTATTTTTTTCATGTTTTTATTATGGCCGATCTCTTGCCCTGGGGAGGGAGGAGTCCTTTGACGCCCTGTTCCAGACCCTGAGCTTAAATTTTCCTAGCATTTTAGTTGTTTTGATGTTGAGAAACCCAATCTCTCGCCCCGGGGAGGGAGGGGTCCTCTGACACCCTACTTCAGGTCTTGAAGTGTTAGGTTTTCTCATGTGTGTGTGTTATTTTTCTTGATTGGGTTCTTGTCCTGGGGAGGGAGGAGTCCTTTGACGCCCTGCTCCAGGCCCTGAACCCTAGGTTCCTGTTTTCTTTTCTTTTTTTCCGTTAACTGTTCTCTTTTCAATGTGATCTCTTGTCCTGGGGAGGGAATGGTCTTTTGACGCCCTACTCCAGGCCTTGAGCATTGTGGTTTGATAGAAACATCTGTCGTCACACCAACTTGTATGAACAGAGAGCCAAATAAAAGGGGCAGAGGGAGAGCCCCAAATAAGGGAGGACAAGATTTGGGAAGGAACACTTATATCCAGCAAATCATTGCAAAAGTTGAATCAGAGGCGTCTTCCTATGTAGCCGTGAGGCCAGGTGTGTGGACAAGATATGAGGGACAATCTGTAGATCAACTTGTGCTATCCACAGCACCCCCGACTGATTCAATACAATAGACCCTTCCAGCAGCCAGAGAGACAAGCAATAGTATGCTTGATAAAGGGATATCGTTTGCTCGTAACAGAAGAAGAAGAAGTTGCAAGTAAAGCATCCGAGGGAACGGTCCATCCCAGTAGGGAAGAAGAAGTTGCAGAGAGGAGATTCGAAGGGTCAAGCCACTGTGACAGGGAGGAAGAAATTGTAGAGACACTTCTATCACCAAAGGATAGAGGGAGTGTTGTTAAGGCAACTTGAATCCCTGTGAGAAAAGCCCTTCCGGCGGAGCCTGTTGAAATCCCCAGTGAGTATTGGAGGATATTCATGGCACTTACAACCTCTACTATTGACTTCCCAATTGGGGATTTAGGGACTAGCACGCCAACAAAGCCCATTCCTTTAACAGCTTTACCTAGTTTCCATGGGCTTACTTCAGAAGACCCCAACATGTTTTTGTTTGAATTTGACATTGTGCGTTGAGGGTATGATTATATAACGGATGCTTAGAAATTGAAAATCTTCCCTGCTACACTAAAAGGGACAGCCCTGCGGTGCTTTATGGATCTTGGGGGAAGGTCTATCACCACAAGGGGGGAGATGAGAACTGCTTTCTTGGAGAAGTACTAGGACTACTGTAAATCATGGCATATTAAAGAAGAACTTTTCAAATTTACACAGAAAGAGGACGAAAATATGGAAGACTGTGTGGAACCCTTTAAATACACATTGCAGAGATCAGCTCAATCTGACCTGGATAAAGACATTTTGAAAATTATCCTTCTTCGGGCCTTTCGAGAAGACTCTTTGGAATTGTTAAATATAATCGGAAAGGGAGATAGATCAAAGGAGAACTTTGACACCATCTGTGAGTTGTGTATCGAGTGCTCAAGGGGAGTTGTAAGGAATAAACAATGGATTCGATCAACAAAAGTATCTGGTGGAGGTGTTACAAAAGCAGAAATTGGGAATCTATTGGACAACCTGAGGACTGATATCCTGAGTACCTTGTTTGAACAAATAGACACACTGCAGGTAAAACAGAAACAACTAGAATTGGAAAGAACTATGGTTGTATTTTGCCTAACATGTAGAAAGAAACACCCACAGAGGGAATGTCCATTAAACTCTGTAGAGGAGTGTGAAATCTGTGAGTTGAATCATGTGACAAGTTCATGCCCATCCTTGCTAGGACTAAAAGTGGTTTTTCAAGGGACAGGCGAAGAGATGGAGCAATTGTACTTTATGGGACCTAAAAAGCCATGGCAACCTCGGCCGTCAATGGGAAATCAAGGTATGTTTCCAGATCCATCTCAATATTTTAGCAATTTTAATATGGGTCCCTAGTCCATGCCTTATCCACCCATGTGGCCCCAATACTAGTTTCCACCTTGGCAGCAGTGGGCTCCTCAAGCTAGTTCAAGTTCCTCGTGGGCTCCAAACTGGCGGGGACCTTCTCCTCCTGGTCAGTTTCCCCAGTCAATGCCACAACAGCAACTTCAGTTACCCTCTAATGTGCCTCCTGGTAATCAGCCTGTTCATCCCCAACTTCCCATCCAACCCAATCCAAATCCTAACAATAAAGGGGCTCAACAAGCTGACACCCTCAACCTACCTTCATACAACATCTCTACCGTAGAATTCTATGAGATGAATTTATGATCTGGGTGGACAGTAGATGCTCAACCCTCACCAATTATCATTGAACAAATTGACAATGAGGAAAAGGAACCAGAAATGGTTGAAGAGGAACCAAACCGAGTCAACAAAAATCATACACCTCCTCAACTGCCAGTTACTCAAAAACACCAAGCTGAACCGCCTTATCCAGAAAGGTTGGCTTTGAGTAAACCAACCCCTCAAGCTGAGTTTGACCTGTTAGGGGAGTTACAGAATTTATTTGTCAAGATTCCCCTGTTGAAAGCTATGAGGGACATACCTATATATGCAAAAACTCTCAGGGAATATTGTGCTAACAAGCCTAAAAAGAAATCAACAGACCCTCTCACCATTCACGTAATGGGGAAGTTATCAGATTTCATGATGGGAAGGTCCATGCCTATAAAGAATGGGGATCCCGGGAACCCAATTTTAACCGTGCAAATTAACGGGGTAGAAATTCCAAACGTACTGGTAGATTTGGGTGCTGCCATAAATGTCATCACCGCTGAAACTATGCGTGCATTAGGTCTTTGTAACTTGAAACACACACTTACAATGTTAGAACTAGTAGATCGATCTACAGTGAAACCAGTAGGGAAGTTAGAAGATATCATAATTTCGGTTGATTCATGGCACTACCCTGTGGACTTCCTAGTACTCCAAACGTAATCTCCAGTTGGAGACCATCCCTTGATTCTGGGAAGACTGTGGCTAGCAACCACAGATGCTTATATTGGGTGTTGGTCTGGATATATGATCATTTTGAATGGGAAAAACACTAAGAATCTAGTGTTATATCCTCCCACAGAACCTAACCCATTAGCAAAATCAACAGGCCAAAAGAAATATTTATACAGGAAAGAGTCCGAATCAGAAAATGAGGAGTTAAGACCAGTTCTTACTATTGGACAGGCCCTCCAGTTGAAAACCAAAACAGAAGATGACACAATTACTACCTTTATCAATGATCCCTGTTCTGTTTCAGATTTGAATCAACAAATTCTGGAGTCCGTCTTGAGCTGTGAAACTCAGGAAAGTATTGGAACAGCAGATGGATTTGATGAGCTACCTACAACTATGCCCCATGACAGTATTTTTGTGGAAATAGAACCAGGAAAAGTCCTGAATATCAATCCAGATCTATCAGAGTCCCAGAAGAAACAACTCTTGGATGTTCTTCAGAAACACAAAGAAGCCTTCGCTTGGGACTACTCAGATATGAAGGGAATTCCTACTAATCTATGCACCCATCACATATACATTAAGGAGGACTGTCATCCTGTGAGGCAACCCCAGAGAAGAATGAACCCTGCTCTGAAAAACATTATTAAGGAAGAGCTCTAAAAGCTGCTGGATGTGAGATTTATCTACCCCATTTTAGATAGCTAATGGGTTTCTCCATTGGTACTAGTCCCTAAGAAAAATGGTAAGTGGCAAATATGCGTGGACTACAGAGAATTAAATAAGGCAACCCGGAAAGACCTTTTTCCATTACCATTAATTGACCAAGTCTTGGATACATTAGCTGGGAATAAGTTTTTCTCTTTCCTGGATGGATTTAGGTGGTCAATCAGATCCAGATAGCTCCTGAAGATCAGGATAAGACCACATTTATATGCCCTTGGGGGACGTTCACATACATAGTCCTCCATTGGGTCTCTGTAATGCACCTGCAACATTCCAGAGGGAAATTTTAGGGATTTTTTTTTATCTAATGGATGATAGTGCTGAGATTTATATGGAAGATTTCACAGAATATGGAGATTCATTCAAAGAAGCATTGGGGAAGCTTGAAAAATTTCTTGAAAGATGCAAGCAGGTGCATGTCTCTTTAAGTACGGAGAAAGGCCATATGATGATGAATGAAGGAATAGTCTTGGGACACTTGCTTTTGGCTGCAGGAATCCGAATGGACCCAACCAAGATAAAGGTAATACAACATTTTCCAATACCCAGAACACCCACTCAGGTACGTAGCTTTATCGGTTGTGTTGGTTATTACAGGCGCTTTATAGAAAATTTTGCTAAAACAGCACATCCGCTTTTTCAATTACTAACAAAAGATGCAGACTTTGTGTGGATAGATGACTGTGATGCAACCTTTGTGAAGATCAAGGAACTGGTTTGTAGTGCTCTGATCCTTAGAGGACCAGACTGGGCATTACCATTCCATATTCATGCTGATGCTTCCCAGACAGCAGTTGGGGCAGTTTTGGGGCAGCAAGTGGATAAGGTACCATATGCAGTTTACTATGTTAGTAAGAACTTGGCTCTTGCTAAGTTAAACTACACAGTGATTGAAAAAGAATTCCTTGCTATCATCTATGCCATCAACAAGTTCCGACACTATATCACTGGTTACCCCACCTTTGTACACACTGATCATGCAGCCATCAGGTATCTGATGAATAAACCCGTTACTCCTGGTCATATTACAAGATGGCTTTTGCTACTTCAAGAATTTGATATTACCATAGTAGATAAACTAGGAAAGGACAACGTGGTTGCTGATTTTCTGTCTAGGTTAGAAAATAATGCCGAAGGTACACCTATCGAAGATAGCTTTCCAGATGAATATCTCTTTGCAATTTCCGCTAACACTCCGTGGTATGCAAATATTGCTAACTATCTTGCTACAGGGAAGGTACCTCGTCATTTTTCATATAAGGATCAATGGAAAATTATTCATCATAGTACCCGATATTCATGGATGGCAGGATACCTCTTTCATACAGGGGTTGATCAACAGATTCGGTGTTGTGTATCAGAGGATGATATCTATGAGATATTGAAGGCCACCCATGGTGGACCTTGTGGAGGACATTTTGCAGATAAAAGAACAGGCCACAAGGTGCTGCAAATGGGATACTACTAGCCTTCTATCTTTCGCGATGCTAGAGATTATGTTCGAAGATGTGACACCTGTCAACGGATGGGACAACCTGGGAAATCAGATGAAATGCCATTACAACCCCAGATAGTCCTTGAACCTTTTGAGAAGTGGGCCATCGATTTCGTTGGACCCATCAACCCACCTTCCCACCAAAAGGTTCACATCCTGGTCTGTACTGATTATGTGACTAAGTGGGTGGAAGCCAGAGCGGTTGCGAAAGCAATAGAACAGGTGGTGGCAGATTTCCTTTTTGAAGAGATTTTTGCCCGATATGGTACCCGTTAGCTCTGCTATGAAATTCTAACTTTCTAAGGTCAAAAAGAAGCTTGGTCCGTTGGGTGGTTTCCAAAGAAGGCTCACAATTGGTCATTCCTCCTTTTTATTCCACTCCACTTTCTCTCCGCCACCTCCATTTCTCTCTTTTCCTCCTAAAACCCCACAAAATAGCTCCTTTTACTTTAAGCCCCGAGCGCAAACGCCTAAACCCACCATATAACCTCACTCATATAAACCCATGTGCTCATAAACCCCTTTCTCAATCCCTACCCTTTATCACCCCGCCGATCTAACAGCTCCCGTCGCATCCGATAAAGCGACCTGCTCTCCCACTCCCAACCGTCAGATCATCCCCGCCGAGATTTGACGGCCTTCGCACTTATTGCGCCTGCGATTTGATCAAATGTTAGCGCACGATGAGAGTGTTTTTTCTCTCTCATCCACCACTACATGTCAATCACTGAGCGAATCATGCAACTTCGGGCTTTTATCGCTTAACGACCAAAAGCGGTGCGATCAAAACCATTTATCGCCTGACCTATCCACCCCGCCCGATAATGACCGCATAACTTCACCTCCTGTTCACTGTTCGATCTAACCGACCAGAGATCTGACGGCCCAAAATCAACCCACTCCCACCTCGGCCAATAGACTCCGTTGAGCCATCCCCGCCGTCCATTTCCTCGGTCCGACAACTATTCTTTCCGCTCATCCGACTCCTCCACTCATCCATGCAGCTCACGTCCTCTGACCACTCCACTTGCCTGAGAAGGAAGATGACCAGCTTACCAGTACTAGTCGCTGAAAGACCCTAACAACCATGTTTAACTGAGAGTATGGCAAAGGGGAAAAATGACAAGCACACCCCTGTGACCGACTTTATTAGTCATGGAGCTACACTGGTACGAGCACTCCAACTGCCTAAGAGGAGGCATAACACCTGAGTAGATCGGATTCATCCACTGCTGCAAGCAAACACAATCAGAGACTCCATCAGGTAGTTAAATGCAGTCAGTGGTCAATTATGACCCCTCCATACCTAAATGGCCGAGAGCCCTTGTAATGAAAATCTATAAATACGTAGAAACAAGATGTAATTAGGGTTGATGGTTGGTGATTGGCATTTGATGTAAGGTTCAACTTCTAGAGACTGTAGATACTTTGTCACTTGCAGTGTCTCATCTTCATTTTCAGCTAATACAAGCTTCTTTTGTTGTTAACTGCTCACTGTCCATTTTCTTCTTATTCTAAGCTTGTGCTTGATATGCTGTATTCTTGATCTTTTGAGGTTTAGCACTAGATAGCTGTCATCCTATCTTTGTGTTATATTTTTGACTGTATCACTGAATAGGTCACTCAGGTTTCTTTCTTTTTGATGCCAGAGAGCTGTCATCTTGTCTGTGCATTAGTAGAATAGATTTACAAGTTTCTTTACTAGTTGCAGCTGGCCATCACATGGTCTTGTGCATCTGCTGGTGTGGTTAGTATTCTCCATATTCACCCAATATCTAAACTGTGAGCATTTGGTGGTCTAAAGCCTTGTAGTCTGGGGGTGTTCACACATGCCTAGAGTGAAACAAAGTAGAAGTGGTTATCTGACTTGAACAAGCATCAGTCCTTCCATTAAACCTGCAACCACAAGTTGAATTTATATGTTACCAGGAATCTCCGAGCTACAACCTAGGAGAGTTTCTTGGAATCCTAACATAATTGGCGCCATTGCTGGGGAGAGGAGATTGAAGCTCAGCTTCCCTGGGAGAACGAAACAGATCCAACTTTGATGATAGACAAAGTCTGGACACATTTTTGGTTGTAATCATCTATCTGGTGACTCTACTGGAGGACCAACCTTTGGCGACTCCACATCACAGTTTTGGCTCAGTTTGTGAGGCATACTCGGAGAAATCCTCAGAAATCACCAGCTGACCCAGTGCCTAACCCTGAGAAGATTGTCAAGTAGAGAAAAACATCATAGAAAGGAGCATCAAGATCAGGTAAGCCTAAGCAATCATATGTATCTTTGCAAGAAAGGCTCGTAGCTGAGCATGCATATGTTGAAAATATAGAGCCTAGCATTATCAGTGAAGAAATACTCTCAGAGGTTCATAAGGCTCCTTGTTCAATAAGTTCCCCTTTGGATCTTAGTCCAAAGAAAACCTCCCCCATAGTCCATCAGTTTCCTTCTGCCTTTTCATTCATCTCTCAGCCTTCTGTCATCCAAACGACCAGTACTCTTCCATCTACCCTAGTCATGACAGGCCAACAAGCACCTACCAAAATGGAAAGAATCATAGCTGCTAGGTATGGACCCCTGGTCCTGCCTTTTCCTTTGAATGCCATGCTTGCAGGAGTGTATCAGAAATATATGCCTGAGTTCACTGGTACAGAGGGAGTAACTGCTGAAGAGCGCCTTGAGTCCTTTTATAGCTACGCTGATAACCTAGATATCAGTGAAAATGATGTGTGGATGAGGGTTTTTGTCCAAAGCCTTGATGGAGAGGCTAGAAAGTGGTTCAGAGAACTAACCCCTAGGTTTATAGCAGACATTGAGGCCTTAGATGATGTGTTCCTAAAGCATTGGGGGAATAAGAAAGATATGCTCTACTATCACACAGAATTTTGGAAATTACAGAGGGAAAATGGTGAGCTGCTGTGTGATTTCAACAAGAGATTTAACCGTATGTACAACAGAATACCAGCTGAAGTGAAACCCACCCCTACCTCTGCTAAGCTTAGTTATGCCAATGCCTTCGATTCTCATTTCTGTTTATTATTGAGGGAGAGAAGATGTGCTTCCTTGGCTGATATGCAAAATGTAGCCCTGGAAGTAGAATCAAACATCATGGTGATAGAAAGGCTCGAAGGTAATGATGATACAAGAAGACAGAGGGGTGATCCCTCATCATCCTTAGATCCTAAGATCGACAAAATGGCTAGGATGATAGCATCATTAGCCTCTGAAGTTTCCAAATTAATGGTTGAGAAACAAGCTCCTAATACCTTTTCTCTTCCAAATCCAAATCCATATAGAGGAGCAAAGGAGAAGTTGCAGATTTTGTAAAGAAATAAAGATGCCAATGAAGACCAAAGGGTGAAGACCCTTTTTTAGAATATAGTCATGGAAGAAGAGCAGTATGAAGAAGAGGATGAGGGGCATGGTATGGAATACCAGGGCAGTGCCCCTTTCTTAAACAAAGCGGCCTATGAGAAGTCATTATTCAAAGGCCCTGCTCATAATTTTGTTGTCCCTGCAAAACAACAAGCTTATAAGCAGAAGCAACCAGCAGCAGATCCCATCATCCTCAAAGTTCCAGCCATAGAGGTAAGAGGCCTTGAAGGTTCCCCTTCTTCTTTCAGTTTTCAATCAGAAATTTAGAAGCCAAGAATACCCATGCCTCTGATTGAACCAGTGAAGAATGAGTCCTTCAAGAAATCTATCCTTGAAGAGCCTGAGCCTAAAGCCAGCCAAGCTTCTAATGACTATGCAAATCTGCAAATTGACCAACCTATTGTTATCCTCAGCCCAGTGATCAAAAAGTGTGAAGTCAGCTCCCCATCATCTTATGTTTCTCTATCTGTTCAAGAGACAATCCCTCATAATTGCCCCCTAGGCACTGGAGCCAGCCATGATTCAATGCCCAAGGCTGACATGGATAATCTCAGTCTTGATATTCCGAAGCTTGCCCAGTTGGCCTCCACACAGCTTGAAAGGGCAGTTTGCCAGATCACAGAGGAAGAAGGTGCACAGATTTGGGACACCTCCTTGGATGGGATTTGTTCTAAGAAAGCTACAAGAGTAGGTGAAGTATTTGTGTCCCTAACACAAGGATACATAGATTCACCATTTATATTAATTGTCTAGGCCACAAATGACACATCCAAGTACACTGCAGCCTTTTTTATTCAGCAGGTGTACAAAAGCTTCCACAAAGAACATCCAAGGATGAGAGCATATAGAGAATGGGTGAAATATAAACCATGTCTACCTGATAAGGTAAAATGCCCTAAACTTTTTGAGGTAGGTGATTAAATCAACCCGATTTTGCAAGTCTTTGATGAATTCGCTGACATGTACATTGATAAGAAGAAAGGAACCTTCCATGGAAAGGTAAAAAGGGTCAATTCCTAGTATGATGATTGTTTTCCCTAATGGGATGCACTGAAGGAAAGGCGTAGGGACCCTGGTAAATTCAATGCTCGGTGAACAAGATCATTCATCATTACTCAGATCCAGGGGAACAACACTTTCATGCTGCAAAGTATGGAAGGAGAAACAGTTTTTGATGGCCCAGTTAATGGGCGGTTTTTGAAAATTTATGTTGTTTAAGGCCTTTAGCCCTCAACATTGTAACTATGTCCTTTTTCAAGTTTTAGTGTAGGCTTAATTAGACTCCATGCCCAATGGAACACTAGGAATTTTTACTGATCTGGTTTTTTGTATGATAAGGCAGTGGTCTGCGGTTCTTAAGACCTCATAGGGAGGATCTCATCCCTAGAAGGAGCTAGTGTTAGCTCTTCTATGCAATTCTAACTTTCTAAGGTCAAAAAGAAGCTCGGTGCATTGGGTGGTGTCCAAAGAAGGCTCACAATTGGTCATTCCTCCTTTTTCTTCCACTCCACCTTCTCTCCACCACCTCCATTTCTCTCTTTTCCTCCTAAAACCTCGCAAAATAGCTCCTTTTACTTTAAGCCCCGAGCGCAAAGGCCTAAAGCCACCATAGAACCTCACTCATATAAACCCGCGCGCTCATAAACCCCTTTCTCAATCCCCGCCGTTGATCACCCCGCCGATCTAATGGCTCCTGTTGCGTCCGATAAAGTGACTTGCTCTCCCACTCCCAATCGTCAGATCATCCCCACCGAGATCTGACGGCCTTCGCACTTATCGCGCTCGCGATTTGATCGAACGTTAGTGCATGATGAGAGTGGTTTTTTTCTCTCATCCGCCACTACGTGTCAATCACTGAGTGGAATCACGCAACTTCGGGCTTGTACCTCTTAACGCCCAAAAGCGATGTGATCAAAATCATTTACCGCCTGACGTATCCGCCTCGCCTGATAATGATCGCGTAACTTCACCTTCCGATCACCGTTCGATCTGACCGAAAAGAGATTTGATGGCCCAAAATCAACCTGCTCCCACCTCGGCCAATAGACTCCGTCGAGCCATCCCCGCTGTCCATTTCCTTGATCTAACGACTATTATTTCCGCTCATCCGAGTCCTCCACTCGCCCATGCAGCTCACGTCCTCTGACCACTCCGCTTGCCCGAGAAGGAAGATGACCAGCTTACCAGTACCAGTCACTGACAGACCCCAACAACCATGTTTAACAGACAATATGGAAAAGGGGAAAAAGGACAAGCATGCCCCTGTGACCGAATTTATCAGTCATGGAGCTACACTGGTACGAGCACTCCAACTGCCTAAGAGGACACCACAACACTTGAGCAGATCGGATTCATCCACAGTAGCAAGCAAACACAATAAAAGACTCCATTAGGTGGTTAAATGCAGTTGGTGGTCAATTATGACCCCTCCATAGCTAAATGGCCGAGAGCCCTTGTAATGAAAATCTATAAATACCCAGAAACAAGATGTAATCAGGGTTGATGGTTGGTGATTTGCATTTGATGTAAGGTTCAACTTCTAGAGACTGTAGATACTTTGTCACTTGCAGCATCTCATCTTCATTTTCAGTGAATACAAGCTTCTTTTGCTGTTAACTTCTCACTGTCCATTTTCTTCTTATTCTAAGCTTGTGCTTGATATGTTGTATTCTTTGTCTTTTGAGGTTTAGCACTAGATAGTTGTCATCCTATCTCTGTGTTAGATTGTTAACTCTATCACTAAATAGGTCACTCAGGTTTCTTTCTTTCTGATGCAAGAGAGCTGTCATCCTGTTTGTACATTAGTAGAATAGATTTACAAGTTTCTTTACTAGTTGCAGCCAGCCATCACATGGTCTTGTACATCTACTGGTGTGGTTAGTATTCTCCATATTCACCCAATATCCAAATTGTGAGCTTTTGGTGGTCTAAAGCCTTGTAGTCTAGGGGTGTTCATGCATGTTTAGAGTGAAACAAAGTAGAAGTGGTTATCTGGCTTGAACAGGGATTATTCCTTCCATTAAACATGCAACCACAAGTTGAATTTATATGTTACTAGGCATCTCTGAGCTACAACCTAGGAGAGTTTCTTGGAATCCTAACAGTACCCCGAGAGAAATTGTTTCAGATGGAGGAGCACAGTTCACATCCCACATGATAGAGAGGCTTATGCAGAAATATGGGGTTAAACACAGAGTGACAACTCCTTACCATCCCCAAGCGAATGGACAAGTAGAAAGAAAAAAAAAGGTATTGGAAAATATCTTGACAAAAATTGTAGCAAGTCATCGTTGGGATTGGTCACAGAAACTTCCAAAAGCTCTTTGGGAGTATAGGACAACATGGTGGAATACAACGGGGTTTTCCCATTTGAGCTAGTCTATGGGAAATCCCCCTTGTTTCCGATAGAATTCGAGATCATTACGCTCAGAACAGATTTGGAAGTGGGATTAGACTTATTAGAGGCCCATAAACACCGTTGGAACAACTCAATGAGTTAGATGAGATTTGTTCAATAGCTGTCCAGAGAACCACTGCTATCCAACAACAAAGAACGAAATGGCATGATAAATTTATCAAGAATAAGGTGTTTCATACAGGAGATCGGGCATTGTTATATGACTCCCGGTTCAAAGATTTTAAAGGAAAGCTTCGCACTCGTTGGATGGGACCCTATGAAGTGGATGCTGTATTCGACAATGAAACAGTCAGATTGGTTACAATAGATGAAAATCGTACTTCCTTCCTAGTGAATGGACACCATCTGAAGTTATACCACTGTCCAACTTCTAAAAAGGCCTTCATCAAACATATTTCTGATACATCTAGTTTGATGGTAGAATACTCCCTCTGCCTACTGCAAAAAAAAAAAATTAAAAAAAAATAAAAAATAATAATAATAATAATAATAATTAAAAAAATAAAAAAATAAAAAAATAAATAAATATAATAATAATAATAATAATAAATATATGCTGTTACTACTTACTTGTTTGTCTTTTTGCAGGAATAAGAACCGAATTATGACAAGGAGAAACTGAGAAATTTTTCAAGTAACAGTCGTTGTTGTTACTCCACCGTTGTTACTACATCGATGCTATTACTCCGCCGGTGCTGTTACTCCGTCGTTGATGTTACTGCGTCGGTGTTGTTAATCCGATGTTTCTGTTACTCCATTGGTGTTGTTACTCCGCAGTTGCTGTTACTCCACCGGTGTTGTTACTCCACCGTTGCTATTACTAAGCTGGTGTTGTTACTCCCCCGTTGCTATTACTCCATCGGTGTTGTTACTATGCAGTTGTAGTTACTCTGTCGTTATTGTTACTCTACCAGTGTTGTTACTTAGCCATTGCTGTTACTCCATCGGTGATGTTACTCCGTAGTTGTTGTTACTCTTTCGGTGCTGTTACTCCGTCGACGTTGTTACTTCGTCGTTGCCATTACTCCACTGGTTATTTTTGCTATTACTCCACTGTCAGGTAGGTTGCCAAGTACGCCTTAATTGACTCTTATGGATTTAATTAAAATATTCCAAAGAAGAGACTAGTACGTGCCGCAGATGGTCGCATTTAAGTTGGGGGGGGGGGGGTCCCGTCATAATTAAACGATAGCTTACCTAAAATCGATCATATCACATCATTACCAAATCCAATGCAAACAGAAACCAAAAATTGTGCGATTTTGTAATCATGATTCCTACGCATTGGAATTTGAAATCATACGCTAAGAACTTTACCGATTATTTCCCCAGTACGCTGTATTCAATCACCATAATCATTCACCTATACTACCATACCTTGCCATTATTTGTTGTGTTTTTTGAGGTGTGCCAGCCATTATTACCATTCTTTTACCCTGCGGCCACTATGATAACATTATTGCCATCGTCAGTTGGGTTGTTGTTACTCTCCCCCTACCGGCCAACTGTATCCATCATGTTGATCTAGTTCCTACAACGATGGGTGGGTTGGCTGTGCACCATGAGCCGGAGGGCACGACAATGGTTCGAAACAATCGGGAAGTATGGCAGGTTTTTGAAAATGCAAGGGTGGAACGTCTATTTCGACAAATTGCAAGGGTTTAAAGAGGCGAATGCGGTTGAATTTGCACTCAATTTAGGGGAATGGAGCTCTCGGGTCCGGGGGATAGAAATCCCTATTATAGAAGAAACCATTGCAGAGGTCAGCGGGCTACCCAAGCAGGGGCAGAAATGGTTTTCACAAAGAACAACCATCCCAGAGTTTCCCAAAGCATTCCTGCAAGTCGGAGAAAATGTTATTAAGAAAGGACGGGGTTACGACCGGAATTCATTACCATACCCATGGGGTGAGGTAGTAGGTTTTGTAATGAGATACATAACCTGCGAGGGGAGGTATACCACCGTGTTTAAATATCATTTCAGAATATTGGCTCACCTCTGATTCCCACAGGCGGAAGCCTTCTCATTTAATATGCCTTTCTTCCTGTTAAAGAGTCTCCAGCTGATGGCACACTTTGCTTGGCATTCGCGACAATTGGTGATAGTCATTACCAACCATGGTCTGGTCTGGCTGTTAGTCATGCATGCAATCAGTCGACTTCAAGTCCCATGGGAAACATTTCGAGATTTTACAGAGGAAGAGATAGCAGCTACTAGAGCCACTAGAGAAGAAGAGCCGGAAGCGATGGAGGAAGGAACCGGAGCAGATGATGAATACATAGAACGAGAGGAACCAGAGGAAATGGAGATGGAAACCGAGGGGATGGAATAGAACTAGGAGCGTGAACTAGAGAGGGTAGTGGAGGCTGCTCCACAAGAACCAGCCTCGACCGTAGAACTGATGGAAGAAGAAGTGTTGCAGCAAGGGGCCAATATAGAAAGGGTCACCAACACCACGACCAAGGTTGTCTCTCAAGAACTAGCCTTGACCATGGAGCCAGTGGAGCAAATCAACAACACTGTAATAAGCGAAGAGGGACCACATCAGGCTGAGGTGGAGGAATTCGTTAATATTGCGGCCAAGGGTGTCCCACAAGAACCACCCTCAACCGTAGAACCAATGGAGGAAGATGAACCAGGACGAGAGGGGCCCGAAGCTGAAAGAACCATGGGGCCAACAGAAGGAGAGGCTATGGGTATAATGGATGGAATTGATGTGATGATGCAAGAATCCATTTGTATCAATGCCATGCTGGAAGAAACAGTGTCAGCGTCATATGTTCAAGAACTGTTGGATACAGAAGGTGGTGTTACACAAGAACCACCATCAACCTATCCGACCCTGGAGACTACAGAGGAATTAGATGCTGGTACTGACGCTGTTCTACAAGAACTAGTCTCAACCTCAAAACAGGGGATTGCACAAGAAGGGGTTTCAACCTAGAGTAGAGACACTACAGACAGAGGGAAATAGCCTGAGGCCACAACTGGGGTCGAGATAGATCAGGTAGGAAAATTCTTTCAATTTTCCTCTTACTTCTCCATTCCAAAAGGGGCAAGGGTGTATCACTCTACCCGACACACAGAGGAGGATGTGTCTATTTCGACAAATTTGAAGTTTGATGGGTCGAATAAGGAACTAGCTGCCATAGGTTTGTTGGCCGCAGACCTCCACAGAGACCTTTCCTAGGAACCCAGAATAGAGGAAGAGGCAGGTGTTTTTGAAACGAGGGAACCTGGAAGGGAAAGTTTGGTTGAACCATCGATGGACATCCATCAAGTGAGCCTACCACCTATCGAGATAGCTTCACAGTAGGACGAGGCAGGAGATAGTAAGGAAGTGGTTGCTCCCTAAGAAGAGATACCAAGCAAAGAAGCCCCATCGATTAACCCTGTGGATACTCCCTCGAGTAATCCACCACCTATCGAACCGGTTGCAGTACCAGATGAGGTGGTGGTCAAACAAGAATGGGTAGAATTGTGTGAGCAACGAAGGCTACCTATGAAGTAGAAATATCAGCTGCAATTCAAAGAAACAATGCGGCTCAAAACAGAGGTTAAGAGGCTGAGAAAACAGATGCACCGGTTGAAGAAACAGGTGAAGAAATACAAGCGGTGGGCTAAGAAGCCCAAAACCACGATGGCCAAAGCAGGGACACAGGTAGATGGAGTGGCAAAAGCCTATGTTGCCACTCAGACAAACCCAATAGAATATTTGTTTGAAGGCTATGAGTTTTCTTTGATGGCTGAAGTACAAACCTGGAAATCCACCGCGACATAATATCGGAACAAAGCGGAGAAATCCCAAGAATGAGCATCCATGGCTGTCTTCAAATATGTGAAGCGCATTGATATAATGCAATTAAGGCATGCAAAGCAACAACTCAAGGTGGAGCGGCTGGAAAGGCAAGTGGCAGAGTTGAAAACTGATAAAGAGCAGATGCTCCATTTAGCACAGGAAGTGATGGCATGTCGCCCTCCCGCTTCCAGTTATTCTTTATTTTTGCATGAACACTTTCTTTTTTTCTGTTTGGAAAGTGTCCAAAAAGAAATTAGTCACGATATTGAGGACGGTGTACAGTTCCTCCGGATATTGAGAGCCCATGATGTGCCAACTCAGCATTTGATGTGTGAGATTTACATGCATGGGTATCTCTTGCGTGTTGAGAGAGAATTTAATCCGGTTCCATATGTGGGGGACATTCATTTAAGGGCCCTCACCTCTTACACTTTTAATCAGATAAGCTGGCAGAAGGCTTCTGATACGTTCGAGTCAAATCAGGCCACGAAGCCTTTTATGGTAAGAGGAGAACCCGAGAGATCAGTGACTATGTACAATAAGCACACTACATTTTTAGAAATTATGGGAAATAAGGAACGGATGTTGAGGACACAAAAGTGGTGTATCGATCTCTGTGTCAAACAATTGGTCACGTTTCAAGCAGAGGCCCTGGATAGTTGTCAGAAAAGGTGGATGATGTCACCCACATCTGTCCGGAACAGAGAACCGTTTGGAGCACCAAATTTTGCACGAGCACTTAGCAGGGTGCCAAGATATGTGGCATGCATCCAAACATGTGGGGTCCGGTGGATGGGAATTTGATTTCCGTACCATGTCCTTTGGTTTCCAGCAAAGCACTACACCCCAACATATAATGTACCAAATGATTGGTGGAAGGAAGTTCTTCTCTTAGAGGGGTTTAAGGTTCCAGGAACAGAAATGGTTGAGGAATACGATCTTGCCTGGCTTCATGAAGCACACAGCCTATCCAACCCAGACCTGTGGAGACAACGATCTGCACGAGGGCATGTAGAAGGCTAGTTGGGGGGAGATTTTGTGCACCAAATTGGCCTATTTTTTCCCTGCATTTCCACTCCTCTTTTCATCCCTTTTCTATTCATTCGCATACATTTACTATGTAAAACTATGTGGCAATTCCCCTTTATCATCTCTTGGGATATTTAATTAATGAAGTAGAGTCATGAGGGTTTTATCTATGCAAACCACTAAAACATGTTATGACAGCAGGTTATGGAGTGCAGGTGTTGACCACACGGCATATCGCAGCAGTTCCGCGATCCACAACAGTTGATTGACCACGACAAAACAACATAACTGATTTGCAGTTGTTTTCACCCCGTTTTGGATCATTCCTATTCTTGCTCTCTCGATGCTAGTGCTCTGATTGAATTGATGTATATCTTTAGGCATATAGTTGCTAGGTTTTGGGGAGAGATGTTATTCCCCTTTGTACTGTATAAAAGACGGGTCATTCCTGTATAAACGGTTAATTAGACTCTGCATTTTTTTGTAACAACATTGTTCAGATTAATAAAATACAACCTTTTTGCTGATCTATTTTTTGCTGTGAGTGACGTAGCCCTAATCAGAGAGCTGGGCCCGCTCCTCTGATCAGGTGCTGCGTGTTTCCTTGTTATGTGTGTATTGTGTATTGTTGTGTTTATTTCTTGATTGCCGTTGCATATTCTTTAGATCACTGTGAATACCTTTTTAAATTCTGCAGTTGAATTTCTATTTATGTTTCATCAATGCTTTGATTTGGTAATCACGAACCTTTGGTTGATGACAGATTGTAACCTTGCCCCTGCATATACCTTGCGTGTTGCCTTGAAAAGAATACACACCCGGATTAATACATTAATGAAGGAAAAGGTGTGAATAAATTGTTTATACCCGGACACCAACATTTTGGTGTCATTGACACCAACATTGTTCATCATTAATTAATAAAATACTAATTTAGTAGTTTTAGATTGATTTTATGTGTTTATTATCAATCACCATAAATTAATTAGTATGATTTTGCGACTAAATTTTAAGAAAATGTCATACAATGTGCATGCTTATCTAATATGATAACATAAATTTACATATGTTAATTACAAGACTAAATAATATCAAGTGCAAATAAAAATAATTACAACCATATAAATTTTATTATATAAAATATCAAGTATTACAATATGAGTTTCCAACTTAATATGCGTTGGGCTACAATTTACACATGAAATATTGTTTCATCATTTCAAAACATTATCACTGTGTTTCCAAAGAATTGCAACTGAATTCACCAACTTTGAAGGCTTGACCATCAGTCTCTATGTGTGTGTCTTATGTAAGATATTGGCTCTAAGGGTATCACTAGACAGATTCTCTTCTCTCTCTCGTCTTGCATTTGTCGCTCCATTGTTATTGTTCTCCTATTTCTTGAATTTTTGCTTCTTACCATCAATATTGAGTTCCTCTCCTGAAAATGAAAGGAGATACAATGCAGAGTATAAGACATGAAAGACAATGAATACTTGAATATAAAATAAAGCAGACTATAAAATATTTATATGACATATGCCTCAACATTCTTTAGTGGCCACTATGTGGCTATATGACCTGTATAAACAAAGCAAATAAAATGTCACCATAGAAAATGGAATTTGAGGGGGATTCATCCTTCATGCTAGGACTTTTTGTGTGTGCACACATCATATTGCTCACTTCTAATTGTATAAAAAACAAAGAGTATGCACAATGACATGTAGTGACATGTGGGTGTCTATTTGACTCAATGATATGCTTGATTTTTTAACCCATTCCAATCCTACCATAATTAAATTAAGAGAGACAAGGACACAAGAAGGACTATCAATAAATGAAATTAGAGACTTTAGAATGCAACTCAATTGTACTTGAATGTAACGATAAGTATTTGCAACTTCCTGGTCACCGATGAGCATCAAATCACACTGTGAAAAATTCCTTGCATTATGATAATTTGGTTGCACCTGCACTAATCCTATGTAGTAATCCCTTGACTTGCCTATAGATGTAATTTTAGAAACAATCCTACTCCTGCAATACTTCCCTTTATGGATCATATTTGTCCCCCCCTATTGATAGTTATTTTTCAAGGCAACAGAATATAACTCTCCAATTGCATCATCGCCTTTCAAAACAATGCTTGAGTATTTCCAGGTGATTGTTGAACCAGTCTCTACTCAGGTCCATGAAATCCTTGATTTGTCTCCATTGCACAAACCTCTTTTCCTAATAAAATTATAAATCTCACATCTGCATTCCTCGTCCCTGACATACCAATTCTTTACAATGGAATACTTTATCATGGCTCCCTTAGTGCAATAGAGATCCACTACTGTGGCATGGAGATGATTGGTGTCATAAAATGGTATAGTTCATCCTTCAATATATGTCACAGAACTCCTCTCACTTCACAGAACTCCTCTCATCTACAAAATTGTGAGTCCTCTCAAATGCCTAGTCTCCATCTCATTCATCCTTAAATAACTGGATATTTCCATGGGTGACAAAGTGTGATTGGAGATTTAATAGAAGTAGCTATCACTAAAAAAATAAAAATATGATGCAGCATAATAGTTATCAGCAGGAGCAACAACCCTGCCAAGCTACTTCCTAACTAGATAAAGATACTCTTGAATTACCTCTTAAAATGAACAAAATATAACCGCAACTACCTATAGAGTCTACCTATGCATGGTAGCAATGAAAACACTGTCGAAAACAACATCTACAACAACGTTGCTCAATCTCTTCTTCTAGTCAAGGGCATGCCCAACTTTTGAAAAGTATCAAGCAGGTCAGGGTCCACCTTGTCCACGCTCCTATTCTTCTTCTACTCTCTATGTTTAGGTTCAGAATAATACCAAAGGTCTTCGAAATTGATGGGTGGGTAAAAGTTATCAAACCATTGAGTTCTTCCATTTTTAATCATTGTCTATAAGAATTGAATCTAAATTGCAAAAGTCGTTCAGGTTCCTTCTTTATAACTGAAATTAACCTAAGCTTTAGAGAGTTGTAAGGTTTAATGGATCTAAGTATATTATATTTAAAATATAGTAACATGGTTTAAAAATGTAGTCATTGAGATCATAATCTAAGGATGAAATAGAAAAGATTTTATGTTTATGATTACAAGAAATTTTAATTTGATGTAACAAATTTTGAGGAAGGTCTAGCATTTGCATCCTACCAGAAAATTTTCTTGCATCACTTGAGCCCTTTTAATTTGGGCATGGTAGAGTCCATTACACAAACAATCAACCACTAAAAAAAGGTGAAAAGAAAAAATAAAATTTCATGCATTCTGACCCTAGAAAATTTAGGGAGGATCAAATTGATCTGTACAATAAGGACATGCAAAATGCTTACTTTTCCATTGTCTTTTGATGAATTGTTGGCCGCAATCAAGATATTATCATAATCATTAAACCCTTTGTACAATAAGGACATGAAAAATGCTTACTTGTGCATTGTCTTTTAATGAATTGTTGGCCGCAATCAAGATCTGCATCATAATCATTAAACTCTCAACTCTAGATAAAATTTATGATTTGATCATATAAACCCTCAAAATTATTTACCCATAAGAACAAAAATCCCATTTAGTAAAAAGGAAGAATGAGTCCAAATTCATACCCATGTACAAATTACAAAAATATCATAATCATTAAACCCTCAACTCTAGATAAAATTTATGCTTTGATCATATAAACCCTCGAAATTATTTACCCACAAGAATAAAAATCCTCTTTAGTAAAAAGGAAGAACAGAGTCCAAATTCATACCCATGTACAAATTACCAAAATAGCATAATCATTAAACCTTCAACTCTAGATAAAATTTATGCTTTGATCATATAAACCCTCGATTCCAAATTCATACCTATGTACAAATTACCAAAATATCTACCCCCAATGACCTTGCGCTTATCAAAATCATTAAACCCTCAACTCTAGATAAAATTTATGCTTTGATCATATAAATCCTCGAAATTGTTTACCCATATAAACAAAAATCCTCTTTAGTAAAAAGGAAGAACAGAGTCCAAATTCATACCCATGTACAAATTACCAAAATATCATAATCATTAAACCCTCAACTCTATACCGATGTACAAATTACCAAAATATCATAATCATTAAACCCTAAACTCTAGATAAAATTTATACTTTGATCATATAAACCCTCCAAATTATTTACCCATAAGAACAAAAATCCTCTTTAGTAAAAAGGAAGAACATGGTCCAAATTCATACCCATGTACAAATTACCAAAATATCATAATCAATAAACCCTCAATTCTATACCCATGTACATATTACCAAAATATCATAATCATTAAACCCTCAACTATAGATAAAATTTATACTTTGATCATATAAACCCTCGAAATTATTTACCCATAAGAACAAAAATCCTCTTTAGTAAAAGGGAAGAACAGAGTCCAAATTCATACCCATGTACAAATTACCAAAATATCATAATCATTAAACCCTCAACTCTATACTTTGATCATATAAAGCCTCCAAATTATTTACCCATAAGAAAAAAATCCTCTTTAGCAAAACGGAAGAACAGAGTCCAAATTCATACCCATGTACAAATTACCAAAATATCCATGCCCAATGACCTTGCCCTTATCAAAATCATTAAACCCTCAACTCTAGATAAAATTTATGCTTTGATCATATAAACCCTTGAAATTATTTACCCATACAAACAAAAATCCTCTTTAGTAAAAAGGAAGAACAGAGTCCAAATTCATACCCATGTACAAATTACCAAAATATCCACGCCCAGTGACCTTGCCCTTCCTCCATCTAATCGTTGATGCTCTCCTAAGGTGTTTCCCATGCAAACTCCATATAGACAAGTCAGAGAAAAATACAGTGCTACAATGTGATGTTGTAATATGTGAATATTTTATTTGAACCCACCGCTATACTGGAAATGAAAAAGAAAAATATTTACAATAGAAAAAAAAAGAAATATTTATAATATAAAATAAAATATATAAATTGTAAGTGAGTTAAATGATTTATTTTTAATAAGAATTTGCTATTTTTGCGTAAGATGCTAAATTAAAAAGAAGTGATTTTCACCGAAGATTCTTCAAAAAAGAAAAAGAAGTTAAAAATGATATTGGGATGAGTGTAAACATTTTAATATGACCTCAATTAATAATAAAAAGTTAAATTACTAAAAATAATAAAATTTAATTTGTTATATTTTGATTTTTTATTAACTTGTAAATAGGCTTTGTTACAATACCATGAGCCAATACCATGGCTTATCAATACTACAAGTCCAAAAACATAACTTATTTCACAACCAAAATATTTTACAACAATATGACAAGATTCTTAACCGTGGATATTCACCCCCACATTACGGTATAACTTGTAAAAAATAGCTTTTGTTACAATACCATGGGTCAATACCATAGATTATCACTACAACATGCCAAAAAAACATAAATTATTTCACAATCTAATATTTTATAATAATATGACAAGATTGTTAACCATGGATATTCACCCTCACTTTACCATGGATATTAACTTGTAAATATGTAACTTATTTCATAGTAAAAATATTTTATTTTAATCTAATTTTACAACATTTTTTTAATTGAATCTAAAAGGAAAATGTTTCAATTTGAGATATATCTAAACCCTCTATCCTCACGACTACTAAAAATCTTATTTCATAGTAAAAATATTTTATTTTAATCTAATTTTACAACATTTTTTTAATTGAATCTAAAAGGGAAAATGTTTCAATTTGAGATATATCTAAACCCTCTATCCTCACGACTACTAAAAATATTCTCATAGAAATTAAATTAAGGTTTTAATAAAATTAAGCTAAGATGGATCTATGCTGGTTCTTTATATATATATCAACATAGATCCATCTTACGCAAGGATCCAAGGTATAAGAGCAAGCACATTGACTAATTATAATAGATTAAATATAGTGCATGTTTTTTTAAGTTTTTCATTATTTTATTTTCTTTGACATGATTGATCCAGAATAAAGGTTTAATATTTTACAACCAATACCATGGGCCAATTCCATGGCTTATCAATACTACAAGTCTAAAAACCATAACTTATTTGACAACTAAAATATTTTACAACAATATGACAAAATTCTTAACCGGACCCATAGATATTATTAACTTGTAAAAAATAGTCTTTGTCACAATGCCATGGGTCAATACCATGGATTATCAATACCACATGCCCAAAAAAACATAAATTATTTCACAATCAAAATATTTTATAACATACCACATGCCCAAAAAACATAAATTATTTCACAATCAAAATATTTTATAACAATACCACATTCCCAAAAAACATAAATTATTTCACAATCAAATATTTTATAACAATATGACAAGATTGTTAATCATGGATATTCACCCTCACTTTATCATGGATATTAACTTGTAAATCCACTTTGTTACAATACCATGGGCCAATACCATGGCTTATCAATACCACATGCCAAAAAACCATAACTTATTTCATAGTAAAAATATTTTATTTTAATTTAATTTTACAACATTTTTTAATTGAATCTAAAACGGAAAATGTTACAATTTATCCTCACGACTACTAAAAATATTCCCATAGAAATTAAAATAAGGTTTTAATAAAATTAATCTAAGATGGATCTATGCCTGTTCTTTATATATATATAAAGAACGCCGGTTCTTTATATATATATAAAGAACCGGCATTGATCCATCATAGCTAAGGATCCAAGGGATGAGAGCAAGCAAATTGACTAATTATAATAGATTAAATATAGTGCATGATTTTTTAAAGTTTTTCATTATTTTATTTTCTTTGACATGATTGATCCAAAATATAGGTTTAATATTTTACAACCAATTAAGTTTTTTTAATTTAGATAATTTCTTAAACACAATACAATGTGATCAAATTTAATAGAGAGTTGGGGAGCAGGTGGAGAGAGGGAGCGAGACGATGAAAAAATTGGAGGATAGAGAGAGAGAAAGAGAGAGTGATGGGGGGAAGAGAGAGTGAGGTGGGAGAGAGGGAGTGAGAGGAAGGAAGAGAGGGAGAGGGGTGGAGTTGGAGTGGGAAAGAGAGGGAGGAAAGAACAAAGACATAGAGAGATAAAGGTGGAGAGAGAGTGGAGTGAGAAGGGAGAGATGGAGAGAGAGTGAGGGAGAGAGGAGAGGAGGGAAGAGAAAGAAGAGGAGAGGATAGAGATAGGGAGAGAAGGGGAAGGGAGAGAGATGGAGACATAGAGATGGAGAAGGACAGGGAGGGGGGGAGATAGTGATAGAGTTGGATGGAAGAGAGAGAGAGAGAGAGAGAGAGAGAGAGAGATTTGGGGAGAAAGATAGAGGGAGGTGGGAGATAAGGGATAGAGAGGAAGGAAGATAGAGATGAGGAGAGAGAGAGATTTGGGGGAAAGATAGAGGGAGGTGGGAGATAAGGGATAGAGAGGAAGGGAGATAGAGATGAGGAGAGAGAGATGGAATTGGAGGGGGTAGGAGAGGGAGGGAACAAGAAAAACGAGAAAGGTGGAGAGAGAGGGGGGTGATAAGGGAGTCATGGAGAGAGAGTGAGGAAGAGAGGAGAGCGGGAGGGAATAGAGAGAAGGATATAGATAGAGAGGGAGAGAAGGGGAAGAGAGAGATAGACAGATAAGGGGAAGAGAGGGAGAGAGAGTGTGTGTATTTTCGGGGGTGATATAGAGAGAGGGAATAACAAAGGGACACAAATACAAATATAGATATTATATAGTATTATATAACCAACCTAGATCCATATTAACCCTATAACTATCAAGTTCCAAGAGGGATCCAATCTCTCGAGATGAAAACATTTCCTCAAGTTTTGCACTAGAAAAAAAAGTTTGCACCTCGAGAGATTGGACCCCTCTCAACACTCAATAGATCTGGGGTTAAGATGGATGTAGGTTGGTTAATATGAAATTAAAGCAGTTTTTATTTGATATTATAGTCTTAAAAATTAAAATTTCCCTTTAAATTAATTTCAAATTAGAATTAGACCCAATTAGATTCAATGAATAGATTTTTAAAAAATACATAAAATAATTTTGTTTATTAAAAAATATATTTTTAAAATTACAAATTATTAGAGATACATAGTGCAAAGTTGGATCACCTATACACCATGTGAGGATGAATAAGTGTTTGAGGAAGGATAACCTTTCAACCAATATCTAACAACCTTTCAATCCCCTATCACTTGTAAGTTTAGATTGCTTGACACAATTAAGATGACTAACATAAAAAACTAATTCATATTATTGCAGTACTTGTTAGGTAGTTGTATTTTATCGTTCTTAGACTAAATTATTCATTCATGTTAGTCATTTTTAGTTGTATTACTTATTATATAGTCACACATTTTAACCCACAACTAAATTAGTGATTTATGTTAGTCGTTTTTAGTTCGGTCACTTAAGATTGCTCATATTTGGTAGTATTTCACTTGGAAAAGCTGCGGTGACTAACATTTTTAGTCACCTAGTCACTAATTGCTCATTTTCTACTAGTGGCTCCTCCCACTCCGTTCCAACCCGACGATGAAACTTTGTGTACATATTGTAACCTCTAGGTATTCCCAACCTTCGGTTGCTGCTCTTTTATACCATGAAAACCTTTGGGTAATCCCCTTTAGGTATTACCTCCCGGATGACGCAATCTCGCTCCCTCTCTACCTAGTTGCTTAGACTTGGGGTCCAGAAAAATCCTTCTGGGCTATTTTTTATGGGATGACGTGTCTCGACCCTTACCTTCCTAGTCACGTAGACTTGGGTTTCAAGTAACCCTGTCAGGGTTAATTCACTGGGCCGACCCACAATGCTAAGTGAGCCCGCTATTATTAGCCTGACTCTATGGGGAAAGACCTTTATGAAGCCCACTAGGATGGAACCTCTATGCGGGACCCATGACTCCACATAAGGTTGGTCCTTTATCATCCGCTCTTTCTTGTTATTTTCCCCTTTGACCCTTCTAGCCTCAAGCCTCCAACTTGGTTTTGTCACTTGACAGCTCCGTTTCTCGACACTGTCAGTTAACGGGCTTCTATCAAGATTTTTAAAAGAACAAGTGCTTGACCAATTCTCCTCCACACTTCCTCTTTTGCATTAAATGAAATTATCCTTCTCATGGTTTTGATTCTCATATTCTCTATTTATTATTGCCTCACATCATAAAATCGACGATAATAATTCCATTGTAAACAGTCTATGCACTTGGTGCTTATCCTTTAAGGCTTTCAAATGAAAAATCGTTGTTGTGTCTGCTACACATGGGAAAGGCCTATTTCTCCTGAGTCTTACCCACGAATTCAATGCAGATGTTTTGTGGTTCTATAAGCTTCTATTCCTTCTAAGCTTACGAAGTATTTTCCTACCTCAAATTCACTCTCAATCCAAAAGTACAAATCCTCCTCTAAGTGTTATATCTCTCAGTTTATACACACACAACATAGTCACTTGGCTTGTCAATTAAAAAGCACATAAAAAATCGAGACAAAAGTCTCCAGACAGAAATCATACGATGTTTGGCTCCGTGAAATATATATTTACAACGAATCTCAAAGGCCCTATTGGCCAAATTTACAATATAGGCTCACTTTGGCCTCGAGCCAATTCTCGACTTCTTACAAGCCTCTCACTTGCCTCTAGACACAATCCTTCCTACCTTTCCGCTCATCATTTACATATAAAATTTGCATACAATGAGGATTGAAACCAATTCAGTTTCATATCCAAAAATCTATCAAATCGCTTTAATTTAGAGCTGCATAAATCTAAATAATCCTTGTTTCTCTAACTCATTCAATATTCTCTCTAACTCTCAATCTATTCTAGAAATATCTCTTAACGAGAAGATTTCATTACAATATTCCTTGCATTCATAGAATTATAATAAGAACATAAGTTTATACATTAAAATAAATAATGAAATTAATCTTAGGTAACCAACTCCCTTGGTTAATGAATAGACCCCTATCTTGGTCAAAATGAATTTTGACTTGGAAGTAAGATGCTCCTACATCATACTCCCAAGGTTCAAAATATTCATGATCTCCTTCCTGACCATGAGATGATGAAGAATGTTTGACTGGGTCCCAAATCTTATTTTGTAGCGGGTCCATTTCTTTGTCATGTTGTTAGTGATTCATGGTTTTCTTTTTCATTCTTCCTGGCTTCCAAGCTTTGTGCTACAACTCTCCCTTATCCTTGTTAATGCAAGCTTGTTCTGTCCTCATCAACAAATTTCTACCATCTCTTTTCTTTTTTGCAACATGCTTCTTCTGAGACACCTTAACCATTAGCTTTCTTATTTCCTCAATATTTGCATCCAACTTGTCTTCTAGCTAACTGAATTCACTACGCCTTTTCTGAAACCTATTATTGTTGTCTTCCATGATCACATCAGGATACAAGTTAATCAGAACTATTCTCATCAACAAGCCTCTGTCATCTTCCTTCCTTTTTGTAAGATGACTCTTTTGGGACACTTCCACCATTAGTCTTCTGAACTCTTAAATTTCCATTTCTAGCTTGCCTTCTTGCTGGAAAAAACCATCCATCCTTTATTGAAAATGACTGCTATCCTTCATGAATTTACTAGGATACCACTTGTCTCCTATCATTTTCTGTGTTTTGTACTATAAGTCACCCTCTTTACTGCCACTTTGCTGCTACATTTTCTTCATTGAAACCTCATCCTCATCCTCTATGACATTGTTGCAGTCCACCATCATTTCATTTCTTCACAATTAGTCTTTGCATTGTCCAACCAATCCTCTAAAAAATTTAATTCTATTACCAACAAACTCATGTCCATGCCTTTGCCAACTTGCATGGGTTTCTCCAATGGTTCCTATACTTCTTTGTTTTCAAACCAACTCTTTGGTTCTTGTAAATATTCATCACCTGCAAGCACAAAACACTTGCTAGTTTAAAAAACATGAGAGATTGAGGTGTCTTTTGTGGTTTCCAACATTCTTTCCTCATGCGACATTGACTCCTTAATCTCCATGGCAATGTACACATAACTTTCAGATTGTTCAACTTGCACAATAGTCCTCAATGATTGTTCCTCTTCTCTATACAAAACACAACCAATGCTCTACCCCTTATCTGCAACAATTCTTGCATTCAAAAACAAATCATTAATTTTAAAAGCATAAGGCTCCTTAGCCTCATTTGATGCTTCTTGCACCATTTATTCAAGCTGATCTTCATTCTTCTTAGCTAGCCTCTCATCAACATCTTCTTGAGCACTTTCTCCAAGAATTGGTCCTTGTTCTGGTGCACAAATAATATCCTCAACAATTAGACTTTGTTGTTCCTTCATTTCTCTTTCCAAATGACCATTTAATATTTGTTCAAACTCCTTGAGTTTCTCCATTAACTGAGTATTTAATATTTGCCTCAATTTCACTTGCAATAAATTTCACTTTACCTTCTTCCGAAGAATCCTTTTTTAACCATGGTCTTCTTCATCTTATTGTAATATTCCTCTAAAAAATTCTAACTATAATTTAATTTTAGCCATTTCCTTCTCTCTTTTCGCTTCACTCATTCTCTTCTTTGCAACTATCTCCTTAATCTTGCCTTGGTATTTGTGATTTCCTTTTGAACCCATCACATGGTTATCTGTAGGCATTTGTACCTTCTTATATTTTCTATGAACTTCCCTTGTTCACTTGTGAGCTGTAACCAAGCCTTTCTTCATTATTTATTTTAGTAATCCCTTCTACCAATAACTCACTAAGCTTCCTCTAAGCTCAGTCTTTTGGTATTACTAGTTCCACCTCTGGAACTTCCTCTTGGAAATTCTACCCAAATTCATTGTGGAATTGCCTCTATCTCTTCCTCTCTGACAACTTCTACCCAAATGCTACTTGTTGGAAGTCACCCTTCTTCTTTTGGTTCTCTACAGTAGGACCTCTTCTCCTCTTTCGTTCATAGCACGTCTGCTCCTCAACTTTCCCAACTCTCTGGCTATTGAAATTTCCTTGCTCACTTCTTCAGAGACTCTGTTGTCCTCACCACCTCCTATCTTCAATAATTCATCTTACTGATGGGTTCTCTCACACTTCCTCTAACCTTCGAGAGCTTTCCTACTCCCTTCTTTTCTTTACAAATTTTCTGGCTATCCTTCTGCATGTAATCTTCTGTGTATACTTCCTCAAAATAAGATCATTTCTCCTACCATGTACAGGAAAATTAATCTCCTATTGAATTTAAATAATAAAAAAATCTACATTTAAAGATAATCATGGTTCTTAAAACAATGTTCAAACCTATCTTCATGCTTGTTGCTTCTCCAAGAGCTTTTGCATTCTTTTGGTTCCTTACTGCTTCTATAGCAGTCTTGGAACTCCATTGACTCTACACCGCTCTATCATAATGCAAGCTTCTTCTATCTAACATCTCTCCTTATTTTATTAAAATAAAGCTTCTCTCAAACTTCAACTTAATGTAAAATGCACACAAAACAAACTACAATATAATCTTACTCTATATGTGTTAGCTTCACCTCCATCATTGCAGTTCTTCAATATCCTTAACTTAGTTTGTTCTACTTTAGCATCCTCTAAAATTTTGAGCACTCCTCTTTTAAGCTTTACCCCGTGGTCTTCAAATTTCAAACACAAATACAAATTACAGAATAAACAAATTTACCTTTTTTCCTAGATCTCTGCTTAGTCTAATCGAGCATCCTTTATTATTTATTCTGCCTTTAGATTTGGTTTGTTGTCTTTTAATGTTCTTTTTCATAGTTTTGAATGCTTTGATACCACTAGATGCAAACTTGGCCTTGTATCCGAGTGTAGGTTCACTTAGAACCCACATGACCTAGTCCTCTATCTCATAAAGCACTTAACAAAATCACTGAGTCCAAGTTGTCGTTATAGCCCCAGAGTAAAATATCTTCACAATAGCCCTTGAATCCAAGCACTATAACCTAGTGCTATACAGTAAGAGTTGTGCTAAATTCACAATGGGAAAATAAAATAGTGGTGAATTAAAAATAGTGCCTACGTGTCGTGCTGTTTAAAGCCCAACGTAAAGCTTTGGGTGCTCCAATACCGGGATAGGCATCGACCGGGTGGGCTCCACCTGCTCTGTTCCATCCCGACGACGAAAATTTTTGTATATTGTAACCTTCGGGTATTCCCAACCTCTGGTCACTGCTCTTTTAGAACACAAAAGCCTTTGGGCACTCCCCTCTGGGTATTACCTCTGGAATGATGCAATCTCACTCCCTCTCTTCCCGATCCCTTAGACTTGGGTATAGAAAAAACTTTCTAGGCTATTATTTCTAGAATGACGTGTCCTGACCCTTAACTTCCCTATCGCGTAGACTTGGGTTTCAAGTAACCCTACCATGGGTTGATTAACTGAGAGAATCTACAATGCCATGTGTGCCCACTATTGTTAGCCTGAATCAATGAGGAAAATAATTTATGAAGCCTGTCGAGATGGAACCTCTGGGAAGGACCCATGACTCCACATAAGCCTAGTCCTTTATCGCCCATCCTTTCTCATTATGTGCCCCTTTGACCCTTCTGACCTCAAGCCTCCGACCTTTCTTCATCACTTAACAGCTTTTTTTACCGATGCTATCATTTAATGGGCTTCTATTGAACTTTTTAAAAGACTAAGTGCTTGACCAATTCTCCTCCTCTACGCTTCCACTCTTCCATAAAATGAAATCCTCCTTCTCGTGGTTTCGATGCTGATATTCTCTAATTATTATTTCGTAGTACCATAAAATTGACGATAATAATTCCACTCTAAATAGTATGTGCACTCAACGCTTATCCTTCAAGGCTTTCATATGGAAAAGCATTGTCGTGTTCCTGTTGCACATGGGAAACACTTATTTTCACGAGTTTTCCCCATGAATTCAATGTGGATTCTCGATGGATCTATAGGTTTCTATTCCTCATGAGCTTATGAAGTATTGTTCTGCTTCGAATGCCCTCTAAATACAAAAGTACAAATCCTCCTCTAAGTGTTTTCTCTCTCATTTTATACACACAACATAGTCACTCAACTTTTCAAGTAAAATTACGCATCAAAAATCGAGACTGAAGTCTACAGACATAACTCATACAATGTCTAGTTCCATGAAATATATATTTATAATGAATCTCAAAGGCCCTATTAGCGAGATTTACAATATAGGCCCACTCTGACCTCAAGTTAGTTATCGGCTTCTTGCAAGCCTCTCACTTGCCTCTATACACACTCCTTCCTACCTCATCGCTCATAATTTACATAGAACATTTGTATACAATAAGGATTGAAACCAATTTGGTTTAGATCCAAAAATCTATCAAATATCTCTAATTTAGAGCTCCATAAATCTAACTAATCCTTGTTTCTCTAAGTCATCCAATATGCTCTCTAACTATCACTCGATTCTCGAAACCTCTCTTAACGAGAAGATTTCATTACAATATTACTCACATTCATAGAATTATCACAAGAAAATAGATGTATACATTAAAATAGACCCTTGGTAAATGAATAGACCCCTATCTTAGTCAAAATGAATTTTGACTTGGAAGTAAGCTGCTCCTGCATCACCTATGCTCATGTTGATGTTGGTGGCTCCATTGGTGATAATGCTTGCTCAAAAATTAGCTTTCAAATTGAAATTAATGGTAGGAGAGGGAGTGTCATGCCCCTACAGCTGCGGTAGTCTTTCAACCGCTTATAGTGAGGTGCGGCACCACCGAACACTTTATTTTCACCAATACTTATGTTCGTGGACTACGCCTAACATTCCACTTACTCCTACTTAGTTTGTGTTTCGCAACCAAGTATTATTAATGTGTTCCTTTATACCAATGAATACCCATACACATTCATTATCAACAACATTATACAAGAGAAATGCACAACAGTATAAAGGGAGGGGCAACTCCCTGCAATATGAGTCTACCCGAATCAATATATTATACAATCTTCACTTTTACAATGTACAAGTTAAATCTTGGGAAACCCCAAATTTACACTTAGTCAATTTTCACAACTTCAGCAAACTCGGTTTCCCAGCTCGTCAACACCTCCGCATGGTCGCCGCATGACTTTCCAACCCTTCGTTCACCTCATCACACAATCGTGTTGTCTGCCCAACTCAGGCATGCCTCCAAGTCACCACCCATGGGCGCCTCCACTCGAGACACACTTCTGTTCACAACCCAACACACCAACAAGTCTTCGTGCACACTTGCACGATGGGCGAGTGTTCACCTGAGTCGCTAAGACACCCACGCCAAGTCTTCGCACAAACGGGCGCTCCTCTGTTTCACCTTCCGGCGCCTTCGCACAAACCGGGCGGCACACCCGTGCACGCCTCAACCAACCACTGGGCGCACCTTCGCCCACACCTTCGCCCAACACCAAGTGCGACTTCTTCCACCGTGCGCTCACCCAAGAATGGCACATGAGATGTGCGCCTTCACTTCTTGTACTGCGCACTAGAATCTGCGCACTTCCTTCCTTGTGCGAAGATGACAAGTGATGATCGAATGTTTCCAAGTGCTCCAACGCACTACAATATATACTCATCGTAAGTGGGGGTGGTGGCTTGCCCAGCCGACCACCCAACGCTATGTGCACACCCTCCAAATGCCCAGAACACCGTCGGCTTCCCTTCCCATCGTAGGTCGGCCGCACGCACATGTTCAACGCTCCAAGGTGCATATAACTCCATCGCATTTCCATTATTTCGCATATGTTATCGTCGCAAGTTTGTCGCAAGTCTGTCGCATGCCCATCGCACAACCGCAGCTCGCCTCAACCGCACGCGCGCCCGGCTCGCCTGTCGCCCAAACGCGTCGCACGCCCGGGTGGAACCTCAGGACGTTACATCCTCCTCCACCTGAAATCGTTGTCGTCCTCGACAACATATCATCCTGGTAGCCATCCACCAAGATCATCAAATATCCATGATGTCAACTCCTCCACATACTGCAAACATCCCTACAACATATGTAGAACCACCGTCTCCATCATGTCTCGTCCCAGCAACCATCTGTCGCCAAGATCACCATACCAAGGTGTACACCTCATCGGTATGTTATACATCAGAAATCATCTCAATCCATGATCATCGATCACCCTGTCACAATCTCCACATGCTGCTCCCCACTGTGGAAGGCTGATCCTCCCATCTCAAGCTACATGTTTCCTGCAACATCTCATGTCGACCACATCATGTGTCATCATGTGAACTGCTGCCATGATACTCCAACATAATGCTAACACATCTTTGTACATGCCGGCCCCCATGTCTGAACTAGTCGGGTAGCTAATCCAACTGTCAGACTCAAGCCATGAGAATGCACATCCTGATGCCACCAACAGTTGTTTCTCAAAACATCCCGTCACATCCTCAACTCGATCAAGAATCCATCTCCATACAAGTGTAAGCCATGCTCAGGTCCATGAAGTAGTCCTCATCTCATCTGCAACATGTTGTCCATGATATTTGGTGTCAATGTGTTACATGAAATCAACCACATCTATCCCAACATCATCCATGTGTGTATCTCCTCCATATGAAGAGATCATCTCATCAATCTCCAACTCTCGATGTGCCACATCTAGGTCCATGAAGCAACCTCCATCATATCTACAATGTGCCATCCTTCAAGTCTGCCACAGAAGCAAGTATACACTTGTCTCATCTATCCATGTGCTGCCCATGATCATAGATCAATCAGCTCCCATGTGTCAAAAGTAGTTGAGTCTCAGCTCAACCCATGCCCAAGTGTAGTCACCAAAGCATCCTCATCATTGTAACTCCATCACTCCAAAGTGTCTCATATCGATCCTCCACATCAAGTCACTCTTCCAAGCCACACCCATGCATGTACTCGGAAGTATGCACTTGCATCAAAGTCTCTGACCTCAGCTCCTCAATGCATTAGATCCTCCAAGTCCACCATATATGAAGTCCCTCTAGAAGTCACAAAAATCTCATGTCATCATGAGCTCCATGAGTCATCTCCAACCAACATCCTAGCAAGCATACAAGTCTCGGCCCAAAGGTCTCTGCAAGATGCCTCAGCTCTCCATGTAGTAGGAATGCTCCATAGTCTGCTCACAATCCCATCCAAGTCCATGGCCTTGTTGTACAAGAGTGCACAACTTCTCCATCATCTCATAAGTAATAAGTTTCCATGTCTTCAACCTGATGTCCATGACTAAGTTGCCCATGTATTCCAACCAAGTAGACCCATCACAACAATCGGTCATCCTCATCCAAGTCTGCATATTCAGTCTAGTGAACTCGGTCACCCAACCATATCATCATCATCATGAGTCCCTTTCATCATATCTCCCCCCACTGAAGGTTCCACCAAGACTTGCTCTTGGTCTCGGCCATGAGAAGTCCACCCAAGCATCATCGTACCTCAAGAGTGTTCCCTCCAATCTGTCCATGATTCATGCCGGGCACTTAGCCAATTCTCCATGTGGCTAAAGCATGACCCATCCTTCATAACGATCATCATGTTCCTCCCTTGTCACGGGCCTTTGTACCTTCTACCATAAGGTCACAAAAAACCCCAACAAGTCCTGCAACAGTCAACAATCCTTGCTTCTCCATACAAGGTCTCATCATAGTCATCCATGGTAAGATCCTCCCCTGCATCGGCAAACTGGCTTTGCCCTTCCCTACATACGGTCCATCTACCAAATTCTCAAGTGAAACACAAGTATCAATACTTACTTCATCATCATGAGGCTTCTCCATATGAGTATCCTCATCCATCCATGTCTGAAAACTGCACGATCCTGGTCCAACTTGATCAATCTCAAGTTCATCTTCCATCGTTGTCACATCTGTAACATCCTCAATCATCACGGCTTCCTCTTTCTGGTTAGCACAATTTGCAACTTCATCCTGCTCCATTGTCCAACCAAGTTGAAGAAGTTCGTCTTCAACATTCTTTTCCAAGACTTCAAGTTCCTTTCAAATCCGGGGATTCTCTTCTTTCATCCGCTTCAACCTGTATAAGGTAAGCAAGATCTTTCCTTCGCATTCTTCCAAACCTACCATGCCTTGTCGTTCAGCTTGGCCCAAGCACTAAGCTTCACCTCTGCTAAACCATGCACCTGAATCACCCTGATATTCCATGTAGAAATTTTGAATAATATGACACATATTCACAGAGATTATCCTGATTATACACTTATAAGCGGAACATGCATAATACATAACCTCCTCTACATTGATCATCAATTTACAGAAGCAGAAACATTCACAGGCGTACATAGAAGCATCAATCACACATATCAACACAGTATTTTCCTGGGGAAAGCATCTCGCTAAAAACCCCAACTATCTATATATCATAGTGATTGAATCATGTAACAATACATAGTACAATACTCCTCACAAGTACTCAGTACTATCTCCACATGCTACACACAATACAACTCAGATCTGATCTCCAAATCTCCCCCACTGCTTGCCTGCCTCCACAGCTCAATACCTGCTCAAGAATTGATGAGAATGGTTTACCAAACTCGTATTTGACCTGCAAATAATCACTCACACTGTGTTGGACGTGAGCACAGGCTACAATTCTTGGTATTGACCAATCCATTGGCATACTCAATCCCTCTGATTGTGCAAATCATCATGCACAGCTATAGTCACAACTGATAGCAATCTGATCCTCTAACACCTGTCCCTGCTGAACTAAACATGCACTGACATGCAACTGAGTTAACTGATGTATTCTATAGTTGCATTATGTGTTAATAACTTGTGAATTAATTAATAACTAATTCTCCTAACTCATCTCTAGTCTATTGATCAGTTAGACTAAATACAACTAGTTTAACAAAGTTAAACTGAACACAACTCCATCAACTGCACCTCCAGTCCACTAAACTCAACTCACTTGAGTTCTAACTGAAGTCCTGCATGCAAATATTAGTCATCCCATAGGTAACCACGTATTTCCTTCTAGGATCTGCATGTACCACATCCGTAGCTCATCCTGAAGTTCTCCAAGAGAATAAGATCAAGTTTATAGTCCAAATATTATTATGAGACAATAATATTTGACTTTTCTATTTTTGACAGCCAGTCTAAAAATAGACTTTGATCACTCATACTGTGATCACTCATATTGTGATCACCCATACTGTGATCACTCATACTGTGATCACTCCTACTGTGATCATCCCTGCTGTGGTCACTCCTGCTGTGATCATCCCTGCTGTGGTCACTCCTGCTGTGATCATCCCTGCTGTGGTCACTCCTGCTGTGATCATCCCTGCTGGGATCCAAAAATAGAACTTGCGCCATAATTTGCCTGCGGGCCCACTTAGTGAAGGCGACTCCTTTCACTAAGCTCCATCATCTTGTCGCATTCTCAACAAGCATTTCTTGTTGCACAATTTTCAACATTCCACCTGTCACCTGCAAAACTTGAACTTCCTGCCAAGTCTTCGGTCTTCGTAGAATCAACTCCTTGATTCAGTTCACCAGCTCTGATACCACCTTCACTTCGGTGAAGTTGTGTAGCATCTTCAACCAGGATATCAGCTCTGATACCAACTGTCACGCCCCTACACCTGCAGTAGTCTTTCAATCGCTTATAGCGAGGTGCGGCACCACCAAACACTTTCTTTTCACCAATACTTATGTTCGTGTACTACACCTAACATTCCACTTACTCCTACTTAGTTTGTGTTTAGCAACCAAGTATTATTAATGTGTTCCTTTATACCAATGAATACCCATACACATTCATTATCAACAACATTATACAAGAGAAATGCACAACAGTATAAAGGGAGGGGCAACTCCGTGCAATATGAGTCTGTCCGAATCAATATATTATACAATCTTCACTTTTACAATGTACAAGTTAAATCTTGGGAAATCCCAAATTTACACTTAGTCAATTTTCACAACTTCGGCAAACTCGGTTTCCCAGTCAATTTTCAAAACTTCGGCAAACTCGGTTGCCCAGCTCGTCGGCACCTTCGCATGGTCGCCGCACGACTCTCCAACCCTTCGTTCACCTCGTCGCACAATCGTGTTGTCTGCGCAACTCAGGCGCGCCTCCAAGTCGCCACCCACGGGCACCTCCACCCGAGACACACTTCCGTTCATAACCCAACACAACAACAAGTCTTCGTGCACACTTGCACGATGGGCGGGAACTCACTCGAGTCGCCAAGACACCCATGTCAAGTCGTCGCACAAACGGGCACTCCTCTGTTTCACCTTCGGGTGCCTTCGCACAAACCGGGCGCCACACCCGTGCATGCCTCAACCAACCACCGGGGGCACCTTCGCCCACACCTTTGCCCAACACCAAGTGCGACTTCTTCCACCATGCGCTCACCCAAGAACGGTGCATGAGATGTGTGCCTTCACTTCTTGTACTACGCACTAGAATCTGCACACTTCCTTCCTTGTGCAAAGATGACAAGTGATGATCGAATGTTTCCAAGTGCTCCAACGCACTACAATATATACTCACATAAGTGGGGTTGGTGGCTCACCAGCCGACCACCCAACGCTATGTGCACACCCTCTAAACACCCAGAACACCGTCGGCTTCCCTTCCCATCGTAGGTCGGCCGCACGCACATGTTCAACGCTCCAAGGTGCATATAACTCCATCGCATTTCCATTATTTCTCATATGTTATCATCGCAAGTTCGTCGCAAGTCTGTCGCATGCTCGTCACACAACCGTAGCTCGCCCTCAACCACATGCGCGCCCGGCTCGCCTGTCGCCCAAACGCATCGCACGCCCGGGTGGAACCTCAGGACGTTACAGGGAGGGTGCAACATTTCCTTTATCTTGTAAGATTCCCAAAGACTTAAGATTTTTGAGATAATGAGCTAGATGGCATTATGGATGATACCCTTCAATTTACAAGTAGAAACTCCCATTAACATTCTGTAGCTCTCCTTATTCCTCAACTTACAGGTAGAAACTAGCAACCATGTGTAGTTCTCTTTGTTTTTAAAATTAAACAAAGAGATAGTAGTATGGATGTTTCCCCTCAATTTATAGGTAGAAACTCCCAAAATCCTTGTGTATCTCTCTTTGTTCCTCAACTTATAAGTAGAAACTAGCAACCTTGTGTAGTTCTTCTTGTTTAGCAAATTAAGGAATATTAGAAAATAAGTGTCTTTTATCATTTAAGTAGGAAGAACAAGATAAATTTTAGATAATGAATCCTTAAATATTATAACAATATACTAGATATTAAAATATTAGATCCTATAAATTAAAATACAAGTTTAACAATTGAAAAGTTGTTAAGATAACTAGTTAATTAATATTTACAATTTACAATTTTTAAATTTTGTCCAACGAGTAACATGTATTTAGTAACATGAAAGTGCTAAAGCACCCCAAAATTCATAATGTATAGTGGTGATGATAAATAAAGGAAGTGGAGAAATGCTAACAAAAAACATCTCACACAATACTATAAAAAATTATAGCATACAATGTAGCACTTACGATATGATTAAATATCAAGTTATATTTCCAACTCAAAGGTTTGCATTTGACTCATGAGACTAAATGTTAAAGACTAAATTGTCAAAGTTATCAATAAAATTAAATATCATTCAACAATAAAATTTAATTTTGTTAATTTTAATGTAGTAAAAAAAATAAAATTGCGTAATATAATAGATACATTTCTACAATCATTACGTAATTAATCGAAAAATTCTTATTTCAACATATGGATAAACCCACGTTGAATTTTTAACCAATAGCTGAGGTATGAGATTCTGCGAATATGCTTCGTCTGATATTCCCTGCGCTCTTCCAATGATATATGCATGAAGCATGCAACAACCTTCAAATGATATTACCCAATTTGGTAAGGAAGCAATGAAGATTTCTTTCCATTTGGGATCTAGAATCATGTCAGAAGAAAGAGTATGCAGACGATAGAGATATTTCATAAAATATTCATCAAAATGCTGCATATTAGTAAGCTTCATGGATCTAAGTGTGATTGCAACAATTTCATTATTGATCTGAGGATAACCACAAAAAGTGGCAAGAATGCCATGCATTAGGCAACCAATCATGTTATTCACAGGTAATGAAGTATGTGGATCCACATATGTAGTATTATCTGGGTTCATTACCACAGATGTTTCCCAAGAAGGAATGCGGACAGGATCATAATGAATTTCCACTTTAAGCCAAGAATCAAGGGGTCCTTAGAATCCACTGATGATTTTCCTAGTTGCATTTATTGGAGAAATGTCATCTGCTAAATATGTGCGGTAGCAGACCAACATGGAACTCAATGTAGACAGTATTTTTGCTTCAGAACAATTGTCAATATTCCATGAATATGTGGAAGAAGCAGACCAATCTTTATGATATTATGATTTCATGACATCCCTTTTATCAGGAGCAGGTGACCAAGAAGAATTCCAAGAACTTGTATCAGTAACTTTATGTACAGTTGTATCTTTGGGTTCTTCTTCATCAAAAAATGAAATCAAATCAGGAATGTCTTTTGCTATCTGAAAACTTTCTTTATCAAGAGGAGAAAAATTATTCACAAGAAACTCTAAATCTTCTAGAGTAGGAGGAGCAGAGGACACTGCTTCAAATTTGTTGAGTACTATATCAGAACTGGAAGGCTTATTAGGATCATCTCCTGATTTCAACCACTCAAAAACTGCCATTTTATGTCTAGGGCTTGAAGAGTTTAGATTGGAAAACATGCCAAGATTAGCCATAGGAGCATAAACAAAGGTAGTTTCTGGTTTAGGAAACATGATATCCCCAGGATTCTTCATTTTTTATTGAAGAGTAATAGGAACAATATGGAAAGGCAATTGATCTTGAGGAATTGAGAAATAAGTAGTAGCTTTAAAAGTAGGATCAGGAGTGTTTTTCTTCTTAATACTTTCAACAGAGGTAGAGACAACCCAAACTTGTTTCTTTACTACTTCAAGTGACGTTTTCAAGCTTGTCATCATATCCTGAGTCTTATCTGCTACTGAATGTACTTTGCCAATCCATTTGGAATTATCATTAATCCCTTTTTCTAAAACATCAATAGTTTTAGTAATACACAAATCATTTGATCCAAGAGTTTTTATTCCATCTAATAATTGATCTCTGGTAAAATCTACCTTTTGAAGAATTTTATCAATTATTTCTTGGAGCATTTTATTTTCTCTGGCTGCATATTGATGATTTCTTTCAATATGTTTAATCAAACTATCTAGAGCAAGATTTTTCCAGTTTGTTGCTGCAACAGATTCCCTGTCTGAAAGATGAGACTGGTCAGATTGAAGTGGAAGTATTTAAAAATCTTATCATCTTGTCTGATAACAAGATTTTTCCAAGGAGGAATTGCCAACTCAGTGCTAAGAATAGTGCCATCTATTAATTCCCATTTGTGTTGTGGCACTTCTATCTGTATGGCTGACCCTTTCATCATATTCAATCTAAGGGTTTGACAGATGTGTTCTAACAAAAGCTGCCCTTTCATCTTGACAGATAGTAAATGTTTCGGAACATTTGGTTTTTGCAACATATTTTTATATTTATCATCTATCTGAGGGATGATAAGATGTCCAGGAATTTCAACTGGATTTTCCTTAATCTTTGTTTTTATATCCTCACAGGATAGATTCTTGAACTTTTTAACCAAAGCCATTTCTACTTCATTTGTACTTGGATAATAAAATTCATAAAAAGGAATCCATTGGTTATTCTGTTCCATCCAAGTTTTCCAATTTTCATTATTGACTTTGTTGATTGTTGACCTATCTTTCTTTGAACAGGTTTTCATTTCTTCACAGTATCTATACTCTTGCTGATGAGTATACAGATCCTAGTTAAACATTTTCTTATACCATTCATTTGAGGGATCATAAGGACTTATTCCTTTGTATATCTTAAGAAATTTAATGATTTCTTTATCAAAAGGACGCTGTATTTTACTAGGAATCTTATTCCTAGCATCCAATCTGTAGCTGGGGATTTCTTCTGGATATCCTAAGCCTTTTGTAGCAGATTTTCCTATTGATTAAAGCAAAATTTCTTCATGAGCTAAAAAAGGAGTACACTTTGTATATTCCTATGTTTGATTTCTAGAACTTGGAACAAAACGAATCATGTTTATTCTTCTTCTGTCTTTATCCTGTTCAGATTTTTTAGGGTTTTGTATAACAAGAGGAGGAGGAGGTTCACCATGCTCAGACTGTGCATACTCTGATTGGGGAAAGAAACGAGTTCGAACAATGCCATTATCTTCTCGAATAGAAGTTTGAGCAGTGATAGCTTGTGGATAGGGAGAAGTACGAATATAAGCCAAATTTGTGACCCATTCTGTTGGCGGTTTAAGATCTCGACGTGTTATCATTTGACGAGCAGCAAGATTTAAGCCATAGTCATGAGTGATTAGAGTAGTGAACTTATAGGTTTTAGAAACTTGTTTGACAACAGAAGGAGTGGTTTTCTTATAAAATTTGACAACACATCGCCAATGAATAGCAACATTATTGTTATTATCTTCAAAATCATCATATCCATGTGTTTGGATGCCGAGAATTAGAGCATTGATGGCATTAGGATCATCTAAGGAAATAGAAAAATCAGGAACATGGGACCAAGAAATTGGACCGTAGGCTAATGTTCCTTGACATCCTCCAATTAAAGCTTTATGAAAAGTTTTCCATCGTCGATCAAAAAACCAAGAGAAGACAACAACATCTTGACCTTTTCTATGTAGCGGCTGAATTCCGAATTGGACATGACCAAAATGAGCAAAATTGAGACCAGCTTTTAGTGCAGCTGTAAACTCAGATTGCTTCAAGATATTCATTATTTGAAGCAGACGATTATTACTGGAGGTTTGTAGAATTTCTTCTTTAACCTTATATCTCCAGTATTTTATAGTGTCTAATAATCCCAGATTTGTATAGACATCTTTGGGGTCTATTTTTGGTAAAGACCAAGAACCAGACTTACTTTGTTCATTTAATAATGTAATAGCTTTATCATGGATGACAGTGTGAAAACCAGATTGTATTCTTTCATTACATTCCTTCTCTTCTTCTTCTCTAAGAATTTCATCAAAACTTTTATCACTAAATTCATGAAGAGAACTTCGGGCTGGAGAAAAAGTATCCATAACCAATACTTTCTAACAACAGGAAGAAAGCAGAAATACTTTCAACCTCGCTCTGATACCAACTACAAAGCACACACAGCGAAAGTAAGAATGCGGAAATAAACAAGATCCGTGACTGATACTTTAATCACAAAGAGGGAAGAGACTCCTCTACTGTGCAATCTAGCATCACGAATCTGTTGTTGAATATATTTAAATACGAATGCCAACAAAGTATTAGTTCATAATAAGTACCAGGTCTGCTTAATCGCTCCAATATATGACAATTCTTCTGAACAATATCCTTGTGCCGAAACACGAAATTTGGCTCAATGGTCTACTTCTGCGTCTTTGCAACTTCGTCAACCTTAACAAGGCTCATACAAGTTCGAGAATAGAATCCAAAAAAATCTACAAAGGAGACATAGATTTACAGAAATTGAGGAATCTTTATTGATGAACTTCAAAACTCAAGTATTATAAAGTTGCTTCCCAAGCAATAGAAATTTCCTTCTCAAGCAAAAAGGATCTCTAAATTTCTCCAAGCCCGGATCCCTCTCTTCCCTAGTCCTGATCTATTTCTAGATCCTCCCAGTACTAGGTTAGGTGATACCTCGATATCGGATATGAGAGAATCTTACTTTACATCAAAATCAAATGCTTACATTAGATATGAGAGAATCTTGCTTTCGGGTAACCCGGAGGACATCCACACAGTGATTCAATCATAAAATATTTTATATTTATTCTTATCCCTTTATTTAATTATATATGTCGGATCGATTACACTATAAGAGATTATTTTTCAGGGAACCTTACAAAAAACATGTCTGTCACCAAAGTCGGACAGAAGGACATTACAAAATTACAAAATGTTCTAGTTGTTCATGAGAATAATGATGTTCTCTGAACCTAGTCAAGGAGTCATTATTAAAATATTGTGAGTAAATTTCTTCCTCACATTCCCAAATTGGTACTTCAACATATTCTGGTACTTCATCCTTAAAAAGTAGTGGGCCAAAAGGATTTAAATCTGGATCTGTCATGGCATGAAATGACTCATATTCATGTGAAGAGCCATTCATATTTCCCCCAAATCTTCCGAAGAAAAGATTTCGTGTAATAAACCAATGAAAAGATCCATTGGCGCAGAGTGCTGCAAGCATGTGATAATTGGTGATATTGCTAATATCCAAAATCCTTTTGTATAATATTCCTTATTGATGTGCCTGTGGTTCTGTAAATCTAATAAGCTGTAATAACCGGAGAGAGAATGGGTAAAAACATAGAGGATTGATACCATAAATGTTCCACCATTCTTTAAACCATTCAGGTGTGGGGTCTTGTTCTTCAATTTTTGTAACTTGCTTTCCATGGTATCTAAAAGAAAACTGCACATTATAGAAAAATGAGTTAGTTTTATTTTCAAAACACATACCTGTATACCAGGCTTTCTCTTGGCATTCATGATCTTCAGATTTCTAAAGGTTGGGTGGAAATAGGAAGCGATCAATGTAGATTTCACAACAGATTAGATTTTCATCTGTATCTTTGTGTAATGTGAAATCAAGATTTCTCAAATCTTGAAGAAAACTTAAAGCTTCAAGAGCTTCATTATTTCTTTTCATTTGATCATCCCATGAGAAATAATTTTGTCCAGTTCCATGCCGATATTTGATTTCTTTCATTGGAAACCAATCTGCTTGATAATTGAGTAGAGGTTTCTGCAGATTCAAAGTGTGAGAACCATCAGCACATTCATTGTGAATCTCATTTTATAATCTTCTTATGACGTTACATATGAGATTATTTACATCATTTCTCTGTAAAAATTCCCGACTAAGAAGATCTGCAAAGGAATTCTTAACACCATAAATGAACTCTACATTAAAACAATATTGGGCCAATTGTCATGATCCATCTAACCATTGTTGCATCTTCAAAGTCACATTTATGGATAGCAAACTTAAGGGCTTGCCAATTTGTTTTGACTGTAAAATGTTTATAGATCACAAAATCTTTGAATTTGGCAATGCCAAGGTAGACAACTCTAAGTTCTTTCTTTAGGCTGGACCAATTTTTTTGTGTAGTTGACCAGATTCCAGAGGCATACTGGCAAATTTCATATTCCATTTTCTTTTTATTAGGATCATGTTGGTAGAAAATTTCACCCCATCTGATATCACTAGCATCTGTAATGATGGTTTTAGGCCATTCTTCATTGATTGTGCTTAAAGGAGAAATATTCCTAATTTTTCCTTTAATTCTTTTGACTGCCTCTGTTAAATCCTCTATCCAAGGAATTGGATCTTTTTGCAATCTTTTATTCAATAAGACTCTATCTTGGGCAGAATGTCTGACAAATTTGGAGATGTAATCCAAACTACCCAAGAATCTTTGTAGTTGAGTTTTATCAGTGATTATGTCTAGAAATTTATCTATGAAATCAAGACTATGTTGCATAATGTAATATGATCTATGTTGAATCACATATCCCAAGAAATATATCATAGTATGAAATAACTTCATTTTTGAGTCTGATAAAACTATACCTTTTTCTTTGACTCTCTTGTAGAATATATTAAGATGCTTTATATGAGAGGGAATATCTGCAGAATGAATTAGAACATAATCAATATATTTCTTCAAGAAATCATCCATAGCTTCAAAAGTTTCATCCATAATCCTCTGGAAGGCGGATGGAGCATTTACTAGTCCAAAAGGCATAATATTCCATTCAAAATGTCCTTCTGGCACTGAAAAAGCTATTTTCCACTTATCTTCTTCTTTTATCCCTACTTGCCAGAAACCCAACTTTAAATCAAACTTGGAAAAGATTTTTCACTGTGATATCTGAGACAAAAGAACTGAGGGCTTTGGAAAGGGATAAGCATCATAATGAAGAATATTATTCAGAGGCTTGTATTTTACTACCAATCTTGGTTTTCCTCTGATAATCTATGAGTGTTTGTTGACATAAAATCCAAAACAAGCAATAGGGCTATGAGATTTTCTAATCAAACCTTTTTGCAGTAAGGATTTTATTTCTTCTTTACAATACCTGAGTTGTTCAGAATTCATCGGTATTGCTTTTTATCTTCTGAGTTTTCCTTGAAATTCCTTTTCAAAGGCAATTCTGCTTCATGTTTATGAATATGCCAAAAGGCATTTGGATCTTCAGAACAACAAGATTTTAGTTTCTGAGAGATCTCACTTATTTCTTTTTCAAATTTTCCTTTTAGAAGATTTTCATCAATCTTGAGCATTTCTTTCTTCTTCTCCATCTTTGCCAAGGTATTCTGTAACCTGTCAATTCTGCTCAATCTATTAGGAGAATTAGAATGAATAAAAGGATAGAAATAATCTATACCTTTGAAGAGAAGAAAATGTCCCCATTTCTGTGGTTTTTCATCATAAGTGCTTCCATGTCTCTTGAAATTGCTCAGGAAAGGAGTTCATAACTACATAGCACAATCAAGCCCTGTGACTAATGGAGCAAATTGAATTCCTTTAGATTGAGAAATGAGGACATCTATTATAGCTTCTTCCGTTGTCTTGATTTCTCCACTTGCAGTAACAACTCTTGGACACTTTGTCTTTTGTCTTTGAGGATAAGGAATTACAGTGCTACTTACTATGTTCAATCTTGAACCTGTATCAATTAGAACCTTCCACCATTCTATGGAAGAACCAATTCTGATTTTCATTTTTACACAGTACATTACATCTACGTTCATTGCATTCATTCCTAATCTAGATCTAGGATCTTCAAATTCTTCATCTGGAATTTCAAAGTATTCAGATTTGAAAATCCCTTTCATTGGATCATGATATGGATCAGGCTGTCTTTTTGGTTCTTTCTGTTATGTCTGTGAAGATTCTCCTTTTATGGGTTGTGCATGTAAAGAATGTATATTATGCCCCTGATGTGCTTCAATACATAGCCTTCTATTCTCTCTGACTTATTTTATGAGATCTTTGATAGCTTGACTAATTGCAGGAAGTGTTTGAGGAAGATCATCTTCAATTGTTTGTTGCTTGAATTGTCTTGTTAGACCATCAACTGAAAATAAAGCTGTAGAAGGAATATAGCTATGTTGATGATTTATCTGTGTCTTTTGCTATTCTTGATATTGTTGTGACCTGGATTGTTGAAGATGGGCCATCAGCAATCCCTTATACATTTCTTTGAGTTTTGGATCAGCAACATTAATCATTTGTGTAAAATAATTTCTAGAAAGCTCATCATGATCTAAGCTTTCATTTGATAGTGGTCTGAATAGCCTGACTGCATCACATTTGAAAATGTCAGGATCACTGCATTCACAGAGTTCTTGAAAACATTCATTACAATGTGGATCTTTGCAATATTCAACTTCAGAATCTTCTTCTTCATAAACAGCATGTATCTAGTCATTTAGATCATAATAATTTTTTGAATCTGTTAATTCTTCACAGCTAGAAGGGAGATCAATAATATTTACTTTGCCAAATTTATTCTTATAGCTAAATTGTTTCTTCTTACCAGATTGCTGTTTTTCTTTTTTTCAATTTTGGACAATTTGGAGCAATATGTCCCTTTTCATTGCAATGGAAGCAAAATATTTGCCTTTGATGAAACTGGCATGTTTTTTTGTATTCTTTGGGAGGCCTTCTATGAATGACTTTTTTGTTTTATAGGGATCTAAGAGTTTGCTTAGAGTAAGCTTTCTCTTTAGAGCGATGACGATCATATCCCCCTAAACTTTTAGAACCATGCAAATGCCATTGTTTACATAGTTGTTGATAGCCATGTGGTTTAGTGGAGCTGGTGGTATTTGGAATGCTAATTGCATATTGATTGTTCTAGGAGGAACAATATTTGAATGTTGAGACTGAAGAGTTTGTGCAATAATATTTGATAACATATGCATGAAGTTTGGATAAGATCATATGAAGGAATTTAACCACCCCATTCATGCACTAAACATACATAAATTAATTAATAAATAGTCGATATTCAATACGATTGTAGGACGTTGTCTGGTTTTGTTTTTGGGTTTTTTTCCATATCCTTTGGTTTGAATTCCTCATGCTTGTATTTACTTCTGTGATAGTTGTATCGGTTCATCATATTCTTATTTATTTACTGTCAATTAAAGTGGATGAACATATATTAGTAGGAGAATTAATGGAAAGGATTTTAACATGTGTTTCTGGGATGAATTTAAGTATTTATTCATTTTGTTGGGTGGAAAGATATATGATTTTTAATAGTTGAAATGCTATAGAGAGTTTCGATAAGTTTTGGTTGGCATAAACAAATTAGATTTAGTTTTGTATGTGTGTTCTGGAAAGATATGTTTTAATAAAATGATAAATGAATTAGCAACGTGATATCTATTTATATAAGTGATAATATAAATGATATCCAAGAACAATAGAACCATAGTTTATTAATTTCCAAGTTATTTGACAACCATTTTAGAGATATTAGAACTCCTTCTCAAGTGGTTTCTACCAAGTTTTACCTAGGCATAAGGGAATTGTAATATTGATTATTTTTGTTTGTAGATTTTGCTGAGATATTATAACTCCTTCTCAAGTGGTTTCTACCCAGTTTTATTAGAGAATTGTAATATTGATTATTCTTGTTTGTAGATTTTGTTAATTTTTTTTATTGATATATTTTTAATATGAAATTTTGAAAATTAATTAATAAAATCAATGAATTAGATAAAATATTTTTAAGTTTATATGAAAAGGTTTTGTAAAATAGATAATATTTATAAATGATTTAAAAATTAGGAAAATCAAAATTATCAATGAGAATGGTGTTAAAAATAATATTCTATTTCATTAATATTATTTGGATTATTTATAGATGAGTTAGAAGATTAGATGTAGAAGTATGGGGAGGAGGCATATGCATAAGTATTTATGCAAATGGTGTTGTGTTTTTTTTTGATCCAGTAAGAGTGGAGCCTTCCATTAATCAAGAAAAAATTACATAATGTACACTTTTTTAACGGAGCCAAGAACAGCAACACCAGCTCTGTGAACACTCAACAGATAGCTGGGTTGACACAACCCCGTACCTGACTCAAACAAAACTACAAAAGGAATGATGCTTAAACCACCAATGAACTGCTCATTCTCAAAGCTTCGCTCTAGAAAACCTGCCTTCCATCCTAACCCGAAAGGTAAATTTGAAAAGTTCTAAGGTACTTTCGGGTCCGCTAAACGTCGTAAGTCTGGAGCAACAAAGAACTCGATAGCCCTTAATGATGACGACCCACATAACCTACGGCCCACAAAAACCTACAGCCCACAAATCCTACGGCCCACAAAGCAACAGTGAGTGACTAAAATAGGCCTTAACCTGTGGTTGACTTGGCAACCCGATGAACGAGCGATCCAGCCCTCAAAGATCCGATGGTCTATAACTAATTTTGGATCAACCAACTAGCCCACTCCTTAATTGCCTTTCGGACCCAATGAGAAACTAAAACCATCTTTCTATAAAATTTCGGGTCCGATTTGTGGATTAGCCCTCGATTAGTTTTATGACCCGACTACCGTGCAATCCGGCCCTCGTCGATCCGACGGTCCAGAGTTGATTTCGGGCCGGCAACATGCCCACTCTCTATTTTTCCAATCAGACCCAATGGGTGGCCTAAACCGTCGCTCTATAGTTTTTCGGGTCCATTTTATGGGATATCCTTCGTGCATCTATCTGCTCGAAATCCGTTGGATGCTGGCGCTCACTGCCATCGTCGGTCAGCTGCCTGTCAACCTGCCCACTGTTTACCCCTTGCTTCTTCCCTGTTATTGGTTCATTTTCTCCTGTCTCCATTGGTCGATTTGCTACTTTTCTTTCATAAATTGAAAATACTCCCTATCTACGATCGCCTGTCTATGACAGTCCTCGCATAGATTCCCTGAGGGTGTTGACTCCCACGCATATCTTCTGTTATTTCTTGTATAGAGCACTCCCTCATTCGCTAGACGATCCACTAACCTATTGGCTGTTCTGTGCACATGAACAAATTTGTGTGTTCTTAGGGTTCTTAGATGGGATTGTATACGTTGATAGACCTGCAATAACTGCTAGTGATTTGATACTTTTTCTGGTGTTGTGTTGTTGCCTATCTTTTTGACCGAATTAATTGTCAATTCAGAGTCTGCCTCTATGATGGTATTGTGTAAATTGGATTCAATCAAGATTTCTAGGCATTGCTCTAAGGCCATGAGTTCCACCATATTATTAGTGGCATTCCCCAAATGACTATGAAAGATGAATTTTATGTTTCCCTGCTCATCTCTTATGACTCCTCCATAACTAGCAACCCCAGGGTTTCCCTTAGAGGCTCCATCTATATTAAATTTCAAAAATCCATGAGGGGGTGGTTGCCAGAAGTCCTTCCCCACTGTTGGATGTCTTACGATCTTGCTTATGCCCTAGGGGACAGGCGACTGGAGACCCAAATGCAAAAGAATAAGAGAATCCTAGTTTAGAGGAGGGTTCTCAGGGGTTGCTTTAGAAGGGTGCTCACAGTTTCTTTGAGCTGTCTTAAAATCTGAGCTATGATGCTCTGGGTTGAGCCAGTTCTGTTCTTGAAAATCCTATTGTTGTGTTCTTTCCATACATCCCAGATCAAAAAACCTAGTACCAAAGTCTAGGCTTTGTTGACTATTTCATTTTCTGAGAAGTCTTTCCTCCAATTCATCAAAGTGCTAGTGATGCTATATTCATCCCTGTCAGTTTGCTTAAAGATTGAGGCTACCCAATTTGTTATGAAACCAGCTCAAGAAAAGATAGAAAAGATAGATCAACGCCTTAGAATTCAGCCTCTTCGAGGGGGCAACCTCCTTTACATTACATAAATGAACAATTCTTGGATGATTCAAATGACAAAACCTCCTTTCTATATATAGGAGTCTAAGGAGTCACAATATAATCCAACCGACCTAACAATAATAATATAAAGCCACAAAAGTAAAAATAGAGGGATTCTATGGGGCACAGTAATAACAATATGGGGGCAATAGGGGCACAACAATATTAATAAGGGGTATAACTACAATAGTAATGGGGTAATCACTAGTATTATAGGGACCCAACATGCCCCTCTCCTTCAAAAAAGTGTTGTCCTCAACGCTTGAGTAGTTCTGGATACTTCTGCATAAAATTCTCATCCTCCCATGTGGAATCTTCAGCAGATAAGTTCTTCCACTTGATAAGATACTCTGAAATTGAATGATTTCGTAGCTGTCGAGTTCTTGTTTCTGTGACTGCTTCTGGTTCCAATATAATTTTTCCTTCCTCGTCAAGTTCTGGCAATATTGTTTGAACTGGGAGCTTGTCGCCTATAACCTTCTTTAAACATGAAACATGGAAAACTGGGTGCAATCGAGAAGCTGCAGGAAGCTCCAATTTGTATGCCATAGTACCAATCTTTTGCAACACCTTGTACGGACCATAATACTTTGGTGATAATTTATTATCCTTCTTAGCTTGCTTGAGGGACATTTGCTTATATGGTTGTAGCCGTAGGAATACCCAATCACCTACATCAAAACTTCTTTCACTGCGATGTTGATCTGCCTGTTGTTTCATTCTATTCTGTGCCAACACGAGGTTATCCTTTAAGAGTTGGAGGACTTGTTGTTGATGTTCGATGTGATGTTCCACTGCCTGAACCTTAGAATTTTCTCTTAAATATGATGTGATGGATGGTGGTTGATACCCATAAAGTGCCATAAATGGGGTCATTTTTGTTGCTGTATGGAAGGAAGTGTTATACCACCATTCAGCCAGAGGCAACCATTTGACCCATTGTGTCTGTTTATCAGATACAAAGCAACGAAGATATCCTTCCAAACATTTGTTTACTATCTCAGTTTGCCCATCAGATTGAGGATGATAAGATGAGCTATGAGCTAACTGAGTACCAAGACAAGAAAATAATTTTGTCCAAAAATTTCCAGTGAAAATGGGATCTCTGTCACTTACAATAATCTTTGGGTTTCCATGTAGCTTTTGAATTGTTTCCATAAATGCAGTAGAAACTGTACTGGCTTTAAATGGATGTGATAATGCACAAAAGTGTGCATACTTGGTAAGTCTGTCAACTACCACCATGATGACACTCTTTCCCTCAGACTTGGGTAAACCTGTGATAAAATCCATTGAAACCTCCTCCCAACGTTGGCTTGGAATGGATAAAGGTTGTAATAGACCCGGTGTCTTAATTGTTTCAACTTTATTTTGTTGGCAAACCAAACATTCCGCCACAAACTTTTGAATATCTGATTTAAGGCCATCCCAAAAAATTCCTTCTTAACCCTGTGGTAAGTTTTTAAAAATCCTGAGTGCCCTCCTAAGGGAGAAGTGTGCAATTCCATAAGAATCTTTTGTTTTAGCTGGGAATTCTTACAGAGGTATAAGCGATCTTTGTACCATAACGAATCATTTTTCCAGCTAAATGTATCAGACGTACTGGAATCTTGTTGTAACTTTCGAATAAGTGCCCACACTTCTTCGTCATTCTTCCATTCCTCCCTTGCTTCGTTTATCCAATCTGGTTGGATAATAGAAATGGAGCACAACAATGCTTCCACATCCTCATCCTTTCTTGAGAGTGCATCTGCCACCACATTTTGCTTCCCTTTTTTGTAGATGATTTCAAAGTCATAACCCAACATCTTTGTGACCCACTTTTGTTGCTCTTCAGAGGATAATCTTTGTTCTAAAAAGTATTTAAGGCTATCATGATCCGTTTTTACCTTGAAGTGTCTTCCCATTAGGTAGGGTCGCCATTTCTTAAGTGCATGGAGTATTGCCAACATTTCCTTCTCATAAATAGCTTTGCTTAAAAACTTTCCCTTGATTGGACGACTTTCAAAAGCAATGGGTCTTTCATCTTGCATTAGAACAACACCAATTCCATTTCCTGAAGCATCACATTCCACAATAAAGGTTTTTGTGAAGTCCGGTGTAGCTAAGACCGGTGCTTGGCACATTGCCTCTTTAAGATGTTCAAAGGCCTTTGTTGCTTCCGGAGTCCATGAAAATGCATCTTTCTTCAATAATGTTGTTAGAGGTGCTGCTATTCTCCCATAATTCTTAACAAACTTGCGATAATACCCTGTCAACCCAAGAAATCCTCGCAGATGCTTTATGGATGTGGGGATTTTCCATTCCTTAATGGCTTTAATTTTGCTAGGGTCTACCTTAACTCCTTCATGAGATACAATATGACCCAAATATTCCACCTCCTGGACTCCAAAGAAACATTTGGATCTTTTTGCATATAATTGTTTCTCCTCCAATAGTTGTAGCACCCTGTCAACATGTTCAACATGATCCTTCCAAGACTTGCTGTAGATTAGTATATCATCAAAAAATACTAACACAAATTTTCTAAGGAATGGTTTGAAAATTGAATTCATCAAACCTTGAAATGTTGAAGGTGCATTGGTAAGGCCAAAAGGCATGACCAAAAATTCATAATGACCCTCATGAGTTCTAAATGCTGTTTTCGGAATGTCTTCAGTCTTCATTCTGATTTGATGATATCCTGAACGAAGATCCAACTTGGTGAAGTAAATTGATCCATGCAATTCATCCAGTAATTCATCAATGACAGGAATGGGGAACTTATCTTTAATAGTGAGCTTGTTGAGCTCCCTATAATCCGGACACATGCGCCATGATCCATCCTTCTTGTGCACCAATACTACTGGAGCAGAGAAAGAACTTTGACTCGGTTGAATTATACCAGCCTCTAGCATTTCTGCAACCATACGTTCAATTTCACTCTTTTGGACATAGGGATATCTGTACGGCCTGATGTTTGGAGGAACACTTCCTGGAATCAGATGAATAGCATGATCATGATCACGCATAGGTGGGAGACCTTTGGGAGTCTCAAATACCTTGGAATGATTGTCCAGGACTTTTTGGAGATCTGGAGAAATAGATGATTCCGATGTGGAAACATCTAGCGAACATAATTGTGCAATTACACCTCTTTGCTCCTTTTTTAGAAGCTTTGTCATACCATTAGAGCTGATTATCTTTCCTGGTTTCCCTGCAATACCCCTTAATTCAACTTCCTTTCCTTCCGTAGAAAATTTGATGAAAAGTTCTTGAAAATTAAAAGCTATTGTACCCAAGGATTGTAGCCATTGGACTCCTAGTACAACATCAGCACCTCCCATTGGAATGGAAAGCATTGGGCTAGTCAATACATATTCTCCCATGGATAGCTTGATATTATGGCACTTTCCAGAGCAATTTATTGTTCCTCCATTTGCAATCATCACTTGACACTCTGGTGCTGGATATAGGAAGCAATTCAATTCTTTTGCTACCTTACAATGAATAAAATTGTGGGTGCTTCCTGAATCAATCAACACTATTACCTTTTTCTTCTTGATTTGTCCTTCTATCTTGATGGTTTGAGGAGTGGTAATTCCTGCCAATGCATTACAAGATATGGTCGGATTTATTTGTTCTTCATCTAGGCTTTGTTCCTGGAGTATATCCTCTTCTTTTGACCTTTCTTGCTCCTTTTCTTCTTCCTCTTCACAATCTATGTAGAATAATTTCTTCTCAGCACACTTATGACCTTTAGTGTATTTGCTATCACAACTGTAACAAAGCCCTTTTGCTCTTTTTTCTTCCAATTGTTGTGGTGTCAACCTTATAGGTTGTGGAAGACTAGGGGCAACAACACTTCCGTCTTTATAGTTGTGAGTGGTATGCTTCCTGGTTGCCATAATTTTGCTTTCCATTTTTCTTGCTAACCTGAATGCCTTCTCTAATGAATCAGGTTCCCAAAGGCGAACATCATGTTGGATATTATCCTTTAAAGACCCTATGAACACATCAATCCTATGCTCCTCTGGAATATCTTTTACCCTTATGTTCAATTTTTGGAACTCCTCAATGTGCTCCATTATTGAACCCTTTTGTTTGAGACTTATCAATTGGCTAAAAAAAGTGTTGCTTTTTGTATCCTCATAATGTGCTATCAATTCTTCCGTAAAAATTGCCCAAGTGATAAATTGTTTACGAGAGCAAAGCCATTGATACCATACAAACTGATTTGGTTCCAAATATAAAGTTTCCATACGTACCTTTTGTGTGTTTTGCACATTATTGAGATCGAAGAATTGCTCCATCTGTAATATCCATGTGGCAGGATCCTTGCCATCAAACTTCCTCATATCGATTTTTGGAATATGGTGAGTCTTTGATCCAACATTAGCATCTATGGAATCATGATTAACATTTCTTTTGTTCTCATCATGAGTTTCCTTTAGTACCCTTTCACCATTAGGAACATTTCTTGTAGCAACTTATTCATATTTATCTTCAATTCGTCCATGTCTGTCTTCAAATCTATCTTCAAATCATCCATCTTAGCTTCCACGTCAATCATCTTAGCTTCTACGCCTTTCTTTAAACAATCCATATTAGCTTCTACACCTTTCTTTAAACCATCCATCTTAGCTTCTACATCTTTCTTTAAACCATCCATCTTAGATTCTGTTCCTCTTTGTGCAAGGGACAGTTGTTGCACTTGGTCTTGTAATTTTGATATATCATGTTGCATTTCTTCCTCTTCTTCATGAGTCATGCTAGAGCTTTCAGGTTCCTTACTAGGTGTTTTCATTTTCTTTCCTCGGGGCATCAGTTACCAATAATAATGCTCTACTATGCCCTTTGAATTCCTTCAAAATAAATTTTCAAACCAAGCTTAAGCAAAAATTTAAGAAAATCTACACACCTTTTTTCACTTTGTAGGAGCTCGATATTGCCTCTGATGTATCTCTGTACTTTCCGATCATCTAGTTCTGAATTTGTGACCTATAGTAGCCCTCTGTGTCCTCTTTCCAATGCCACAAGTCTGACCCAAATTGGATTCTCCAAGGAAGAGTTATGTGAAATCTCCCACAGTGACTTGCTTATAGACTAGTTCAGTAGAGCGAACTTGTATGACGTGCCAAAAGTCACTGTTTCAACCTTTGGATCTGAAACATGCATACAAGAAACTAAAGTCCGTCCTCTTTCTGTACCTTCTTACGAAATTTCAATCCGATCCACAGAGAGAAAGTTATGACGATTTTCCCCAGGTCACCTGTTTTGAATGTAATTCAGGAGTCTGCAAAAAGACCAACTTCCTCAGATCATATCTCTGCAAATATCGTGCGAAAAGCTCTGAAATTCGCACCCAAGGTTCAGTGTGATTTCTTCTCAAATGGGTTTTTTTTGCGACTTCTGAAACATCACAAAAAAAAGTTATAGCGAAAATTCCACGATGACCTATTTGGAGCAGCGAAACCCTAGAATCCAAAGCTCTGATACCAAATGTTATGAAACCAGCTCAAGAAAAGATAGAAAAGATAGATCAACGCCTTAGAATTCAGCCTCTTCGAGGGGGAAACCTCCTTTACATTACATAAATGAACAATTCTTGGATGATTCAAATGACAAAACCTCCTTTCTATATATAGGAGTCTAAGGAGTCACAATATAATCCAGCCGACCTAACAATAATAATATAAAGCCACAAAAATAAAAATAGAGGGATTCTATGGGGCACAGTAATAACAATATGGGGTCAATAGGGGCACAACAATATTAATAAGGGGTATAACTACAATAGTAATGGGGTAATCACTAGTATTATAGGGACCCAACATATTATTAGTGGCATTGCTCTAAGGCCATGAGTTCCACCATATTATTAGTGGCATTCCCCAAATGACTATGAAAGATGAATTTTATGTTTCCCTGCTCATCTCTTATGACTCCTCCATAACCAGCAACCCCAGGGTTTCCCTTAGAGGCTCCATCTATATTAAATTTCAAAAATCCATGAGGGGGCGGTTGCCAGAAGTCCTTCCTGTTGTTGGATGTCTTACGATCTTGCTTATGCCCTAGGGGACAGGCGACTGGAGACCCAAATGCAAAAGAATAAGAGAATCCTAGTTTAGAGGAGGGTTCTTGGGGGTTGATTTAGAAGGGTGCTCACAGTTTCTTTGAGCTGTCTTAAAATTTGAGCTATGATGCTCTGGGTTGAGCCAGTTCTTTTCTTGAAAATCCTATTGTTGTGTTATTTCCATACATCCCGGATCAAAAAACCTAGTACCAGAGTCTGGGCTTTGTTGACTATTTCATTTTCTGAGAGGTCTTTCCTCCAATTCATCAAAGTTCTAGTGATGCTATATTCATCCCTGTCAGTTTGCCTAAAGATTGAGGCTACCCAATTCCACAAGGTAGAGGTGAATGGGCAGAGGTTGAGAAGGTGATCCATCATTTCTTCTTGTAGACCACACAACTGGCATCTAGATGGACCAGCTAAACCTCTTTTTCTAAGATTTTCCCAAGTCATAACTTTTTTATGTGGCACCACCCACATGAACAATTTGATTTTCATCCAGTGTGGCTTCTGCCATAGGTCCTTCCATATTTTATCAGAGTTTGGAAAGTCAAGCCCAGTGGAAATTCTTTTGGCTTATTTGAGGTTGAAGTTTCCCTTGATATTTCTTCCCCATCTTAGTTTGTCAGACGAGGTTGAAGTCAAGATCTTTCTCTTTTCCAGGATCACTGCAAGAGCTTCTGCCTGGGCCTTCAAAGGGGTCTCTTCATTGTATACTAGGTCCTTCCATGTTTTCCATTTGCCCTTGGCCCTTGTCTAATCCCAAAAGTCACTTACCCTGAGTAGCCCTTTATTGTCAGTGTCATTCTTGAGAATGTCTAGTTCTTCTCTACATAGGTAAGGCTCCTACTGCCAGTTATCCTCCCAAAGCTAGGCTAGGTTTCCATCTCTGATCTCCCAGAAACTATGCTTCTGAACAATGGCTCTATTCTCCCAAGCATTGTTCCAAATGTAGGAGCCCTTGATGAGCCCTGTCATTCGAATATGATTCCTTTCTTGCCAGTTATTTGCATACTTCTGTTTCCAGAGCTTGGCCCAAGGGGTTATCATTTCCTTTAGCCATCTCCACAAAAGTTGTGCCCCGAAAAATTTTCTTAGGGTTTCTGGGTCATGAAGTCCCAAACCTCCATGGCTCTTGGGTTTGCAGAGCTTTTCCCAAGCTACCAGAACCTATTTCGTTTTCTCTTCCCTTTTTCCCTAAAGAAAATCTCTTTGGAAACTCCTTTTGGGGTAGGAAGAGCTGAAAACATGAATATGGGGATGGTTTGCAGGACAACCTTTATAAGCACTCGCTGTCCTGCTGAATTCAAAGATCTGCTTGTCCATTTTCTGATTTTGTCCTGCAGTTTATTAGTCACTAGCTCCCACACTTCCTTACTCAGAGGTTTGTCAGTGAGATGTATTCCTAGATATTTGGAGGGTGGTTGATCTCTATGAAAGCCGAGAATTCTGGAGAGATTTCTCTGAATAGCAATGTTAGTATTAAAAAAGATTTTTTTTTATTTTGTGAGACTTACCTCTGTAGTAGCAGCCATAGCAAAATCGTTCAGGATTTGTTTGAAAGATTTAGCTTCCTTGACCATGGGTGTACCCTGCAGCATGGTGTCATCCAAAAATTTTTTATGAGTCAAGGTGTCCCCATTTGGGGTTAGTTTGAGACCCTGGATTATTCCTTATGCATTAGTTGATTTGATCGCTTTGCCTAATCCTTCCATCATGAGAATAAAGAGGAAGGGGGAGAGAGGATCTCCTTGTCTGAGGCCTCTCGAAGGCCTAAATGTTCTAGATGGAGAGCCATTAAGTAGGATTGAAAAACTAGCTATGGTAACAAGGGCCATTACCCATCTTATCCAGTTGTGGTCGAAGCTATATGCTTTAGTACTTCCCTGATGTATGACCAGCTTAGCTTATCATAAGCTTTCGCTAGGTCAAGCTATATGATCATACCCACTTGCTTATTTCTCTTGAGAGAATGAACCACCTCATGAGCTTGAATGATGTTATTGAGAATTTTCCTTCCTTCCACATATCCAGTTTTCTCCTCAGACACAAGAGTTGGAAGAAGGGGCTTGAGTCTGTTTGCAATTACTTTAGAAATAATTTTGTACACCACATTGCATAAAGCTATGGGTCTGAATCTATCTGGTGTCATAGCTTTTTCCTGCTTTGGAATTAAGGCTATGAAAGATGCATTGAGCACCCTCAAAACTGTTTTAGATTTTCTTGAGTCCTCCACAACATCAAGGATATCTTGTTTCAGTGTTTCCCAGCATGTCTTGAAGAAGTCTACATTGAACCCATCCGGGCCTGGAGCTTTCCCATTTTTCATCTTTTTGATGATTTCATTGACCTCCTCTTCAGTCTCTGGCCTGTTGAGATTGTAATTGTCTTCCCTAGTTACTAGTTTTGAAATGTACTGTGTGAAGCTGTTGATAAATTGTGATCTGTCTAAGAGAGGCTCCTCTGTTATTCTTTAAAAATGTTGTACCAGAGAAGATTCCATTTCTTTGTGGGTACTTAGCTCTTTCCCTTGAGTATCTCTGAGTTTTGCAATCCTGTTATGTGCCTTGTGATCCAGGGTTGACTTGTGAAAGAACTTTGTATTTCCTTCCCCTTCTTTAATCCATTGTGCTCTAGATTTTTGTCTCTAGAAGATCTCCTCTTGCTAGCTTCTGTTTTCCCATTCCTGTTGAAGAGAGTCAAATTTCATTTTCCTTTCCTTGATAAAGCCATCTATGATGAGGATTTGGTTAATTCCCTGTAGTTTCTGTTCAACCTCTCTTTTGGCTTTGAAAATATTGCCAAACTCATTTTTGTTCCATTCTTTAATCCTGAGTTTGATGTGTTTCAGTCTCTATTGTAGTAGGAACATCTTCATGCCTTGAACGGGCATGTCTTCCACCCACCATTTTCCAATATTAGTGATGAAGTCAGGGTGAGTGAGCCAGACATTTTCAAACCTGAAAGGTCTGTTCCTCGGAGTGCCTATGAAAGAAGCTTCAAGTTGGATAGGCTAGTGATCTGAACCTCCGAAAGGAAGGATTAAAGCAATCAATTCAAGGCCAGTGAGAAGAGGTCCTCCGAGATTATGAATCTGTCTAGTTTAGAGGCAACTTGAGAAGCCTCTCCCCTCTTATTGTTCCAGGTGAAGGTGCCATTTATTGTCTTCGTATCCACCAGCCCCATGTCATTTAGGAAGTTCTGGAAGGCAATGGAATCCCTGCCTAGAATTCTGGTCCCGCCTTTTTTCCGTAAGAGATCTAATCATATTAAAGTCCCCTCCCAGAATCTAGGGCATAACAGGATGCCTCTCTCTCAGCTCCTCCAGTGAGGTGAGAAGCTTGAGTTTGTCTTGAAGTCTTTGAGGACCATAGAAATTTGTGATCATATAGAATTCCTTGTCACCCAAAGGTTGGATAACCATCGAAAGGTAGTTCCTGGATGCTTCAACATCTAGTATTCCAAGTTTTTGGGGGTTCCAGAGAGTGAGAATCCCTCCTACTATGTTGTTTGCTTTAACTTCTAGATACTCGTACTTAATAAGCCATCTGCTATGTATCTCTCTGATTTTGTCTATTGAACATTTTGTTTCCTGTATGAACACCATATCTAGTTTTTCTTCTTTTATTCTATTGCTGAGATTTCTTTGTTTTCTTTTACTTCCTAGACCCCTAATGTTCCAGGTTGTGAGCTTCATTATGAAAGGTTTGTAAATGAGTAACTAGTAAGATCTTTCATCTTTCCTAAGTTAATCATGAGTTTACCACACTCTGTCAGCAGCTTGTTCTGTCTCTTCCTTCCTCTTTTCCTGCCTAGGTTCTTGGAAGAGTGTCTTGATGTTACCTCCATCAGTTTTACCCCTCTATTTTCCTGGCTATCATGGTTCCTTTTGACTCTAGAACCCTTTGCTTGAGATCTCTAGAGGAAGAGCTGTTGCACTCTGTCAAACTCCTCTTGTGGTAGAGAATCAACACCTTTGGTGGTTCCCTGCTCTAGGAACTTTTCTAGATCAAGATTCTCCCTCTCAAGAATCTCCTGTAGTTCGTGGTCCTCCATACCAACTTCACTTGGGGTCATCTCATGGTCCCTGCCAAGTTCCATAGTGCTTGGCAGATCCTCCTTTAGTTTGTTGTTCTCATGTATGTCCTCCATGCTATCATCTTTTTCCTTCTCTACAGGATTATCCTCCGGTGCCTGGTCTGTTCCATTGTTCCCACCTTCTTCTTCTAAAGTCTTGAAACTGTTATGACTTGGTTGCTTATCCTCGTTAGTTTTCTTTTGGTACTTTTTTCCTCCTTTCCCTTTGCCTCCCACCTTGGTAAAGCCTTCAGGATCTTTGCCTGTGTTGGTTTTCATATTGTCCTCCAGTTTGTTGAGTGGGTAGTCTCTGAAGAGGTGCCTGTGTTCATGACATTTATGACATCTGAATGGGACATGTTCATAGTCCACCACCTGTACCCATTCTTCATCATATACTTCTAGAATGATCTTGTTCAGAAGTGCTCCCAATAGGTCCATTTCTACACATAAGTGGGGAAGGAGGTATATTTACCTCGCAGAGTTGCATTTGATATTTTTAAAAAATGACCTAATTTATTGCCTATGGCTTTTAAGGATTCTGGCAGCCAATAATATAAAGGTAGGGAGTAGAGTCTTATCTATACAGGTATCGATGTGAATTTTTCTCGTTCCGAGAAAAAATTCATCACCCATGGTCGCATGTAGAGGCCTGCAGTAGCATAGAAATATGGTCCTCCTTCAAACACTTTGTCTTTATCCTCTAGGTTTGTGAAAACCACTGTGAAGAAACCCTTGGACCCAAGATGAAGGTTTATTTCTCCCTTTGGTTTCCAGTGGTTTCTTATCCATGTGTGCAAAGCCTTCTCTGTTGGCCATATTCCCATAAATTTGCATATAACCGCGTATGCCGCCATGTGATCCCTGTGCACCTGTAGCACTGGATCATTTAAGACAACCCAGGGTTTAATGGTTGACCTAGGTTTACAGAGTCCTGTCACAGTCTTGTGCTCAGTTCTCTGACTGTTGTCTCCTATTCTCTTCTCTCTTCTGACTTCCTCGTGATTCTCTTCCTGTTCATGAGATTTGATGCTTTTTGTCTTTTTGTGCTTATCTTCTCCGTTTCTACCTCCATTGGTTTCTTGAATTGATTCGAACCAACCTCCTTGCTTCTGTTCACAACTACATGACTGTAGGAGGGAGTGGAGCTCCCCCCTCCTTGCCCCTCCATTGTTACCAGCTCGCACCCATCGCTCCCTGTTCAAAACCCTCATTCCGCTTCTTCCACTCTGGAAAAAACCTCCCGAAGATTTAAAGCTTGTCGATTTTAAGATGTTTATTGCAAATGTTGTTGTGTTATTAGCAAATCATAAAGATATTTTCCAAGAATACTTTGATATTCAAAATAAATTTAAAACAAAGTTACTTGACATTGGGATACAATCATAACATGTGATGGTGCAAATTGGAGCTAGTTCCTCTTTCAAGGTAATAAAAATGCCTTGACTTTGAATCTAATTATAATTAGAACACTTGCTTGTAAAAATGTTTACCATAAGGTATGAACTTTCCATATTATATATAAAATAATGCTCAACCATGGTCAATCATGCTTAGTCATGGTCACATTCTGACAAGGATTATTCATGGCCCAATTTCTTATTGTGATATCCATGGTCAACCATGGTCCAACGTCACATTGTGACAAAGATTGTCTTAATATGAAAGTCAACCATGGTCCAACGTCACATTGTGACAAAGATTGTCTGGATATGAAAATAAACCATGGTTTGCCATGGTCCAACGTAGCATTATGACAAAGATTGTCTCAATATGAAAATCAACCATGGTAAACCATGGTCAACCATGTTTATTTCGAGGTTTATAATATTTATCTTAGGGTTTATATACCTTGGGTTTAAGATTATTCTCTTGGTTTTATAATACCTTGAGTTTTTAATATTAATCCCTTAGGTTTATTATTCGTTTGGGTTTATAATATCAATCCCTTAGGTTTATTAATATAAGGGTGCATATTCATAGGGTTTAATATTATTCATAGGGCTTATAATATTAAGCCTAAGGTTTAATATCAATCCATGGAGTTTATAATCATGGTAAACCATGGTCCATGTCAAAATGCAACAAAGATTGTCTCAATATGAAAATTAGCCATGTTCAGCCATTATCAACCATGGTCGATCATGGTCAACCATGGTCCAATGTCGCATTGAGACAAATATTGTGTCAATATGAAAATCAACCATGGATAACCATGGTCAACTATGGTTAGTCATGGGAAATCATTGTCAATCATGGTCAACCATGGTTAACCATGGTCCAATGTCGCATTGTCACAAATATTATCTCAATACAAAAACCAATCATTGGTCACCCATGGTGAACCATGTTCCAAGTTGTATTGTGAAAAATATTGTCTCAATATGTAAATCAACCACGGTCAACCATGTTTATTTTAGTGTTTATGATATTTATCATATGGTTCATATGATTTTGTTTATAATATTTATCTTAGGGTTTATCATAGGATTTTGTCAATATGAAAATCAATCATGGTCAACCATCGTCCAATGTCACATTGTGACAAATATTGTCTCAATATGAAAATCAACATTTGTCAAACGTCGCATTGTGATAAAGATTGTCTCGATATTAAAATCAATCATGGTCGATCATGGTCCAATGTCACATTGTGAAAACCATGGTCATCCATGGTGAACCATGGTACAATGTCGCATTGTGACAAAGATTGTCTCAATATGAAAATATACCATTTTCAACCATGGTCAACCATTGTTGAACGTCACATTGTAACAAAGGTTGTCTCGATATGAAAATCAATCATGGTCAACCATAGTCCATCATGGCATTATGACAAAGATTATGTCAATATGAAAATCAATTATGGTCAACCATATTTATTTTAGGGTTTATAATATTTATCTTAGGGTTTATAATATTAATCCCTTAGGTTTAATATTATTCACTTGATTTATAATCCCTTGGGTTTTTAGTATTAACCACTTGAGTTTATTATTCCCTTAGTTTTATATTATTTATCTTAGGGTTTATATACCTTGGGCTTATACTATTAATCCATTCAAGTTAATATTATTCCCTTGGGTTTATAATATCAATCCCTTGGGTTTATTAATATAAGGGTCCTTATTCCTAGGGTATAAGATTATTCAAAAGGTTTACAACATTAATCCTAGGGTTTAATATAAATCGCTAGGGTTTATAAACATGGTCAACCATGCGCAACCATAGTCCAATTTCATATTGTGAGAAATATTTTCTCAATATGAAAATAAACTGTGGTCAACCATGGTCAAATGCCGCATTGTGACAAAGATTGTCTCAATATGAAAATCAACCATGGTAAAACATGGTCAACCATGTTTATTTTAGGGTTTATAGTATTTATCTTAGTATTGTCTCGATATTAAAATAATCATGGTCAACCATGTTCCAATGTCGCATTATGACAAGGATTGTCTTTATAATATTGTCTCATTATTAAAATCAATCATGGTCAACCATGGTCCAATGTTGGATTATGACAAGGATTGTATCAATATGAAAATCAACCATCATCAATCATGTTCCAATGTTGCATTGTGACAAAGATTGTCTCGATATGAAAATAAACCATGGTCAACCATGGTCCATCATGGTCAACCATGGTCAATAACCATCATCACATTGTGACAAATATTGTCTCTTGGTCCAACATCACATTGTGACAAAGATTTTCTTAATATGAAGATCAACCATGGTCAAGCATTATCCAACAACGTATTGTGACAAAGGTTGTCTCAATATAAAAATCAATCATGGTCAACCATAGTTCAATTTCGCATTGTGACAAAAATTCTGTCAATATGAAAATATATTATGTTCAACCATGGTCAACCATATTTATTTTAGGGTTTATAATATTTATCTTAGGGTTTATATACCTTGGGTTTATAATATTAATCCCTTAGGTTTAATATTATTCCCTTGGGTTTATAATATTTATCTTAGAGTTTATATACCTTGGGTTTATAATATTAATCCCTTCAGTTTAATATTATTCCCTTGGGTTTATAATACCTTGGGGTTTTATAATGAATCCCTTGGCTTTATAATATCAATCCCTTGATTTTATCAATCTAAGGGTTCATATTTCTAAGGTATAATATTATTCATAAGGTTTATAATATTAATCCTACCGTTTAATATAAATCTATTGGGTTTATAATCATGTTCAACCATGCACAACCATGGTCCAATGTCACATTGTGACAAAGATTGTCTCAATATGAAAATGAACCACGTTAAAACATGGTCAACCATGTTTATTTAAGGGTTTATAGTACTTATCTTAGGGTTTATATAACTAGGGTTTATAATATTAATCCCATGGGTTTAATATTACTCCCTTGGGTTTTTAGTATTAATTCCTTGGGTTTTTAGTATTAATCCCTTGGGTTTATAATATTAATCCATTGGGATTATTAATCTCAGGGTTCATTTTCCCAGGGTGTAATATTATTCACATGTTTTATAATATAAATCATTAGGTTTAATATAAATCTCTTTGGTTTATAATCATGGTCAACCATGGTCCAACGTAACATTGTGACAAATATTTTCTCAATATGAAAATCAACCATGGTCCAACAACACAATGTAACAAAGATTGTTTTGATATGAAAATCAATCATGCTAAACCATGATTAACCATGGTCCAATATTTATTTGTGACAAATATTGTCTCAATATGAAAATGAACAATGGTCAATCAAGGTCAACCACGGTTAACCATGTTTATTTTAATGTTTATATACATTGCGTTTATAATACTAATCCCTTTGGTTTAAAATACCTCGGGGTTTTTGTTATGAAATTATCTCACAAAAACATAGAAATGAAATATCAACACCTTAGAAATCAGCCTCTTTGAGGGGGAAACCTACTTTACATTACACAAATGAAAAATTCTTTGATGATACAAATGACAAGACTTCATTTCTATATATAGGATTCTAAGAGGTCATAATGTAATCAAAGCCGACATAACAACCATAATGTAAGGGCACAACAATAACAATAGTGGGCTTATATGGGGCACAATAATAACAATATGGGGACTACATGGGCACAACAATATAATAAGGGGGTTGTACTAATAACAATAAGGGTTTACACTAGTAGTATAGGGACCTAACATGCCCCTCTCCTTCAAAAAGTGTTGTCCTCAATGCTTGAATAGTTATGGATGCTTCTTTATAAAACTCTCGTCCTCCCATGTGGAATCTTCAGCGGGTAAGTTCTTCCACTTGACGAGATACTCTGAAATTGATTGATTTCGTAGCTGTTGGGTTCTTATTTCCATGACTGATTCAATTTCCAAAATGATTTTTCCTTCCTCGTCAAGTTTTGACAATATTGTTTGAACTGAGAGCTTGTCACTTATAAACTTCTTTAAGCATGAAACATGGAAAACTGGGCGCACTCAGGAAGATGCAAGAAGCTCCAATTTGTATGCCATAGTACCAATATTTTGTAGTGCCTTGTAAGGACCATAGCACTTTGGTGATAATTTATTATCCTTCTTAGCTTGGTTGAGGGACATTTGTTTGTATGGTTGTATTCATAAAAATACCCAGTTTCCTATATAAATACTTCTTTTGTTGCGATGTTGATCTGCCTGTTTTTTCATTTTTTTTTGTGCCAAAGTGAGGTTATCCTTTAAGAGTTGGAGAACTTGTTGTTGTTGAAGGTCTACCTTAACACCTTCATGAGATACAATATGACCCAAGTATTCCACCTCTTGTACTCCAAAGAAACATTTGGAGGTTTTTGCATATAATTGTTTCTCGTCCAATAGTCTGAGCACTCTATCAACATTTTGAACATGATCCTTCCATGACTTGTTGTAGATTAGTATATCATAAAAAGATACAAACATAAATTTTGTAAGGAAGGGTTTGAAAATGGAATTCATCAAACCTTGGAATGTAGAAGGTGCATTGGTAAGGCCAAAAGGCATGACCAAAAATTCATAATGAACCTCATGAGTTCTAAATGTTGTTTTCAGAATGTCTTCAGTGTTCATTCGGATTTGATGATATCCTGCATGAAGGTCCAACTTGCTGAAGTAAATTTCTCCATGCAATTCATCCAATAATTCATCAATGAGAGGAATGGGACATTTATCTTTAATAGTGAGCTTGTTGAGATCTCTATAATCCAGACACATGTGCCATGATCCATCCTTCTTGTGCAGCAATACTACTGGAGTAGAGAGAGAACTTTGACAAGGTTGAATTATACCAACCTCTACCAATTCTGCAACCATACATTCAATTTCAGTCTTTTGTGCAAAGGGATATCTGTAATGCCTGATGTTTGGAGGAACACTTTCTAGAAAATTAATAGCATGATCATGATCACAAATAGGTGGGAGGCCTTTGGGAGTCTAAAAAACCTTGGAATGATTGTCCAAGAATTTTTGGAGATTTGGAGAAATATATGATTTCTACGTGGGAACCTCTAGTGAACATAATTGTGCAATTACGCCTTGTTGTTCTTCCTTTAGAAGCTTTTTCATGCCATTAGAGATGATTATCTTTCCCAGTTTCCCTGCGATGCCCCTTAATTCAACTTCCTTTCCTTGTAAAGGAAATTTCAAGAAGAGTTCTTGAAAACTAAAAGTTATCATACTCAAAGATTGTAGCCATTGGACTCCTGGTATAACATCAGCACCACCCATTGGAATGGAAAGCATTGGACTATTCAAAACATATTCTCCCATGGATAGCTTGATATTATGGCACTTTCTAGAGAAATTTATGATTCTTCCATTTGCAACCATCACTTGAAACTCTGGTGCTGGATATAGGAATCAATTCAATTTCTTTGCTATCTTACAATGAATAAAATTATGGGTACTGCCCGAATCAATCAACACTATTACCTTTTTCTTCTTGATATGTCCTTCTATATTGATAGTTTGAGGAGTGGTAATTCCTTCCAGTGCATTGCAATATATGGTTATATTCATTTCTTGATGCTCAACGTGATCTTTCACTTCTTGAACCTTTTTATTCTTGATATGTCCTTCTATCTTGAGAGTTTGAGGAGTGGTAATTCTTGCCAATGCTTTACAAGATATGATAGGATTCATTTATTCTTTCTCAGGGGTTGTTTCCTGGTGTATATCCTCTTCTTTTGATGTTTCTTGATCCTTTTCTTCCTCCTCTTCGAAATCTAATTAAAATAATTTCTTCTCAGCACACTTATGACCTTTAGTGTATTTTCTATCGCAAAAGTAACAAAGCTCTTTTTCTCTTTTTTCTTCCAATTGTTGTGGTGTAAACCTTGTAGGTTATGGAAGGTTGGGAGCAAAAACACTTCCATATTTATAGTTTTGAGTGGTAGGATTCCTTGTTTCCATAATTCTGATTTCAATTTTTCTTGCCAACCTAATTTCAGATCAAATGGGCTTTAATTTCAGAGTCTAAACCTTCCTAGAAAAAAATTATAACGACAATTCCACGATGATATGTTTGAGATGGAAATCTGGAGCTTGCCAAAACCCTAACTTTCTCAGATCATATCTCCGAAAATATAGAGAGACAAGGTCCGAAATTTGGACCCGAGGTTCAGAAAGATTTCGGTCAAATGAGTTTCCTTTTTAGCTTCTGAAACTTCATAGAAAAATGTTATATCAAAAATGCCACGATGACCTGTTTGGAGTAGCGAAACCCTAGAATCCAAACCTCTAATACCAAATGCTATGAAACCAGCTCACAAAAAGATAGAAATGAAATATCAATGCCTTAGAAATCAGCCTCTTCAAGGGGGAAACCTCCTTTACATTACACAAATGAGAAATTCTTCAATGATACAAATGACAAGACTTCCTTTCTATATATAAGAGTATAAGGGGTCATAATGCAATCAGAGCCGACATAACAATAATAATATAAGGGCACAACTATAACAATAGTGGGCTTCTATGGGGCACAATAATAACAATATGGGGACTAATGGGCAAAAAAAATATAATAAGGGGGTTGTACTAATAACAATAAGGGGTTACACTATTAATCCCTTGGGTTTATTATTTCTTTAGGTTTATAATATCAATCCCTTGGGTTTATTAATATAAGGGTTCATATTCCTAGGGTATAATATTATTCATAGGGTTTATACTATTAATCTGAGGGTTTAATATAAATCCCTTGGGTTTACAATCATGGTCAACCATGGTCAACGATTGTCCAATGTCACATTGTGCAAATGATTGCCTCAATATGAAAATCAACCATGGTCAACCATGGTCCAACGTAGCATTATGACAAATACCGTCTCAATATGAAAATAACCATGGTAAACCATGGTTAACCTTGTTTATTTCAGGGTTTATAATATTTATCTTAGGTTTTTTATACATTAGGCTTATAATATTTATCCCTTAGTTTTAATATTATTCCTTTGGGTTTATAATCCCGCGGGTTTATAGTATTAATCCCTTGAGTTTCTTATTCCTTTGGGTTTATAATATCAATCCCTTCGTTTTATTAATCTAAGGGTTCATATTCCTAGGGTATAATATTATTCATAGGGTTTATAACATTAATATTTGGGTTTAATATAAATCCATTGGGTTTATAATCATGGTTAACCATGGTCTAATATCACATTGTGACATAGATTTTCTCAATATGAAAATCAACCAATATCACATTGTTACAAGGATTGTCTCAATATGAAAATCTATCATAGTCAACCATGTTCCAACATCACATTATGACAAATATTGTACCTTGGTCTAACATCACATTGTGACAACCATGGTCATCCATGGTCAACCATGGTCCAACATCGTGTTTTGACAAATATTGTCTCAATGTGAAAATAAACCATGGTCAACCATTGTCCAACATCACATTGTGATAAAGGTTGTCTCATTCTGAAAATCAATCACAGTCAACCATAGTCCATTGTTGCATTGTGACAAAGATTATGTTAATATAAAAATCAACCATGGACAACCATGTTGATTTTAGGGTTTATATACCTTAGTTTTATAATGCCTTGAGTTTATCAATCTAAGGGTTCATATTCCTAAGATATAATATTAATGAACAATAATAATTAAATATTCACTAATAATAGTAGTAATAATAATAATAATTAATAATAAAATAATAATAACTAGTAATTAATAATTAATATAATAATAAATAATAAAACAATAATAATTAGTTTATACTATAATAATAATAATTAATATATTAATATTACAAAAATAACTCCTTTAATAAAATTATTATTATTAATTTATATTAATTATTGTTAATTAATTATTATTATTATAATCATTTTAAAATAATTATTGTTATTACTAAATAATTATGTTTTTTTATTATTAATTAGTATTACTATTATTATTAATTAATATTAGATCTATATTATTAAGGTTTATAGGTGTTTTTCAACCACATTTACTAGTATAATTGTGTTAGAGATTTCCATATATTTCGTTATAAACCCTAGGGTTTATTAATCTAAAGGTTCATATTCCTAGGGTATAATATTAAAACCCCATGGGATTATAAACCCAAGGGAATAATATTAACCAAAGAGATTAATACTAAAAACCAAAGGAATTATAAACCCAAAGGAATAATATTAAACTGTAGGGATTAATATTATAAACCTTAGGGAATAATATTAAACTGTGGGGATTAATAAACCCTTGGGTTTATTAATCCCTTAGGTTTAATATACCTTGGGTTTATAATATTTATCCCTTGGGTTTAATATTACTCCCTTGGATTTATAATCCCTTGAGTTTATATTTATTGGTTTATAATCTCTAATTATAATCCTTTGGGTTTATAATATTACTATTATTAATTTATATTACTACTTTTAATTAATATTATTATTACTACTATTATTATTAAATAATTAATTTATATTACACTATTTAAAATTAAATAATAATAAATAACATTTAATATTAAATAATAATAATTATTAATTATAATGATAATAATAATATTTTTATTGCAATAATGTTTTTATATTATTATTTTTATTGTTATATATTTATCAATGATATATACAAAAAAAAGTCTTTAGCTATATCAATTACATTAATATTTTTAATATAATTGTACTAATTAATATACAATTTTTGTATTCAAGCTTCTCTGATCCATAATGAATTAAACAAAGTCTTTCAGTAGAAATCACATGAGAGAATTTTTTGGCCTATGCATTTCGAACCAGCAAGTGTGGTTCATCATTAGCTAATAATGAACCACACTAGCCGGTTTGAAATGCATAGGCCAAAAAATTCTCTCATGTACTTGTTAAAAAAACTTTGTTTAATATACAATTATTAATAAAATAATAATTAAAATAATAAATACTAAAAATACTAACCACCATGAAAATAATACCATTCTTTTAAAAATACCCTTTTTCTCGAGATTAATTATTTCCCCATTATATCTATCAGAACGTGTAGTAAATGAGGTTAATACAACAAAATAAAACAAAAATGATATCTCATTTCCTTTTAAAAATATAATTTTTATAATATTATTATAATATACATATTTAAATTAATTAATATTATATATTTAAATTAATTTCTATTTTTATTATAATACAAAAATAAGTATATATAAAATAAATTATCTAATACAATATTTATTACAAAATTTAAGTAAATAGATTTATTTATAAAGTTAAGAAATGCAATACTAAAAACAATTTCGGATATCCTTAAATATATTCTAATAAAAGCAACACAATAATAAATATATAGTTTGGTTTCTTATTATTTTGATTTATTTATTTTAATAATAAAATCAAATCAAATAAACTATCTATTTTAAAAAATAGAAAATAACCTCACATATACATAAATAACCATACATATATAAATAATATTTAAAAGGAAAATGGACTGTTTAAAGTTATTTTTATTGTTATTTTATTATTATTATTAAATAAGATGGAGCATTAGGGGTTCTTTTCAATTTTGTTCCTAATAGTTTTAAAGATATAAGAGAACCTAATAAAAAAATATTATTGTTTTATTTTATTTTATTATTAAAAAGTCAGATGAATTGTTTGGAGTTCTTTCTAATTTTGTTCATATGGGATATTAGGAGTTCTTTTTAAGTGGTTGTGTTTCAGGATTGTTTTTTCTTTAATTTTATAGTCTTTAGCGGCGTATACTCTAAACCTTTGATGAAATAAATGACGAGTGGTATTTGTTATTATAACGATGTAATTTCTTACTAGTTATCATTTCGTTAATATGTGTAATTTCTTACTAGTTATCATTTCGTTAATATGCTAAAAGAGGTTAGAGGCCATAGAATAATTTGAGTTTTTTTGAAGTGAAAACCCCATCTCTAATATGATGTGTGTCAATTAGTTATATAATAGTGATGTTTATGCATAAAAGCCTAAGTTATCTTGAGTATTCCTAATTTTAACTTTGCTATGAGTCTTTTTGGGTGTTGTGTCTTTATAATCTTTTTATTTGGGGTTTTACGTCTATCTATGTACTTAAGTGTGGCATACCCTATGGTCAATCCATCTTGTTAATAATATTATGAATTGTATTTATGTAAATAAAATGGAAAATGTAACACACTGATTGGCTGAGGAGAGGACACATATTCAAAGCTTGAGTGGAGAAGATGCTGGGGAATTGCTTGGGAAAATGACCAAACTTAGAAGTGCAATTAAGATATCACCTATGTTCCTGTAAAAATTGAAGGCAAGCCTATACAGGGATTTAATAATGTGGCATGACACTTGTGCACTAGGGCGAGATTATCATGTTCTTGTGATGTGTGTTGCGCTAGTAAACAAGCAAGGGGAGTGCATACACGAGAGTGAAGAGGAAGAAAACACTTAGGAAGAACAAGGGAGGAGAAAAAAAAAGGAATGCATAGGAAAAATACATTATTGTTTTGCATGTTAGTATGCATGAATGAAGGATAGAAAAAAAAACAATGAGTTATCTTTGAGAAGGAGCCAGAGTGGTTGGGAAAGTCCTAATGGCGTTGTAGGTAGAATTAATGTGGAATCCTTTGCCTCTTGTGTAGTTTTGGTGTTTGGATGAATCACATTCCCTTGATTACTTTATTTCTCAGGCTTTGAATCTATCTCAGGGGTGGTTATCTGTAAGAAATATTGCAGTGTAGATTAACCTATGGTTGGGAGGAGAGTTGAAGTCCCTCCTCTAGTTACTAGCATCTTTATATACATAAGATAAGTGTTTATATCCTTGTAAATACTTGTATTATGAATGAACAATAATTATCTCCTCTAACATTCAAGTAATCATGTCTGGTCCATCATATAACTAGGGTGACTAGACATGTAATGTGTTATGGTGATTCCGAGCTATCCGATCTAGGTGGATTTAATATTGTTGACTCATTGCAGGATAGCTTCTGTATATGTGCTTGGTGATCTACAATAACCAATAATTATTTTGTTACCTTATACTCATTTAGTTATCTTATGTTAGTATGAATATCGTTTGGGCAACTATCTTGTATGAGCGTGGTGTTTATGAGATTGTTAATCATGTGGTCATGGCATACTTGGTATTTTTCATGTCTATCTGATAGGTCCCTGAATAGTGATATGAAATAAACATGGACCATCCTAATGTATTAAGTATTTGCTATATTTATATCTTGAAGGTATAGGTAGCTCACTACTATGACGATGGTTGCATGTGATTTTATTAGTACTATATTTATGTGTTATGCATATAGGGGTTTCCCTAGCTTAAAGAGGTACAAAAGTGAGTATTTTAGTCGTATTCATTCACATATGTGATAGGGATTACAATGTATGGGCTTCTTTTATTATATCAATCATAGAGCTATATGTATGGTTGTGTATGGTTTATTTAGGTGCACCAACACTGTTGATCAAGTTGGTGTTCTTGTATGCTTGGGATGAGATGTTTACATGCTTTTCTTCATGATATGAGAGATATAGGAAACTCTGTGTTGTTGGCCTGATCATAGTAATTTTGTGAATCATGTGGATTTTTTAAGAATTCATAAATTTCGTTGTGGTATGTGATATTTCAAGAATTGCAGGCTATAAAGGTGTTGTTCCTTTGAGATAATAATGGTCAATTGATCATGCGAGGGCATCTAAGATATTTGTTTTAGGGGTTTTGGTTTTGTTTTTGGTTTTTATGGAGGACCAACACATAAAACAAACTGTAAGAATTATGTATTAACTCTTTTAGATTGTACTAATAGATAATCAAAGGGCTGCTATTTGATTTCACACAGTGATTTGAATTTATAAGGTGTTTAGAAAGAATAGTAAGGAGGTATGATTAATTTAGATTTCAGACAGAAAGATAAATTATCATAAGTGGGAAAACCTTTGTCCAATGTTCAAAAGTTAAACAAACTATGCTTAAGATTACATAAGATGCTGAAAATTTTATGATTTAGAGGGAGCTTTTTAGATAGACGATGCCATATCTCAGTCTCTTTATGATAATAACTTCATAAAGGAATTTTAAGAATAACTGTAAACCATTTATTCTCACCTGATATCTCTGTAAAACTTAAACATATGCAGAATAAACATAATGAATGAAACACATGAAAAACTTACAGAAGAAAACGAAATTGTATGAGACCAAATTCAGAATCCTTTGCTTTATTATCAGTGATCTAGAGACAGCTTGTACATCAATGCTTTTACAAAATTGCTTATGGAAAGGTACCACCTTTAATAACTCATAGAAGAGAGTTATTTATACAAGTTCTAAACAAAATATCCTAAACTGATTACAAGATAGCTTGAAAGAAGATAGGAAAAGAAAAATTGTTGCATGATGTGTCCCTATTAGATAGGAAGTTGTTGATGATTGTTCCTTAAAAATTTGTTGTTGTTGTCTTCTTATTGAAATGAAAAGTTAATCAATTGTTTCACACAATTGATTCCACCTTTTCTCACTAGGTATCTCGAGATTTATCATCCTTCTAAGTATCTCATAAACTTCGGTATATCTTTCAAAATTGGGTTTGGTGAGAAAAACATGACCAATTTCATATTTAATGGAGAGGTCTAAGCTTAAATCTTCCAAAATCTCCTTGCGAGTAATCTGCCTTTTTATCCCTGCAAATTGACTACTATCTACTGCAATGGTATAAAGCCTTTCACAGTAATCCTCTAATTTTACTAGCTGATCATTTGATGATACTATCTCTGGTAAACCCTTCTTATGTAATATATTGAATTTAGAGTGAAACCTCTTGACCACAATGTTCAAAGCATCACACTTTTTTTAAGCTGAGTTAACATATTCTTCTTCACTAGGACTTTCTTAATTTCCAAAATAGTAGTTGTCCTATTTGGAATGTTCATCTCTTGTAACTGCTGCCTAGTTTTAGAGTTTAGTACCCTAATCATTCCTTATGCTTCTTTGGGGTTTGTACCCAATTCTACCTTCTAGGTCTCTATCTCTGCTCTGCATTTAACAATTAGTTCTTGCTACTAAAAAATGATTTGTATGGATGGCCATACTTCTGTTATAGAGTGGCTAATATCTAACCAGATATCTTCTTTGGCTTGGGCCAAAGTTTCTACCATTAGAACCTTGCTTTCTAACTGTTTAACCTTGAGCTATAACCTATGTGACTTTTGCATTTCTTCTACTTACAAGGTATCATTTTTTACCTTTTGTGACTCCAGGGCTTGGAACTTCTAGAGTAACTTCTCATTTTGCTGTTTCTGTGCTTGTAGCTCCTGTGATAACCTTGTTGTTTCACCTGTTGTTAAAGATGAAGCAATGTCAATGGGGGATGAGCTTAAATATGCACCTATCATTGGAATTTTTGTCACTGAGGTCACAGCAAGCTGTGTTGTCTCTTTTTCCTTGACAATTGTTCTATCTACTCCCCCATTTTGTTGATTTGTATGTTTTGCTCAATAATGAGCTTTAACATCTCCTCCCTGTGCTGTTCATTTTCCACCATTTCTTTGGTTCGTGAATCCTTAGTTGAATGCAACTTCCACTGTCTCTTCAAGGTTGTAATCTCAAGATTCTTCTTTTGCAATATTTCTTCAATTTCTTTATAGTCTTGGGGATCATATCTAATCTTGATAATGATATCTTCTAAATATTTTAATTTGTTATCTTTAGACAAGGATGACAACTTTTCAATCTTAAGTTGTGACTATACATTGTACAAAGCAGTTCTGAGCTTGGAAAGAGACATGGCAGTTGTATTCATTGTTGAAAATAACATCTCACCTGATTGCCTATGCAAATTCATTTGATCAATGGGAGGTATCTGGTTCACATCAAATGAGAAGATGACCTTCTTGTAGTCTGCTGTGGATTTCGGAAACAGAATCTGAGCCTGCGAAAATGCCATTTGCATCCTTCCTCTTTCACTGTCGAAGAAAGAGAGAAGTCTATGCTAAGAAGTGGATGTCTGTTTCCAAAACTGACTATAAACTTGAGATTTAAGACTTTCATTCTTTTGCTTGATTTCCAAAAATGTTGAGAAGATATTAGTATCTCCTACTAAGTTGGTCTCGGTTGATTGGATAATATATATAGGTTCAGTTGAAGACGGAGTTGAAGAAGTCGATGGAGGCTTGGGATCAGTGGTCCCTGTTGATGAAACATCTTCCAATTCTCCAAGATCAATTATCTCTGGTGGCGTGCTTCCTGATGACATTGACATCCCAATTTTCAACTTATTTTATAAGATATAGTACTCTTTACTTGGTTCTATAATTGCCTAAGTTTCCTCTCTCTGGATCTTTTATGTTGAGTACTCTCTGTAGCTGGATTCTTTGTCCGAGGAGTTGATATAACCTGTTCATCAGCTTCTGTGAGAGTACCTTCAGACCATTGCTCCTGGTTCATGAACTTCTCCAATTCTGGCCTAGGAGTATGGTTGTAAGGTGTTGCCTTCAACTGCACTCTGAGAGCTGAAATAATCCCAAAAGGATCATAAGACCAAGTGAAGCTTGGCTGGAGGTTCATGTTCTTTAGCAATCTATCTGCTTTTGTACCTGCAGACCTAGTGTTACAGATGAAACTCCCTACTTTGGCTTTGAGTTTAAATTGTGATTTCTTCTTGCCTGAGACAAAATGGACTTCATCCATATTTATCATTTGCCTGATGTATTTCAGTGAAAATATTCTCATTGGCACATACTTAGGCAGTTTGTATGGAGCCAACTCACTGCCATAGATCCTAATCTCAGTGTAATTCTAGTATACTGGTACTAGTCACCAGTCTTGGTTTTCTCTGAGAGGTGCAGTGTATTTTTAATTTCTTCTCCAATTCTGGGCCTTCCTTGGCTATTGAGTAATTGGAGAACTTGATGTATGAAGGAATCAATGATCTGGGAGAATTTAAAATTTAATGATCCTGCTCTTACTAGTTATATCTAGTGAATCACACATTGATTCACTCCCTGCTCATCTTGTCTATTCAACTGAATAGGCAATAGATCTCCCTATTGAAACAAAATTAGATGAATTATAACTGAACTGTACCTGAATACTCCTTGTGTGGTCAAATTCATAAATTGTTCATGTATATTATCAGCTAGAAAGTGACTATAATTATACATGAAGACATGTTGATATTATTTGCTAAAATAGAAAAGAATCCATGGATGGATTCATCAATAGCTTGGTCATTTTCATAACCTAGGAGGTATGATAATAGAGAGATAATGTGTCTAGTAGCTTCAAGGAACATGGAAGATGAATATGGAGGATTTCTCTTAGGTAATTCGACATCTTCTGGTAGGAAAAGTTCAAAGATAAGAGCTCTCTGTGGGAAGGTGAGTTTATTGTAGAGGTCCATGAGAGTTGCAGGTGAGAAATGGCTAAGGGAATCAGATGGAGGTATCATTAGCATCTGGTTTATGCTCTGAGCAGTGATGGTAATCAAGATTTTTCCATCCCGAGTCATTACTGTTCTTTGCATAGGGTCATACCTGGCTTGACACCAAGAGATTAGATCAGGGAATTAATGGGTCTTAGGAAAAGAAAATAATGGCAGAAGTGTCTCCCAGAGGCGAATGGAATCTTCCTTATCGGTATATTTCATTTTTAACCATGAATGTAATTTATAGAAATCAAATTCACATTCACAGTCATTGACCTTGAAAAGGGAGTCTAGAATTGGCATATGATCCAAATAAAGGGAGACTGTGGAGGGATTCCATTCTTTGATAGTCTTCTGTATCTTTGCTTTAGGAGCCATCACTATTTCAAGGGAAATTCAGAAGCTGTTTTTAATCTAAAATTGATCACAGTGGCGAAAATACACAGAGCGACAAATAGTGCTTTTAGTTTATGGATGGAAGCAAAAAGTGGCAAAGATTGTAGCCATGGAGGATTTATAGGTTCAATTGGGCTCAATTGACTATTTATATCTATCCGTACACATTCAATATGCAGGGGAAATGTGAATTAATGCTTAATGGATGTTTAAACAGATAATGAGGCACAACAACGGCTTTGGAGCATATGGGCAACGGTATTATAACGTGGTGGGCGGTGAATGGGTAAGTGAAAACGGATGGATGACGTGGAGGTTCATTATTGGACGGAAGATAACATATGCACAAGGCGCGGGAGAAGTCAATGGTTGGATGGAAGAAAAACCGGAACGGATTTCAGGGGGGGGGGCATAATGATTTGTGGTTTCGGGCCTTCGGGGTCGGAAATTTTTTGGAGGTGCCACATTGCAAAAAGCGGCAGCCACGAAAACTAATTTTCAGACCCCCCCCTCCCCCCCCTTGCATTAACGGGAAATGGCCAAGGGGGGTTGAAAGTCTTCCTCCGTCGTTGATCTGGGCAAAGTGAAGGATCTTCGTTGAAAAGTAAACTTGGTTATCAGCGCCTGATGTGTTGTTTTGTCATTTCCACCAATATGACAAAAGTGTCATTTGTCACTTATTTTATAAGGTCATCAAGCTTTATTACAACAATTAAATCATAATTAAAGAACTTAAGCATGATTAATCAAAAGGACATTTTTCAAAGGTGCATTTGAGCTAGCAACCTTAATTTATTTTCTAAAGAAAATATTTTTCTTTTGTTGCTTATCTATCATTTTCATTTTGCCTTCCTTTTTTAGAGCAACTACCCTATCATTTTATTTGATATGGACCTGCAATAATAATCACTCCTAACATTTTTATTTTCCATCTTGTTTTTGGTCCATATCCTAACTTATCATTTTTTGTATGGCATTTTGATTTTTTATCTAATAGCTAACTTATCAAAAACAAGAATGTTACAACATTGGCTCCAACCGGGGACTGCTTTCTCCTATAGAATGTAGAGAACTTGCAGATCCATGTGCCTTCTCCTCGAGCTCTGGAGTCTTTGCTGTAAAAATCAAACTGATAGTTGAAAAAGTAAAATAACTCCGGACTTTTTACAATGATGGTAGTAAAATCTACTCCAACTTATCATAACTGAATGTAATGTTTCAGAAATCTTTCATTAATAGGATATGTGGAATATTGTCCCTCTAGATTTTGTAACACAAAAGTGTTGTTTCCTTTTAATTCAACGATAGCTAGAGGTCTAAACCATAGGTTGTTGAACTTTCCATGTTTTCCTTTGTCTTCTCTTCTGGAATCCCATATTAGAACTAGATCACCCTCCTTGAAGTCCCTTTCCCTGGCTCTTCTGTCAAACAGGGTCTTCATCTTATTCTGATACTTTTTCAATTTGTATTGAACTTCATCTTTGTTCTCATTTAGTTCAATGATTTGATTTATCCTCCTTAAAAAATCATTAGGTTCATCAGTTGAATCTTGCAGAAACTTTAAAACAGGGAAGGCCAAATTGGTAGGGAAAATTGCATCTTTCCCATAAACTAACTGAAAAGGAGATTTTCCAGTAGATCTCTTTGGAGTAATCATGTTTTCCCAAACTGCATAAATTAGATGAGTGTCCCAGCTCTTTTTATGATCAGCTTAAGTTTTTTTGATAACCTTTACTAGACTTTTATTGGATGATTCTACAAGACCATTACCTTGAGGATAATATGGAGTTGAATGATGTAGCAGAATCTGATATTTTTGGCAAAACTCAATCATTTTAACACTAGAAAATGATGTGGCATTTCCAGTAACAATCTGGGTTGGGCAACCAAACCTAGATAAAATGTTTTCTTCAATGAATTTGGTTACTACTGAGTTAGTAAAATTTCTTACTGGAATTGCTTCCACCCAATTAGTAAAGTAATCTGTTGCAGTGAGGATCCATCCATGTTGATTGCTTGAAGTAGGATGAATCTCTCCAATAAAATCTAATCCCCATTGGAGAAAAGGTGTTGAAACTATTGCTGGGATCAGTGAAAAAGCTGCTAATTTTTTCTTACCAACAAACATCTGACAAGGGACAAAACTTATGACCTTTGCTCCTACTTGTAAGAACAATGTTGGCTAATATAATCCTGCCCTTAATATCTTATATGATCTTTCTCTCCAAGCATAATGTCCTCCACAAAATCCTATATGAAACTGATCAATGATCCCTTCAGTCTCTGATTCTGTTAAACAGAATAGCAAGATATTGAGTGGGTCCTTCCAATATAGATTTTCATTTATGATATAGTACTTGACTGCTTTCAATTTGAGAGTCTCACTTTTACTTTTGGAAACTGATGCAGGATACTCAAATTGAATTAAGAAAATTACAATATCTTGATACCAATCTGATAAAAGGAATTGCTCATCAATGTGTATAGAAACAATCTGATCTGAGGGTAAAGGTTTTTGTGGATTATTTTCTTTAGGATTTTGGGAAGGTTCTTGTGGATTCTTCTCATTTGAATTTTGGGAAGGTTCTTGTGAATTCTCCCCTGGTATTTCCAGAACAGAGAGTATGCCTAGCACTTTACAATTGGATTCAGCTAAAAGCGTAGGTAATCCTTGACATTTTACTAAATTTGTGGTTTTGATAATTATATCATACTCCAAAATTTGGGTGATCCATCTACCTCTCCTCCCATCAGTATCTGGTTGACTGAGAACAGTTTTAACAACATTTTTGGGAACATAGGCTATAATGGTTGAATATAAAACATACATCCTAAAATATTTCAAGGATTTGACTAGGGAATAAACCTTGTTTTCAATTATGTCATATTTGAGCTCAACATCTCCCATGACTTTGCTAAAAAAGGCTATAGTTTGGTCATGGGAATCTTCATTCTTTTATAGTAAAATAGTAGCAAGGGTTGTTTCAGAGGCAAAGGAAAAGATACTGAATGGTTTTCTATAATCAGGGCTAGCCCAGGGTTGGAGCTTCAGAGATAGCTTTCTTGATTTGATCAAATGCATGTTTGGAAGAGACAGTGCATTTAACTTCATGAACCTTCTTAAGCATATCAGTTATATCTTTGACAATTTCAACATAATTGGGTATGAACCTTCTTAAAATTTTGATTTTACCAAGAAAAGCCTAAGCTTCTTTTTTATTTCTTGGAAATGTTAATGTTTGAATGGCTAATACTCTATTTGGATCGATAACTACTCCATATTTAGAAATTATATGGCCAAGAAATTTCCCTTATGAGATAGAAAATAGAGACTTCTTTGGATTCAATGATATCCCAAATTTCCTGCATCTTTCAAAAACCTTCATCAAGTGCTTTAAATATTTTTTTATCAAAATTAGAGAAAAATGTAAGGTCATCAAGATAAATAACAAGAAATTTGTTTCCCTGGCCTACAAAAGCTATATCCATAGCTCTTTGGAATGTAGCTCTTGCATTTGTCAAACCAAAAGGCATTCTTGCATACATGAAAGTACCCCAAGGTGTTGTGAAGGCAGTCTTTTCCCTATCCTCTTTGTCCACCATAATCTTATTATAACCAGAAAAACCATCTAACATAGAAAGTATGTTGGCTCTAGAAACTTGTTGAAGTAACTGATCCATCGTAGGTAATGGATAGTTGTCCTTTAGTGATGCTATATTTAAGTTTCTAAAATCAAAACAGATTCTAATTTCACCATTCTTTTTTGTTACAGGCACTAGATTGGCGATCCAATTAGAATATCTTAGTGGAAGAATAATATGTGCATCTAACATTTTCTTAAGCTCTTTCTCAATAGTTGTTAGAAGAACTGGATTAATTCTTCTGAGTTTTTGCTGGTAGGGCTTAGCTTCAGTTTCTAGTGGGATCTTATGTTCAATGAGGGATGTTTCATAAGTTTTAAGATCAACATAAGACCAAGCAAAAACATCTTTGTATTTTTTAAGTAACTTAAGATATTCATCTTTAACTTCTGGGGCTAAAGATTTAGAGATTTTTATATTTTGCACTTGTTCTTGGGATCCAATATTGATTTCTTATATGTCATCTTCAGGCGAAATGGATGGAGGGTTTCAGGGGACATCATTATAATCGAATAATTTCTCTAAAGGAATTAACCCCTTAGGAATGAAGATTTTTTATAATTGTATGATGTCATGATCTGCAATCTTGGAATTTAATTTTGGATCATCAACAGCTTGAGGATTGGCCATAAAAAGATTGCCTTCATGAATTTGTAGAAGAGAAATATCACCTACAAGTTGAAGGAAATATTTTAGTTGTTCATCATCCTCAAACACCTGCCAATGCTTTTGGTTATCAGATATAGATGGCCTGTATTTAACTTGGATTTGGTATAACAATTGTGCTTGATCAGGAATCTTAAATGAGCTTGCAGAAATAGCCAAAGAATCCGCATGTATGTTTTCATTTCTAGGGATATAAGTTATGTTGAAAGCATCAACGAAATTTTCACTGGAATCCCAAACCTCATTTCTATAAGACCTAAGCCTAGGATGCTTTGTTTGGAAAATATTTCTAACTTGTCTTACAATGAACTCTAAGTCAGTGAAAACACTCAGGTTGTGTACCTTTAAACTCTTGGCTAACTGTAGTCCTCAAAGGAAAGCCTCATATTCTGCTACATTGTTGGTAACTTCAAAAACAAGTTTACATGATTGTGTTATGTTTTCCTTTTCTGGTGAGATTAACACTACCCTAGCCCCTACTCCATCCCTTGTACAAGAACCATCAAAGAACAACTTCCATACATCAGTTTTATTTGATACATGGTTTTCAACTACATCTTCAAGTTTACCTGAGATTCATGTATTTGATTTGAAGAGAGTTGAAAACAACCAACATCTTGATCAATTGCATAAATGGGGTGGTTCTTTGGTTTATCTATTTTGCATACCGTGTGGACAAATCTAACCTCTCTATGCAACCTAAGTTTTTCTCCCTCAAAAACTAGAATAGTGGCATAAGACATGTCCATCTGAAGAGTTCCCCCTAATTTGGCACAGCAAGACCTTGAAAGGAGAATTCCAAATTTGGGAGGGATGTCAGTGACAACAATATCTAACTCTATGCTCTTTACTGGGATTTGGGTAAGAGTGAATACTAAATCCTTAATCAGTCCTAGACAAGGTACTCTTTTGGAATCAAAGGTGTACAAATCATGATAGGATATAGTTATTTCAAGATTTAAATGATCCATGATGGTTTTTGACATGAGATTGTTTGATGCTCTACAATCAAGCATAAAGTTATATAACATGGAGCCATTTGTCTTTAGTGTCACATAGAAAGGGGGTACTATTTTATCTATCATATCTGAGCTAGGACCAAAGACAACTGTTGGGTTTTCATCTTGAAGGCTAATAACATCACTTCCAACATCAACAGAGGTGTTTTGTATCCATTTGGAAACTTTATTTTTATATCCAGGGTTTTTGGAATGTTCTGAAAGTGGTATAGGGATTTTAACTCTTTCTAACTCCTTTTCAACATTAAATGCAGTCAAGACAGTTTTTTCAATTTGAGTTGTATCAGTTGACTGATTTAATGGTCGAATAGTAGTTGTCTGAGTTTCAACGCTTTTGGTATGAGGTTCAATTTTCGTATGTTCCTTAGTAGGTCTTCCAAGGCCAAGTCTAGGTATAAGATCATATCTTTTGTTGAGCTTTGCAATTAAGAATTCAAAGAAGGCATGTTATTTGGAAACTTGTGAGGATTCTTGATCTTATTGAACTTGCTTATTTTGTGAAAGAGGAATAATAGTGGTCTGACCAGAACAACTATCCATATTGTTAATGTCTTCGATGATAGTCATGGTATTGTCATCAGGCTGTTGATCATCTATCAGTAAAGGAGTTGGAAGCTGTTGATCATTACTAGGTCTTTGAAGAATTTGTAATTGTGGATTTCTTTTATATTGACCTTGATTTTGATTTTGAGGTCGAGTTATTGTTTGTTGAACTATTCTAGGTTGAGCCTCAATCTTGGAAATTCTATTGGATATATTTCTCAGAAGTGAAGTGATCTCATCAATTTTAGAATCTTTAGTTTTAGTCTTTGAAGAAGTAGAGATCTCTTGTCTAGATTTAAGCTTTCTTTGGGCCTTTTCCTCTTTAGCTTTTAAAGTGGCTGAGGCTGCCCTATTTTCTTCCACCTATATAGCATTAGTTTGCATGTATTCAAGAGTTCTTGAAGCTCTTTCTCTTAACATTACAACAAAATCATCTTCAAAGGTTTTTGAGAACCTAGATTTGGCTACTGCTACAGGGGGTTTACAATCAGGGGGAATCTTATGATAAAGTTTGTTGAACATTTTGATAAAATCAGAGACAGGATCAACAAAGTTTCTTTTAAGTTCTTCAAACTCATTCAAAAATTAATGAGCATCTTTCTTCACTCCCCATTGATTTTTGAATATATTTGTTAACTCTTCCCAATTTCTAATGGAATTTGCAGGTAACTACCTAAACCAAGTTCTCACATTTCCCTCAAGAGACTGAACAAACAACCTCATGTAAAAATTTTCTTGTTCTAATTTCATGTTATTTGCAAAGTATAGAAATGCTTGAAGATGGTCTTTAGCTGAGGGACCAGTTTCTCCATTATCCCTAGGAAGGTACTTTAGATATCCAGGAGGGAAAGCATAAAGGTTTGGAGGTAAAACTAAAGCTATATAACTTGCCTATATAATGGGTTAGAATTCCATAGTAGAAGGTGGTGTATGAGGTGTTTGTATAGAAGAAGAAGAAGATGATGATGATGGTGATAGAGAGGGTGAATGACTATGTGGACATGAAGAAGGAGGGGATAAAGAAGGAGGCGAAGTCCTAAAATATTTTAAAGGATTTTTAATAACTAACTTGTGGACCTGATAATGAATGTCCTCTTTTGTTTCAAAGAGTGGATTTGAATATATAGAAAAGGTCCCTTCAGGTTGTTTAGAAGGAGAAGATTCAAGGCGTTCAGAAGAGGAATGGAATGAATATGTAGTGGGGGATATGAAATCTATAGGTTTGTATTAAGGTAAGTGAACACCCAGGTTAGAATCAGATTTAGGTGATCCTGGTGGAAGTAGGAGTTCTGGATGAGATTCAAGTGAATGAATAAGGAAAGTTGATTTAAAATCAACTCCCCTATCTAAAATTTCAGCAACCCTAGGTGATAAATGGGTCTGATCTCGATTGGATGGAATGTTACTATAGGGATGAAATTGTAATATATCTTCAGACTGGTAAGGCTGAAGTAAAAGAAGATGGTTGATGTTTCCTTTTAGAATTGGCCTTTCTCACAAGTCTTTCTGGATCTGACAGAGGACTAATTGTATCAGATTCAGAATGAGATCTAGCGTGCTTAAAAGGTGTCAGTTTGATACAGTGGAGTCACCAGGTGAAGTATTTTGACCTATCTAGACCTTTAGTCACCTTAAAGGAATAAGATTTATGTCGTTGACCCAGGAAAACTAATCAAATTCGAGTCCTCGAAAATGGTGCTAGATTGATGTTGTTCCATTGAGATGATAATGGTCAATTGATCATGTCAGAGCATCTAAGATATTCGTTTTAGGGTTTTTGGTTTTTGTTTTGGTTTTTATTGAGGAACAATACATAGAACAAACTGTAAAAATGATGTATTAACTCTTTTAGATTGTATTAATAGATAATCAAAGGGCTGCTATTTGATTTCACACAGTGATTTGAATTTATAAGGTGTTTAGAAATAATAGTAAGGAGGTATGATTAATTTAGATTTCAGATAGAAAGATAAATTATCATAAGTGGGAAAACCTTTGTCTAATGTTTAGAAGTTAAACAAAATATGCTTGATATTACATAAGATGTTGACAATTTTATGATTTAGAGGGAGCTTTTTAGACAAATAGTCCAATATCTCAGTCTCTTTATGATACTAGCTTTCAGAAACGAACTTTAAGAATAATTGTAACACATTTATTCTCACTTGATATCTTTGTAAGACTTAAACATATGTAGAATAAACATAATGAATGAAACACATGAAAAACTTACATAAGAAAATGAAATTGTATGAGACCAAATTCAGAATCCTTTGCTTTATTATCAGTGATCTAGAGACAACTTGTACATCAATGCTTTTGCAAAATTTCTTATGGAAAGGTACAACCCTTAATAACTCATAGAAGAGAGTTACTTATACAAGTTCTAAACAAAATATCCTAAACTAATTACAAGATAGGTTGAAAGAAGATAGGAAAATAAAAATTGTTACATGATGTGTCCCTATTAGATAGGAAGTTGTTGATGAATATTCCTTCAAAATTTGTTGTTGTTGTCTTCTTGTTGGAATGAAAATTTAATCAATTGTTTCACACAATCGATTCCACCTTTTCTCACTAGGTATCCCGAGATTTACCATCCTTCTATGTATCTCATAAACTTTGGTATATATCTCAAAATTGGGTTTGGTGAGAAAAAGATGACCAATTTAATATTTAATGGAGTGGTATAAGCTTAAAGCTTCCAAAAACTCCTTGCCAGTAATCTACCTTTTTATCCCTACAAATTGATTGTTGTCTACTGCAATGGTATAAATCCTTTCACAGTAATCCTCTAGTTTTACTAGCTGATCATTTGATGATGCTATCTCTGGTAAACCCTTCTTTGTAATATAATAAATTTAGAGTGAAAACTCCTTACTGTAGTGTTCAAAGCATCACACTTTTTTTTTAGTCGAGTTAACAGATTCTTCTTCACTAGGACTTTCTTAATTTCCAAAATAGTAGATGTCCTATCTGGAATGTTCATCTCTTGTAACTGCTGCCTAGTTTTAGAGTTTAGTACCCTAATCATTCCTGATGCTTCTTTGGGTTTTGTACCCAATGCTGCCTTCTGGGTCTCTATCTCTGCTCTGCATTTAACAATTAGTTCTTGCTACTCAAAAATGATTTGTATGGATGGCCATACTTATGTTATAGAGTGGCTAATATCTAACCAGATACCTTCTTTGGCTTGGGCCAAAGTGTCTGCCATTAGAGTCCTTCTTTCTAACTATTTAACCTTGAGCTCTAACCTATGTGACTTTTGTATTTCTTCTACATACAAGGTATCATTTTTTACCTTTTGTGACTCCAAGGCTTGGAACTTCTAGAGTAACTTCTCATTTTCTTATTTATGTGCTTGTAGCACCTGTGATAACCTTGTTCTTTCACCTGTTGCTGAAGACGAAGCAATGTCAGTAGGAGATGAGATTAAATCTGCACCTATCATTGGAATTGTTGTCACTGAGGTCACAACAAGCTGTGTTGTCTCTTTTTCCTTGAGCAGTTGTTCTATCTGCTCCTCCATTTTCTTGATCTGTATGTTTTTCTCAATAATGAGCTTTAACATCTCCTCCCTATGCTGTTTATTTTCTGCCATTTCTTTGGTCTGTGGATCCTCAGTTGAATGCAACTTCAACTGTTTCTTCAAGGCTGTAATCTCAACATTCTTCTTTTGCAGTATTTCTTCAATTGCTTTATAGTCCTCGGGATCATATCCAATCTTGATAATGATATCTTCTAAATATTTTAATTTGTTATCTTTAGACAAGGATGACATATTTTCAATCTTAAGCTATGACTGTACATTGGACAAAGCAGTTCTGAGCTTGGAAAGAGACATGGCAGTTGTAGTCATTGTTGAAAATAACATCTCACCTGATTTCCTATGCAAATCCATTTGATCAATGGGATGTATCTGGTTCACATCAAATGAGAAGATGGTCTTCTTGTAGTCTGTTATGGATTTGGGAAATGGAATTTGAGCCTGCAAAAATGCCATTTTCATCCTTCCTCTTTCACTGTCGAAGGCAGAGAGAAGTCTATGCTGAGAAGTAGATGTCTGTTTCCAAAACTGATTGTAAACTTGAGATTTAAGACTTCCATTCTTTTGCTTGATTTGCAAAAATATTGAGACTATATTAGTATCTCCTGTTGAGCTGGTCTCAGTTGATTGGATAATATCCATAGGTTCAGTTGAAGAAGGAGTTGAAGAAGTAGAGGGAGGCTTGGGATCAGTGGTCCCTGCTAATGAAACATCTTCCAATTCTCCAAGATCAATTATCTCTGGTGGCTTGCTTCTTGATGACATTGACAGCCCAGTTTTCAACTTCTTTTGTAAGATATAGTACTCTTTACCTGGTTCTGTAGCTGACTAAGTTTCCTCTCTGGCTCTTTTATGTTGAGTACTTTGTGTAGCTGGATTCTTTGTTTGAGGAGTTGATATAACCTATTCATCAGCTTTTGTGAGAGTACCTTCAGACCATTGCTCATGGTTCATGAACTTCTCAAATCCTGTCCTGGGAGTATGGTTGTAAGGTGTTTCCTTCAACTGCACTTTGAGAGCTAAAATAATCCCAAAAGGATCATAATACCAAGTGAAGCTTGGCCGAAGGTTCATGTTCTTTAGAAATCTGTTTGCTTTTGTACCTGCAAACCTAGTGTTACAGATGAAACTCCCTACTTTGGCTTTGAGTTTAAACTGTGATTTCTTCTTGCCTGAGACAAAATGGACTTCATCCATATTTATCACTTGCCTTATGTATTCCAGTGAGAATATTCTCACTAGCGCATACTTAGGCAGTTTGTATGGAGCCAATTCACTGCCATAGATCCTAATCTCAGTGTAACTATGGTATAGGTACCAGTCACCAGTCATGGTTTTCTATGCTAGGTGTCATGTCTTTTTAATTTCTTCTCCAATTCTGGGCTCTACCTGGCTGTTGAGTAATTAGAGAACTAGATGTATGAAGGAATCAATGAACTGGGAGAATGTAAAATTTAATGATCCTGCTCTTACTAGCTCTGTCTAATGAATCACTGATTGATTCACTCCCTGCTCATCTTTTCTGTTCAGCTGAATAGGAAATAGATCTCCCTGTTGAAACAAAATTAGATGAATTATAATTGAACTGTACCTAAATACTCCTTGTGTGGTCAAATTCATAAATTGTTCATGTATATTATCAGCCAGAAAGTGGCTATAATTATACATGAAGGCAGGTTGATATTCTTTGCTAAAAATAGAAAAGAATCCAAGGATGGATTCATCAACAGCTTGGTCATTTTCATAACCTAGGAGGTATGATAACAAAGAGATAATGTGTCTAGTAGCTTCAGGGAACATGGAAGATGAATATGGAGGATTTCTCTTAGGTAATTCGACATCTTCTGGTAGGAAAAGTTCAAAGATAAGAGCTCTCTGTGGGAAGGTGAGTTTATTGTAGAGGTCCATGAGAGCTGCAAGTGAGAAATGGCTAAGGGAATCAGATGGAGGTATCACTAGCATTTGGTTTATGCTATAAGTAGTGATGATAATCAGGATTTTTCCATCCTGAGTCATTAATGTTCTTTGCACAGGGTCATACCTAGCTTGACACCAAGATATTAGATCAGGGAATTGATGGGTTTTACGAAAAGAAAATAATGTAAGAAGTGTCTCCCAGAAGCAAATGGAGTCCTCCTTATTTGTATATTTCAGTTTTAACCATGAATGTAATTTATAGAAATCAAATTCACATTCTCAATCATTGATCTTGAAAAGGGAGTCTACAAGTGGCATGTGATCGAGATCAAGGGAGACTATGGAGGGATTCCCTTCTTCAACAATCTTCTATAACTTTGCTTTAGGAGCCATCACTATTGCAAGGGAAATTCAAAAGTTGTTTTTAATCTAAAATTGATGACAGTGGCGAAAATACATAGACTGACAAGTGGTGCTTTTGGTCTATGGATGGAAGCGAAAAGTGGCAAAGATTGGAGCCATGGAGGATTTATAGGTTCAGTTGGTCTCAAATGACTGTTTACATCTAGCCGTAGGCATTCAGTTTGTAGGGGAAATGCGAATTAATGCTTAACGGATGTTAAAACGGATAATCAGGCACGTCAACTGCTTTGGAGTGTATGGGCAACAATATTATAACATTGCGGGCGGTGAATGGGTAAGTGAACCGAATGGATGATGTGGAGGTTCTTTATTGGATGGAAGATAACGAGTGCACAAGGTGCGGGAGAAGTCAACAGTCAGATGGAAGAAAAATCGGAAACGGATTTTGGTGGGGGGGTTTAATAATCGTTTGTGGTTTCGGGCCTTGGGGGTCCGAAACATTTTGGAGGTGCCACATTGCAAAAAGCGGCAGCCATGAAAACTACTTTTCGGATCCCCCCCCCCCTCACGTTAACGGGAAATGGCCAAGGGAGGGCCGAAAGGCTTCCTTCATCGTTGATCCGGACGGAGTGAAGGATCTTCATTGAAAAGTACGCATTGGTTATCGACGCCCGATGTGTTGTTTTGTCATTTTCGCCAATATGACAAAAGTGTCATTTGTTAATAATTTTATAAGGTCATCAAGATTTATTACAACAATTAAATCATAATTAAAGAGATTAAGCATGATTAATCAAAAGGACATTTTTCAAAGGTTTATTTGAGCTAGCAACGTTAATTTATTTTCTAAAGCAAATATTTTTCTTTTGTTTCTTATCTATCATTTTCATTTTTCCTTCCTTTTTTAGAGAAACTACCGTATCATTTTATTTGATATGGACCTCCAATAATAATCACTCCTAACATTTTTATTCTCCATCTTGTTTTTGGTCCATATCCTAACTTATCATTTTTTGTATGACATTTTGATTTTTTATCTAACTAGGTGTTGTGCTCAATGTGCTAGATATCCATGGATGTGATAATGTTCAAATGGAAGTATGGCTTATGTTCTTGTGATTATGTTTGATCTTGTATATTTACTCTTGAAATTGATATATTTACAATGAGGACCAAATTCATGTGTTTAAGCATAAATTGGGGAAGGCTAGGCTCTAAGGAGAACCTTAGTCAAATCAATGAAAAGGCTACAAGAGACCCATAATGACTCTATGTATTTAAGGGTGAAAATGGCCCTGTAGCGGCCAATTGAGTCTAAGTCCAAACTTACCTAGGAGTTTGGAGTCCAGGAGACATTGAGGTGAGGTGTTTGTATTGGGGCCAAACCTGGACTGGGATGAGGATGGTCAAATAACATATGTGTTTATACATATGTTATCATAAAACACATCAAAGGTGTATTGGGGCCTAGGCCCAGGCTGAGGTATAAATATAAAAATATAAATAAATTTTCCAAAGAGTGATTGGGCCTAGATTTGGATTAGTCCAGAGCGTGTCGAGATTTAAATCAAAATTATTTAGAATAGGAACATAAATTAGTATAGGCATGAGGATTTGAACTATACACATAAATTCATAAATTCCCTAACAACGTGGGGTCGGAGGTCCAAAGGTTCAAAGGTTTGGTGCTTCCAAAGCAAAGTTGTTTGTTTGATAGCCCGGATGTGGGCCTAGGTCTGGATTAGGCTCAGGGTCCCAAACAGGGATGTTTGTGGAGTTAGTTCGAAGGACAAAGTGTGGGCCAGGGGGAGGACTAGTTCAAGGGTCTAGGAGTTTGGAATGTCATGGGGGTGCCACATGGTTTCCAAATAGGTGTCACATGGGTGCCACGTTGTAGTACCTTCCTGGCATGGCAAGGGTTTATTTGCCAAACCTTAAATGGAAATAACTCTTGATCCATAAGTTGGGCTTCAATAAATTTTATATCACCAGAAATCTCTCGAAGAGTTGAATGTGATGGTGTAGTCAAAATTTAATTATGCTATCTTTGAAAGGGGGAAATTTTGTAACCCCATTTCGATAACGAGACCTTGGAAGTTGGGAGAGAGAAAAGTAACATCTTCCATCCATCCTAGGTTATCTAAGAGAGTGGGAGTTAGTGGTACAGAGTGATATCAATGTAGAAGGTTCAACGCTGGACCTCTAGAGATACAGGTGGGACTTTGAGGTAGTATGATAATATGTTAAGATTTTGTTGCAATGTAATGTTAGAACATCTAGGATCAATACTTGGACTAGATGGGATCAAGATAGATGAAAGATCAAGGGTTATGTGTTCGACCTTTGTGGAATAAGAAATTTTGGAACTCTATAATATAATGCAGTGTTTTCTAGTGACTATTTGCTTATACAAGTGGGTGTTGGTTGTAGCACTTTGATTGGTGGTAGTGTGTTAATTGCAGAATATGTGCAATGTATGTATAACTGTGTTGATATCATTATTGCGAAAATTATAGAGATATCGATATTGATGTGTTATATTATTTTCTAACTAACTTTTAAGCGTGTAGATGTCATGGATGCTAGTCTTGATAAAAAGGTTGAATTCCAATCTTGTGATGACATGGTTATAAGCATGTTGAAATGCATTCTTAATTCTTAAAATATGTGACTGACATAAATTCTAGATGTGTGAATGGAAGCACATAAACATGCTTGGTATTTGCATGGCAAGGTAATAGTTAACTTGTTTATGTTGATATAACTAATAGTTGGGTATGTGTGACAACACATAGTAAGAATCAGTTGCAACAAGAAATAAAAGCATGGACAACAATATAGTGCAACATAGCATGAACCAATTCCATCATGGAAGAGAGAGGGGAAATCCCCTATAAGAGAAGAAACCTTCAGGAACTTGAAAGCTAATATGAAGATTTGTAAGGTGGAAATTGGAAGGCTCACCAGGAAGCAAAAAGGATTGGAAAAGTTGAGCTTGATGCTGTAAAAATGCATGTTAAACATGCAGGAGTTGTTGCAACAAAGCTCATCCTTAGAAAAGGAAGGTAATGTTAATATGGACGGAAAGATACCTTGTAAGGTTGAAAAGGAAAGAAATCCAATTTCATTTTCGTATTGTGGAGAGGAACACTTGAGAAGGGATTGTCCCAATAGACAAAAAAAGAAGAAGAAGGATAGTTCACATGATCCTCATGCACATGAACGTGTAAAATGTAATACAGAGAGAGAGGAAGAAGTATGACCTCAAGCTCTTTGAGATATTGAGAAGTCATTGTTGATCTCTTTAAAGGGATGTTGAAATTTTAAGGTTACCATAAAACCTTAGAAAATACTTGGTTTGATTTAGTGTATATATGTATGTATGGTGGTGAAGGACACATTAAACACTAGAACTCATGGGACAAAGTTGTTGTGGTTTATTGAATGTTTTATATGTTTTTTATTATAGTTGGCTTCATATTTTCTTTGTTGTTTTGATTGTTGACTTTGACTATGGCCATTCTCCCTTATGTTGTTATTAGATATTGTTTTTGTGATATTTTATTGTTATTTGTTTCTTCTTTCTTCTTACTTTTTTTGTTTTTCGCTTGGTGATTGTTGGGTGTGGAAAGAAATGGAGCTCTTTAGAACATATGAATAAAAATCAAATGGAAGTGTAAGAACCTGAAGTAAACCTTGTGCATAAGGAAATTAACAGAAGAAGGCAGCAGAAGATGATAGCCCTCTCAAGTGGACTCGATGGGTCCATGAGAAAAAAATGGATAGTAACATTAGAACCATGAGAATGGCATAAAAAAGGTAAGTTTTATAAAATTGAGACTACATGGTTGATATGTACACATTAATTATTTATCTTATGCAAAAAAGGTATGATGATGATGTTTGGTCTGAAAGGACATTGGTTGAGAATCATCATAGTAGAAAGATAATCAAGTAATCTTTAAAATATCATGACTGTGTAGATGGCATGGAAGTATAAATTCCATTTTCCATGTCTAAGTAACACAAAAAGGTTATTTAATGGGTTCCAGATTAAGTGGAACACCATTGGGTGAGTGGGAAGGAATGGAATGTTTCTGATAAGTATGTTATGATGATGCTCCTAAGAATTGTGGTGAGCATGAGTGAAAAATGACAAAGATTGAAAAATGATAGAATTTGAACTGCATGGATGAGGACATGCTAACATAAATAGATTGTTGAATATTTTTATGTCCTTATGATACTAGCGTATCCCATTATTGTTATTGTTAGTGTATCCCCCTCACAATTTTTATTGTTATGTTCATGTAGTCCCCATATTGTTATTATTGTGCCCCATAGAAGCCCACTATTGTTAGTGTTCTACCCTTACATTATTATTGTAATGTAGCCTCTAATTATATTGTGACCCCTTAGAATCCTATATATAGAAAGGAGGTCTTGTCATTTGTATCATTGAAGAATTGTTCATTTATGTAATGCAAATGAGGTTTCCCCCTTAAAGAGGATCATTTTTAAGTCGTTGATCTATCTTTTCTTCTATTTTGTGGGCTAGTTGCATAACATTTGGTACCAAAGCTTTCTTGTTTCTTACTAGGTGTTTCCATTTTATTGCTTCGATTCATTTTGGAATCAAACAATGATATTTATGTTTCACTATGCCCCTTGAATCACTTCAAACTTATTTTTCAAACAAAACTTACGCAAACTTTTTAAAAAGATACACATGTTTTTCTTGCTTTGTAGGAGTTTGATATTGAATATTTTGGAGCTCTATAATTTCAAATATCCAAGGTCCAAAATTTCATCATGTGGCATCCCTCTGAGTATTATTTCTGACCCCAACCAATATTGGATTCTTCAAAAATATTTATGCTTGATCTCCCATGATGACTTGATTATAGACTGGTTCAGTAGAGCGAACTTGTACGGAGTTCCAGTGTCACTATTTTGACCTTTGACCCTGAAAATGATACAAATGAAACTAGATTCTATGCACTTTTAGTCAAGTTTTACGAAATTCAAATCCGATGCTCAGAGAGAACATTATGACGATTTTCCCTAGGTCACATGATTGATATTGAATTATGGATCCTAGAAAAATCCTAACTTCTTAGATCATATCACCAAAACTATATTAAACCAAGCTCTGAAATATTTTCATGAACTTCATCACAATTTTAGCTTCACGTGGTCAAAATTTCATCTTCTAAATCTTCTTAGAAAAAACGTTATAGCGCAAATACCTAGACGACTTGTTTAAAGTAGTGAAACCCTAAAATCCAAAGTTCTAATACAAACTTTAGCCATCCCAAGTCAACGTTGGGAGGAGGTTTCAATGGATTTTATCACAAGTTTACCCAAGTCCAAAAGAAATAGTTTCATCATGGTGTTAGCTGATAGACTTACCAATTATGGACACTTTTGTGCATTATCTCATCTAATTAAAGCTAGTACAATTGCTACTTCATTTATGGAAATAATTCAAAATCTACATGGAAACCAAAAGATTATTGTAAGCAACAAAGATCCCATTTTCACTGGAAATTTTTGGATGGAATTATTTTCTTGTTTGGGTACTTAATTAGCTCATAGCTCATCTTATCATCCTCAATCTGATGGGAAAACTGAGATAATGAACAAATGTTTGGAAGGATATATTTGTTGCTTTGTATCTGATAAACAAACACAATGGGTCAAGTGGTTACCTCTGGCTGAATGGTGGTATAACACTTCCTTCCATACTGTAGCAAAAATGACCCCATTTATGGCACTTTAAGGATATCATCCATTGTCCATCACATCATCTTTAAATGAAAATCTAAGGTTCAAGCAGTGGAAGATCAGATCGCGCATCAACAACAAGTTCTCCAACTCTTAAAGGATAACCTCACTTTGGCACATAATCGAATGAAACAACAGACATATGAACATCGCAATGAAAGAAGTTTTGATGTAAGTAATTGACTATTTTTACGACTAAAACCATACAAACAAATGTCCCTCAAGTAAGTTAAGAAGGATAATAAATTATCACCAAAGTACTATAGTCCTTAAAAGGTGTAGCAAAATATTGGTACTATGCCATACAAATTGGAGCTTCCTGCATATTCCCAAGTGCACCTATTTTTCCATGTTTCATGCTTAAAGAAGGTTATAGGTGACAAGTTCCCAGTTCAAAGAATATTGCCAAAACTTGATGAGGAAGGAAAAACCAGATTGGAACCTGAAGCAGTCACAGAAACAAGAACCTAATAGCTATGAAATTGATCAATTTTATAATATCTCATCAAATGGAAGAACTTACCCGCTGAATATTCCACATGGGAGGATGGGAATTTTACAAAGAAGCATCCAAAACTACTCAAGCATTGAGGACAACACTTTTTTGAAGTAGAGGGGCATGGTAGGTCCCTATAATACTACTGTATGCCCTTATTGTTATTGTTAGTGTAGCCCCCTTATTGTTATTGTTGTGCCTATGTAGACCCCGTATTGTTATTATAGTGCCCCATAGAATCCCACTATTGTTATTTTTCTTCCCTTACACTATTATTGTTATGTAGGCTCTAATTATATTGTGACCCCTTAGACTCCTATATATATAAAGGAGGTATTCTCATTTGTATCATCGAAGAATTGTTTATTTATGTAATGCAAAGGAGGTTTCCCCCTCGAAGAGGCTAATTTTTAAGTTGTTGATCTATCTTTTCTTATATTTTGTGAGCTAGTTTCATAACAAATATTCCAATGACAAAAATATCAGTTGATTCTGTTAGTGAGTGCAACAGGTAAAAAGGTAAGAGGAAAGGAATTGGGTGAGAATTCCTTTGGATGAACTCGAGAAATATTGTTTTCAATGTTATGCATGCTTTGCATAGATACTTAGAGGTTCTATAACCTTAACACTATTTGAATGCATTATATTTCATGAACATGTTGATGATTAAACTAAAGTGTGTAGTGCCATTGTATCTGACAAGTTGTTGTTAGGAATCATTCTTGTGGAAGGATGATTGGCTATACTTATCAAATTTAATGAATAAATGAATAGTATGTTTGGGATAATGTGATGAGGTTATCAAACAATATCCCCAGTTATCTGAGGGATCCATTGGGCAAGTTTGAATTGTTGTAGTTGTTATGGTCATGTTCTTATGATATCATGTGCCCACGTGTATATTATGTATATGACAAGGAAATGATGATTTCTATATCGACAGGTATAATAACTACTAATTGGAAAACTTGTTCAAGGGAATTGTCATGTATTCCACTAAATGTTGTGCCTTGGTGGTGAGAAAACACTTAGTGCATACAGTTCGTCTACTTCCACCACCTAAGTGTTGAACAATACCACCTACCCTGTTAGGTGTGTGGTTGAGGACATGTCGACTACAAAAAATGTGGGGTTTCCTAATCCTGGAGGACATGTAGGCTACCCAAAATGTAGGATTTCCTAATCCTGAGGAGATTGTGATGATAAAGGAGATTACGATGGGATTTGCGGTAATGGGAAATGGTGGAAAATAATATTCTTGTCGATAGAAGACTACCTAGATGGTAGTTCCCACACTCAATGGGATGTGAGTGAGGGGGGGTGGGCGTATTTAGACTTGTACGAAAATACTGTGTGGGTGTTAGTGCTACTAAGTGCTAACCTTGGGGTTAATAAATGCTAAATAAATTGGAGTTAAATATTGAACTGATTGAAGATCAAATGGATTTATGTTGATTACTAACCTTGGGGCTAAGAAATACCTAGATAATTGTGCTTAAAGACAAAGTTGAAGATCACATGGAACTATGTTGAGTGTAAGCCTTGGGGCTGAGAAAAACTTAGATAGATGAGAATGAAGACAAATTTAAAGATCACATGGAGCATGTACAACATCAGGTGCTTACATGGTCTAAAAAACCATTCAGTATGTGTGAGCCAAAGAATTAAAGAGAAACCAAAGTGTTGACGGGCTGGAATTCTCCGCCAACAGCAACGGGGCCCTCCCCGGTATAAGTTCCCAACTAGAGCTTGCACCGTTTGTGATAGGGGTCCCTTCCAGTATGTAGGCCTGACTGCCGTTCAGTTTTGTTGAGCTTGCTTCAGAAGGAGGTGAAATATAAACTCAATTGAAAGCATGTACCTCAATAAATACAAGGAAATAATTGACAAATATTTTATGCCACATAAACCATGAATAGCCAAACTATAAACAACATAAATCTTATGTAAAGTTACTGTTAGCAGGCTTCAAATAAGATTCATGTTTTCCTAGATAAAATGCTTAGTAATTGTAAATTAGTTCACAATGATCAAACATTTATGAGCATAAACAAAGGAGCAGTCAAAGAGATAATACCAATACCAAAGAAATAGTTCACCGGCATTAGCATAGAGTTAGTGAATCAAATACCATTCATACGAAGCAACACAAAGTTTGGAGTATGAGACAACATACGATGAAAACACACATCAAAGAGCTTTCAGGAACATCTGATCCATCAAGTGAAGAAAATAATCATGGCATTAGAACATAAAAGATCTGAAGAATCCAATAGTAGAAATGTACAAATACTCCTTGTATCAATTAGGAGGACATAAATTCTCTTAAGTACTGTATATATATATCCAAAGGAGTCCTTCTCAGAAGAACCCACCACCCCCTCCCCTTACAAATGAGGCATGAGGGTATATTTATAGGGTGAGAGTGGATCTTAGCCTACCCTTGACACTTGAACATCCTCATGACTTTTCATCTACCTGGTGACTTTTGGTATTCCACATGACCTTTCATATTCACAAACATGTTTTATGCTATTGCAGAATATGGTGATATATCTCTACCTTCCTTCTGCCTTGGAGCTAGCTTGACTTCAATATCTGTTGTTGACCAAGGTCATGCATTTTCTCAACAACGATCCTTTGGGTAATTTTAGCAACAAATAGGCTCAAGTGTTCGCATAAATGACAGGGACTTGCTTTCACCACTTCAATCCTACACATGTACAAAATCATAAATTAATCATCAAGAAAAAATTTACTTTGATGAAATATAAGATATAAATATCACAATTAATATGAGCCAAAATTCGTAGCCTTGACATCTCTTGCAATTTCATGGTCACAAATCTATGCGTTGATATGTTCCATGTCTTGGCATCAATCGTTTATGTCCTTGAGTGGTTAAATTATCATTGTTATATCACCTTTCGCACTCCTTTTCATCCTCCTTGTACATGTTGGGCATTGTTTCATTGTGTTGTTTTTAAACATTTACAGAGGTACTAAGTAAATGACCGGTTGAGGCCTATATTTGTAGTCTTAGGTCACGCATGTGGGGTCACATGGGTCGCAGGGCCTCATATAGGTTAGTTTGCGACCTTTGTGACCCATGCGACCTATGCGACCTATGCTATCTGTGCGACCTATGCGACCTTTGCGACCTGTGTGACCTATGCGACCTTGCGACTTGTGTGACCTATGCAACCTATGCGACCTTTATGAGTCACAGAGTTGCATAGTCGCACGAGGGACTGATGGTAATTAAGGCCACTTTGCGACTTTGCGACTTTGAAACTCGGAAGGTTGCGGGGTCGCATGATAGTTGAGTGGATGGAGGTGTGACTATGCGACCTTGCGACCTATGCGACCTGTGTGACCTTTGCGACCTGTGCGACCTATGCGACCTGTGACCTATGCGACCCGTGAGCTATGCGACCTGCGACCTATACAATTTGTGCAACCTATGCAACCTGTGACCTATGCGACCTCGCGACTTGTGCGACCTGTGCGATCTTTTCGACCTTTGCGACCTATGTGATCTGTGTGACCTTTGCAACCTGTGTGACCTATGTGACCTGCGACCTATGCGACCTGTGACCTGTGCGATCTTTGCGACCTTTGCAACCTATGCGACCTTTACGACCTATGCGACCTGCGACATGTGAACTATGCGACCTGCGACTTATGCGACCTGCAACCTATATGACCTACGACTTGTGCGACCTTTGGGACCTATGCGACTTTGCGACTTGGTTTGGCTGAAAGAGATGTGAGTCTTTTCTAGAGCTTTCTGGGGTTTCCCGGCTTCCAAATATACTTTAAGGATGGGCGGTAGCTATGGAAAAGGTGGAGGGGCTCTAAAATTTAGAAGAGTTTGAAAATTTTGGAGGGGTTGTTGTAGCAGCTACAACAATTGGCGATTCACTGGTAGAATTCAGCATCTCGGCCCACATCCCTACAATAGCTCAAGTCTAGATAATGATGCAAGGGAATATTGAATAGTTACTATGGGTACCTGTTACCTTGACCTTTATAGATATGCCTTCTCTTTGTGTCTCATCCAGGTCCTGTTAGTCAGTAAACATCCAATTAGGAGTTCACACGTGCCAATAGTCGATGATGATGCAAAGAATGAGGTAGAGGGCTTATTATATTCAGAATTTTAAAATAAGTTTCTAGTGTTGCTCCACTGCCAGCAGGCCTGGACAGTACCCTAGTGGAGTCACTCCAAGAAATCACAAACGTTGCTCTGATTCCAGCGAGCCTAGACAGTACCCCGACAAAGTCATTCCATTACCTCTCTGTGCAGGAAGCCTTTTTCGATCCTTTACCCTTTATTTAACTTCATTTTCTTTTATGTGTAAATTTACACTTATTACTGGGTGTTCATTGTGCTAGGGCAGACGAGGGATCCCGACTTATTTTATGAGCAAGAGAGGTTGTTTCTTGTTTGACAGAAACTAAAAGATATCCTGATTTAGGTTTTCCTTCATGTCAAGCTTTCTCATCTCATCTCCAGTTAACAAGTGAACAAAAAAAAAAAGTCATTGAAACAGTCACGACATTGGTGAGCAAAAGGTTCAGGTTAAGGGTATAGGTCATTCAAACTAATTAGGGTTCCCCACGAGCAATCTGTTCTTATCTTCCTTGTAAGTAAATTAGACTCGTAGGAAAGATATCCAGGAGGAAACTTTGATGGCTGGTTCTAAGAGAAGCTACCCATTGGCATGACCATCACAACTTCACACAATCATTAGGGCTCAGGTTTTAATTCTAGGGTTTTTGATGACTAGGGAAACTCTCCTAGGGTTTCAACATGTGCGAAGAGGTCAAAGTAACATAGTTTAAGGTTTGAGCAAGTGCAAAAAAAGGCGTGAGAAATATATTCACAGTACCAAAGGTTCAAAAGCTTCAGGCTCATGGAGGCTCAATCAGGTGGTATGTGAAATAGAGGGAATTTCTAGGTTAGGTCCAAGGCAAGTGTTTGTTAAGCAAGAAATGATGTATGATGTAATGCAACAGACAGGGCTTATGATGCAAGGTAATGATATGTACAGAAGAGATAAGCTAATTGCAATTAAAAATACCAATGCAATGCATATGCAGAGGTTTCACAGATTCCATGTAATAATAAGAAAATGCAAGGACATGAGTGCAAAATAAACATGCAGGGAACTAACTACCTACAGTAAAGAAAATGAAGCATGACAAATTTCAATCATAAAGAAAATTCCAATCAGCCAACTAATAAGAAAAACTAAAACCTAGCTAGTCTAAAACCCTAAATCCTAATTTAACCAAAGTATAGGTCAGGTTATGTGAAATCAAACTTCCAATGCAGCCACCATAGCAGTTCCCAACCTACAAAAACAAAGATGACAACAATTAGAATTTGTGGAAAGAGTTGTGTGAAACATAACATGTTTACCTGTAAAACATGCACAACAGTAAGAACATCTCATCCACCTACAAGGAAATGTGTCAGAGAAGACCTTTCAAGGTGAACTGCCACCCAATCCTGATAAACCAAACCACAAGCGTGAAATTTATAGTCATCCAGCCATAACATACATCCGTTTATGCCTAACCCTAAATCCAATGCAAGTAAGGCAAGATGATGTCGGCTAGTAAAGGAATCTGCTAGATTGATCGGATCAATGACCCTATCATGATGTAGAGGTTGAACAACTTGATAACCTTGAAAGGAGGGGCCCCTGTCAGGTGTAACTGAGATCCCTGAGGATTCAAACACAGAAACCCTAATTTCAGAAACCCTAGTTTGAAATTGTTCATGGACTTCATCAAGGACGTGAGGACCTAACATAACCATCAGTAGACGCTGAAGTGCCTCATTGTCCTGGCAATCTTTTGAACCTTCAATAGACATGCCATCCAACATTGGTAGCTTTGCAAGAATAATGTGTGAGTGGATATGGTTATTGTTGGTTGTGGCCAGACAACTATCAGTGAAAATGTTTTGGATTGGATCCATTGACAGAACATTGATAGAATGGTAGCTCGACAAATGAGATTCTTTAGATTCTACAGAATGAACTGAATCAACCGCAAGAGTATCAAATGAAGGGGATATCAGGTGATTGGAACCCTCCCATCTCGGATATTGTAAGGTATCATTTGATTGCCTATGTTGACATACTGTATTGGCTGGGAGACAATAAAAAATATTTGAGACAATGGCCAAAGCACTCCCCTTAGCAAACAAAATAAGATAAAGAGGTTGATTTGCCTCAGTTAAAAGGTGATGTAAATATTTTCTCAAAGAGACATTGCTCCAGTCAGAGGGCTTCCAAGATGAGCTCACATCCGAGAGAAACTATTGTGAGGATCGTGATGTGTAGAAACCGTAATTTCAAAAACCCTAATTCGACTAGGTTCAGGGGTCTCATCGGGAATGTGGGAACCTGACATAACCATCATGGAAAGCTGAAGTGCCTTAACTTCTTGATGAGTCCATAAAAATTCGAAAGGTGGGTCATCAAATTCTGGGGGCTCCGTAGGATCAACAACCAGATAAGTAGGAAACTCACCAGAGGCATGAGTGAATATATTTCTGAAAAAAATAGGATTGTTGAAAAAGGGATCAATGAGAGACCTAGCTTGAGTTGGGCGATATGCAGGGCCCTCTTCCTCACTTATTAAAGGCTGCAAGTGGCAAAGATATGGCATAAGGGATTTAGACTCTACATCCTTTGACTGTGAAACCTCGCCCCCATGCACATGATTGCAATCAGTGCAAGCGAGATAAGGTTATGAATGATCTGAAGGAACTGTGAGTGTAGTAGACCCATAGACTAAATCAGGGTAGGATGGATGTACAGGGTCAGATGAAGGAACACCAATCGGACCCGGACTCACATCCTACCCATTTACGTTCGCCAAAGAGAAAGATGAATTTAAAGGCCTGATATTCTCCATGGATTTGATAAGACAGTCAACATTACTTGAGACAAGACCAATGCCATCATGCATAGTTGAATGAGATCCTGGGATATAGTGTGACGTATGTTGAATGGACTTGATCGAAATAGATGTTATGTGATTTTCAGATTCCAAACCAAAAGAATGTATGAGGGATTTAGAGACGAGACCATCAGATCTGTTTCCTAGAAAGCACTGTTCATCATTTGAACCATTTACAGTCACAATATTATTATGTAACAAGTCAAGAGGAGGATGAGAAATCCCACAAACAGTAATCTCTTCCACGAGGGTTTGAGGTTGTTCCATATTCAAAGAGATAGGCCAAAAAAAATTATGGGAAGAATCTGGACACTTTGTAATATGCAAATTATGATGATACTCATGCGGAACAAGACTTTTTTTTAATTGAAAATGTTGTAAAGAAACGAGAACCAATTGCTGAAAATTTATATTCAAATACACCCAGTCAATATCACTTTCAGGAAATTCAAAACAAAGATGCACAAATCTGAAAGAAAAACCCTCTAAATATTCCTCAGGTTTCATCCTAAGCTCATTTATCCTCTTTAACACATCTTGAAAGTCATACCTGTCAAATCCTTGTTGGAGCTTACCGACGAGTTGCTCGAACGAATGAATGGACGCCGCTGGAAATGTGTGGCACCATTTCTTGGCACAACCTTCAAGGGTGAGGGAGAGAAATACACAAGAAAACTCTTCATCATCGATCTCAAAAGATTCACAAAACTCGAGGAAATCAGAAATGTGCTCGTTTAAGGTTGTTCCATCCTCACCATCAAACTTTAACTGAGACAAGTGATGGAGCTGCTCCTAAGGGATGGAAAATCGGAAAATAGACAAACCAGATAAACACCTTGGGAGCAAGATTTCGGTCGTAGCCATTAACAGATATGAGACTAAACTGTAGGAACCAAGGGCTTATCTTCTCAACTAACCCTCCTTCTAGTGCCAAATCTATTGATGGGTTGGAATTTATCACCAATAGTCAAGGGGATCTCTCCGGTGTAGGTTCCAAACAAGAGCCTGCACCAAGTGTGTTGGAGATCCCTTCCGGTATGTAGGCCCAGCTGTCATTCAGTTTTGTAGAGCTAGCTTCGGATAGAGGTGTGATATAAACTTAGTAGAAGGTATGAGTTTTAAGAAACACAAGAGAATAATTGACAAGTATCCTGTATCATATATATATATATATATATATATATATATATATACCATGAATAGCAAGAGATAAACCACACAGTCTCACGTAAAGTTACTGTTAGCAGGACTTTAAATAAGACTTGTGAAAATTAAATAGATATTGCTTAACGATTGCAAAATCAATTTACAATAATCAACCATTTACCAGTGTACATAACCGTGCAATCAAAAGAAATATTATACTAATACCTAAAGAAATAATTCATTGGCATGCATATAGAGTGAAATAAACCAAATACCATTCATATGTAGAAAAACCAGATTTGGGGTACGAAATAGCATGTGGAGCGACTGCACATCAAGAAGCTTTCAGGAACATTCGATCTGTCAAGTGAAAAAAAATACTCATGGCACCAACACATAGATATTTGAAGCATTCAATAGTGAAAACGTACAATTAACTCTTGTATTGACTAGAAGAACCACACTTCTCTTAAGAAATATGTCTATTACTATCCAAAAGTCCTTCGCTAAAAAGCCTTTTCAAATGAGACGTGAGGTTACATTTATAGGATGAGAGAGACCTTTGGTCTACTCTTGACTCTTGGACTTCCTAGTGACCTTTCAACAACCAAATGACTCTTAGCATTCTATGTGACCTTTCGTGTTCATAGAGTATTCTGTGCTATCATAGTACACAAAACAAAGAAATGGCTATCATCCTAGTTGACTAAGCTGCAGATGGTGAGTTCCAAAATGTTGAGCCCGAGATTTTCAGTCAGGTAAGTGCGCCATATGTTGTATTCTACTACGATGGGAGAGATTGGTGGTTGGCCTTCATCATGTCAGTGTAAGCATTCTAGTGCGTCCAGGATAAGGGTATTTCACTTGGCACGTATATGATTGTTCAGGGTACCCAACTTGGTGTAGAGCCTCACTGGTTCCACAATGTAACACTTGATATTTTCCGCTGAGACTGGCATACCTCTTGTGCGGGCAACTTGTCTATATGTTTCCATGAATGCTTGCACCTCATTGTTGATCTCCTCTTGATTTCTAACTTGTCCAATTTCTCCTATAGAAGGGGGCCCATGCAGTTGGATCACTAACTCCAGACTGCTAAACAATTGACTGTAGGAAGCCAGCACCCTCTCTGCATATTTAACCAATTTTTCTCTGGACTACACTTTGATACGAAGTTGGACCCTGGTATTTTGCATAGCAATCCAATCTTTCCTGGGGACTACTGCTGGGGCTTCGGGGTACCTTTCTGACCATTCATGTATTTTATCTAGGGAGGCCATGGCCTCTTTCAGCATGGCAACCCTTTCCTTTGAGTGAGTTTGAATAGCCACTATGGGAGCTATAGTGTGGTGTAGTTTTTCCATATGCTCATAAAATATAGCCATAGTCTCCCCTAGGATTATTGTTTCTGATGCGACTACTGTTTGGAAATCAGCTGATCCTGTATGTAGCAAGTGGAGTGTCGCAATTTCCTCCACCAAGTTCCTCTTCCCTTGTTCTGCTACGCTAGCCCTTTGCTCGGATGCGTATAACCTGTTTTGAAAATCTACATTTTGTTTACTCATTTGGGCTACGTTGTGTTCTATGGCAGCTACGAATGTTGTACTGACAAAGGCAATCATTAGCAGGTTTGACGTGATATTTGGCATGACATCTGTTTCTGTAGTTACCAACAACGGGTCAAGTGGGTTTTGGCTGCAGCATCTCTTCCTCTCCTATATAATCTTGAGTTTTACTTCATCAATTGTGATTTTAGTCAGATCTAGAACCTCTTCCTCTTGATCTTATGAGATGCCTAGCTCTCGGAGGGGTAGGTGTCCGCCAGTGAGGGGAGTAATGGGAGGTACGTCCAAAGGAGGAAGCTCACTCTATCCTGAGCTTGGATCGACCACCCTGCTCGTCTCTCCTTGTTCAATCACTACCATTTCCTTCTCCCTGTTTGCCCTAAGCTCCTCCTCCTGTTGCCTCTTTTCCCTTTCTGCTAGTGCCCGTTGCCTTTCTAGCTCTTCCTCCATGTTCTTCAGTTCCTGTTCTAATCTTTGTTATTCATCTTGTTTTTTCCTCGCAGCTTCTTCTGCTTGTCTCTGCTTTTCGGCCTCTTCTTCCTTCCTTTTCTCTTCCTCATCTTGTGCTCTCTTTTCCTCTTCCTGCCTCCTTTTCTCGTCTTCCTACCTTTTCCTCTCTATCTTGACCTGGCTTTGGGTGTCAGGTTCCTGCGATTGTTTGCTTCCTAGTTCTCTTTGCCTCTTCAGTCCTCACTTATTTCTCGCCAGTTTGGCATTTCTTTTTATGAGTGTAACTTCCTCTTCCTCACTGTCTCTTAGAGTATCTTCCGCTTCTTTTCCTTTTCGCTTCCCTGATGTCTCGACTCTCTTCGGTGTTCTTTCTCTGAGGCTTTCATAATCCTAGAAATCATCAAGGAGTTCATCTTCTATGGCTTGTTTCTCACTAGGGATGATCTCCCTTGTGAATTTATACCAGTTCCTAATTCTGTCCTCGAGGTCCTTCCTAGTGTGGGCATAAGACCAACTGAATTTTGCCTTCTTACAGTGGGAAGCTACAATATTTTTTGGGTCATACGTTCTGTAATTCAGGGTCACAAATGGCTCCCCTCGAGTTCTTCAGCTTCTGCTTCCACCTGTTTGAAGTTTTCTACTATGTACACCCCAATAGTAAGAGGAAAAGGCGGCCAAGGTTTCTTCTTACCTTTGTGTAACACTTTCAAGAAACCCTGTGTCATCTGGTAGCAGACCTCTCATAGAAGAGTCCTATCTGTGACGAACTTGGGTAGAGCGTGCGGAGCTTTATGAGTACCAAACACCCTGACTATTGTTCCTTCATTGATAGGGAACCAATGAGCTACTTTAACTACGGTCCTCATGGCTCTTTTTGACATGCAAGGTGGATCTTCCCCGAACAACAATTGGTATAATGGGATGATAAATGTTTCAGATATTATATCCAACGTGGCTCTATAAGTCGTGTCCCAGAAGACCTTGTAGTGGCAGTGGACAGGTAGGGGTACTGATGAGTCCCAATTGCAGCTCCAGTGTTCAAAGTGGCACCTCGAATAGACAACGTCAAGGAGGTATGAAGACATATAAAATTCTGGGGGTTGCTTGGGAGGTGGGCTTTGGGCGGTGGCTATGTTGGTCCTCAAGGATGATGACAAGATGCTCGCCCAACTGAAAATAATTCCCTGAGTGGCGACGGCATACATGAGTGGGACCCACGTGCCATAAAACACATCGCAGTCTACCTTGCCATATAGTTGACACATCATTGCAGTGATTAACTAATATACCCTACATAGCCCTTCGGTCTTGTATGCCTAGTCTATCCTAACCCGCAATTTCTCAGGTTCTTGCCACCAATCCCTCAAGATGTCTTTCATCGGGGTAGTGGATCCAGCGAGCCACTTGGTGTTAAAAATCTGTTTCCTTTCAGGAAATTTATAGTAGGCGTTGATGTTCATGGAAGCAATGGTGGCTATAGGTGCCCCATCATGACCCCTAATAATCTAGTCTTCTGTGCTTGTACACTGCAAGACCCATTCGATGATTTCAGTGCACGGGAGTATTGGTGGATGAGCCGCCACTTTATGTAATCTTATTTTGACGTTGATATATACGTGAAAGCCCTCTTGTGTCTCTGGGATATCCCTCTTAGAAAATTCTTCGTAGATCTCATATCAGGAGAGCCTAGTGATCTTACTTATGTTGCACGGTGTGTCTGTGAAGATAGGTGGTTGTTCGTCTAGATCTATTTCCCATGCCCCACTTCCTAATGCACATTGAGCTGTTTTAGTAGTCGGATGACCCATCTAGTCTTCAAAAGAGGAAATGGATATGCACTTGATCTCGATGTCACCTGGCATGTCAAAAATGCAATCCCACGATGAGAGAGAGGGCATGACCATAAATTAACAATACCAAAAGAAAACTTAGCCAGTGAGAGGAAGGTCGCGGGATGAGCGAATCACAAGGTATCCGATGAAAAATAATGCGATAGTGCGACTAAGGTCACAGGTCGGGCGCGATTGTGAGGTCGAGATGTGCAGAGGCACATCGTGGGTCGCACAGCGGATGGAGGAGTCGTGAGGTCGCAATGGTAGGAGTTCACGAGGAAATAAGAGTCGTGATGTCGCAATAGTAGGAGGTTGTGGGGAAAGAGGAGTCACGTGGTCACAACGATAGGACGTCGCGGGGAAGGAGGAGTCGTGAGGTCACTAAGTTGCGGAGGGAAGGATATCGCGGCAGTGGGGCATGTGACTAAGGTTCAGAGTGTTTTAGAGGAGGCCTTGAACGACTTTGGGAGACCAGGGTCACTTTCAGAAGGATAGAGCCTTGGTTTCTTGATCTAATAAGGAGGATCAAGTGTAAGGAGAATTGAAAACTTGAGTGAAGGAGCAGGGGAAGGCTAGGGTAATTTATGAGGCACCAACGGGAAGGAGAGCTAAGTAAAGGGCTAAACCCTAGGGCAGGAGGTAAGCCGGAGGTCAGGAGATGCAGTTTATGCCATTTGGAAGAAAATAATCATTGCAGGAGGGAGGACCGTTACTTACCGGAGTCAGACGCGCGTGCGAAGTCAGGTCGGAGGGATTTATGTCTTCCGGTGCAACCAACAGAGCTTTATCAAATGCGACCAGGGTGCCGTCTTATTTATAAAATCATTGCACATGTGGAGGTCGTGAGGGTCACAAGGGGGTACATTGTGACCTTATGACTCATGGGTCGTGAAGTCGCATAGGTCGCAAAGTTGGGTTGGAAGATGCGAATTGGCAATGTGACCTTGCGACCTTGCAACCTTCCGACCTTGCGAGTCACGGAATCGCACAGTCGCATAGTCACAAAAGTGATTGACGGTAACTAAGGCGACTTCGCGACTCAGAAGGTCATTGGGTCGCGTGGAATCTAGGCGGTCGGAAGTGTGACCTTGCGACTTTGTGACTGGCAAGTCACCAAGGTTGCAACGGTTGTCTTGGTCATGGGTATATGCTATAATCACATTCCGATTATGCGACCCAATCTTATCTCATGAACTTGCGACTTGGCTTAACTTAGCCAAAAATTTGGATTTCACTCAAAGTTACTAACACTAACGAACCTTTGGAAAGGGCCTAATGGGGCCGAAGCTTAGGCTTGATGTAGGGAGTCCAAAAAATTTATGTTTACCCAGATTTTTGGAGGTGTTGTTGCAACAACTACAACAATGCCACAAGGTCGGAGGTTCAGGCCCTCCTTCTAGCGCAAAATCTGTTGACGAGCTAGAATTCTCCACCAACAACAAGGGGGACCTCCCTGGTGTAAGTTCCCAACTAGAGCCTATACCATTTGTGATAGGGCTCCCTTCCGGTATGTAGGCCTGACTGCCGTTCAGTTTTGTTGAGCTCACTTTGGAAGGAGGCAAAATATAAACTCAATTGAAAGCATGTACCTCAATAAATACAAGGAAATAATTGACAAATATTTTATGCCCCATAAACCATGAATAACCAGACTATAAACAACATAAATCTTATGTAAAGTTACTGCTAGAAGGCTTCAAATAAGACTCATGTTTGCCCAGATAAAATTCTTAGTAATTGTAAATTAGTTCACAATGATCAAACATTTATGAGCATAAACAAAGGTGCAGTCAAATAGATTATACCAATACCAAAGAAATAGTTCACCGGCATGAGCATAGAGTTAGTGAATCAAATACCATTCATACGAAGCAACACAAAGTTTGGAGTATGAGACAACATATGAGGAAACCGCACATCAAAGAGCTTTCAAGAACATTCGATCCATCAAGTGAAGAAAATACTCATGGCATTAGAACATAAAAGATCTAAAGAATCCAATAGTGGAAACATACAAATACTCCTTGTATCAATTAGAAGGACATAAATTCTCTTAAGTAATGTATATATATCTCCAAAAGAGTCCTTCTCAAAAGCCCCCCGCTCCCCCTCTTACAAATGAGGCATGAGGGTATATTTATAGGGTGAGAGTGGCTCTTGGCCTACCCTTGACACTTGAACTTCCTCATGACTTTTCATCTACCTGGTGACTTTTGGTATTCCACATGACCTTTCATATTCACAAACATGTTCTATGCTACTATAGAAGATGGCGATATCTCTCTACCTTCCTTCTGCCCTGGAGCTAGCTTGACTTCAATATCTGTTATTGATCAAGATCATGCATTTCTGCAACAATGATCCTTTGGGTCATTTTAGCAACAAATAGGCTCAAGTGTCTGCATAAATGACAGGGACTTGCCCTCGCCACTTCAATCCTACACATGTACAAAATCATAAATTAATCGTCAAGAAAAAATGTACTTTGATGAAATATAAGATACAAATATCACAATTAATACGAGCTATAATTCGTAGCCTTGACATCTCTTGCAATTTCATGGTCACAAATCTATGCATTGATATGTTCCATGTCTTGGCATTAATTGTTTCTTTCCTTGAGTTGTCAGATTATCATTTTTATATCACCTTTCACACTCCTTTTCATCCTCGTCGTACATGTTGGGCATTGTTGCATTGTGTTGTTTTTAAACATTTGCAAAGGTACTAAGTAAATGGTCAGTTAAGGCCTATATTTATACTCTTAGGTCATACATGTGGGTTCACATGGGTTGCAGGGCCTGATATAGGTTAGTGTGCAACCTTTGTGACCCATGTGACTTATGTGACCTATGAAACCTTTGCGACCTATGCGACCTTTGCGACTTGTGCGACCTTGCGACTTGTGCAACCTATGCGACCAATGCGACCTTTGCGAGTCACGGAGTTGCATAGTCTTATGAGGGACTGACAGTAATGAAGGTGACTTTGTGACTTTGCAACTTTGCGATTCGGAAGGTCACGGGGTCGCATGATAGTTGAGTGGTTGGAGGTGTGACTACGCGACCTTGCGACCTATGTGACCTATGCGACCTTTGTGACCTGTGCGACCTATGCAACCTGCGACCTATGCGACCTTATGGCATGTGTGACCTGTGTGATATTTGTGACCTTTACGACCTATGCGACCTTTTCGACCTATGCAACCTGTGACCTGTGCGAGATTTGCGACCTTTGTGACCTATGCGACCTTTGCGACCTATGTGACCTATGTGACCTGTGACCTATGCGACCTGCGACTTGTGCGACCTTTGGGACCCTTGCAACTTTGCGACTTGTGTGACTTGGTTTGGCCTATGAAAGAGATGTGGGTCTTTTCTAGACCTTTCTAGGGTTTCCCGGCTTCCGAATAGACTCTAAGGATGGGCGGTAGCCATGGAAAAGGTGTAGGGGATCCAAAATTTAGAAGAATTTGAAAATTTTGGAGGGGTTGTTGCAGCGGCTACAACACAAAGATAAGTATCATCTATTTAATTTAATGAAATTTCGAATTGAGACCATTATTTAATTTAGTTTATAGTTATAATTTGTAGTGACTTGAAATTATGATATAATATGATTTTATTGTTATCTGTATTGAATTAGAATTCTAGGGTTAACCTCACAAATAAACCTACTAGTAGAGGTATGTTTTAAATTGGTTTGGAACTCCCTTATGATAAATCTCATAAAAATCAAATACCTATGATGTAGGAGGAACTCTGAACTTCGAACGCAAATGTATGAGGGTGAATGCAATTCAAACAACAAAAACTTGAAGATATCAGAGTGTGTTGCAACATGATGGAGTTGAAGACTTTAGGAACACAGCTCTAGTGACATTGGAACTTCGTTGTATGCCCTTATTTCCATGAGGTATGCCATGAATGAAGTGAATGTGTTAACGTAGGAAGTTTCCTTGGTTATGAATACCTTTTCGATGTGAGCAAAACCTTGCCAAAGGACAGATCGTCCGAGGGACTAGGAAGCAGAAAAGATGATGCTTGAACTTGGAAGGTGCATGATTGCATGGAAGAGGAACCAGATCACCCAAGGGACCGAGGAAGTAAAGAAGGGGATGCCAAAGTTTGAAGATGAATTGGTCTTAAAGAGTCATGGACATGATGATTGGGATTAGAGGTGCAATGGGTGTGTCCCAAGTAGAAATGAGCCAAAATTGTTGCTTGAAGAAGAATTGAGCGCAATGGACAACATAGATGGGCATTGGAGGCTAACCACACTCTAGAAAGTAAGTAGGATGAAGTTGTTAGGCCCCTATACTACTAGTGTAACCCCTTATTGTTATTAGTACAACCCACTTATTATATTGATGTACCCATGTAGTGCCCATATTGTTACTATTGTGCCCCATAGAAGCCCACTACTGTTATTATTGTGCCCTTACATTATTATTGTTATGTCGGCTCTGATTATGTTATGACCCATTAGAATCCTATATATAGAGAGGAGGTCTTTTCATTTGTATCATCCAAGAATTGTTCATTTATGTAATGTGAAGGAGTTTTCCCCCTCGAAGAGGCTGAATTCTAAGGCATTGATCTATCTTTTCTATCTTTTCTTGAGCTGGTTTCATAACATTTGGTATTGGAGCTTTGGATTCTAGGGTTTCGCTACTCCAAACAGGTCATCGTGGAATTTTCGCTATAACTTTTTTTCTGCGACGTTTCAGAAGTTGAAAAAAAAACCCATTTGAGAAGAAATCGTGCTGAATATCAGATCTGAATTTTGGAGCTTTTCGCACTATATTTGCAGATATATGATCTGAGGAATTTGGTCTTTTTGCAGACTCCTGAATTACATTCCAAACAGGTGACCTGGGGAAAATCGTCATAACTTTCTCTCTGGGGATCGGATTGAAATTTCGTAAGAAGTTACAGAAAGAGGACGGACTATAGTTTCTTTTATGTACTTTTCAGATCCAAAGGTTGAAACAGTGACACGTGGCAATTCATAAAAGTTCGCTCTTCTGGAAAGGTCTATAATCAGGTCATCTTGGGAGATTGTGCATAACTATTTCTTGTAGAATCCAATTTGGATCAGACTAGTGGCATTGGAAAGAGGACGCAGAGGGCTACTATAGGTCACAATTTCAGAACTTAAAGATTCAAAAGTACAGAGTTACATTCGTTTCAAGATCGAGCTCCTAAAATCAAGAAAAAGCAAGATGAGGAAGTTTGATGGCAAGGATCCGGTAAATTGGATACTTCAGATGGAGCAATATTTTGATCTACATGGTGTACCACTGTTACAAAAGGTATGTATTGCATCTTCATACTTAGAACCGGATCAATTTTTATGGTATGAAGGGCTTTGTTCTCGTAAACAACTTGTTACGTGGTCAATTTTCATGGAGGAAATGGTAGCACATTATGAGGATACAAAGAGCAACACCTTCTTGAGAGCAACACCACAACAATCGAAAAGAATAAAAGGGCTTTGTGACATATTGGAAAGAAAAATTATGGAAACCAGGAAGCATACCCCTCACAAATATAAAGATGGAAGTGTTGTTTCTCCTAGCCTTCCACAACCTACAAGGGTTACACCACAACAATTGGAAGAAAAAAGAGAAAAAGGGCTTTGTTACAATTGTGATAGCAAATGCACTAAAGGTCATAAGTGTGCTGAGAAGAAATTATTTTACATAGAATATGAAGAGGAGGAAGAAAAGGATCAAGAAACATCATATACGCCAGGACCCCACCCCAGAGAAAGAAGAAATGAATCAGACCATATCTTGTAAAGCATTGGCAAGAATTACCACTCCTCAAACTCTCAAGATAGAAGGACATATCAAGAAGAAAAAGGTGCAAGAAGTGAAAGATTACATCGAGAAAGAAGAAATGAATCCAACCATATCTTGTAATTCATTGGTCGAAATTACCACTCTTCAAACTATCAAGATAGAAGGACATAGAAGAAAAATGTTCAAGAAGTGAAAGATCACATCGAGCATCAAGAAACGAATCCGGCCACATCTTGTAAAGGATTGGAAGAAATTACCACTCCTCAAACTCTAGAGATAGAAGGACATATCAAGAAGAAAAAGGTTCAAGCAGTGAAATATCACATCGAGCATCAACAACAAGTTCTCCAACTTTCAAAGGATAACGCCACTTCAGTGCAAAATCAAACGAAACAATAGGTAGATCAACATTGTAGTGAAAAATGTATTGATGCAGGTGATTAGGTATTTTTATTGCTACATCTCAAGCAAGCTATTTATGAGAAGGAAATGTTGGCAATACTACATGCACTTAAAAAATGGCGACCTTACTGAATGGGAAGACTCTTCAAGGATGAGGATGTGGAAGCATTGTTTTGTGTTATTTCTATTATCCAACCAGATTGGATAAACGAAGCAAGGGATGAATGGAAGAATGACGAAGAAGTATGGCCACTTATTCAAAAGTTTCAAAAGATCCCAATTCAAACAATATTGCCAGAAATTGAAGAGGAAGGAAAAATCATATTGGAACCTGGAGTAGCCACAGAAAAAAGAACCCGATAGCTACGAAATCGATCAATTTCAGAGTATCTCATCAAGTGGAAGAACTTACCCGCTGAAGATTCCACATGGGAGGACAAGAATTTTATACAGAAGCATCAAGAACTACTCAAGCGTTGAGGACAATGCTTTTTGAAGGAGAGGGGCATGTTAGGCCCCTATACTACTAGTGTAACCCCTTATTTTTATTAGTACAACCCACTTATTATATTGATGTACTCATGTAGTGCCCATATTGTTACTATTGTGCCCCATAGAAGCCCACTACTGTTATTATTATGCACTTACATTATTATTGTTATGTCGGCTCTGATTATGTTATGAACCCTTAGACTCCTATCTATAGAAAGGAGGTCTTTTCATTTGTATCATCCAAGAATTGTTCATTTATGTAATGTAAATGAGGTTGCCCCCTCGAAGAGGCTGAATTCTAAGGTGTTGATCTATATTTTCTATCTTTTCTTGAGCTCGTTTCATAACAGAAGTGAATTGAGAGCACTATGAACTAGAATAACTACCTGAGAAAATGGTTGATTTAATGGGGCGTTATACCCATTGAGTTGTTGGGTAAGAAATTGTGAATGTAAGTGAAATTTTAAATATGAAGAGTTGTGTACGTATAAAGCTCGCTATTAAGTCTATTTTCAAATATAGAGCACTGAAGACAGTGTTCCTCTAAGGGGGTGGGGATTATGAAATATCTTTTGTTTAATCCATCTTGTAACATTATTATGAATTGTATTAATGTAAATAATGTGGAAAATATAACACATTGACTCGCTAAGGTGAGGACACTGATTCAAAGCTTGAGTGGAGAAGTTGTTGGCAAAATTACTTGGGAAAGTGAACAAAATTAGAAGTGGATTTAAGACATCACATATATTCCTTTAGAAATTAAAGTAAAGTCTATACATACATTTAAGAACTTGTTAGCTGCACCTGTACGCTAGGATGAGGCTATCCTATTCCTATAAAATGCGTTGGCATGGTCAACACACAAGCAGAGTATAAACAAGAGAGCAAAGAAAAAGAAAACACTCAGGTAGAACAAACGAGGAGCAAAAAAAGGAACACATACAAAAAATGCATTTTTTTTCAACATGATTGAAGGATAGAAAGGAAAAACGAGTTTTCATTAAGGAGAAGGAGCCACAATGGTTGGAAAATTCTTGTTGGGGTTGCAGGTGGGATCACTACGGAATCCTTGGACCCTTGTGTGGTTGTTTTTCATTTCTCGATTATATTCCTTGATAAATTCATTGCTCAAACTCTGAGTATGGCTTGGGGGTGCTTATCTACATGAAATAATAGTGCAAATTAACCTTTGACTTGGAGGAGAATCAACTTCCCTCCACTAGTTTCCAACATCTTTATATACATCTGATAAGTGTTTATATCCTTGTAAATACTTGTATTATGAGAGACCAATAATTATCTCCTATAAAATTCAAGTAATCATGTCTGGTCCATCACATAACTAGGGTGACTATCCATCTAATGTGTTATGGTGATGATGAGATGTCTGAACTAGGTGGATTTAATATTATTAACCCATTGCAAGAGAGATGTTATATATATGCTTGGTGGTCTACAATAACTAAGAATATGAGATGGACCTTATACTCATGGTGGTCTACAATGTCTTAAGTATGCCATGAGTATAATGTCTTAAGGGCACAACAATAAAAATAAGGGGCTCCAATGACAATAATAATAAGGGAATACACTAGTATTATAGGGACCTAACATGCCCCTCTTCTTTGAAAAAGTGTTTTCCTTAATGCTTGAGTAATTCTGGATGCTTCTGTATAAAATTCTCATCCTCCCATGTGGAATCTTCAGCAGGTAAGTTCTTCCACTTGATGAGATACTCTGAAATTAATCAATTCTGTGGCTTTCAAGTTCTTGTTTCTATGACTGCTTCAGGTTCCAATATGATTTTTTCTTCCTTGTCAAGTTTTGGAAATATTGTTTGAACTGGGATCTTGTCACCTATAACTTTCTTTAAGCATGAAACATGGAAAATGGGGTGGACTCGAGAAGATGCAAGAAGTTCCAATTTGTATGCCATATTACTAATATTTTGCAACACCTTGTACGAACCATAATACTTCGATGATAATTTATTAACCTTCTTATCCTTCTTGAGGGAAATTTGTTTGTATGGTTGTAGTCATAGAAATACCCAGTCACCTACATCAAAACTTATTTTGTTGTGATGTTGATGTACCTATTGTTTCATTCTATTATGCGCCAAATTGAGGTTATCCTTTAAGAGTTAGAGAACTCTTTGTTGATTCTCGGTGTGATCCTCCACTGCTTGAACCTTAGAATGTTCTCTTAAATATGATGTGATGGAAAATGGATGATATTGATAAAGTGCTATAAATGGGTTCATTTTTGTTGCAGTATCAAAGGAAGTGTTATACCACCATTCAGCTAGAGGCAACCATTTGACCCATTGTGTCTATTTATCAGATACAAACCAACAAAGATATACTTCCAAACATTTGTTCACTATCACAGTTTGCCCATAAGATTGAGGATGATAAGATGAACTATGAGCTAACTCAGTACCCAGACAAGAAAATAATTGTGTCCAAAAATTTCCAGTGAAAATAGGATCTCTGTCACTTACAATAATGTTTGGGTTTCCATGTAGCTTTTGAATTGTTTCCATAAATGCAGTAGCAACTATACCAAATTTAAATGGATGAGATAATGCACAAAAGTGTGCATACCTGGTAAGTCTATCAACTACCACCATGATGACACTCTTTCCTTCAGACTTGGGTAAGCCTGTGAAAAAATATATTGAAACCTCCTCCCAATGTTGACTTGGAATGGATAAAGGTTGTACTAGACCTAGGATCTTAATTGTCTCAACTTTATTTTGTTGGCAAACCAAACATTCCACCACAAACGTTTGAATATCATATTTAAGGCCATCCCAAAATAATTCCTTCTTAACCCTATGGTAAGTTTTTAAAAATCATGAATGCCCTCCTAAGGGAGAGGAAATTCTTATAGAGGTATAAGCGATCTTTGTACCATAGCGAATCATTTTTCCAGCTAAATGTATCAGATGTACTGGGATCTTACTGCAAATTTTGAATGAGTGCCCACACTTCTTCACCAATATTCCATTCATCCCTTGCTTCGTTTACCCAATTTGGTTGGATAATAGAAATGGCACAAAGCAATGCTTCCACATCCTCATCCTTTCCTGAGAGTGCATCTGTAATAACATTTTTCTTCCCTTTCTTGTAGATGATTTCAAAGTCATAACCCAACATCTTTGTGACCCATTTTTTCTGCTCTTCTGAAGATAATATTTGTTCTAAAAAGTATTTAATACTATCATGATTCATTTTTCCCTTGAAGTGTATTCCCATTAGGTAAGGTCACCATTTCTTAAGTGCATGTAGTGTTGCAAACATTTCCTTCTCATAAATAGCTTTGTGTAAATAATTTCCTTTGATTGGATGCCTTTCGAAAGAAATGGGTCTTTCTTCCTACATTAAAACATCACCAATTCCATTTCCCGAGGCATAAAATTCCTCTTTAAGATGTTGAAAGGCCTTCGTTGCTTCGGGAGTCCAAGAAAATGAATCTTTCTTCAGTGATGTTGTTATAGGTTCTTCTATTCTCCCATAATTCTTAACAAAATTGTGATAATACCCTGTAAACCCGAGAAATCCTTGCAAATGCTTTATGGATGTGGGGATTTTCCATTACTTAATGGATTTAATTTTGGTAGGGTCTACCTTAACACCTTCATGAGATAAAATATGACCCAAATATTCCACCTCTTGTACTCCAAAGAAACATTTGGAGGTTTTTGCATATAATTGTTTATCCTCCAATTGTTTCAACACTTTGTCAACATGTTGAACATGATCCTTCCAAGACTTGTTGTAGATTAGTATATCATAAAAAACACTAACAAAAATTTTCTAAGGAATTGAAAATGGAATTCATCAAACCTTGAAATGTATAAGGCGGATTTGTAAGGCCAAAAGGCATGAACAAAAATTCATAATGACCCTCATGAGTTCTAAATGTTGTTTTCGGAATGTCTTCAGTCTTCATTATGATTTGATACTATCTTGAACAAAGGTCCAACTTATTGAAGTAAATTTCTCCATGTAATTCATCAACGACAGGAACGGGAAATTTATCTTTAATAGTGAGATTTTAGAGCTCCCTATAATAGGGACACATGCACCATGATCCATCCTTCTTGTGCACCAATACTATTGGAGTAGAGAAAGAACTTTGACTAGGTTGAATTATACCATCACACTTCCTGGAATCAAATGAATAACATGATCATGATCACGAATAGGTGGGAGACCTTTGGGAGTCTCAAATACATTGGAATGATTTTCCAAGACTTTTTGGAGATCTGGAGATATAGATGATTTTGATGTGGGAATCTCTAGTGAACATAATTGTGCAATTATGCCTCATTGTTCTTTCTTTAGAAGCTTTTTCATGCCGTTAGAGCTGATTATATTTCCTAGTTTCCCTGTGATACCCCTTAATTCGACTTCATTTCCTTCCGAAAAAATTCAAGAAATGTTCTTCAAAATTAAAAGTTATCGTACCCAAAGATTGTAGCCATTGGACTCCTAGTACAACATCAGCACCACCCATTGGAATGGAAAGAATTGGACTATTCAACACATATTCTCCCATGGATAGTTTGATATTATGGCACTTTCTAGAGCAATTTATGGTTCCTCCATTTGCAACTAGCACTTGACAATCTGGTGCTGGATAGACGAAGAAATTCAATTCCTTGGCTATCTTACAATGAATAAAATTATGGGTAATGCATGAATCAATCAACACTATTACTTTTTTCTTCTTGAGGAGTGGTAATTCTGGCCAATGCATTACAAGATATGGTTAGATTCATTTCTTCTTTCTCTAGGGTTTGTTCCTGGTGTGTATCCTCTTCTTTTGTTGTTTCTTGTTCCTTTTCTTCCTCCTCTTCACAATCTATGTAAAATAATTTCTTCTCAGTACACTTTTGACCTAGAGTGTATTTTCGATTACATATGTAACAAAGCCCTTTTGCTCTTTTTTCTTCCAATTTTTGTCGTGTCAACCTTGTAGGTTGTGGAGGGATAGGGGCAACAACACTTCCATTTTTATAGTTGTGAGTGGTAGGCGTCCATGTTTCCATAATTTTTCTTTCAATTTTTCTTGCCAACCTGAATGCTTTCTCCAAAGAATTATGTTCCCAAAGGAGAATCTCATGTTGGATGTTATACTTTAAAATCCCTATGAACACATCAATTCTATGCGCCTCTGGAATATCTTTTACCCTTATATTCAATTTTTGGAAGTCCTCAATGTGCTCCATCATCGAACCCTTTTGTTTGAGACTTATCAATTGGCTAAAAAAGGTGCTGCTTTTTGTATCCTCATATTGTTCTATCATTTCTTCTGTAAAAATTTCCCTAGTGAAAATTTGTATACAAGAACAAAGCCATCAATTCCATACAAACTGATTAGGTTCCAAATATAAAGTTGCAATGCGTACCTTTGGTGTGTTTTTCACATTATGGAGATAAAAAAATATTGTTCCATTTGTAGTATCGATGTTACAGGGTCCTTACCATCAAACTTCCTCATATCGATATTTGGAACATCGTGGGTCTTCAATCCAACATTAGAGTCTATGAAATCATGACTAACATTTCTTTTGTTCTCATCATGAGTTTCCTTTACTACCCTTTCACCATTAGTAAGCATTTCTTGTAGCAATTTTGTCAAATTTATCTTCAAATCTTCCATGTTGCCTTTAAGATTTTCTTATATACCATCCATATTAGCTTTCGTTCCATTCTTTAAACCATCCATCTTACGTTCAACTACTTTTTGTGAGAGTGAAATTTGTTGCACTTGGTCTCGTAATTTTGATATATCATGTTGCATTTCTTCCTCTTCTTCATGTGTTATAGTAGAGATTTCAGGTTGCTTACTAGGTGTTTCTATTTTCTTTCTTCGGGTCATCAATGAATGATAATTATGCTTCACAATTCTATTTGAATCACTTCAAACTACTTTCTCAAACAATTTTTTTTTGTATGAGCTCAATCTTGAAACGACTGCAACTCTATAATTTCGGATCCCCAAGTTTTGAAATTTCGGACTGTGATGGCCCTCTGCATCCTCTTTACAACCTTACAATTTTGATCGTGATTGGATTCTCCAAGAAAATAGTTATGTCCAATCTCCCACGATGACCTAATTATACACTGGTTCCATAGAGCGAACTTGTATGATATACCACATCTCACTGTTTCAACCTTCGGCTCTGAAAATGATACCCAACAAACTATTTTCCATCCTCTTTCTGTCACTTTTTATGAAATTTTAATCTGATGCTCAGGGATAAGGTTATGACGATTTTCCCAAGGTGACCTATTTGCGATCGAATTCGAGAGCCTGCAAAAACCCTAACTTCCTCAGTTCATATCTCCAAAACTATATTGATACAAGATCTAAAATTAGGTCACGAGGTTCATCACGATGTTGTCTCAAATGGATTTTAATTTCAGCTTCTGAATCTTCATAGAAAAAAAATTATACCAAAAATTTCACAATGTCCTTTTTGAAGCAGCGAAACCCTAGAATCCAAAGCTCTGATACCAATTGTTATGCAACCAGCTCACAAAATAGAAGAAAGAGATAGATCAAAGGCTTCAAAAGTAGCCACTTCTAGGGGAAAACCTCCTTTACATTACACAAATGAACAATTCTTTGATGATACAAATGACAAGACATCCTTTCTATATATAAGAGTCTAAGGGGTCACAATATAATCAGAGTCGACATAACAATAATAATGTAAGGGCACAACAATAACAATAGTGGGCTTCTATGGGGCACAATAATAGAAATACGGGGACAACATGGAAACAACAATAACAATAAGGGGCTACAATGATAATAATAATAATGGAATACACTAGTATTATAGGGACCTAACATATCTACGCATCTTTGTGGTGCTGGTATAATCGTAGTAATTACATGACTTTGTTGTATTTTTTAAGGATTCACATATGCTATTGTGGTATGTGAGATTTTAAGGCTTGCATGTTATAAAGGACAGAGGATCCCTTTGAATTGGGGTTATGCTCAGTGTGTTGGATATTCATGGATGTGATAATGTTTAAATGGAAGGATGCATTATGTTCTTGCGATTATGTTTGATCTTGCATATTTACTCTTGAAATTGATTGATTTATGATTAGAATCGAATTATTGTGTTTAAGCATAGATTGGGGAAGGTCAGGCTCTCAGGAGAAACTTGGTCAAGGGCCATCAAAAGGTTGTAAGAGACCCAAAATGGCCCTATAGTGGTTAGTTTGGTCCAAGTGTAGAGTTACCTAGGAGTTCAGCAGTTTGGGAGATGTTGAGTTGAGGTGGTTTTGTTTGGGCTGAACTTGGACTAGGCCAAAGGTGGTCATATAACATATGTGTTTATACATATGTTATCATAAAGAGCATTGAAAGTGTATTAGAGCCTAGGTTGGGGTATAAATATAGAAAATGTAAATAAAACATTGCTTCCAAGTGCTTCAACCCAGATTTTGGTTAGTCCAAATTGTGCCTAGGTTTAAATCAAATGTATTTGGAAATAGGCACAATGATTTGAAATATACACATAAATTTAACTTATAACACAAAAATCCATAAATTCCCTAAGTGTGAGAGGCCAAATGTTTGGAGATTTAGGGCCTCCAAAGTGATTTTTTTTGTTTGAGAGTCCAAAGCTCAGATGTGGGCTCAGGTCCATATTAGGCTGGGGGTCTGAGGGTTTGGGAGAGGGATGATGGCAGAGTCAGTTTGGAGGCCTGCATGTGGGCTAAGGTCTGGACTAGTTCATGACCTGGACTAGTTTGAGGGTATAGGAGCTTTTGTGTGTGGATTTAGTCTGGGATTGCAAAATGCCATGTGGGTGCCACATGGTTTCTAGATGGGTGTCACGTGGGTGCCATGTCGAAGTACCTTTTTGGGGTGGCAAGGTTTTGTTGGTCAAACCTTAAATGGAAATAAATATTGATTTGTAAGTCAGTTTCAATCAAGTTTATATTGTTGAAAAGTTCTCGATGAGTTGAACGTGATCCTGAATCCAAACTTAATTTTGTTATCTTTGGAAAGGGAGAAATTTCTTAACCCCATTTCCATAATAGGACCTTGGAAGTTTGGTTAGAGAAAATTAAAACCTCCCATCCAACCTAGGTTATATAAGGGGGTGCGGTGCACTGTTACACTAAGCTAGCCAAGTTCAATCCCCTACCCAATTTTTCCTTTTTCTAGTGTCCAACATTTACCTCTCTTTCGTATTTTACTTTCTTGAGGTGTTTTTATTTATAGACTAGGATTTGTGTCAACTATACCATACCTAGCTTAAAACATGCAACCCTTTCCACTGTTGTTTTCACAGAATTCCACCATGTGAACTTGCTCATCTAGTCCCTATTACATATATAGAGCGTGATAAGGAGGTCCATATTATGTTGTGTGAGAATCATCATGATAATGATACTAATATATATTTGGAGATCGATAATAAACCATGATCATGGTTTCTACGTCATGCCTTTTTCAGTCATCATCTTGAGCCATAATTCTTGCATCATCTCTTATCAAAGTATCATTTGAATGCATGTTTAGATTGATGAAATTTGTTTTCAATTCCCTTATCCCTTCTCCCTTATCAAACCCTCCTCTAGATTTAGAACCATATTGGTGAATGCCATGTGCATTGCATCATGCCTTGTGGATTCAATATATTGAGCCATACTCCTTACATAATCTCTTATAAAACTTTCATTTGAATGCTAGATCAAGTTGGTGCAATGTTTTTTTTCTTTCCCATATCCCTTCTCCCTCATTAAGTTCTCTTGATTTAGAACTAGATTGATGAAGATCATAAATGCCACATAATAAGTCATCTCCTTTATGCATACTCCTTATATCATATCCTATTAAACTCTCATTTGGATGCATCATTAAGTTGGTGAAAGTGCTTCCCTTTCCCTTCATCCTTCTTCCTTCTTGAGCTCCCTTTTCTATTTAGAACCATATTAGTGAATATCATGTGTTTTTCATCTTAGTAAATGTCATATGTGTTCCCATGTGAGGAAGAAATATTAAATGTTATTAGCACCATTTGTTGGAATGATAGGAAGCATATCTCTCTCCTTAACATTCTATATAAGGATAATGTTATATTTATTTTAATTAATCAATATCTATTTTTAATTTGAGAAAATGATTTTTAATGTATTTAACTATAAAAAGAACATAATACAATATATTGATTAACTTTTTTCTAATAATAATTATATACATTTAAAGAACCTCTCATTCTCTCATTACATCTATGGTTATAAATTAAATGGGCAATAGAACTTGCCTTGGTACAAATGAGCTAAGGAGCAGATTGGTTCAACCATAGGATGCATAGGAGGAGGTTGGCCATGTGATCCAAAGTTCAAGTTTCTGGTTAAGGAGGTAAAAAGCAAGACCAATTCACATTTTCCATTATTGAGTTATCATACAGAGAAGTATGGAGTTGTACTTCCCCTAAATTAGATGGGAGTTGGAGATAGAGGTGGAAATCAACATGACTATGACACCTCACTTCCACATTGCACCATAAGGAGTATTAGCTCGTTGCTATAGTTGGATGGTGGGTCATATGTGGGTTTCCTTCAGTGTACCATACACATGTAGAACATATGTTGATGGGGTTACTTAGATTATATGATTTTTGATGTTATTGCAGTTGTGTGAGAAAAATGAGTTCTTATGGAGCTTGGTGCAATTATAATATCAACTACCTTATTAGCTAGGAGGCATGAGGGGATACAACACATGCATGACATGCAAGAGGGATTATGGTAGATACAGTCAGAAAAATTATCCATAGGTGTAGCACTACATCATACAACACTTTAGTTTGTGACTTACGTAGTTATGGATTGGAGCATTGACAAAGATGGAAATTATTTTGAGTGGAATAGGATGCTAGGCCCTCAAGATGAGTGCACACATAGCCAAAGAGGTGTGCATGTGATGACATCACCATTGCAAAAAATGTGAAATGTATTCTGATTTTTATATGAAACTTGGGGTTTGCATGTGGTCTTGGTGGCTTGGGAGTAAGGTGGGGATAAAATATGACTTAGCCAAGACAATTGTGCACAATGATGGACATGCACACCCAATTTAGATGACATACTTGGTGTGTAGGGTCACGACAAGACACGTGTGCATTCATAATTTGATAAGAAAAATTAGTGTATAGGAATGTTAGCTATCTAAACAAGATGATCAAGTGTTGCATTGAGTGAAAACACCCCAACTATGTAATGGGATGACAAGTGGAACGACAAATTTAACAATCTATTTTGTGGAATGTGTACACTAATTGGAAAGAGTATTCCAAGAGGAATCTTCGACTTGAACGAAAGTAGGTGAAGTATAACAGAAGATGGGTTAGCTCAAGGGTGAATGGTTGTGACATGTCATGAAATGCCAAGGGTAGCACCCTTTGGCATTCCCCCTCTTCTCATATATATGAAAGGAAGGATGAATTGAATAGAGGGAATGAAGCTAAAATGGAGTAACAAGATGAACCAAACCATAGATACAAAGGATGGGATGAGTTAGATCACAACATGAGATGAATGAGCTAAGCAAGGGTTTTCTCTTCTCTTGAGGCAAGAAAGTTCTATTCCAACTGAAAAATTGGCAAATTGATTAACAAGTTGGTGTAGAATAGTCGGAGCTGCAAGTGTAGGAACCATGTAGGTTCTTGGAATGTGTGGAAATGACCTGAAGGAAATTTTTTGGTATTGTCTTGGTGAATTGGTCAATTGGGCTTGGGTGGGATCTTTACCCAAACCTATGTAAAAGAAAAATTGTAGCTTTTATTTATAAAAACTTCAAAGAAAGGCCATAAGCCACTCCCCTGATATATTTGGTGTATTGTTACATATTAATTTAATGTTATTGCATCTTTTAAGTGTATTATGTTATTTACACATACATATAAAATTTGATAAGAAAAAAACATTGTCATGAATTTAATTTTGTAAACTAACACATGAATGCACATGTATATTGAAGTTAAAGTGGAGGACAAAGATAAACTTTGGTTTTAGATTGAGTTTGATATTGCACTACATAACCTCTCTAAGAAATTTTAAAACAAGTGTTGATTTGTGAGGTGTAGTCCACGTGAAATATTATCGAGGTCATCAATCCATTTTTGAGAAACACGTTAGTGCTACATGACTAGAGGTCATAAGAAGTTAATACCATGCAAAGTCTCTAGGGGCATGACAGGAAACTAAGGATGCAAAGAAGTTGGACATGATTTCTTCCATATACATTGGTTGTTGAATGAGTCTTGTTATGACTATATACATGAGTACGATTTTTAGTTAGAGCATGTCATTTCATCCTTAGGTATGCACAACAAACTATCAATCATTTTGCACAGTTAGGGTCTTTGTCTACTTTGGGTAAATTACAATGTCGTCAATTCGCCTTTTTACTTCTTCTTTTTTACGATCATTAGTTTACATTTGACCAAAATATTCTATTGTTTCACATTAAGTATTTTTTTTTGTCATTTTTTTTAAATATTTAGATTGATTTATTTGGCATGTGATTAGTTGATAAAATAAGAGTCGCATTGCTAGGGCATAACATTGACAACGATATTTTTGGAATTGACTAGTGGATTATTTATTCTCATGGGTGGAACATAATCCTACTTCATTATTTCTATTGGTCGATGGGTTTTGCTGTCCCTTGTAGATCAAGGTTTTTGTGATAAACTAGAAGCTCAATTCAAGTAGTTACAATCAACTCATTGAATTCTCAAAATTTTCCTCTGTCATTGTGCCTAATTTTGTTCCAAGATCTGTGATGGCGTGAATACTTGTTCCCTAATTAAAGTGATGTTTAGCATTCACTAATCATTTAATCTACTAACCTAGGGTTTACTTGACTTACAAGGCTCTCGATGTTGTATACATAAGCATCAAAGTTCCTACCAATACTTTATGTGTAAAAATGGGTTCAAAAGGAAACCTACCAGTGATATGGAACCTAAGTTCAAACAAAGCCTAACTTCTATATCTCAGTTCAACTATTTGGTGAGTCATGTATAAATATCTCAGTTCGATACCTAGCTCAATGTCACAATTCCAATTAGGTTTAGGTGAATCTAGAGGGCTACAGTTTCATAGCAACCACTGTTGATTTCACAACATTACTATTGGCTTCACAATAACTATTGTTGGTTTCACAACAATTGGGTCTTCATCCTTCACACTTCAATTTCAAACATGGACCAAAGAAATACATAAAAGGAGATTCAATAAACCTAAACACAATGCAAGAAATGAAATTAACACATTCACATTTTGCATAAATACAACTCCGTCAATTCTATCTATTTTGAAATTAAATAAAACACATAGCTATATGAGAAATAAACATAAAGACCTTATCTCGAGTGGGACCAACTCGGGCTTTGGCCTACGCCTGAGAGCTTAGAATTCACCAATGTAACTTGAATGAACAAGCCATAACATCCATGGGTAGATTTTGTATTAAAAAGAATCAAAATTATATTATAGTTCACACACTTTTTATCATCTGTTTAAGAGTGCATATATTTATATGATGGAGGGGAATGTAAGTCTCAACAAAAAATTCACAACTAGAGGTTGCTTTAATCAAAATATTTTATCATGTGATACAATGACTATCTAAATAAGAAGTGGATGTAATAAATATATCCTACAAATAGCAACCAATTCGGTCCTTGGATTTGTAATGACTATCATGCATAAAGCCACCTTGGACAAACTCCAATTAGTCGTGCAACAAGTTGTAGGAAGAAAAATTTCTTCCTCTGACTCAAATGGAATATTTTTAATAGATCGAATATGATTGGTCATCACGCATTGTCCATGTAACAATGCAAAGGTGACTACACATGTATGCTACGAATTCCTCTCAGACACCTAATATGAAGTTGTTTCCCTTTTATGATATCAGTTTAACACCTTCACTTACTTGAGTTAGTGCCTCTTCACTTATTCCATGCACACAAGCTATATATAACTACTCTTTTAACATTCTTTAGTTCAAATCTAGAAATTGGATAAGAAAACTAGTAAACATGTATTTCATACCTTATGCTACCTACAGTATATGTACAAGGTTTTAATGATAATTTTGAGGCAAAAGGAGGTTGATTAGTAAAAAATAGAGAAGGTAATTCCACAACAAAAAGCACAATTTTGTAGCTCGTTAATTTCCTTATTCATAAGAGGACTCGAATGCAATTTTTTTTTTGTGTTTGACAGAGATGACAATGGTTACACCACAAAAATAGAGCTCTCCCACTCCATGTGTCATATTTTCCATGCACTTATCATCAAGGCATTAATGGTAATCATAAAGGGGGAGGTTCACATATATGCTGACAAATTCCTCTTCCAAATTGTTCATCCCTAAACAATTGCAAATTTTCAGTTCATGTATATTCAATATATTTTTTTTGTTGGCTTGATCCAATATGATTTAAACCTTGAATCTTATTTTTTACAAAATAATTCATAACACAACGATCACCAATTGAGATGTCGTGACATAGGCTCAATAAAAAAAATTATTAGCAGTTCAACTTGTTAATTTTTTTCATCCAGTCATTTCAACTTTCATGCTCTTAAGTTTTGTTTAATTTTATTTTATTTTTATCATGCCACTTCTATTTTGTTTTCTTCCCACACTTTCATGAATTTATTAGATTCGGAACTTGTCCTGGGTGTCAAAATTCTAGAAAACTTTGGATGAAACTCAAGCAAGTTTGTTTAAAAAACAATTACAATTTTTGTATTGATGATACATGTATTTGGAGTAAAATATGAACATGGCTACATTAAATTGTGAAAACAAGAAGGATTTAGAGTATATATCAAAGCAATTGGAATGTAGATGGAGGAACTTCTCATTAAAGGTGCTTATGATGGTAACAATAATGGCGATGTACAATTTCAAGTTCTTCTACTCAGGTATACGCAACCCTATTCTTCATTTTTATTTTACTTTGTTGAAAAAATATATACATTCCACCCTATTCTTCTTCATTTTTATTTTACCTTGTTGAGAAACGTCATCAACATCATTGCTATAATATGTTTACATTTATCATTTTAATTTCCTTTATATGATCCTACTTTGGGCTCAGGGTATAATGAATTAGATACAATGCCAAAATTGATGTTATGTTGAATATATCTTTTAAATCCCTTTATAGGGTTTTGAATAGGGTACACACACTTTTTCATTCAATTAGAATAACATTATAAGTTGTTCCAAGGAAAAAATTTTGAGTTGTGTGACTCCATCTTTGGTGCTTCTAATTGTGTGTGTTTTGAATAGTCTTAAATGTATAACAATTATGATACATTTTGTGACATGGTATTTAGCCATAATGATTGTTTTTCTAATATAAAAATTGGATTTGTGGTGCAAGTACCATCGTTGATGTGATAACATTCTCCCTCACTTCTAAAAACCATCTCTAGTGGCTTAAGTGCCATACCGTTATACCATTGCTTGCTTGGGGATGTTATTTGCTTGATGGTGCATGCTATTATACTACAATCGCATATTATCCCTATGTTGGGATTTATGTTTTTAATAATATTCCTCTTCTTCTTCTATTTGTAAAAATGTGGATGTGGAAAAATCCATATTTTCAGGATGATGGTTGAATATTCTTTAATTTAGATTTTCTAACATCTACAAAGGGTTATGACTTGGAAAGTAAAGACTACTATCTTCCAAAATTTATGTAAAACTAGTGTCTTGGTGTGCATTGGAAAGTGAAATGATTTAGTCTCAATAGGGAACTCCCCTTGCATAATAGTAATCTACTCCGAACAATTTATATCATAAGTTTCATGGTTCTCATGTACATTTGTGATTATCCATCCCCTATTCTAATGGGTTACTTTATATTTCTTCTCCTTTTCTCTTTCTTCTAAATAGGAAAGGAGATTAGTGTCCAATCAGAGTGGTTGAGAAACATGGCCATGCTTGCAAAGTAGACTAAACGAGCATGGTGCAAACATTAAAAATGAAAGGGATCGCACTCTGACACTTGTTGAGAACTCCTCAAAAACTAAGCGTCGTATTTTCTAGGAAAATGCTAGAATTATCGCTAGATAAGAGCGTTATCAGAAAAGAAAAAATAGGGAAGCCCTTGAGATAATAAAGCATCCATATAATCTCAACAAAGATAGTGGTACTAAGATCAATGACAATTAATTTCCTCTAATTCAAAAAATTGGTTTTTCCTCTTCTACTCCCTCCCAGGTATAACTCCCTCCCCTAACTCATAATATCAATTACATTATATTAAATACACTAACTACATACATTATTTTAATATACTTTATCATATTAATAATCTTCAATTCTATTTATATTATAATTTTATATAAATAATATAATATATTATACTCTTAATTAATGTATATAATAATATACATTAGATATTATTTTTATCTATCATTTGGTTATTATATGTCTATACTATTTAATATATTTCATTAGCATCACGTTAGGTATCATAAAATATTATTCATAGGTATTATAGTTGTATATATTTTCTATTGTACATTTGTTATTAAGATTATATACCATTAAAATATTGCATTGGAATTCATATTTTAATTCTTATAGTTTTTTTCTATTTAGATTATATATCCACATATAATCCTAATTAAGATTCTAATGATTTTGATTAATTATAATATTATTAATCATATTAATATTTGTAATAGAATTATCATATATCTATATATATATAATCCTAATTCAATTAAGATTCCAATGATTTTGATTAATTATAATATCATTAATCATATTGATATTTTGCAATAGAATTATTAGAGAGGTAATAGTAATATAATATATTATTCTCTTACTTAATTTATATTATTATATAATTAATATAATATATTATTCCTTTAATTAATGTATATAATTAATATAAATTAGCAATTATTAATATACTTTAGATTATGTATAATTAATATTCATTAGATTAATTATACATTAAATTATTTATTTAGATTATATATTTCCATATATTAATAAAAAATCATTAGGATTCTTAATTAATTTGATTATATTTTTTTATTCTAAGGATAACATTTTTTCACTGGCTTTTTAAGTTTTTTATTTGATTTGTTTTTTATTTATTTCTTTATTTTTTCCTCTTCTTTCTTTAGACCTTTGTCCTAATGAAGGATCTTCTTTGAGATTCAAAATATCAACGACTTTTGTTTGTTACTATGGAAAATACAAACTCTCTATCTACAAATACAAGCCACAAAAGTCTAAAATCTATGAATAAATAATTTAAAAGTTCTCGAGCTTCAAATTAGAAATTTAGGTATTTTACTAATTTGGGATCTTAAAGATTGATGTAAATGCTTGCTTTTTTGAACTATGTATTTGCTAAAGTGTCAAACATGTATTATAACTACACTTAAGAAATGTTTATTGAAATAAGGTATCAAATATTTTAGCATCACTTGTCTATCAAGTTTAAGGTTCATGGTTTTTCAGTACAAACATGTATTTGACATTAAAACCACACATCATTCCCCATTTTGGATAGATGGATTATAATATGAAAACATTGTGGGAGGAAAAGTTTTGAAAAATATCAAGAAACATATATTCATTTTTATTTAGACTAATTATCCAAGAGTGATATCATCTGTAATACTTGGTATCTTATTCATAGTCAAGCCAAAAATGAAACAAAATTGACATTCATTATGTTAGTTATTTCTTTCTAAACCTGTATTCAAATGAGCAAATTGTGAACTATGATTTGTGATTTAGGTCAGCCATATGCACCTTAAATATTCCCTCTAAAGGTATGAGCATGCAATTATAGAAAACATAGAAAAAAACCAAAATTTTGAGTCTCTGAAAGTATAAATGGAAGTGATCATTGAGGATTTCCAAATAGTTGTTGGGAAATCAAATTCATCTCTACCAACAACAACATAGCCTATCAAAATAATTATGGAAGAGAATCTTAATTTAGTTATCAAGCATGATGGTGGGATAAATAACTTAGAAGTATATGGTACTTTAACCCTTCGGATTTTGAAAAAATAAGATGGATTCATACAAGTCCAAGTAGAGAACAAATATTTAGCTTGAAGCTTCTTGACTACATGATCTTTTCCCTTATGTTTATGATTCACTATTACAAAATGTGTGTTTAAAGGTCTATGCTAGATTACATTATTTTTATTACATACTTGGAATAAGAATTGGTAAGTTGATGTATAAATATCTCATTTGAAATATCTACCATGCTAGATTGAGATAGACATAAATGAAAGTTACCAATTTTAGACACATCAAATCATCAACAAGTATCTCTCTTTTTAAGGGAGAGCCACTTGGGACTTAAGTATCCTTGCAAGTAATTCCCAGCAAGTCAACTCGGTGATCTATTGGGTCTAGGATTACTTAAATGGAGAAAACATAGTACCAAAGAGTTTGTTGTTCATTTGAGTAGTAATTACACATCTCTTGTACAATATTTAGACAAATTTATGGAATTATTTTTGTTCTTTATGGTTTTGAGCATTGTTGATTCAACATGTCACAAGGTTACTGTAGGACTAAATTGAAACGATGTATTTTATAATCCACATATACATATGTTTCCCATATAATTTATGTGGTTGTTGTGTTTAATTTATTTATACTTATGACCATCATGTTCCTTTTTGTTCTCTTTGTTTTACTAAAGGGCTTATTAACTTCTATACATCAATATACAAATACCATTAACATTAAAAGACTATATTTTTTATTTTTTCTAAGTCAATATCACTTTGAAAAATGGGAATTTGGTAAATCTCATAGTTCTTTAAGCAAGCATCTATATAAAGTATGTATATTCCTAGTAAAAATCACATAGTGCAAAGTTAGTACGACATTAACTTACATTCATATATGATTCGCAGTCAATTTTCGGCCATCAGTTATGAGTGTAGAGACATATCTTAACATTAGATATGAAGAATCAAAGTATTTGTTATACAAAATTTATTGATTTCGATATCTTTACCTAAACTTCAAGATTCTCCTACTATCAATCATGTTGATGGAGACTCGATATTAGTTCTTTAAGTGACATGCATTTATAATTTTCCTTTCAATTTTGTTTCCTAGGTTTCTAAATATGAACATGAACCCTCATCATTTGGTAGAGATTAATTTCCCATTTATATAAACAATGATCGTGAAGATTTAGGTATAATCCATCAATATCTATATTAGAGTGGTCAATAATTCTCATAGACTCCACCAATAGTAGGTACTATATACAAACACACAATTTCTTTCTAATGGTTTCTCAAGCAAGTATATTAAGTGTTAATATTTTCTTGTTGTTCTCATATTTTTGTTTTCATTGTATGTTTTGTTTCCATAGTACTTAATTGGTTAATACTATGATGGAAAGTTTTAAAAAAATATTCTTCTCTTTTCTAGTGGATCTATGGAGTTTGTTGTGCACATAGCATATCCTTCATCATTTTCCCTATAGATGTGAAGTTGTCTACGAAAAAGACCTTTTGGGACATCAAGGTAACCTTTTCTCTTTTTCAAATTATGATAAGAAAAATGAAGGTTGTTGTACTCTTTTGAAACCACGTAACCCGCAATTCTATGTATTATTATATGGCTATAGGTTTCCAATGTGATACCAATTAATGGAGGGGGTCCATTAAAATTTTCTATTCAAGAGAAACTGATAACATAGAATTTGTCGAATTGTGTATATTCATGTTATGTTGAGTTATGGTTGAAGGTCTAGATGGAATGACCTTATCTCATTACACACTAAAATGGATTACTGAACTAAGCATTCTACATTCTACTTGTGTAGTATTCAATAAGAAATTAACTTTTTATATATTCCTAGATCCATGGATTTGGTTCACACTAGATGTCTTTTTCTTATGGTATGTCAGATTATAATATGTACTTTATTCATTGTAAATTTTGTCGACTGCATAAGTTTATAATCTTCATAACTTAGTTTCTATTTTTTTAAAGATAAATAAACTTTGTAGTCCATTAAATCTTTCCTTTAGAGCATAGCTGGTGACATAGAATTACCAATTTGTGTAACCACATGTTATTGCAATGGTATGAGTGAAGGTCTAGATAGAATGACAATACCAAAATGCAGACACGTAAATATGTTAACGAATTAACCTAAAATATCATATGTATGTTGATTGAATAGGAAGTCATTTTATTTGGGTACATTTCCAAAGCCACAACCTTTTACTTCATGCTCGTTGGCTTGCTTATTGTGTGTTAAATTCTTATATCTATTCTATCTATTTTCTATTGACTACATATGTTTGTCATATGATCCCCAAAATATAGTTCTTATATAAAAGATAACTCAAATCCATGTTGTTTTGGAATGTGTTGTAGAGATAGCTAAAACATTACCTTGTATTTATTTTAATTTTTTCTTCAAAAGGCTACAAAATCCCAATAAATGCCACCTCTTTTATGTTCTCCTTTGACCATTATAGATTAAATTCTTTTTATCAATGTTGATTCAATTAATGCATGCTATTTGCAAAGTTATCAAATTCTCACATGGTTTATATCCTTACATGTCAATATTGCATTGGTTAGTGAGTGGTTTACAAAGAAATAACTCAACAACATGTAGGTAATTTGATTTATTTGTTCAACAATTTTCACACATCACGCTTCTGTATGTTTTGAATAACTACACATGGATGAAAATTGCATGATAGATATTTTGTAAGGAATTAACTTTATCAAAATCTTTGTTAGTCTAGAATAAAGGTTTGGAGTGAATCTCCTTGGCTTGATGCGATAGCATTCTCCCTCTATTCAATGCTAACATTGCTAGCAGGTATGGGGTCATTTTTCGTTCGAGCTCTTTATCTTTTGGTTGTTATATACATGATGCGTATAATTATATCTATCTTACTAGAGTGGAATATCCCTATGATGGTGCTTCATTCCACATTTGATACTCCTAATTGTGTGTGTGGTGAATAATCCCGCTTGGATAACAATTATGAGTTAGAGGTGGTTCATGAGGCATTGCATCCACTGAAAGCTTTTCAATATAGAAGAAAAAATGGGGTGCAATTCTCCGGCTTCATGTGATAATATTATTCTCTTAAGGGACTAACCTTACTAGTGGTTCCAATATACAAAATAGTGTTCCATGTTTTCCTTGCAGTGTTTTTTTATGTGGTGTCCATAATTGCAAGTGATCTTATGTGTATACCTATGATGGTATTTTGTCCTACAATAATATATTCATTCCTTCTTTCTGTAATATGGATCTCATTTGGAGAAAGGATAAATCAACACAATCTTCAATAGTTATTTTTATCATAATTGTTACAATTCTTGTAGGTTCAAAGGGAAACTTTGATGTGGTTTTCCTTGACCATTACTGCATTAACAAATTGGATATCCTCATCATCAAATGTTTTTCCTTTAATAAATGAATATCACATTGTTTCATAATAATTTTAGAATATATGTTTTTTACTTGTAAGTCAAATCATTACATGAATTCAACAAAACCGTGAGCAAATTAGCCTACCGCTATTGGCATATTGAAGCATTCATCACATAATTTGGGTAGGGGTGGGAGAGGTGTGGGATGATGTTTTCATGGGGTGTTGAACTTACCACATGGGTTGGGGTGGGGTTGTAATTGTTATATGTTACAATGAAAACATAATATTGGTATTTTAAAAATTTTAAATAAAATATATTCTCTTTTGAATTCGTATTCATCTTGTCACATCAGATGAGGCAATTTGAAGCATATGACATGGCACATTTGGACACATAGGTTTGAAGAAGATGACAAATTCTAATTGTTACTAGAGGAGTTTGCGGTTATTTATTTCAAACCTACCTTAAGAAGATCCCCTACACTCTATGTTTAAGGCTTGAAAATGACATGTGGCCCCATTTAATTTATGTCAAATGAACTACACTTTGAAAAATAAATGTCATAATCAATGTTACACTAAATAATCTATATCCATTCTAGTGTGATTCTAGACAATTAAAATTTTAAAAATTATACTAGAATTATAACATATTGTCAAATTTACATATCTTATTATTCCTTACTAAAGGAGTACCATAGCAAAAAAAAATCCATTTGACTACTATTAGTTTTCTTTTGACTAACACAATATATAATGTTTGACTTTGAAAATATTTTTATTATTATTTAATATGAAAAAATAATTATTTTTTAACCATTATATTATTGGGCAATAAGTTCATATTCATATTGTTACTTTGCATATGTATAACTACCTCATGGATATACTATATGTTTTCCACCATAGTTGGATTTTTCTACCATGTATATAATTGCCTCATGATTACTGCATGGGCTTTTGGTTGCTTCAATTTATTTTTCCCTATGTCAATGTAGTTACAAGTGCATGCAATGCCATGTGTAATCCCATGTGCTAAGATATTTGTTTGTATTATCTTGGAACCTATATGTGAAAAATACAAACAAAAAAGAATTGGCATGAGAATGCTAAAAGTTGGGCATGCTCTCAATTTCTACACTGTGACCACATGTATGATTAAGTAAACCAAAAGGAAACTTCATCGAGATCATCCATGGCTACAACTATAATATCTCACTTCAAAAGTAGTTGCTAACCATACAAATTGCAATCCCAACACCCACCCTTCTCATTGTGCATTTTTCCTTCCCACCCACCATCTCCTTCAAATTCGGTCCCCTACATTCCTTATTTAACTCTGTAGAGGGGGGAATTTAAATGACTAATAATTCATGGCAAGAGAAGAAGATAAAATTACCACCGAAGGACCTTAAAATATTGGAAGCATTTGTTAGAATGAACTATGATATATTCTTGAGAAGGTGGGCTTATGAATTATCCTATACTTTGTACAATTGGAGGAATTTTCCTTATCTTAGATGACCAATTTAAATACCACAAGAATGAAATGCATAATGTGAATAAAGTTTACTATACAAGGTAAATTTATATTTCAACTAGTAGATTGTTTTGGATGGATTCATTTGGGATTTTCTCAATATATATTCTATGACATTATGACAAGCTAGATGCCCGATGTTTTAAAGTTAAAAATAGTGGAGAAATGGTTATATGGTTGTAACGCATCTCCTTAGTTTAGGATTAGTTCCTAGAGTTTAGGAGGTTGTTCACAACTACCTAATTTTCAGTGATGTATTTAATATTGTAATATTCATTTGATGGAATGTAGAGTGAACAAGAGTGAGAGTCTCCTCTTTGTTTGAGTGCAGTCTCCCAGGTGCTGTACACACCTATGAGCTGCAACTCCTTCATTTAATTCAAAGTTTGATTTTTATCTTGGTATCAGAGCTTAGGGTAGAGATAGCCTCAATTTTTTTTTAGGGATGTATCATTAGTTACATATTTGTAGTGGTAGGAGAGCATGTAAATGTATCTGTGTGATCAGGTGGAACTGCAGTAACACCTGGAGTGAAGGTTCTCAGATGACTAGTCATCTCTAAGCCGAAGAAAGGGTTGGAGCAGTTGGCGCGGATTTTTTGCAGACAGTCGCGCCAATACAGAACAGCATAGAAGAGCGCGATTTTTTTAGTGAACAGACGCGCCCATTGGCGCAGGTTTGAGGCTTATAAGAGCGCCAACGAAAGCGTGACTGAAATCCGTGGCTGTTAATCGCGCCAATTTCCATGGACACCGTGAATTTTTTTTTCTGCAATTGGCACGGATTTCTGCTCAGTGGCAACAGATTTGATTTGCCCGGTGGTGGCGTGTTGGAGCTTGTTTGGTGATCTGTTCGGTGGTAGCAGATCGGTTTTGCCCAGTGGTGGAACAGTGAAGTCCCTGAATCTGTTCGATGGCAGCAGATTGGACTTGCCCGGTGGTGCCACAGTGAAGTTCCTGATCTGTTCGGTGGTAGCAGATCGAACTTACCCAGTGTTGGCTGATTGGAGTGTTCAGTTGGGCGAAAATGAACAACAGTATAGAATCATACCTCCACGAGCCTGGAAAAATTGATGGAACGAATTTCTCCAACTAGAAATTCAAAATGAAAACTTTGCTGGAGAGCGTAAATGCATGGTCGATCATTGAGGGAAATGAGAAGAGATCTGGAACAGCGACCCAAGAACAAGATTGGGATAAAAGAGAAACGAAAGAAAAAGTTATACTGAAGATGTCCGTTAAGGACAATATTATCCCACATATCAGAGATTCCAAGTTGGCCGCTGATATATGGACAATGATCAAGAACCTGTACGAGACTCAGAATACAAATAGTGTTCTGGCACTCAAGGGAAAGTTGTTTGCATTGAAGATGGACGAGAATGAGTCCGTTGTTGGATTCTTGGCCAGAGTCAAGGATCTGAGTGACAAACTGGGAGCTATTGGAGAAAAGGTGTCCAACTCAGATCTAGTCACACTCACATTGAACAGAATGACTGATGAATATCATACGTTTATCTCAGGGCTGTCAGCGAGGGAGAAAGCCCCTTCATTTGATGAGCTGACAACGATTCTGCTCCAGGAAGAAGAGCGACGACAAAATCTAGAAACTTGGAGAAATGACCTAGCTTTGATGGCGAAGAGGCGACAATATAGAGGAAAGCAGCACCAGCACCAACATTAGCACCAGCAACCGCAGCAGCAGCAGCAGAAGGGAGCCAACTCTTTTCAAAAGAGATCATTCAGAGGTATGACTGATAATTATGTTAAGAGATGTTTTTATTGTGGGAAACCTGGTCATCAGATTAAAGAATGCTATAAGAGGCAGGCGGATGAAAGAAGACGCAAACAGAGGAAACATCAGGGATGTTTTGCTGAAGAAGAGGAGGACCACAGCCATGATCTTCAACTATTCATAGTTGATTGTGCTCTTTTAGCATCAAAGGGAGATGAGGACAACATATGGTATGTCGACTCTGGCGTATCCTCACATATGACCGGTAAGAAGGACTGTTTTGAATTTCTTGAAGAATCTGCATGTGGATCAAAAATTTATCTAGGAGATGACAGTGGGTATGAGATCAAAGGATATGGAGATATTCCTGTGAAGCTACCTAGTGGCGACATTAAACATCTTAAAAATGTATTATATGTTCTAGGAATTAAGAAAAACTTGATCTCTGTCTCAATGATTACAGACCAGGACATGCAGGTGCAATTCTTTAAGAATGGTTGTGTCATTAAGGATAGCCAGATGGAAACAGTTGCAACAGGAGTGCATGTGGGGAATTTGTACAGATTGGATGCAAAGAGTATGCCACGACAAGCAATGGTTGCAGCTGGATCAACAGTCGAAAATCTCTGGCATCAGAGATTTGGACATCTCAATTTGCAAGACCTCATCTTACTTCAGAAGAAAGGTATGGTCGATGGACTCCCTGTTTTTCATAATGTCAAGCTGGAATGTGATGGATGTGCATTAGGGAAAATTCATAGAGAAGAGTTCCCTTTGCATGTCAACAGAAAGGAAAGAGACATCCTAGAACTAGTGCATACAAATATTTGTGGACCTATGCAAACTAGGTCCTTAGGAGGTGCATATTTTTTCCTGTTGTTTACAGATGATTGCACTAGGTTTTCATGGGTGTATTTTTTAAGTAAAAGGAGTCAAGCCTTTCGATACTTTAGAGAGTTCAAATCTATGATAGAGAACCAAACAGGAAAGAGGATAAAGATTCTCCGCTTGGACCAAGGGGGAGAATACAAGTTAGGAGAGTTCATGAACTTCTGCAAGCAACATGGGATTATGCAGCAATTCACAGTGCCACACACTCTACAGCATAATGGAGTAGCAGAACGCAAGAACAGAACTCTTGTGGAGTGCGCGAGAAGTATGCTTCAAGGTAAAGGTCTATCAAATGGTCTTTGGGCAGAAGCCATTAATACTGCTGTTTATTTAAAGAATAGGAGTCCTACTAAATGTATACGCTTCAAAACCCCCTTTGAAGCATTGTTTGGACTCAAACCAGCAGTTAGTCATCTAAGAATATTTGGATCTAAAACTTATGCTCATATACCAAAAGCGGATAGAAAGAAGTTAGACCCTAAAGCCTTGAAATGTATATTTGTAGGATATGGCACAGAGTATAAGGCATATAAGTTATATAATCCTGTGACTCATAAAGTTTTTGCAAGCAGAGATGTTATTTTTCATGAACATACTGAAGATGGAAAGGAAGACTCTAACAGTGACAGCCACATTCCATTGTTGATAGAGATGAACAGTGACGAAGATGAAGAGCAGGAGCAGGAGAAGAAACAGGAAGAAGTAGCAGCAGATAGTGTAATAAGTGATGATGCAGGCCCGGAAAGTGCTGAAACAGATAGAGTTGAGGTAAATCCTCTACCTAGAAGATCAGGTAGGAAGACTAGACTACCTGAAAGATTGAAAGGCTATGCTTTAATGTCCAAAATTTTAAACATTGTTGAACCTTCAAACTATGAAGAAGCAAGTAAATCAGATGAATGGAGGGCTGCAATGCATGAGGAAATTGAATCAATATATAGAAATCATACTTGAGATTTAATTGAGTTGCCTGAAGGAAAAACCCCTATAGGATGCAAGTGGATGTATAAACCTAAGATAAATGCAGATGGGAGTGTAGAAAATTCAAAGCTAGACTAGTAGCAAAGGGTTATTCACAGCAAGAAGGAATAGATTTCGATGACACCTTTGCCCCTGTAGCTAAACTAAATACAATTAGAATGCTAATTTCTTTAGCAACAAAACATAAATGAAAGCTACACCAGCTAGATGTTAAGTCTGCATTTCTGAATGGAGAATTAAAGGAAGAAATTTATTTAGTACAACCTCCTGGTTTTGTGAAAAAGGGGCAGGAGCATTTAGTGTGTAAATTGCATAAGGCACTTTATGGTTTGAAACAAGCACCCAGGTCATGGTATGAGAAAATTGATTCATTTTTATACAGCATGGTTTTCATAGGAGCCTCAACGACCCAAACCTGTATACCAAGATAAATAAACAGAGGCAAATAATTTTGATTTCTTTGTATGTGGATGACATGATTATAACAGGAAATGCAAATAATTTGATCAAAGAAATCAAGCAGCGAATGTCACAGGTATTTGAAATGAAAGACCTTGGAGGTATGGAAAGATTTTGGTCAAACTTTTCTAACTCAAGGAAATTATGCCAGAATCCTTTTGGAAAGATTCAGAATGGAACAGTGCAAAACAGCAGCAACACCATTGCAGCAGAATCTCAAGTTAAGCAGTGACGATGGCACAAAACGGGTGGATGCCACTTTGTATAGACAGCTAGTGGGAAGTTTGATATATCTCACGACAACTAGACCTGATCTGGCATATTTTGTTAGTGTGTTGAGCCAATTTATGTCCAAACCACTTGAAAATCACTGGATTGCAGCAAAATGTGTGTTGAGGTACCTTAGTGGTACTTGTAATTATGGTATTTTATACACTGACATTTCTGATGTTACTTTAGCTTGGGCAGGTAACCTGGATGATCGAAGATCCATCACAGGTTACACTTTTAGTATTGGATCCGGGGTTATTTCGTGGAGTAGCAAAAAGAAAAGTATTGTAGCATTATCATCATATGAAGCTGAGTACCAAGCGTTGTGTGCAGCCACATGCGAAGCCATCTGGTTGAGGAGATTGCTTAGCGATGCAGGCGAAGGACAGAAAGAAGCAACCAGCATCAAAACTGACAACCAGAGCACAATAAAGCTTGCATACAATCCAGTTTTCCATAAAAATACTAAACATATTGACACTCAGTTTCATTTTGTTCGAGAAAAGATACAGTCAAAAGAAATATGTGTGGAGTATTGTAACACTTGTGATAATTTAGCTGATATTTTTACTAAGCCTCTAGGGCGAGTAAAGTTTGAATTATTTAGAGGGATGTTAGGAGTGCAGAATAACCCTTTCTCCATTAAGGGGGGGAGTTAAAAATAATGGAGAAATGGTTATATGGTTGTAACGCATCTCCTTAGTTTAGGATTAGTTCCTAGAGTTTAGGAGGTTGTTCACAACTACCTAATTTTCAGTGATGTATTTAATATTGTAATATTCATTTGATGGAATGTAGAGTGAACGAGAGTGAGAGTCTCCTCTTTGTTTGAGTGCAGTCTCCCAGGTGTTGTACACACCTGTGAGCTGCAACTCCTTCATTTAATTCAAAGTTTGATTTTTATCTTTTAACAAATATAATGTTTACTATTTAGAATGATGTGTTTCACCTACGTGTTATGACTAGGGGAGCAACTATGTATTAAAGTTGTAGCAAAAGTGAATTAGGACATAACTAGTGGAGCAACTATATATATTAAGATTTAGCCAAAGTGAATTATGTCCTAGGGCCTAGGATTAGAAAAATATGAGTCACAAACATGATTGATGATGTGGAGTAGATATTTACTTATTTGATGTTTTTATTTAATAAATAATTCATATATTATAAGGTAAAATATAGATATAGAGATAAACTTACCATCATTACTGTCAAACTTGTCCCTTGAATAGGTTTCCTTAGGAATATTTCCTAGTGGATAGCTCTTATCCCGACTAGGCTAAGTTATGCTTGGTCTTACTTTTCCCTAATTAGGTTGAGCTATGCTGGGTCTTACTAGGTTTCGTATTAGTTGAAAATATTTGAGTGGATGATTAAATATAACTGTTTTTACTATTTTGTTTTTTAATTTAATAAATAATATTAAAATATTTTTTTCAAAAATTCTAAAATATCAAAAATTAGCATAGATTTATAGTCAATATTATTGGATAAAGATTATACTTATTATATTTCACAAATAAATATATATATATATATATATATATATATATATATATATATATATATATATATATATATATATATATATATATATATATATATCACAAATATTGTTCTTTCATATATATAATAATTTAAGTATATATATTTTTGTGTTATATTATTTTTTAAAGTTAAAAATTTCATGGTTCATATTATTATATTTTAATTTGTTTACAAAATATTAAATTAATGAGAACGAAAGAATATTTTGTAATTTTAACATTTTAATTTTAATATTATTATATTAATGAGAGTGAAAATATATTATTTTAACAAGTATTAATTGATTTGATCTTAAATGGTTGGAAGGAATAATTGGTATTCTTGTCATCCAGAATCAATTTCGATAAATGACATGTTAAACTTATTGTTGTGTCGAGAGGCTCTCTCCAACCTAGTATGGTAGAGATGTTATTGTCTTGTTTAACCTTTAAAACAAAAAAAACTACTTGAAATTAAATCAGCCTAGATCTATTTTAGCTCCAAATCTACCAAGTGTATAAAAGGATCAAAACTTTTGAGATGCAAACTCCTTTTAAAGTGAAAAGAGATTTGATCCCTCTCGGCACTTGGTGGATCTAAAGTTAAGATGGATCTAGACTATTTATTAATAGACATATTTTAAAATGAATATATAGGTAAAAATAGTTAATTGAAAATTATTCTAAACTTAATAAATAATGATGAAAATTATATATATATATATATATATATATATATATATATATATATATATATATATAGGAAATATATTTATATTCTATACGAGGAATATACATGTCTCAGTCTTCTCGAGACTTCCATATTCAATAACAAGGTTCTAAGCAAGGGCAAGGAAGATAACAATCATTCTTTCCAACCACATGAGGTAAGCCTAATCGACAAAGAATATATATGTATATGTACACATAACACACATATCCATTCACGTTGTAGACAAAATGTTGAGTAAATGCATCTTTCTCTTGTGTGATTGCCTCAAGGGAAACTAGTCACCCTCAATCTTCAAGTTTCAATAATATGTTCATCTAGAAATTTAAATTATTCAAATTACCAAAGTACCAAAATAGTTTTATACCTTCAACTATAAATTTATAAATATCTCCCTTCCTTAAACAATATAGAAAATAAAAAGTGCCCTAAATCAAGGTTTTAAGTAGGTGATTAATGGAGTTCTTCTTCTATATTAGTCTTATTAGCATCCGTAGTATGCTCAAGATGATCCATCTATGGGCCATGAAGCTGATATTCTTCCATTGGGATGGTAGGATTGGGAAGAGTGCCCTCAACTATCTCTTATGAATTCTACTCTTTGTCTCCATTTATGATTGGTGCCACTGAAAAGGAATTCCCATAAAATCCTTTATACATCAACTCAATCTTCCTTTCGAAGATCCTAAGTGTGTGTAGGATGTATTTATCTATGCCAATTTGTTTTCCAATACTTAGGCTACTCGATTTTTCATCTAGGATAATTTGTAGTATTGTAGAATTTAGAGTCTCTTATTCTAGAATAGATTAGTTCAAATACCCAACCTTCAACCTTGTTGAAGATTTAGTCCTTAGATAGGGCACTATTTTTTATAACAACCTACTTCTCCACATCCTCCATCAAACTTTAAGCCACCACCTAGACCCAACCGTGGTACTATTTTCTATTGTCCTATCCCCCCTTGCTACTCTAATAGAATGTGAAGGGTTGGAGGAAGAGTATTCTTGTATTATCTAACCATGGCCTCTCATTTTCTTTCCCCGCCTAGATCTATGCTATAACACTTACCATTTTTCTCCAAGAAGTTTGTGACACCAACAGAAAATATATCCTAGATTATGTAGACTCCCTAGGGATAGTGATACTCTCCCAAACTTTAGGTAAATCCAAGATCCTCCACTGTGATGGAATGACCTATCTCTACACCTTAGAGTACACCAAATTATGAGAATGTGATCTGTAAACTATTGTGGATATTCCATTGGACAGTTTGTGACAAAAAATCTAATAAAATAACATTTAAAAATATGAAATCTACACTTGTATGGTTTTATTTCTCTTTAGATTTCTGAATCTGTAGATTACTATTAATTGTGTATGCATGAAAATTAAAATTATGCATAAAATAGAGTATAATGAGATAAAAGCTCATAAAAACATTTGACACAAGATACAACTTGGGAAACTCTTTTGGGAGAAAACTCAACTAGAAGGTGAGGTAACTCAGCTTTCTTTCTTTGAATAGAAAATGATTGTGAGTACAAAGAAGTATGGATTTTTTTCCCGTGGGCTACTAGAGTGCACAAATCATCTCTAGGTTCTCTATCTCTTGTCTCCCTCGACTAGTTTTGCTCATATATGGAACAAATGCACTTAAAAGAATGGAACCCCTTTTCCTCCTAGTGATTTGGTTATAACACAACCCGATATCCTATTATTGGTTAGGTTTGACTACCTCAACTCTTAACCAGAGTTATAATATGGACTCTTCTAGAGTCTTATTCATCACAATTACATGGCTAGTCCCTTTTCCATGAATAATGTGGGCTGAAGTGGCATCCACTCGAATTATGGTGGTGAAAATAGGAAGGTCAACTTCAAAGTGGCATAACTTTTGCATATGGACTCTGTCTGATGTGATTCTTATGTTGTTAGAAAGGTATCTAGGTGTAGAATATGAAAAATAGGTTCAATAGTAAAGGTGGAAATTTTTTATCCCTAGAAAATAGCATTTGATGCCTTAAAATGCTCCCAAAAGGTTTTAGGCCCCAATTTACCAAACTGGGTGTCGTTGATAAAAATGATCCCATGAGATGATTCCTCCACTTTTTTCAATATGAAATCATTGAGATGGATGAAAAACAATATAATAATCGAATTTCGATCAGAATGTGGCTCTCCAATTCCAATTTTAAAGGGACCATCCACTTTAAAACTTCTAGGCCAACAGTTTATGAGATTGTGCCTACGAAAAAATTTAATTCTAAAACCAAGAGAAACCATCAAATTCGGAAACAAATTATACCTTCTCCCTACCATCCAGACTTCCAAGAGAATGGGGTCCCTATGATGCCTTTTCTACGTATCTCCTATTACCACTTTGATGCTCCTTGTTGATTTATTATACTCTCCATAACCATCCAAGGAATGTAAACTTCCTAATGTGCCACATTCATCTCCAAATAATTCGTAGACACTACTTTGGGAATTTCCCTTCATTATTTGTGATCAAGAACAGTCTGGGAGGGCTTCACAACTCTCCCCAGTATTTTCATGCCTAGTCCAACTACATGCCATCACCTCATGCTTTCACAAAAATGAAGGAATTGGGATGTCATGTGGAGCGATGAAAAGGTAACACATGGGAGCAATCATGTTTCATTAAGCCCAACATCCATCCACATATATATATATATATATATATATATTAATCCACCATATTGCTACTTATAAGAACATGGGAGGTAGTTGCAAAGTAACTAGTCCTTTCTTCATTAAACAATTAACTGAATTAGATATTAACTTATGTAATAAATTCAATTACTTAATTTATCACTTTGTGTGGCTTTGGGTTCTTACATAAAAATAAAACATATGGGTTAAGTCTTAATCATTTGTTGTACAAATGGATGGTGCACAATAAGGGGCAAGTCTCACTCTCATGTCAATTATGAATCCTAATTTATTAGCTATTCAAATTTTGTTGATTTATAATGCTTATGGTATGCATTCTTACCTTCAAGATAATGAACAAGATCTTGTTCAATAGCAAGATCCAAGTTTTGATTTTTGTAAGATAGATTTTGAACCTTCATGAGTAATATTAGGATTATGTTAGTTCTTAATCTAATCTAGCACCAACACTAGTAATTTAACCAAGAGCACAAGCATTTTCCCTTACCTACTAGCTAGGGATATAGTTTGGGAAAGAAGTCTCATGTGGTTGTGAATTTGTCTCTATCTCTTTTGGCTTGAGAATCATTTAATGTTGTATCTTAAAAAACAGGTGTAGGCTTGAGGGATATGAAAAATTAGAATAACTTGTTGGACCAAACATGGAGTAATTATGAAGGGATATCAAGTTTACAATGATGATAGTTTTTGGTTGCAAGCATTTATCAAACTTCTATGACATGCCATTTTGTATCATCCAACATCAAAGTGAAAATATTAGACTTATCATAAGAAGAGGTAAGTATCTCATTCTAATTGCATAGTGATTAAGGCATGAAAATTGGTCCATGTATAAAATTTATCCCTTAAAAAATTCCCCAACTTATATAGCTTGGTTATGACCAATATCTACTCTGAGAATGTAGCTTTTCAAGCAAAACTTCCATGCATTTGACAACTTTTCAGTTCAAAATTTCTTGTATTTGTGGTTTGGTGCACTTGTGTCTAGCTACCAAGCATTGAGGTTTTTGTTACTACAAGGATTCTCATAAAACTTCTTACATGTTCTCTTTTATTGTTCTTATATTCAACAAATTGTCCAAAATATTTTTTTTTGTGTTTTTTTTCTTTGTTTACGATTTCACACTTTCACTCATAGCAATTGTGTATAATAAGATATTTCTTTTAGAAATAATAACAAATCATATTGTTTCTTGTCTTTTGGCTTCTCCAAAATTGTTTCTCATGATACTGTTGTAGTTTTTTCTCTCTTTTCTATTTACTTGCTTTGTTTTATTATGAGAATTTCTTCACTTAAGTTTTGCTAAGATCAAACTCTATGTCAAATCTCTCTCACTAAGATCCCTCCAAGCTCATCAAGGATTAGTGTTGTTAGTACTTGATATGCCACATTGACATCAAATACTATGGTTTGTTGTCTCATGAAAACTATTCATGTACTTTTGTTGTTATGTGCTATATTTTGGTTTGTAATATGATACAAAATATAGATTGAGCTTTCATATAGAGTCATTCATTTTTAAGGTTATTTTTAATTTTTATTGTTTTCACAATTTCAATCAATATAAATAGCTTCCACAACTTCAATCAATATAAATAGCTTATTCTTAGTAACCTTTTTTTTTTTATCCAACTTTATTTTAGAAAACTTATGCTTATGATTGTGAACAAATTTTTTATATTAATAAAGTTTTCAAATTTCTATAACAAAATTACATTATATAATTAAATTTCAACTTTTCAAACCAACAAATTTAATAATCATTTTCCTTATTAATATAAAATTTAAACAAAAATAAAAATAAATAAATAAATTTAAATTACACAATACACTATTATATTATATAATATAATAAATATGTCCTTAATGCAATCATACAAACTAAAAAAAACTTTGTCCTTAATGCAATCATACAAACTAAAAAAAACTTTAACTTAGCCCTACTAATTCTCCAAACACCTTTGTTAGCATTGTAGAGAACTCTACATTACTTGAACTCCTTATTTGAAAAAAATCTCATCCACTTCAACAACTCTTCAACGACTTTACAATACACCTCAACAACTCTTCAACGACTTTACAATACACCTCAACAACTCTTCAAGGACTTTACAATACACCATTCTTATGAAAGATTGTTTCAACGCACAGTGGTGTTATTTTTCAAAGATATGGAAATGAAACGCAATGATTATTCAGCTAAACAAATGAAGAATGAGATCATATAAAGAAATTCATTTGACATTTAGCCATTTATACACAACCATCCTGAGAAAATATATCTAACGTGGGGCTTACTCAAGAACCAATTTCATTCTCAATGCGCATCGTAAAGGTCTTTGGCAACACATCACAGCAAATACCCAAAACAGATGTAACCCTAATTACAGTCTTGCAGAGCTATCGCTTTCTTTCAACATATATAACCCTATTAAGCTCCGAGCCATTACATCTACTGGTTAAAGATCACTGCTCCAACCACTTTCGGTTAGTGCAATCGAACTATTGATCAATTTTCAGGATGCAACGCCAATCATCCACGCTCACCGTTCAAGCCTAACTGAATTCGAAGAGTCGAATATAATTTAAAGAAGTGCAGTATATTGACACCAGCTTCAATGATACGTTGTTGACTTTTGCCCTCTGGGAGGGTTGATTTCGTCTTTATCTACTTTGATAATTAGCCACAAGGACAACTCCACTCACTTAGGGCCATACATGAGACGCAGGCTACCATCATCAGAATTGGCAACGGGCTACGCAGCATTAAAGGTAATATACATGTAGAAATATACTTCACGAAGAGTGATATACCGCCATTGATGCTAAATATTTTTTCCATTTAAATGCCCCTACTTGTTAGGAACAGAAGTTATCTCTTGAAAAACTCTCAGTCGATTGCGTTTGCGATTCACCTCTACTGCCAGCCCCGATCTTTTATGCCGCTCATCTTCTTCTTGCGATCCTCTTATTCCCTCTTCATGACAACAAAACCACTCCAAATTTTCAACAGAGGACGCTGCTGATTGACATTCCTCAACAACCTTTCTTTTTCTTTTACAATCCCTGGCTTCCTTCAACAATGCTTCTACATGCTCCAGCGACTCCGATCCCCCTCTACTGTTATAATTAATAGAATCGGTAGATTTTTTATGGTTGTTCAGCACATCTTGCAGAAAAGCCATGGCCGCCTCCTCCTTCCCTTGCCTCATCAGACAAACGCTGAGATTACGGGCCTTGTTGTCATCTGGCTCCAATGCCTGTGCTTTCCTGTACGGACAATAGGAAGTGTAATCGAATAATTGAGCTGAGAGGCTCATCTCATTTTATAGTCTAATATCTTTTATCAATTGAATTGAAATTTTAGTAATTTCTACTAAAATAAAAATTATGAAAAATCTAACCATTAAACTCATATTTTTTTAAGAATGGAGTCCTTGTAGACTAATCTAGACTAATATTTTTTTGAGTACCCCTTGGCTCATATTAACGATAGTAAGTCAACAATTCATCTTTAATTGAAATCCACCTGTAAATAATTTCTGCAGAATAGTAGTCATGCTGTTGCATATACGCCCATCCTAAATTACCCTGCCAACATCCATTATATTCTCTTTCAAGTTTCAGCCACTGTTAAAAAGAAATACTAAAAGAGCAATCAGGGTGTGGATGTTGTGTACCAGAAGCCGAGTGGTCTCTTGCTTTATAGAAATTTGAAACTTCCTTCCATGTGACCGTGCAGTTTTGGTGGATTTGCCATTGAATGCAGCGCCTTGATGAATCAAGCGGAGCTTATGCTTCAACAGGCTAATCTGCTCATTAAATCTTCCACATTTCTGCAATACAAACGCTAGAGATTAAATGCCATGGAGCAAAGCATATAGTTCTTATATAGCTCCTATGAACATGGGAATAGTTTGAGTTTGTACCTTAAAAAGATCAATAAGCACATTATCAAGAGACTCCTGCGCTTGCTGCGAGCAAAGATGTCTGAAGGATTTAATGGCCTCGATGGCTTCCAATGGCCGGTTCAGCTGCTTCATCACCAGGGCCATGTCCTTCAATGCGCTGTCAATGCGGTCTCCGGCATTAATAGCTTCCCAAAACAATGCGATGGCGCCAGTCGGGTCCTTCTCCACAAGCTTTATCAGTAAAATTTAAATACTTCGAACTTTCAGAAAAAGCTCATGAATAAAATAGGTCTTTCGAAACAAAATAGACAAAATAAGGAGGAATCTTTAACCTGAAGATGTTTGGCTTTGCTATAGGGGGTGTCTCCGGCGGGGACCTTGTACCTAGCATGAAAGGGATCGGCTTTTCCCTGCGCTTTCATGAAGTTTATCGGATTTCCCCGAGCCGAAGCAGGGGACGCGCTGTTCAGCGGATAGTGCAGTTTAAACTTTAACGTCAGATTTCTTTGCAATGGCGAAGACTCAGCTTCCACTGTCATTTCCTCTGTTTTTGCAGTCTATTTCACCGGTGAATAAGAGTTTCCAAAACCTTTCAGGTCCTAAAAACCCTACGTGCCGTAAATTCCAGTTCGCCTTTAGAGTCTTTGCATTAGTCAGCCATTAGCAATCAATGACTTTATGCTCTGCATATTAGGGCCAGAGAACATAAATTCGAAGCAAAAGAAGCAAAAGACTCCGGCAAATCGTCCGAAGTCTGCAATACAGAACAAAAATAAACTTAAACGCCTTCAGATTCAAGCATTTAAGAAATATTTCACCGCTGAGTGAGAACGTTCAAAGCGTTATCGTTACGAAAAGCCACGCCCGGGAATCTGAAGTTCACCTTTAACAGTCATTGCATCAGGCTGCCACTACAGCTCAATCAGCTTCTGCTTTGCATTTCCAAGCGAGAGGACATAAATTCTGAGTTAAAGATTTAGGGAAGCTGTTCCAAATCTGCAACAATAAGAATACGAACTTAAGTGCCTTAAGGTTCTGGCATCTATGATTTTTTTTACTTTCTGGAGCTCAGAAAACATTCAAAGGATAAACAGAAATTTTGAAACTACCTTTGACAGTTTGGCTCCTAATTGTATTGAGACAGAAAACTCTGGAAATCTAGACTGGAGGCGGGATTCGACATGGAGAGTCAGCAGTCGTTCGTTGTTCTGAAGATTTATCGATCGTCCTCGCCCTCTCGTGGAAGGATTCTGGAGGTTAAGGGGCATTGCGGATATACATGAAATGTAAGGGGACTAGACATACAAAGAACCTGGACTTGTTTCCGTCCACATACATTGCTTGTCGAGTGGGTCTTCTTGCAAGACAATATCAACTTACAGGTTGGACCCAGGGTTGGAATTTAAGCAACATCACTATCAAAATTCACAGTTGTAAAAATGTGTTCCATAAACTGCTTTCCTTTCTTTTAACAGTGTGTTCTAAATATTGTGTTTAACAATTAAACACCTGATATTATTGTGTAGGATATGACAATGAAACAAAGATGTGTGAGTAATCCAGCAAAAAATAATAATACTAAAATAATAGTAATAGAAATACATTTAAGGTTAAAAGTATATTTTTTATTATTTAAGAAGAAAATTAATAAAAGTTACTAAATGATTTTCGCAAGTTGAAATATTATTGCAGTAATTTTAATAATTTAAAATGAAAATAAAATAATAATTTATAAAATTTAAATAATAAATTTATACTACATATATTAACTTGTATATATTTTAATAATTATTTTTATATTAAATGATATTTATATAATTTAAGTTTAATTGTTACCAAAAAATATTGCATTTAATTTTTACTAATTTCCAAATTTAAGTTTTTGTGATTTATATTTGACAATTAAGAAAAAAAATTGGCAATAATCATATGAGAGAAGTTTTGTCATTTGGAACCATCCAGTGTGATTCATGACAAGACAGAGAATCAAATCTTGGCACCAGATTAAATAAAGAGAACAATATATAGACTCTTAATAATGTTAAGGGTTAACATCTAGTTTTTGAAAAAAATACTATTTTAATATATAACTTCAATTACATAGATCAAATTATATTAAATTAAATCAAATATTAAGATATGGTTAGATATTTAGTCAAATGTTTAGATTAAAATAAGAATAAAATTAAAAGTTAAAAATGAATTAAGGCCCTAATAAATGCAGTAGTCTAAGGAGCCAGAGGAATTGCCCGCAAAGTTTTGGAAATTCCGGTCATATTTAGAGAAAATCCAGCAAGGATTTTTGTAAATCCAAGTTATTGTTGTTAAACTTAAAATTTTAGGTGTCCTACACGTTTTTGATGGTTCTAAATCCATTTCCAACATCAAAAACTCGATTCAAAGACTACCTCTACAAGATTTTTTGAAAAAAAAAATCCCGCACTTTTCGCCGTCCGGGCAATTCCTCCGCCTGGGTAGATGACTTCCTAAAAATTAATAAATAAAATTAGTCAAAGTCAAACTTAAAACCTCGACTCAAGACCCTAATAATAATTTTTTTTGAATAAATAAAATAAGATGTATAGAGAATAGTTTTTTGGATTAATCACATTGAAAAAGGATTAATCAATTGAGAGAATAAATAGCAGGGATGCATCAATGTTCAGGGTAAGCCATTCAAAAAATAGCCGTTGAAGAGGAATTATTAAGTTTATTAAAAATAATTATTTAGTTACAAAATAGCCATTATGTAATAATTAAGTATTTAATATCGAGAATGTAAATAAAATAGTATAATAATATTATTAGGGTTGACCTATTCAAGAGTTAATTAATCTATTTATCGACTAAAATGGTAATTCTTTTATATAATATTAATATTATTTAAAAACAAAAATAATAATATTAGGTTGAAGATAAGTTGTTATGAAATGAATTGGTTAGTGATAATATTTAAAAATATAATTTATTTACCAATTCAAACAATAATATTATCATTATTAGAAAATAGTTTATATAACATTATTAGGGATGACCTGTTCAATGTGAGTTAGGTCGAAGATTAGAATTTATCATGATTAATTAATATATTAATCAACTAAAATGTTAATAATATCTAAGTATAATTTATTTATATAATATTAACATTAAAAATAGAATAGATAGTAATATTTGGTTTAAGATTAGTTGTTATGTAATTAATTAGTTAGCGAATATATTAAAAATAATCTATTTACCAATTCAAATAATAATATTATCTGTGAGTAATATTTTTAGCTAGTTATGGGTTGACCTATTCAGGGGAATTAGGTGGAAAACTAGCCACTGTCTTAATGTAATAAATAGGTTATTAAAAGAAATTACAATAATATTTAAAAACTAATCGTTATGTAATGATTAAATAATAATGAGACCAAAAAATATAATTATCCTGATGGTTAAAATGTATAAGGTTAAAACTACATCGTTAGGGAAAAATCAAGATAAATATTATTTTCCTTTATTAACGAGATTACCAAGACCAAAAAGGTGAATGAAACAACAAAGGGGAGAATATCCTCATTGAGAAGAAAAGAATGGGAGGAATGATAGGAAACAACAGAAGAAAGAACAAAGAAGAGGGCGGAGGAGTTAGGAGGTGAGAGCTGGAATCCAACTTTTACTTAATTTCTAGCCATCATCCCTATTAAGGTTTTTGGCATGCCTCTCAATCTCAATCGCTTCCCTAAGTTTCCTGTGGTGGAAATGATCAATTTTAGCAAGGACTCTGGACTCTTCAATGCAGACATGGTGTTTTGATTTCTCAACATGTTCTGCAAGGGCCGAGGTGCGGGAGCGATTGTGTCTAATGTCAGCAGCATGTTCATTGATCCTATGCTTAATAGATCTTCATGTTTCACCAATGTAGGGGATACCACAGGAGCAGGGAATGAGGTAGACCCCTTTTGAGTCCTTCGGGTCAATAGGGTCTTTGACCGATCTAAGAGAATTTTTAATGGTATTGAGAGGCTTGAAGGACGAAGAAACATTAGTCTTCTTAAGAATATGGGTGATCCTATCCGTGGTTCCTTGGATATATGGGAGATAAACCTTAGGAATAGGATCGGCAAGCACAGGTTTAACCTTCTACTCTTTGCTAGCTCTGCAAAAGGCTTTGAGGCTAAGGGGTCTGCTATACCCATTGTTTTCAAAAACCTCAAGAAGATGAGATTTCTCCTGATCAAGATGGTCACTATCAGAAATTCTTAGAGCTCAGGTAGTGAGAGTGCTGAGAACCCCGAATTTTTGAGCAGGGAAATGATGAGAACTAGCATGGAGGTACTATTCCGTGTGAGTCTTCTTTCGAAAAACTTGGTGACAGATGGAACCATCCTCCCTCCTGGAAAGGAGAATGTCGAGAAAGGGAAGGTGACCATTCTCCTCAACCTCCATAGTGAACTTGATGGAATCTGATTGAGAATTCAGGTGGTTGAGGAACAGATCAAGCTTTTCCCTTCCATGAGGCCAGATGACACAGGTGTCATCGAAAAATCTCTTCCACTTTTTAGGACGGAGATTAGCGGAGGCAAGGGCTCTTGTCTCAAAATCTTCCATGAACAAGTTAGCGACAATGGGGTGTAGGTTTTAACCCCGTACAGAAATTACCTACATAAGAATTCTAAAACACAGAAAATAAACAATGCGAGAGCATAACACATAAAATGCATATACACAGAGATTTCCCCTGGATCCCAAAACTGGGACTACCAGCTTGATTTTTCATTATGTTCCTTTCAATGTTACAATATATATTTATACATGCCGAAGCATCCAATACAATGGACTGAAAACCATCACGTCCAAAACCATGGACCGAAAACCATCGCGTCCAAAATCATGTGCCAAAAATCATGCACAAAACCATAGGTAGCTCCGCCCAACCTAATATAGGGTCCAAAAACAAAATTTTCCACCCCATAAATTGGAGTTACTTACACCCCTCAAACCCCTTGTGACCCCCCCCCCCCACGCTACGCAACGAAGTTGGGGGCTCCGCCCCCCCTCTAATCCCCCGGTTAACTACGTAGGCTAGTCGTGGAAAGAATATAACACAACCCAACATTCTCCCACTTGTTGTTTTCTTTCCATAGGGGGCCACAAGAGAGCTTAGTCATTTATTCATCCCTACAATGCCCATTGTCTCTCTACACCAAGAGAACTTCTCATAGCTCACAGATTTTGTCAATGCATCTGCAGTATTCTTCAAAGTGTCCACCTTTACTAGTAACACCTTTTTGTCTTCTATCATATCCCTCACAAAGTGATACTGAACATCAATATGCTTTGTCTTTGAATGATATGCAGGGTTCTTTGCCAAGAAAATTGCACTTTGGCTGTCACAGTCTATCCTTATAGCTCCCTGTACTAACCCCATACTTAAACACATTCTCTGCAACCAAACTGCTTCCTTGCTTGCATGAGTGGCTGCCATGTATTCTGCCTCTGTAGTTGATAGTGCCACTACAGATTGTTTCTTACTCATCCAACTGACTGCACCTACAAATAGGTTAAACACATACCCACTTGTAGATCTTCTCTGATCCAGATCTCCATCCCAGTCTACATCAACAAAGCCATGAATATCCAACACTCTGTCCAATCCCGGTCTTCGTTGGTAGCACAAACCATAATCACTAGTGCCACGCAAATACCTGAAAACCCGCTTCACTGTTGTCCAGTGCTCCTTCCCTGGTTTTGACATAAACCTGCTCAATACTCCCACTGCATGTGCAATGTCTGGTCTAGTACAAACCATCGCATACATCAGGCTACTGACTGCACTTGCATATGGAACACAGGACATGTCCTCTTCCTCTTCTTGTGTCTTGGGACACTGTTCAGCAGATAACTTTACACCTACAGGAATAGGAACCTTCACCGGTTTACTATCCTGCATATTAAACCTCTACAATATTGTCTCGACATACTTCCTCTGGTTTAACCAGAGCTTCCTATTTGTCCAATCTCTTTTAATTTCCATGCCCAAAATATAGTTTGCAGCACCAAGATCTTTCATGTCGAATTTGGAGGACAAATGGGTCTTCAAATCCTGGATAATTTCTTTGTCATTTCCAACCAGCAACATATCATCCACATACAAGACCAAATAAATAACACGGTCACCAATTAATTTAAAATACACACAGTGATCTGCTTTGCTTCTGGTGAAGCCAAGTCCCCATATAACTGTATCAAATTTCTGATACCACATCCTTGGTGACTGTTTTAACCCATACAGAGACTTCTTTAATTTGCATACCAGTTCTTTCTTACCCTTCACTGCAAAACCTTCAGGTTTCTTCATGTAGATCTCCTCTTCCAGATCCCCGTGAAGAAATGTTGTCTTCACATCCATCTGTAATAGAAGGTACCTTTGCAACAGGATAAAAAATATCACCAAAATCAATTACCAGCACCTCGAAATAACCTTTTGCTACCAACTGAGCTTTGTATTTCTCCACCTTTCCTTCTGCATTGGTCTTCTTCTTAAACACCCATTTGATGTCAATGGGTTTCCTTCCAGCCAGAAACTCCACCAGATCCCATGCCTCATTTTTGTGCAAAGATGTCATTTCATCAACCATGGCCTCTTTCCAGAGTTTGCCATCCTCTGAATCTACTGCTTCCTTCACAGTTCTGGGATCATCATCAGTAATAGATAAAGCAAAATTTGAACAGAACGCAGATGGACTATACCTTTTTTGTTGCCTTCTTTCTCGAACTGATCTTCTCACACCCAGAGTTTTTGGCTCTTCATCTTCTGATTCCTCCTCTGTTGTAAAGTCTGAATCTTCCTCCTTAAGCTCAAACTCTATCTTCTCAGGTTCCTTTGGTTGGACTTCATGTTTAATAATATCTTTCACCTCTCTAAACACCACATCTCGGTTTTACACAACCTTCCTTGTTACTAAGTTCCAAAGCTTATAACCCTTTAAACCATACTTATACCCAATAAAGATGCACTTTTCAGATTTACTATTCAACTTTGTTCTTTTCTCCTTTGGAACATGTACATATGCATCACATCCAAATACCCTCAGATGTGAAAGAGAGGGTTTCTTACCAGTCCATACCTCTTGTGGAGTCTTATCCTCCAATGCTGATGAAGGTGATCTGTTGACCAGGTAACATGCAGTCTCCACCGCCTCTGCCTAGAATTCTTATCCTAACTCGACACCATTGAGCATGCTTCTTGCCCTTTCCATCAACATCTTGTTCATATTTTCTGCAAATCCATTTTGCTGAGGTGTATATGCAGTAGTCTTCTATCGTGTTATACCACACTTCTTACAAAATTCTTCAAATTCTTTACTGCAAAACTCTCCACCATTATCTGTCCTCAACACCTTTATCTTCTTCTCTGTCCGGTTTTCCACCAGAGCCTTAAATTCTTTAAACTTGTGAAAGACTTCATATTTTTTCTTAAGGAAATATATCCATGTATTCCTTGAGAAGTCATTTATAAATGATACGTAGTACACAAACTTACCCAGTGATGGAACCTTCACAGGTCCAAACACATCACTGTGCACAAGATCTAATATCTGTTTCGCCCTCTTACCACCAGAAGGCAAGCTCACCCGATTCTGCTTCCCATATACACAATTTTCACAGAAATCAAAATCGAGAGAGCTATTACTCATACCTTCTACCATACCTTTACCATGAAGTATTCGAAGGCCCTTCTCTCCAATATGTCCAAGCCTTTGATGCCATAGCATGGTCTTCTCTCCAGAGACCATTAGATTTTTTGCTCCACTTTCAGGAACCACGGTACTGTTGCACCCATCAACAATAGTGCTACCTTGTAGCTTGTACAGAGTTCCAATTCGAACTCCCCGCATCAATACCAGTGCCCCTTGAACCATCTTGCAGGTATCCTTTTGGAACACTGTTTTTACACTTGCATCATCTAGCTTGCTTACAGAAATCAGATTTCTGGCTAATACAGGAATATGCAGAACACTCGAAAGTGTTCTAACCCTTCCACCTTGCAACTTCAACTTTTCTTTTCCGCGACCAACGATTCTAGCTTTCCTGTCATCCCCCAAGAAGACATCACCACCATCATATTTCTCATACTCGCAAAACCACTCTCTATGGGGAGTGAAGTGAAAGGATGCACCTGAGTCAATCAACCGTGCTTCATGATCTACATGTGTACTTGAAGAAGCCAAGTACACATCCCCACCTTCATCTGAGGTGGTTTTCGCCTTTGCAGAAGGAGCATCATTAGATCCCTTTCCTTTATCAAGAGCTTTAGGTTTACAGTCCCTTTTTCAGTGCCCTTCCTTTCCGCATTTCTAGCACACCACCTTTACAGGTTTTCCTAGAGATTTAGATCTCCCACTCGATGACTTATTTTTGTTTCTATTCTCGGACCGTCCTTGTACAGACAAGGCATCACCATTCTGGCTCTCCATATATTTCCGTCCCATTTCCTACGTCAGCAAGGATGAGACTACTAGATTTGAGACTTCTGCGATCTGCATTTTGTGTGGTTATGTCTTCCGGAGTCATCGCATTTTACTATTTTGTATATCGACGTTTCTAACCATCCTCTGTGGTTCATCATCGGGATTAGATATCTAATCTTGATGATGAACCACAAAGGATGGTTCGAAACGTCGATACACAAAACATTAAAATGCAATGACTTCGGAAGACATAACCACACAAGGATGAGACTATTTCATCAAACTCCAAGGCAATTGCGTTGCTACCTATTGCAATAACCAGACTATCCCACAAATCTGGTAGAGAACACAACAAACTGATGCACTTATCTTCATCTAAAATTTTAATATCAACAGATAATAACTGACTTACCACAGTATTAAATGCGTTTAGATGCTCCATCACTGAGTCTCCATCTTTCATCCTCAGGTTATACAGCTCTTTCCGTAGGAATAGTTTATTCACCAGAGACTTAGATTGGTATAAAGTCCCTAACTTGTGCCACAAAACCTTCGCCGTAGCTTCCCCTGATACATTTAGCAATACTGAATCTGAGACACACAATCATATTGTGCTCTTTACCTTTTGATCCAACTTCTTCCATTCTTCATCGAACACTCTCGTTGGTTTAGTACCCGGATCTACCGCGATCCACTGAGCTTTATCCACCAACAGACCCTCCATCTTGAGTTTCCACAAATCAAAACTCTGACCATTAAATTTCTCGATCTCTATCTTTCCACTGCTCGCCATCTTCTTTTACCACTAGAATCGATCTCGCAAATCTCCCACTGAACATGGTCTACCACAGGCCCGAGCGAAACTCCTCAGCAACAAAAGCGTCCCCTTGAAGCCAAAACAGCTCCGATACCAAATGTAGGTTTTAACCTCGTACAGAAATTACCTGCATACGAATTCTAAAACACAGAAAATAAAAAATGCAAGAGCATAACACATAAAACACATATACATAGAGATTTCCCCCTAAATCCTAAAACTGGGACTACTAGCTTGATTTTTCATTATGTTCCTTTCAATGTTATAATACATATTTATACATGTCGAAGAATCCAATACCATGGACAGAAAACCATCGCATCCAAAACCATGGACCAAAAACCATCGCGTCCAAAACCATGTGCAAAAAATCATGCACAAAACCATAGGTAGGTCTGCTCAACCTAATATAGGGTCCAAAAACAAAATTTTCTAGGGTGTTTCCTCGGACCCCATAGAGTGGGGTTACCTGCACCCCTCAAACCCCCTGTGACCCCCCCCCCCCACCCCCGCTACGCAATCAGCGCAACGAAGGGGGGGCTCTGCCCCCCCTCTAACCCCCCGGTTAACTACGTGGGCTAGTCGTGGAAAGAATATAACACAACCCAACATGGGGGAGAGGGGGGAGCCCATTGCAACACCACAAGTTTTTTCATAGAACTCACCTTGGAAACTAAAGAAAGTGGAGGTGAGGCAAAGACCTACTAACTTGGCAGTGTCTTTATCAATGATGTGGTTAATGATATCAATGGCTTCTTGGATGGGAATTTTGGTGTATAAAGAAATGACATCAAAACTCACTAGTAAATATTCGGGGTCTAATTTGATGTCCTTCCATTCTTGAACAAAGGAGGTAGAGTCTTTCACAAAAGAATCAGTGTGACCTACAAGAGGTTTGAGCTTCTGGGCTAGGAATTTAGCCAGAGGATAGGTTGGACCATTAATGGTATTAACGATAGGTCTCAAGGGGGCACCAGATTTATGAATCTTCAGAAGACCATAGATTCTAGGGGTAAGGGGGGTGATCACAATGAGTTTTCGGGAGAGGGGATTAAGAGATGGATCTGCTTTGATCGCAGAAATGACCTCCTTGGAAATGGACTTAAGGGGATTTTTCTTGAGCTTGATGTAACTCCCACTATTAGATAGATGTTCTACCATTTTGTGGACATAATCAAACTTGTCAAGAATGACAACAGCTCCACCCTTGTCTGCCCTAAGGACGACAATGTCGGGGTCATCCCTTAGGGATTTAAGGGCAAGAAACTCGGCCCTGCTAAGGTTTTTCTTAGGAGGTTTGGCCTTCCTAAGAATAACGACGTAGTCTTGTCTGATGGTCTCCTTGATATTATATGGAAGGTCCTTGATCCCGTATTCGATGCTATAGATGATGTCATCAGTAGGAATCTTATTCGGGGCAAGGGCAAAATTGAGACCTTTATTAAGGAGACCATAGACAGAGGGATCAAAATTTTTGCTCGAGAGATTAATAACATTCTTAAAACTTGACTTCTTCTTCTTCTTATTATTATTATTATTATTATTATTAGAGGACATATTATTAGGGTCTTCACTCCCTGATTTAAGTTTGACTTTGAATTTTTAATTTTATTCTTATTTTAATCTAAATATTTGGCTAAATATCTAACTATAACTTAATATTTGATTTAATTTAATATGATTTGATCTATGTTATATATTTTATTATTTTTAATTATTTTTTAGGGTCTTAACCCCTTGTTTTACGTTTGGCTTTGAATTTTTTATTTTATGCTTTCTTTAATCTAAATATTTGACTAAATACCTAACCATTAATTATTAAGGGTCTCTACATTGCTCTTTCTATTTAATCTGGTGCCAAGATCTGATTCTCCATCTTGTCCTCATGATGAACCACACTGGATGGTTCGAAACCTGTCAACAAAACATCTCTTATGTGATTACCCGTCAAAAATTTTTCTTAAATTTTACTGATTTTTTTTAACTTAAATATTTTTATTATATTTTCATATTTATTAATTTGTAATTGACCATATGTATATTTCTTTTGTCTATATTATCAAACTATAAAATATAACACAATAAAATAAGTTTATAAGTTTTTTATTATGAGGAGAGTTATTCTATAGCTTATATCTATCTCTAGCATAAGTAGTAGGTTCACTCTTTAATGGAAGTAAAACAAAATAGTTTAATGTGAACATGTTAAATTGAGGGACTCAAATTGTATCTAGATTCTTTGTTTCTTCCTCAAATGCTAGGAAATATAAGACTACAAACTTTTTAAATTGTTGACTATTTTTTTTACTGGAATTGAGGGCATCAATGCATAAAAGAATCTCCTCTTCAGCTTTCCCATAATTGCCTTTACTTGCCAATAATGATCAACTATTTAGAGATATGATTATAACTCTTTTAACTATTATCAATGTTAGGGACCCATTGTCTCACATTTTCTTTAATCTCTTCATCCTAGATAAACTATCTTTCAACTCTAGCTTTTGTTTCCATAATATTGATTACATTCATGGCTTCGTCTGGAGCCTACTACTACTAGATTTCTATTGAGTTATTTGTGTTCTATTGTACCCATGTGCTTGAATGACTCTCATGTTCATGATGACTGTGATGACCCTGAATTGTTCCATGATGTGGCATGGAAGGAGTTAGACATGTAACAAGATTGAAGTGGCAATATCGATAGGGAGGATAAAGCCACCGAGGATTAAAAATAAACTAGAATTTCATAGAGACAAACATAAGGAAGACATGGGGGGTCGACAAATACAATCAATTTGTTGAACGAGGGAAGAAACCAATATGGTGGGTTGAAGCTTCTATACAAAGATAGAGAGACCAAGAATGAAACAAAAATAAGGAATTTAACCAAAGAAAACGAATAATTTATACTTACCTAGAACTATAAGGGAAAGAGAGAGAAAGCCAAGATATCACAATTCTTTATGTAATTGAAACTAGCAATTGTGGAACGTGTCATTATCGATGAATGAGGTTGTGAGGGCGTCCTTCAATCATGAGAAAACATGATTGTAAATAACAACCATAGAGGAATTAAATATTGTGCTACCCATGTTAAAGCTTGAGTGTACTAAATGCTAAGTGTGGTGTGGTCTAGCACCACCTTTCCAAAGGTTGGTTAATGTGTATATGATTAATGATGGTTGAAAGCCATCTTCATAGGTGGTTAACTTAGTGACATGCCATCCAAAGATGACACATTTGCTTTGGCAATGGCTAAGTATTGTTCCTTAAGTTAATCATGGACATCTAAGCATCAATGGATGTCAAGGAGCATAAGTTCATAATTAATTTCTTCATTAGCTAGGTAGTCAACTAATTTGTTCTTGGATATATTCTTGGGTGTGATGGTATAATGATGAGATCTAGGAGATTATATTCCATGCTCAACCCATCCCACCTTCTAGTTTACAATAGTTTGATAGTTTAGATGGTGGAGATTCTCACTGAAGTTTTTAAGGTAATTTAATGATTAGTTGTGAATCTCCCTCCACCATTAATCTTGTGTATCTCTCATGAATTGCTACGTGGAGACCGAATTCTAAAGCATAAAGTTATGCGGTATTGTTTCTTTTGATTCATAAATCCCCCACAAATATTTGGAGAGTGTTTCCTATGTGTTTTGTAAAATCTCCCCAATTCTTGTTCGGCCTAGGTTTCCCTTGGAAGAACTATCAAAGTTGAGCTTAATAATGCTTGAAATGGCTCAGTCCTAGTGAGTTGGAGTTAAGGCAATACAAGAACTTGATGTAACACACCCCCATGTGTAATTGTATTTTTTTTTGTTTAATATGTGTCTATTATTTATGGCATTATACCCATTAAGAAATACACCCTAATTAATATTAACCTTAGACTATTACTTGACATCATGCCCAAGCATGATTACACCATGGCAGCACTTTGACATCATGGTAGAACTTTCATTTATTATCAGTCTGCAACAATGCTTGTAATAGGGTAATGCATAACACTATCACACGATGGCTACACAATTAGGAAGCTGCAAAAATTGCATGTTGTCCCAAGTTTCTTTTGTTGTCTATGAGGGAAGTCTAGTAATACTTTAGCAATGAGCTTCTCTTCTCAACTGTATACATATGTATTAGAAGACTAGTAGTTGTGCAGTTATTAGAGAATTTACATAAAAAAGGAATGTTGTGAACATTAGTAATATCAACCAAGCTATTACAAAGAACTAACAGGGACAACATTGTCATAGGCCACCGTTAATTAAGGCTACATTAGGAATAGAGCTAAAGTGAGCCACAATTAATATGCCTAATATTGTGCATAAATAATATCACTCTAGATGTTCTCAGATATGCCTAATATTGTGCATAAAACCTGGGATTTATTTGCACGTAATATAAACCATTAGAGGTTCTTTCAACAACATCAGTTATCTTTTTTACAACCCTCCAGTGTTCCTCATACTAGCACTCAATGCAACAAGGGAATTTTCCTGCCAAATATAAGCCTGAAGTAATGGGCTAAAGTGTTATGTAGGTGTTATGCACAAGACCCTTAAACCATTGGACCATCTTTATAACCTTAAGTTCCAAGTGTAAAATGGGACATAACTAGTTCATATCAATATATTGAGGATCTAGATTAAGTTTCGTTGTACCGCTAGGCCTATGAAAAGATAAACAATTTCTATTTATATATTTTTCTATGTTACTACCCTAGTGCAGTATTGAACTGACATGCAACATACCTGTGTGATTGTCTGTGAATATTGCGCAATTTTCACCGAGAGGCTGGGAGACTGACTGCCAAAACTGTGCAAGGCACAGTCCAGGCTGTCGTGAGGCTGACTAACTGCTGGAAATATGCAATGCACAGTCCAGCTTGGTCTATTGAGGACTGAAACTGCGCAATGTGCAATTTCAGTCAACAGTGACATGCAAACCAGCAAACTGTATTGCGTAGTTTCTAGGGCCAGTAAGGCACTTCCTCCCAGAATTGCACAATGCAAGCTTGGAGGTAAGTGTTGGGCCAGACTTGTGCAACTTTTGGAGGGAAGGCAAAGCCTTCATTTCCGGAGATGTGCAATGATAGCCGGGCAAGGCAAGGTCCGGGCCAAGGTAGCCCAGACCCACTGATAGGCGACTGAAAACATGAGAAGTCTGAATGCATGGTGAAACTGAGTGTAAACAATATTGAATGATCATGCATGCAAAGAGTAAGTGCAGGATTAAGAAAACGGGAAAGCATGCATGTGTGTGAATCAGGTCGCCGCGACAGCGACTGTCGATACAAAAACAGTGTCATGCATGCAACAACATTGAGATGCAAAAGAAAACTGAAATGGCGCTTCTACAAGCTAACATACATTAAAAAAACATCAAGCACTCATTGAAATCAAGCAAGCAACACTTACACAAAGCGAAACAAAAAAAGCAACAAAAACACAACGCAAGACATGGCAAGCAGACTTACCCTGAAACAGCTAAGCTGAAAATGCCGAAGACTCCTAGATGCAATGTGGGATGTCAAAGCCGCAAGATCGATGTGAGGAATGAGCTCTACAACGTTCAGTTCATAATTTTTGATAAGATCGACGTTATGATGCGCATGCCACAAATCTAGGAAAAAGCGACACTTGGTGAGAGGTTTCTAAAATGATCTTTGCATGTAACCTCCAGCTGCTAAAAATAGATCCCTCAAATCTAGGGATGCCTTTTGCATGCTACCTTTTTCTATTTCGGGAAAAGTATCCCATGCATGCAAATCAATTTTGCTCGGTCTCGGAGGGAACCGATGAATTTGAAGGCACATGCATCGGTCTGTGAGCTTGGGATGAAAATTTGCGTAGTTTTTGGGCTGAGCAGAGATGGTTGTCTGTCAGGCATTGTGCAATTTCTGGGTTGAGCAAGTCACTGCCCCCCATAATTCCGCAATTTTTGAGCTGAGGCCCAGTGTCGAGTCAGATTACACAATTTTCTGAAGGAGGACTGCCTGATTGTTCTGCACAATTCTGGAGCCCAGTAGGCTGCCCACCTGATTTGCTCAATTTCTGGAGGGAAGGCCGGTTCCCCTCCAGAATTACACAGTTTTCAGGGGGAGTCTCTCAGCCAAAAAATAGTCTAAGTCCGGAATATCGGTCTATAGGAGGGAGACAAACAAGTTTAAATGCATAGGCCGACAGGCCATTGACACTCAGCTAAATCCTATGTATTTGACAGTGCAAGACATGCTGCTAAGGATGGTTGGTAGGGAGGATCCAAAACGAAGCTAAGGAAAAATTTTGGAGGGTGATTGTAGCCGCTACAACAGTTATGCATACCATCAAATCCAAGAACCTGAATTCTTGTATTATTAAGATATATTTGACAAAGGTGTACGACTGTGTAGACTAGGAATTCCTCAAAATGATTATGATCAAAGTGAGACTGTCCAATCCGATCATTGGGTGGATTATGGCATGCATTAAGACTACGAGTTTTGCAGTTATTATAAATGTTATACCATCCAAATTATTCTCGGCTCACAGGTGCTTGAGGCAGGGATATGCCCTCTCGCCTATGTTGTTCCTCATGGTTATTGACAGTCTCGGTAGGAAAGTGAGGGATGCAAAAGCATTGGGGGAAATCTCAAGTATTAGAGTAGAAAAAAGGATTAACATTACAAACTTAATGTTTGTCGATGACCTCCTATTCGGTGGTCCTGTTACCTTGATTGAATGGACTGCTATCCATTGCATCATTTCTTCATTTGGAAGGGCTTCGGGATTGTGCATGAATGGCCCAAAATCACTTCTCATCCACAATGGGAACGCAGATTTAGTGATGGTGTACATCAGATTGCACTTGGGTGTGGGGGTGAGACATTTGGATGATGGGTGCACATATCTGGGTTTCATCCTGAAGCCCAACAATTACTGCAACAAGGACTGGGAGTGGTTAGTAGTTAGGTTCCAAAAGAAGCTTGATGGTTGGACTAATAGATGGTTGTCTATGGGAGGAAGGATGATATTGTTAAAAGTTGTTCTTCAAAACCTTGCGGTATACTAGATGCACCTTTTTCTACTACCAAGGAAGATCATAAAAAGATCCAATCTATTATGGGTCATTTCATTTGGGATGGGAAATTATCTTAGGGGAAGTATCATCTTGTTAAATGGTCGCAAATTGCTAGACCCATTGAGGAAGGGGGATGGGGTATTATAGATCCAACAACCTTCAATAGTGCCCTGATCATAAAGAACATGTGGAGGGCAGTTTCGGGATCAGGCATTTGGTCAAAGATCATCACTGAAAAGTACATGTATGGACAATCATTCACTGCTTGGATTTCGGGAGGGGCCAAGAGGAAGACTAATTCATCATACATTTGGAAGAGTATGATGAAAAACATTCAGTGGATGATGGGATCAATACGGTGGGAGGTAGGGGATGGGTCAATCATCAAGATTGGACTGGATGCAATTAAAGGTATGGGGGGAAACAACACTCTATCATCTAGAATTCTTAATTTCCTGCATAACAAAGAGTTAATCTATCTAAATCAGATTTTCATGCATGATGTATTATGCATTGATCGCCAATCATGGAAAAGTGCTAGGGATATTCAACTATTGGAGGGGGATGTCTGTGAATGGGAAGAATATATTACCAACCTGAGAAACGCATGCATCTCTCTAAATGATCAGCAGGATCATATGTCATGGGGGGGTAGCATTAAAAAGGGGCACCCTTTGGTAAAAGAAATATACAATGGAATCCCTAGGGAGGAGATGGGGAATCAGGGGAATTCCTAGATACAGAAAATATGGAAAGGGAATATCCCCAACAAGATCAAGTGTTTCAGCTGGTTGGCTATAATGGACAGAGTGTTGACATGGAATAATTTACTTAACAGAGGACACATAGGGCCGAGGATATGCCTCCTTTGTAAGAGAATTTGTGAGGATAATGTTCATTTATTTATGCATTGCCCATACACGCTGGTTGTTTGGGAGGGGGTATTGGACACTTTTAGTATCATGCCAATTAAGCATTTCTCATCATTAAGAAGTTGCTTATGGAAGTGGTTCAAAACTCATGATAGATTTCGTTTTCTCCCACTGTATCTCATATGGACCATATGGCGGAGCAGAAATGCACTCATTTTTTAGAACAAGAATCCGATAGTAAGGGAGGACGTAATCAGCATTTCTGCTCACTTCTTGGAGCTTGGTCCAACTAATATTGTAAACAAGCACAAAAGTATCATTTGGAAAGATATATGGCATGAATTCCTAGTGGGTTTCTTATGGCATAAATTCCTAGTGGGTTTCTTCTATGGAGCGTGTTGTAGGAGGAAATGTGGATGCGGGGTATACATTGTCACTGAGCCGGGAAACTGCTATCAGTTTTGGTGTGAAGGGGGTCAAGGCATGAACAATAAGGCAAAGATAGTTGCGCTATGGGGAGTGTTGATAGCAGCACATTATCGACTGGACTAAGGGACAAAATAAATTCAATCCTCTGATTTTAAAAAACTGGATCAAGTGCATCAAGACGATGGTAAGCACTTTACAACACGTCAACATTGATCACATTTTCATAGAACAAAACTAGACAACTGATTTACTATCAAAATAGGAATTGGCAAAGAACCTGGTAAGTTTTTTTCTCAGTGTTTGAACCTAGTAAGTTAAGGCAAATGTGAGAAGCATTAACTTTTCGAAAAGTTAGAAAAAAACGCTGGAAGGCATGAGACACATTTTTTTTTTAAAATGTATACATTTTGTGTTTTCTTTTTATATTTTTAAGTGGATTATGGTCTATGTAAGATTGACACTAATCTAAACTTAAGTACCTAGAACTAAAAGATGGTTATTGGAAAATGACACAATTTTCACTTTTTTTTTTGGGATGTGTTGTATGTTGAAGAAACTGAAAATAAAGAACCATGACAAATGTACTATATATTTTTATATTAATACAGAAGCGTTTTTTTAATTAAAAAAAAAACAATTAACCTGATGACGCGGAGTAATGTGCAGCTTCTGAGAAAAAAACGGTGCTCCAAGAAAACTAAGCTGCTCATTAATTCTTCCATATTTCTCCACTAAAATCTCAGGACAGATAATGTTACACAGCAGAGTTGATATTGTGTGGTGTTTATAAATATAAAATTTGTTTGAGATTATGCCTTACTTAAAAATGTGCTCAAGAGAATCTTGTTCTTGCGGCATTTAATGCTTCCCAGATGAAAATTTCAAACCCTGGAATTTTCACACAACAGACATTAAAAGTTAAAATGAGCGAAATATGGAGCAAGTATTAACCTGATGGCGCGGGATAAATGTGCATCTTCTGAGAAAGAACGGCGAAGACTTGGCACTGGCATTTAATTGCGAATGTAACGATTGCTAAACATTTGACTGCCACCGTTGCTTTCGCAATTAAATGCTTTCCCTAATCATCGGGCGCAAAATATTTGAAGTATCAACGGACCGGCCTTTCATCGTCCCGCTCCAAATTGAACTGACGCTCCAAACTCTGCAAATTTGGATGGACTGTGCATGGAAGTATTGCCGATAAAGTTCTGAAGATTTATGAGAGCCCTCCTCCAGTCAAAGGATTTCCGTGCCGCAGAGGCATTGCGATTTTGAATGGATGAGAGATACAATGAATCTGGACCTCTTTTTGGCTGGATACATTGTTTTATCAAAAGATATTCCCTAGTTTCTCTTTTTAATTTATAATTCAAATTTAAAGCAGCAAATTTTATGATGTGAAATAATATATATATATATATATGACAGTGTAGCCATGATTTCCATTGACACTATACTTACTTTATAGTTTATCTTATTCGTTTAAAATTTAAAAAAAATTCATAAGAATTATTTAAATTATAAATTTATTATTATTATTAAAAGAATTAATATAAAAGTTATATATATATATATATAACAATCATTCTAATTTGATTTGGTTAAAATGGAAAAAAAAATCATAAAAATTATTTAAATTATAAATTTATTATTATATCAGAATTTAAGTTTCTATGATGTATATTTTGAATTGAAAACAAGAAATCACATTGGTAGATTTAGGCCGAGGCGTTTTTAACCAACCAGTGTGGATCAGGACAAGATCTACCAATGTGATTTCTTCTGAAATTTATTATTATTATTAAAAGAAATAATATAAAAGTCATATATATAAAATAAATATATATAACAATATTTTTAATTATGATATTCATTTCTATTTGAATACTAAGATTTTTAATGTATAAATAGACTTCTTTATAATACTATGGGCCAATACCATGACTTATCAATACCATATACTCAAAAATCTATAACTCATTTCATATAGCATTTGCTATATGCCTTTTTTTAATTAATTAATTAATTAAAATGACATATCTATTTTTGAAAATAAATCTCGACATTTATTCATATGACCTTTTCTGATTAATTAATTTAATTAAATGAGTAAAAAATAACATAACTACTTTGAAGATCAATTTCACCTTTTGTGAATACTATAAAAAAAATATTTAAAATATTACTTTTGAAATTAAATTTATATCATCCAACTAAAACTTGTTAATAATTAAATTAAAATTATAAAAATATTATTCCAAAATAAATACGGTGTAAACATAATAAAGTATTTAAAACAATTTAAGCATTCTATTTCAATCAATTAAAAATTCTTTTCTAAAACACAGTCCATGATATAAAATATATATAATTTTCTAAACTATTTTATAAAATATAGGACAAGTCTATCAGGAGGAGGAATTTGGAATTTGGGCAAAAAAAAAAAAAAGCAAAAAACAATCAACAAATCTAACAGAAGTAGTGTTTAAATCATGTTTTTGAAAGTGGCAATAGATTCAACACCATCAAAAACCTTTAAGACACCTAAAATCTTGAAATTTAACAACTTGAACTTAGATTTACAAAAATCTCTACCGGAATTTATCAAAATATTGCCAGACTTTTCATGATTTTGAAAGCAAAAATAAACTCTAATTAATACGCCATAATTAATACGTCATAATAAGACAAATCTGCAAAGGCAGAGATATTCCACATGTTTGCCTTACATGCCCACGTGCCATTAACTTATTTTTGCACACGTCAATTTTCCATCCTCCCGAACGATAAGTCACCGTCCATTCTCTAGCACTTCACCGACATCCACCAACTTATTGTCCTCTTGCCATGATCATCAAGACCCCACTCCAGCGATGGAAATAGCCCTTAAAATGTATGGTTGGAATCATAGTTACCAAGTTCGAATTCGAATTTGGATTCGAATTCGATACGATACGATAAAAATTCGAATAGAAAATTTTTAATTCGAAAAAAATTCGACACTATACATCTTAAAAATTATCATTTTAAAAAATTTCTTGTTGTAACGTGATATTTTCAGCCCATTTTTTTTAAATTAGTTTTGAATTTTGAATAAAATCCAATAAATTAGATAATATAATAACTTTACAAATACAATTCACCAAAAAAAACTTCCCTTCAATACTTCTTTATTTCTAAATTTAAATCTAAAATATTTTTCTAATTTTAAAACTGATTTATCAAAAATCCTTCGTAATAAATATAAACATTTTTAAAAATAGTCATCGCAAAATTAACATCTATTGCAAATTAACAAACTCTTACAAATTCAGTGTAACAAATTCTTCTTTTCTTATTTACTGGCTTTTTAACCCATAAAAACAATAATAAAATTAGAAATTATGAACTTTCCTATTCCACTCTGATTTTCCAGTGTCTTTCCTTTGGCCCGGATGCCATCCTACCACTATTTATTCCACCATTCACATTCTCTCGTAGTGAATGAACACTCTGCTCCGTCTACGTAAACCACCCACCACAGATTTTGACGCGTTTAATTTTTCATTTAACCATCGTTGAAAACCGAATCGAATTTCATCGAATAATACGGTATTCGTATCGAATGGGCGAATTTTCGAATTTTTTAGCCCGATTCGGGCGAATTTGGTAACTATGGTTGGAATTAATTAAATCATGATTCCATCTAAACCTAAGTGATAAGGACAACTATTCAGTTTGTCCGCGTGTGAAACTATGGAACTAGCTTTAGAGAATGTAGTGTTACGTTAAATATTGAATGGAATCTTTGGACTAGCTTGAGAATACACTGTTAAAGTTAAAGATGGAATGGAATCTCCTCAAGTAAAGATGGAACCTCAACTAAAGATTGAATTCAAACTAGCTTTATTTGCATCCCTATGCACTACCTAAATGGGAGAATTTTACTTACGTTAATTATCTTTACCTTTACTATGTTAATTTCGTTGTGTCTTTTCCTCCTATAAAGATTGAACTCAAACTAGCTTTATTTGCATCCCAATGCACTACCCAAATGGGAGAATTTTACTTATGTTAATGATCTTTACCATTACTATGTTAATTTCATTGCGTCCTTTCCTCCTATAAAGATTGAAGTCAAACTAGCTTTATTTGCATCCCTATGCACTACCCAAATTGGAGAATTTTACTTATGTTAAGGATCTTTACCTTTACTATGTTAATTTCTTTGTGTCCTTTCCTCTTATAGGCAAGAGACTAAATTGTTATGTTGTTACTTACGAAATATAGTGACCATGCCTCTGTGTTAGTTTGACTATATAGACATGCAAGAAACTTTAGTCTCCTAATTGGATATGGAAATATTTTCTTTGTTTCTCTAATTTTAGCTTTTCTAAACATCGATTAGATTTTCTATTGCTAATGTTTGTATTATAATGCAACTCCTAGGAGGTGGTGTGGTGATAAGTTGATTATGTTAATCAGTTGAGCTAGTTGTATGAGTTATCTTTGATTAGCTTGGGGTTATGAGATGTGAAATTTATCTTTTCTTCATCCTTGGTCATTTTATCACTTAGAATGCTCTTCTCTCCTTGCTTTATTTCCTCTCTACTCTATAAGCCAATAATTTCATATCATTCTAAATAATAATGCTTTATTTCCCCTCTACCCTATCTGTTGATAATATCGTAACATTGTCCTCGACATTACGTATGGATCTACAATTGAAATGTATTTGAGCTACTCACCCTTGTTATTGGGTTTCCATCTACTACAACTTAAATGTGTTATTTGGATAGATGCAGGTCTCTCTTTATCCATGCTTGGTTCAGGAGAGGGACTTCCTATCCTTCTCTTTGTCATGCATGGAAATAAGAGATAATAGACTGGTTCATGAAGCCTTTCTCATGAAGTTCTTAGATAAGCAAGATAAGTATAAGAATAGTCATTTTGATTGGGAAGGAGGTTGAGTACTTGTGTGTCTATGTGTATGTATATACATGTGTGGAATCTATTTTGAATTTGAACAAAGATAAACCTTTATAAAAAAGTGTGAACTATGGGAGATTGAGAAGTATATATATTATAAAAGACGGACCAAAGTTAATCAACTCACTGGCTATTGGGCTCACCTAAGAATGAAGGAAGGGGAGGTTCACTCAATTGGACACAATCTTTAATAGGGATTATGGAGGTGGTGGGGGTTGTGGGTTCAAAATTAGAAAGCGCATACACAGTCTCATTTTTTTGTTTTAGGTGTTTGAGATTGCTTCCTCTATTGTTTTTCTCCTTACATATATAAAGTCACAACAAAGCTAGGCAACAAATTCATGTATGATATATCTTGTTTTTAACAAATATTCCCCTCTACAACTGGGCTTCTTGATAGTTTTCCGACCATATGAACTCGACATCTTTGCCTAAGAGGCCAAACAAAGGAGAGGCTAGCTTGCTGAAATCTTTAATGAATCTCCTGTAATACCCAACTAAGCCTAGGAAACTTCTAACATCTCTCACCTTTTGAGGAGGTGGGACCCTTTGGATGATGGCAATTTTGTTGGGGTCCACCTGCAGTCCCTGCTGAGATATTGCATGACCTAACATTGTCCCTTTAGTCATCAAAAATTCACATTTTTCCAGATTGAGGGATAGGTTCATCTCAATACACTTGTCTAGAACTTTTCCTAGGTTAGATAAAGCTTCCTGAAAGTCAGAGCCATAAGGAGTAAAGTCATCCATGTATATCTCTACTGCATCATGAACTAATTCAGAAAATATACTCAATACCACTCTTTGGAAAGTGGCTGGAGCATTGCACAAACCAAAAGGAAGGACCCGGTATGCAAAGGTACCCCAAGGACAAGTGAAAGTGGTCTTATCTTGGTCTTCTGGGCTGATTTGAATCTGATTGTACCCGCTAAACCCATCTAGGAAAGAGAAAAACTTTTTCCCTGCCAGACCGTCTAACACTTGATCTATGAAAGGTAAAGGAAAATGGTCCTTTTTAGTGGCTTTGTTCAATTCCCGATAGTCGACACAGATTCTCCACTTACCATTTTTCTTTGGCACTAGCACCAAAGGAGAGACCCATTCACTGTCAGAGATGGGATAGATGAATCCTGCATCAAGCAATTTCTGCAGTTCTTCCTTAACAATATCTTTAAGTGTTGGATTCATCCTCCTTTGAGGCTGCCTGACTGAAATCCTCCTTGATGTATATATGATGAGTACATACTGAAGGGTGCACTCCCTTCATCTCCTTATAACTCTAGGCGAAGGCATCTAGGTGTTTTCTCAGTAGGCTACATAATTCCTTTTCCTGGGAAATGGATAGGGATGGATTGATTTTCAAGGTTCTTTCTAGGCCAAACTCTATATTCTTAACACGGAGAGAAGTGGAGTCGGCCACACAGAGATCAGTTGAGGGGTTTTTTTGTGTTTCTCTCCGTGTTAAGAAAATAGAGTTCGGAGAAAAATAATATTCCACGAGTAATCGCCAGACTCGTGGCTGGGAGGAGAGACTTTCCAGAAAGGATTGAATATTACAGGTTGCTAATATTGAACAGATAAGTATCATAGAAAGTTCCATTAAGAATTAATGTTGGACTGTGGAAAACGATTTAAATGATAAAATAGAACTTCTCATTACGAATTGATGCTAGAAGAATTACCTATGTACAGAATGATTTAATGAAGAAATTCTTTGAAAGTACATTAAGACAGAGAATAGAAATTACCAATTACGCAAATAAAATAGTAGACAGTATATGATGTTAATGCATGAAAAATATAGCAAGTAATTCTAGTACAGTGTGGAGAATAACCTTATACAACAGTTAAACAAGCATACGCTCTTAAAGCGTTAAGTGTATTTCTCTTATCATAAACAGTGGGACAATCTGTTTGAAACCCTATATGATTACTATCAAATTCATCTATGTATTATGCTATAGAGTCAAACACAAACTGGTTAATACACCGTAAACCATTACAGGAATAATTCTAGGTTACTCATTGTAAAAATCATATTAAAAAGGAAATGTTCTGGAGATGCCGAATGAGTATATGTGTCTCAATAGCAATAAACCGTGTGAAAAGCTACAGGCCTACTGCAGAGATGGAAAGCGTAAAAGATTGCAAGTCATTCCATAAGTAATCCAGGTGACTCCTGGTATAAACAAACTCTAAACAAATCATTCTGGAAGGGCCGAGCAAACTAAGACAAACTCACTAAATTTCTAATACTCTGAGTAAGAGAACATAGGCAATCTCGGCCCATCATTAAATCAGAGATGAAATAACTAAAATATCATTTAAGTATTGAAACGCATAAGTTTAATTGCATATATATTTTACTGTAGGAATAACTTACAATTCCAAAATGGCTCAAATGGGTCGATATGACCAAAACCCTCAAAGTCCATCCAAGTAGATAACTTAACACAAAAATAAGGCACAATAGTGAAAATATCCATAGAAACTCATGGTTGATCAAGAACTGATCATTCTCCAAATTACTCGTGCCGTGCACAGAGTTTGATTGTTCTATTAAACAATTAATTAATTAAGAACCAAAAATCTAAGTAACTCTCAGCGAAGAGCTCGGCTCGATGCACAGTTCCTATGTCATCGAGTAGATAATCTTTTCGTAGCTAAATAGTTATGCACCAGAGATAAGTTGTGCCAACCTGGAAATGACCATGGAAGTCGTAAGCCCCTAAACCTCTAAGGAGCGTTTTCCAAGCTTTCATGAACTGAGCAGATAGGGGAAAATACCTGCATACAACCACAAACAACCAGGGAGTCAATATGAGGCTAACCGACTGCGAATTTATAAAATGCATGATGCCAGAAAGAGGAGTAATCCATACCTGAAACTGGAGGGTTTCCACATCGAGCAACCTACCTGCAATACATCAAACCTCATCAGTTAACGAATTCAAATTTGAAAGACTATAAATACTCAGGAGAAAATCCGGTGGTTTATGAGCTTACCTCCCAAAAAGGATTGCCGAAGCAGAGCCTCTTCCGTAGCTTTGGAAGACCATCGAAATACCCTAGACAGAGGCAGCAACCCTTCAGTCTCGATACCAGACAGAGTTCCAAACAAACTCAGAAAATGCAAACTATCAAAACTGCTTGAAGTCACATTGCCAGGGTTACCTGTCTTCACCGGACTGAACATCGTAACCAAGGCAAACCACAGAAGGATTAGTTGTCAGCCTGAGACCTTCACCAAACCAAACCATTGAAGAGAAGCAAGGAACCTTGAGTCAACAAGAACAATGAATCCACCAAGTGTTGGGCACGAGAAAGTGGTTAGGGGGTTAAACCCTAAACCCTCCCCACCATCGGATTGCCTGGCAGAGATCAACGAAGATAAAGCAAGACAGATGTCGCAGGAGATTAGAACCAGTTGGCAGATGCATGCAGCATCCTTGGTCATCATCATGTCGTGTGTCCCAGCGTGCGAGGACCAGCTAGCCAAAGTCTGGGCAAGGACGGCTAATCCACCGGAGGCCATGTGCGCATTAAACATTAACAACCATATAAACCTTGTGGACTGTGTATTATAAAATCACACACGAAATACGCATAAGTGTTGTCCGGTGCTACAGGTTGTAATCAATAATGTATTAATAACTTCCGCAGATTATGACAGGGACCAGTATCCAAGGCCGATTATGGTTCTATGTAAAAACAATTTTTTTTATTATGTATATTTCATAGGTTTTAGGTTTATAGTTGTTACAATATATATATGAGATGTACGTTTAAAAATATTAATAAAACAAAAAACAAGCACACTCGTAACCAAAAATAGTTTAATATATTAAAAAAGGAAAAAGTAATATAAAATATTTAATGTTAATGTTAATGTTATTAAAAATATTCAATTTTAACTATCTATATATTATATATGAAAATTAAAAATAAGAAATTTTATGGAAAAAATATTTTAGTATCTATTGTTTAAAATGGAAGAGATGTAACATAAAGTTAACACACAACATATATATTTATGATGATGATGATGATGGTTAACGTCCACTCAGACCAAATTGGTCTATCGGACCTACAATTTTCTTAATTTTTACTTGTCTGGCTCCTCGTCTTTCTTGGCGAGATTGGTGTTGTAGCTTTCTTTCTTTTCTCTACGGTCTTCCAACTTCCTTTGTCTTGCATCTCCTTCATCTCTTCTGGTTCTTGGGACATTGGTGTCTTAGCTTCGCGATCTATTGTGTTCGTTCTTTTGAAAATAGTCGGAGAAGAAGTTTGGTTTAGGAGATCTGCTTTGCTGTTAAATGAAGATTTATTTTCTGCGATATTCAAATCCTCATAACTGTTGATTTGTTGGGGCGGGCTTTCTCCTTGCTTGTTTTGAGAGTTGTTTCCTTCTTCCTTGATTTCTTGTGACTCATTTTCTCTAGAATATTCTTCTTCTTTGATGACAGTGTAGTGTTCTTTTTGTGCTCCTTCCCACCATGTAGATCTGTGGTGGTTTTTTCTAGCAAAATTTTTCTCAGAGGCTTTTGGGCAATTTTTGGCTAGATGCCCCGTCTCAAAGCACGATCGACATCTGAAGAGGACACTTTCATAATCAAGCTTCTGGTTCCACACATAGTCTTTACTTGTTAGGTTTATTTCAGCTGGGAATCCGGCGCTGAAATCCATTTCCACACAGATGCGTGCATAGGTGGTTCTGGCATATTCCTCTGTTTCTGGGCACCTGCAGTAAAATTTCCCAATTGCATTTCCGATGGCTTTTAGTGAGGAGAGATTCCAGAGATGCAAGGGTAGGCTTGGCAATCTCACCCAAACTGGTGCTGAGGTTATCACTGCTGTAGAGGGATCGAATGATGGGTTCCATGACTTCATGAATAGGCCTGATTTTTCCCAAAACCAAGGGCCAGAATCTAGAATACATTGTCTGCTTTCAGGATTTTCAAAATCTACTATAAAGAAACCTCTAGCACAGGGGTAGATATTAATTTCATCAGAAATGATAGGCTTCCATACCTCCGAGATCCAATTGTGGAGTGCTATCAGCCGCGGCCAAAAACCATTGAACCGGCAAATTAGGGCACTTTCGGAGAACTTCAAAGCTTCATCGAGTGAGTCCTGGACCACTTGGATAGTGGGAGCTGGGGCTTCACTCACGATATGGGCAGGAGATTGCCCTCCAGAGGCGGATGAGCCACCAGTTATTTTTGCGAAGCTCGGAGCCATATTTTACTTGCTCGTAGAACCCAGCCGCAGACAAATAAGACAGAAGATAAGATTAGATCTAGATCTGACCGCAGAAATTAGCCGCCTAGATCTAGCCTCAGATCTAAAACCTAGCCGTGAAATAAACTGTAAATGCGAGCAGGCCCCAGATCTATACCGCAGATCTGCACCAGATCTATACTGCAGATTCAATTCAATGCCGCAGATCTATACCGAAAGCTAAAGAAAGATCTCTTCCCAATTGTGGGAGAAGGTATTAATTTAATTTAGGATTCTTTTCATCATAAAAACTATACCGAAAGCCGAGCAAGAATTTGCAGATCTATACCGAAAGCCTAGCAAGAATTTGCCCAGGAATGATATGGTTATCTGAAAAAGGGTAGAGACGGCAGAGCCTTCTTCCATTCTTAATGCTTAATGCTTCTGTTGCCTTCTTCCATTCTTTCAACAATAGATCTGATCAAGAGATATGTCGCGCAGCTCCACAATAGATCTGATCAAGAGATATGAAGTAGATCTGATCAAGAGATATGAAGTTTCGCCCAGCTCAACAATAGATCTGATCCAGAGATATGAAGTTTCGCCCAGCTCAGCAAGAGATATGAAGTTCCGCGCAGCTCAACAAAAGATCTGATCAAAAGATATGAAGTTCGCGCAGCTCAACCGCAGATCTGAAGAGATACGAACCGTAGACGATCATTGATACCGCAGACGAACCGCAGACGATCTGTATAATTATACCGCAGACGAACCGCAGACGAAGAAAATGATCACCGTATTCTCAAAAAAAAAAAAAAAAAAATTCTATAGAATATGTGTTAAAAAATTGCAAAAATGTTTACCGATTGAAAGAATTGAATTTGATTTTTCAAATGTTTACAGGTTGCAATAAAAAATTGATCTCTTTATGCTTCATAAATTTATTAAATTCATTTAATCCGTCTACGTAAGTAATTCAGGTTGATCCCTCTTTATGTTTCATAAATTTATAGATTTATTAAATTCATTTAATCCGTCTACGTAAGTAATTCACGTTCACCTTTGGTCCAAGTGACACTTTGAAAAAAATGTTGATCTCTCTAGACAGAGGGTTAAGATAAATCTAAACCAATATTTATATAAAATTGTTGTAAAAATAATAAAATAGAAATCAAATTGTTTTATTATTTTTAACGAGAAGAGTCTTTTTGCAAAAATCACATCTTTATTATTATTATATAATTATAATTTCAAGGAATAATATTTTTTAAATATTTTTATTAATTTTTAGTTATTATTATTATTTTAATAATTAATTTTGATATTATATTTTTATTTAATTTTAAATATTTATTTTTATTTTTATTAATTTTTAGTTATTATTATTATTATTTTAATAATTAATTTTGACATTATATTTTTTATTTAATTCTATATATATATATATATATATATATATATATATATATATATATATATTTAATTATGTTTTCTAATTTAACACAATTAAGAATATTTAGGATTTTTATTATATTTTTTAATTTAACCTAATTATGTTTATTAGCTTTGGAGTATGTTTAAAAACAATTTTTATTTAGTTAGAGTTTGTTTTTTTGGAGGTGGCCTAAGACTTAAAGGCATTTGGTAGGTGGAGACCACCACTAGCTAGTAATTCTAGGTGGCTTGGTTTTCAATGAATAAAGATGATGAGTCAACCTACATAAAAAGTAACAACTATTTTAATGATTGGTTTGACCACAAAGTTACCATAGGTTTTCCCAATTACTTTTCTCTAACCACAAAGTTAGGATAGGTTTACCCAATTACTTTTCTCAAACTAAACTAAAATATCATTGGTTACCAATATGAAGAAAAAGGACTTTAGTGGTTTAATGACGTAAAATAGATGTCATCTGCCCCGCGTTCAATTCATGTCATCCGTTTTTGCTTTTTCCTATGGGTTGCCGCACGCGCACCATCAATTTTTTTTCTGCCTTATTTCCTTGATCTGCCCTATTCCTTGAATGATGAGTTCATGCAAACAAGGCAAGAAGAGTTAATATATCTAGGCAAGAATCACCCAAAGCATTTTTGGCATGAACTTCAACCAAGAAAGTAGCAAATTGAAAATAATATTACAACCAATCAATGGTTTAACTATGCAAGACAACTCTATGAGAAAGAATCAAAGGAGGAGCCTCCTCGCAAGATTTACACAACTACAAATATTTTCACATTACAGGAAGTAGAGACAGGAATTAAGAAGTTGAAAATAGGAAAGGCAAAGGACTTGGTTGAACTTCAAGCAGAATATCTAAAGTGGGGAATGAACATTCTTGCACCGCACATCATGGAAATATTCAACAACGTCATTTGGCAAGGATTCCCAAGAGACTGGACAACTTGTCTAACAATAACCCTTTTTATAAGTGGAGACATTAATAATCCTTCCAACTATAGAACCATTATGATCAATTCTTTGTTTGCAAAGCTCTTCAACAGCATGGTGGAAAATAGAATCAGTAAGTGGGTGGAAGTCAAAGAAAAGAGGGAAAAAGGGAAAGCAGGTTTTAGGCCAAAGCATTCTACAGTAGATCATGGTATCATGTTGAGACACATTATTGAAAAGGTTTGGGAGGGAAAAGAAGAAGTATTTTGTTGCTTTGTTGACTTCAAAAAGGCATTTGACACAGTCCCTAGAGATACGTTGTGGAGTAGAATGGAAGAACTTGAAATTCCTTTGCATTATAGAGTTGTTGTCCATAGGCTTTATGAAGAGGTGAAAATCAAAATTAGAAATTCAGCAGGCATTTCAGAAATCTTTAGAAGTGACATCGGAGTCAAGCAAGGCTACCCTTTATCCCCTACTCTTTTTGGTTTATATATTGATAAATTGGAAGAATGGCTAAATCTACAAGGTGGGGATGGTGTTTGGTTGGGGAAGTTTGTGATAAAGCTTCTTTTATTCGCTGATGACCTTGTATTGGTTGCTAAATCGGCCCAGGGATCACAGATGCACCTTTATGCCCTTGAACATTTTTGTAAAGTAGTGGGGATGCAAGTCAATATCAGCAAGACCAAAATAATGATTTTCTCAAATAAAAAGAAGCAGAGCCAACATACGTTCTTCTTTGAAGGCAACATTCTTGAAGAAGTAAATGAATACAAGTACCTCTTGATTGATTTCAACAACAAGATTAATTGGGAGCACTGCAGAAAGAAGATAATTTTAGGAGGGTGGAAAACATTATATGCTCTTCAAAACAGATGTAAACAGGCAAAGTGCTTTTTGGGCTCCTAGTTTGTCTAGTGATATTATATGGGTGTGAATTGTGGGCTAGCAGCATCCCTGTCTCAAAATGGAAGAAAATTGAGAAAATCCAAAAATGTTTGATCATGAGCAAGTTTAAAATAAAAAGTTTGGTGTCGTATGAGATAATGTTGAGTGAAACAGGAGCAACTTCCATCGAAGTAATTGCTATGGTGCGTCTCACAAGGAATCTTTAGAGAATTGAGCAAATGGGAGAAGGTATATGGACTAAAGTTAGCTTCAATGAAGAAATGAGTGAAAGAAAAAAATCATGGATGAGACAAAACAAAAAATGGATGCAAAAATGGAATATTTACCTCAATGCATGTCCCACAAATAGCAAGGATTTAAAGAGTTATGCTATGGAGAAGTTTCGTAAGCATATATGGGGAAAAGCGTTGGGTAGAAAGAAGAAGTACTATGTTCAAGAATTCAACCCTACGTGTGATCTCCAACAAAAAGAGTACATTGGAGCTAGCATTCCATGGAGAGCAAAGATTCGTATTGCTCAATTAAGAACTAACTCACATCAACTACGGTGTGAAACAGGTCGGTGGAAAAGGCATATAGAAGCTTGGGAAGAGCGTGAGTGTACTTTTTGCAATTCTAGGGCAGTGGAATTAGAAAAACATTTCATTTTGGAATTTGATGCTTTCAGAGACATAAGAGACAGTTAAAATAGTATGTTAACAATGGTTCCTTGACATTGTCTTTTCAGTGAGGGGAATGTTAGAACGTCGGGTCAGCTCATCATTAATTTGAATAATAAGAGGATTGAGTTGCAAAAGGAAAAAAGAAGGGAAGCTAGTGGTCCCATAGACTATATCTAGTCTAGTGGACGTTAAAATTTCATTCATTATTCATTCATATCCACGGTGCTCCGCATCATTAAATGTTGTGTGGCAGCATGGAAAAGGCTCGTCGTGCCTCATATCTCATTACAATGTAGCGGTTGCTATCAATCTTGCAAATCATGTTGGGAACCTTTCTCCTTGTTCGGAGACTATGTTCTCAGAGCTATATTGGCAACCCTCGGTCGCTCGATAAGAAATTCTATGTATTAGGACAATGAATCAGTCTCGATCCAATGTCCATTATCTGAAATGGACGGTTAAAAAGACACAGTGAGTACATAAAAAATGTTATAGGGTTAAGAAATATTGAATTCGATTGCTATTATAGCTTAAAGAGATAGTTATCAACAAGCCCCTATGTGATGAGCCCCAATTTTGGTACAATTTGGGCTCATTTTTGGCCTATTTTGCTTGCTCAAACCATTCATTTTTATTGTTTATGCATACACTTCTTAGTTTATTCATGTTGTTTGTAGGAGAGAGGATAGGCACTTTATCTACGTAGCTAATGCATTGTGATTCCAGGTTTTGGCATTAAAAGGGAGCAAAAGACAACGAAAAGGTGGCAAGGAGACAACGAGTTGGCATTGCTGACGTAAGGAGAGGTTGTCCACAGTCTTGGGGGACATTCCTCGTGATCCTCACCAAGAACTCCGAGCCCCACTCCATCCTCCCTCCGAGCTTAATACACGGCCAGCTGTTCTACAGGAACAGCAGTTCAAAACTGCTCTACAGGAAACAGCATTTATGATCATCCTACAGGATCAGCAGTTAAACTATAGATTGAACAGCCGAGCTCCTAGAATCATGGATACTTGTTGGAGCATCGTTTTGTATAAGTATAGAAGCCTTAGCCTTGGTTAGGTTGTTGAAACTCTCGTGTTGCTATTGTCATTTTGGAGCACAGCTCAAGTTTCGTTCTCTTTTGTAAGCCAATTTGGCATGTTATCAGATTATGAATAAAGAAGGCCACTTTTGAGTTAGTTCTGAGTTTTCTCAAGGAGCTATAGCTCTCAGGTTAGGGCCCAACCTGAGAGCCATAGACCTCCTCAGTGTTGTAATGCATTTACCATTAGTTCCAGCACTTGAGTTTGTTTAGTTTCCTATGCAATTCGGATTTCCAGCTTGTTAGTTTAATTGTTTTCATTAACATAGATAGGACTGGTATGATGCTTTGCTTTCAGTATTCAAGTTTGATAGGTTGGTAGAATAAATCTCTTGGAGCTCCAACAAAAAGGCTGTTAGGACTCACTGCCATCTTTTTTGAAGATTGGGGTGCAGCCCATAGCTAGCCACCAAAAACACGCATTCCTTCACTTGATGATTGCTGCAATACAGTCACTGTTACGTTAGATGCTTCCTTGTCATCCACTCATGCACTGCACTCCTTTACCACAGCTTCATGCACATTCTCTTTCGCGTTTTTGATTGTTGATCATTGGATTATGAGCACAGGTAGTTAGGTTGATGCACTTTCGGTTTGATAACAGTCATAAGCATTTGATACATTTACACTTCTCCTTCTCGGCCCATTACCTTCTCCTCCACCTTGATCACACATGCACACACATCTTCTCGACCTTCACTCCACTTTGCTATCTCTCCAAAGACTTTCACTCCTCGCATAGCTCCATTCTCTAGCCCTCGTTGTTGACCTAGTCCTCCATCTTCCAACCTACTCCCTACATTCACTCCCTATCCCATTCCTTCACTTCTACATCCATCACCAGCCTCATCCCCACCTTGCATATCTCCCCCTACCATTCCATTACTCCTCCATCACTCCAACCACTCACGGTAGGTCATCCTGTAGCCATTTGTAGACATCCTGTAGAAAACAGAGTATCCTGTAGGATCCTCCACAGCCATCCTGTAGGAGGCCACTCTCTCGGTTGCTGAGCATCTGAATGCGAGGAACCTCTGTGGATGGATGCTAAGGATCCTTAGGGACCTCCCCTAGCCTTCCCAACCTGTCCCACACTTTCCTTCCTTCTCCATCCCATCTGCACAACCAAACCTTAATTAGCACACAATCACAATCATTCCACACATTTAAAGGGAAAATACAAAAACATGTCTTTTTTGATGCAAACAGCTTAGATCCATGCATTTCCACTTATTAGAGGTAACAGCAGCATTGGTAGAAGTTTCCTTCACATTCCTTGCAGTATAGAGGTTAGACTAGTTAAATTAGGGTTTCCTAGGTTTACATGCTTTGATTTGCTTTCAGATCATTTTCGCCAAGTAGAGTAGTTTTCTCTGAGTTAGCTTTCGTCCATCATTGATAAAGCTTCTTCTGTGAGCCTATAGAAGTTGGCTTGAGCCCTAGCGGACTTGTGCCAGCTGACCAAGTGATAGCTGCGACAAGAGCTAGTACTTGTGCATACAGCACCGTCGCTTCCAAGTTTGTACGAACTACCGGGTTGATAAAATGAGAGACAGGAAGCCCCAGGAGTTGTAGCATTATTGCTACAATACTGGAGCTCACCATCTTTTTGGCGCCGTTGCCGGGGAAGCGTCAGAGTATTAGTAATTGTTGCTTTTCTTCTACTTTCGTACTCTTACTTCTGCTTAGTAGTTTATTTCATTTCCATTCTGCAAAAGTAGCTTAGTATTTCCTGCTTTCATAGCTTAGCATTTCCTGCTTTCATAGCTTAGCATTTCCTGCTTTCATAGCTTAACATTTCCTGCTTTCATAGCTTAGCATTTCCTGCTTTCATAGATTAGACTTTCGATTCTGCAAGTGTAGATTAGAATTTCAATTTTGCAATCAATCTGTTTCATTTTTGCAGGTGCACAAAGAAAAACAAAAGCAATCAAAAAAAAAAAAGAGAATTCTTCACCATTTCATGCCTCGTAGGAACCGAGATAGATCAGGCAAATTCCTACCAAACACCCCCACCACATCACTTAGTCACCCTTCACTCTTCGGTGGTGACAGTGATTCAGAGGAAACTATAGGTGAACATCCCAAGACATACCGAAATCCTATAGAAGAAGAAGAGTTAGAGACCACTCCACCTAAAGCTATGGCTGACAATAGAGAGGATGAGAGGATAGAAGGAGCTTTCCCCATCCGAGAGACCAATGGTGAGATGAAAATGAAAAACATTAGCCCCTCTGCTTTGCTTCACTTCCATGGAATGACCACTGAGGATCCTGATACCTTCCTATTTGAGTTTGCTGTCCTCTGTAGGACCTATGACTATACTGAGGATGAACAAAAGCTAAAACTTTTCCCTTCTACTCTCAAGGATGCAGCACTACGCTGGTTCATGGGTTTGCCTGGGAATAGTATCACCACATGGGCTCAGATGCAGCAAGCCTTCAACACCAAGTACCGGGATTATTGTAGGTCCAAGGAAACAAAGGGGGAAATCTTTCGGATGACCATGGGAAACGATGAATCTTTAGAGGACTATGAGGAAAGGTTCCAACTCAGTTACAAGCGGGCCAGGTGCACACTTGACCCTGAATCCCTTAAGTTGGTTCTGCTCCGAGGAGTACCTGAAGATCTCTTAGATACCCTTCACATGTTAGCTGGGGGGGACATTTACCAACTGCCTTATGAGGACATCAAGACTGTGTTTCGAAATCATTCCAGGGCAGCTAGAAAATGAGGTAGAGGAAACCTCCTCTCCACCGGTGTCCCTTTCTCCAAACATGAGCTTACAAACCAATTAGAAGATCTTAAGAGTGAGGTGAGACATACCATTGCCATGCAGCTGGACACATTCAGGATCCAGCAAAAGAAAGAAGAAGCTGAGAGAGCCCTGGCTGTCTTCTGCCCTAGGTGCACAAGAAGACATCCTAAGAACGAATGCCCATTGCATTCGGTTGAAGTGTGTTTTGTTTGTGAGGAGGACCATCCTACAAATCAGTGTCCCACCTTACCTGGGTTTAAAGCCATGTACCAAGGGACTGAAGCCCCCTCTGAACCTCTCTACTTCATCAACCAAAGGAGGCCGCAAGGATCTAGACCCTATCAGCAGGGAATACAAGGGGCACCACAAGCCTATTATAACCCCAACCAATCGATTCCTATGCCTTCCTGGGGTCCCCCTGCTCATCCTTCTTGGTCCATGCCTCCGCCATGGTCTTATCCACCTCAGTATCCTACTCAACCCACTACTCATTCATATCACTCACATGCCCAGTCACAGCCTCAGTGGAGTGCACCTCAGTCGGGGTGGAGGCCTTAGTACAACAATCCTCCCGCCATTCTGCCTCCACCTCCAGTTCAGCCACAACCATTACCTCCTGCTCCTCCAAGGCAACCTCAAATGCCTGCTCAACCGAACCCGAACCCCAACAATAGACAGGCTCAACAGGTATATACTGGGGAGACCTCATGCCCTACCTATGCTGTGGAGATCCAGGAGATCAATCTTAGATCTGGAAAGACTCTTCCAGATCGCCAACCTCCTTCCCCAGAGGATGAGGAAAACCATCAGGAGAGTGAACCAAAGCCTATTCCACCCTTTCCTGAGAGACTTACAGCCACCACACAACCCAACCCGGAGGAAGATGAGCTTCTGGGAGAGCTCAAGCAGTTGTGTGTGAAGATACCCCTTCTCCAGGCCATCAAGGATGTGCCAATCTATAACAAGCTGGTTAAGGAGAAGTGTTTCAAACATCCAGGCAGACGGAAGAAAGATGCTTCAACTATCAATGTCATAGGACAACTGTCTGACCTTATGCTAGGACAAGTCATCTGCCCAAAGTACTTAGATCCTGGAAGTCCTGTAGTAGATGTCCACATCAATGGCACCATCATACCCCACACCCTGATTGATCTGGGGGCTGCCATTAATGTAATGACCAGGGATACCATGTGCAAGCTCAATCTTCAAGGTTCCTTGAGGAAGACCTCGACAGTACTGCAATTAGCAGATCGCTCCACTGTGACTCCCGAAGGAATTGTGGAGGATGTCTTGGTCTCTATTGACTCTTGGGAGTATCCTGCAGACTTCCTGGTTCTGCAACCAAAGGCAAAGCTTACTGGATATCCCCTCATTTTGGGAAGGCCTTGGTTAGCCACTGCAGATGCCTATATCAGTTGTCGTGCCGGAAATATGACCATCAAAAATGGTCCTATGTCCAAGCAACTTGTCCTATACCCTCCTGCCCAACCCTCTTTAGAGCATGACTTACCACTCTGGTTGGAAGAAGGAGAAGAAGACGAGGTGTATTCAACACCTCTATGTACCATAGAAACCAATAGAAGAAATCCCCCAACCGAGGATGATTTGATCGAGAACTTGATCCAAAACCCACATACCAGTGCACTACCTTTAGAAAAATTGGTGGAGGATGCCCAAGCCAGCACCTTAGTGGATCTTTGTACAACCAACCCTGTCACTCCCAGAGTTAAGAATGTGGAGTTCGGCCCCGAGAGAGCATTGAAAATCAGCTCCTCCCTATCTCCTTCTCAGGAAAAGGAGCTGTGCAACCTGTTGGCCAGCCACTTAGATGCTTTTGCTTGGAGCTATAAGGAGATGAAAGGAGTCCATCCCTCGGTCTGTACTCATCATATATACATCAAAGAGGACTGCAAACCGGTTAGGCAACCGCAGAGGAGAATGAATCCAGCCCTTAAAGACATTGTCAAGGAAGAATTGCAAAAACTGTTAGATGCCGGATTCATCTACCCCATCTCAGATAGTGAATGGGTGTCCCCTCTAGTGTTGGTTCCCAAGAAGAATGGGAAGTGGAGGATCTGTGTAGATTACCGGGAGCTGAACAAAGCTACCAAGAAGGACCATTTCCCTCTACCTTTCATAGATCAAGTGTTGGATGGACTGGCAGGAAAGAAGTTCTTCTCTTTCCTGGATGGGTTCAGCGGGTACAATCAAGTCCAAATCAGCCCGGAAGACCAAGATAAGACCACCTTCACTTGTCCTTGGGGTACCTTTTCCTACCGAGTCCTTCCCTTTGGGCTATGCAATGCTCCTGCTACTTTTCAGAGAGCTGTCTTGAGCATCTTCTCGGAGTTGGTCCATGATGCAATGGAAATCTACATGGATGACTTTACCCCTTATGGGGCCAACTTCCAGGAAGCATTGTCCAACTTGGGAAAGGTCCTAACCAAGTGCATCGAGATGAACTTGTCCCTTAGCCCTGAGAAATGTGAATTCCTAATGACTGAAAGGACAGTGTTAGGCCATACCATTTCTTCCCAAGGATTGCAGGTGGATCCCAACAAAATTGCTCTAATCAAGAAGGTTCCACCTCCACAAAAGGTAAGGGATGTTAGGAGTTTTTTGGGATTAGCGGGATACTACAGGAGATTCATTAAGGACTTCAGCAAGCTCGCCTCGCCATTGTTTGGCTTGTTGGCAAAAGATGTGGAGTTTAAGTGGACTGACGCTTGTCAGAAGAGTTTGAATGAGTTAAAGGACAAGTTGGTGTCAACACCAATCTTGAGAGGTCCAAACTGGGCCCTACCTTTCCACATCCACACTGATGCCTCAAACAAAGCCATAGGGGCAGCTTTAGGACAAATTGAGGAAAAACTTCCATATGCCATTTACTTCGTTAGTAAGAACTTGTCCAAAGCTGAGCTGAATTACACTGTAACCGAGAAAGAGTTCTTAGCTGTAGTCCATGCACTAAACAAGTTCCGTCATTACATTACCGGATATCAAACATTTGTACATACTGACCATGCTGCTATTAGATATTTGATGAATAAACCAGATGTGAATGCTCGTATTATTAGATGGTTACTTTTATTGCAGCAGTTTGATCTAACCATTGTTGATAAACCAGGAAGAGAAAATGTTGTTGCTGATTTTTTATCTAGATTGGATTTGTCTGCAGGTGAAGATGGGACGGTGGATGACCAGATGCCTGATGAGCATCTGTTTGCTATCTCAGTACTCTCTCCATGGTTTGCTGATATAGCAAACTATCTTGTTTCAGCTCAGTTTCCTCCGCACCTCTCTTCGAAAGAGAAGAGCAAAATCATCAGAAAAAGTGCCTCATTCACTTGGATCGGGGGCAACCTGTTCAAGCTTGGCCCTGATCAGATCCTAAGGCGTTGTGTAAGGGAGGAGGAAGTCTTTGACATTCTCCTCACCTGTCATGATGGGCCTTGTGGAGGACATTTTGCAACAAAGAGAACTGCCTTCAAGATCCTGCAGGCAGGCTACTATTGGCCCACACTTCACCAAGATGTCAGAAGATATGTCAGCCAGTGTGACCAATGCCAACGAATGGGGAAGCCTACCCAAAAGGATGAGATGCCTCTCCAACCTCAAGTGACTCTTGAGCCATTTGAGAAGTGGGGCATGGACTTTGTGGGTCCAATCAATCCCTCTTCGAGGCAGAGATCCTACATCATTGTGTGTACTGACTACTTGACCAAGTGGGTAGAGACTAAAGCAATCAAAGCAGCAACAGAAGAGAAGGTGGTCGAGTTCTTAAGAGAGAACATCTTCTACAAGTTTGGCTACCCAAGAGAGCTGGTGACCGATCAAGGGAGCCAGTTCACATCCAATTTGGTTGAAGATCTACTAGCTCATCACAAGATCAAACATAGGACTTCCACCCCCTATCATCCTCAAGCAAATGGGCAGGTGGAAGTCACCAATAGAGCATTAGAAGGGATCTTGACCAAAGTGGTGAGCAGCAGCAGAAAAGACTGGGCAGATCGCCTAGTTGAGGCCACATGGGCTTACAACACCACTTGGAAGACCACCACCGGTTTCACACCTTATGAGCTGGTCTATGGGAAGAAATCTTTGCTGTTCATTAAGTTTGAGTATAACACTTTGAGGTTGGCAGCTCAGCTGGACCTAGATCTCAGCCATGCACAGCAAGAAAGGTTATTGCAGCTGAATGGACTGGATGAACACCGCATGCAGGCCCTCCTTCACTCAGAAGTGGTTCAACTTCAAAGGAAGGTGTGGCATGACCAACATCTCCATGACAAGCAATTTCAGCCGGGAGATTGGGCTTTGTTGTATGATTCCAGATTCAAAGATTTCAAGGGGAAGTTGAGAACCAGATGGCTAGGACCATATGTGGTGGAACAATGCCATGACAATGGATCTGTCCTCATTCGAACCATTGATGAGGAATCCATTCCCATGCTTGTCAATGGGCACCGATTGAAGATCTATAGAAGACCTCTCTCAAGACAAGAGTTTATCAGCACTATGGAGAAATCTGTTTGGTCATAGAGAAGGGTTCTGCCTCCACTTTGGGCATACCCTGAAGGATCTAAAACACAAAAAAAAAAAAGAAAAAAAAAAAAAGAGAAAAACAAAGATCCTTGGGTGAAAACCTCTCTGAGGCGCCCAAGGCAGGCAGTAGGGGTGAAAACCTCATTGAGGCGCTCCTATTGTCTTTCGAAAAAGAAAAGAGAGAAAAATAAAGATCCTTGGGTGAAAACCTCTCTGAGGCGCCCAAGGCAGGTAGTAGGGGTGAAAACCTCATTGAGGCGCTCCTATTGTCTTTCTAAAAAAAAAAGAGAAAAAAAGAAAGAAAAAAGGAAAAAGCAATCAACACCATAAAAGGTTTGCATGCAGATGTTCTATGGAGGAGAAGAAGCCTCTCCACTCCAAGCCAGGGGCCTTCATCATGCTAGCAAAGGATGTCATCAGCACCTCCTCCAAGAACAGCAATGTTTTTTTAAGGTATGTGCAATTATTATCATGCTTTGGATCTTCTACAGGAGGATACAGTTTTTCTACAGGAACAGACAGTCTTCCTACAGGAAGACGCGGATCTTCTACAGGAAAGTGCCAATTTTCTACAGGAAGCTCTGTGTTCTACAGGAAACTTCCTGTAGAAGGTTACGATGGCCGAAATGTGTTTCAAATGAAGATCTAGCGACTGAGGAGTGGATTGAATGCATGCATGCCAATGATGGCACCCCTGAACATTGCCATTATCGTCCTCCACCATCCTCGTCGCCATGCAACCAAGATCCCTGCAGCAGCACAACAAAGTAATCAGTTCTCGTGAGAAAGCATCTGTCAAAGGAAAACTAGGCACCGAGAACCATACCACATCCACGTTGATACATCAGAAGCGCTGGGATCGTGATCGAGAAGCCAGAACCGCCAGCATGCAGCATACACCCAAGGAGAAAGAATGGTGACAAGACCCCTCGCGGGGATCCTGTAACAGTTCAACCTACTCAAGTGAAGACTGTTCACAGCACCGCCATCTGAGATCAAACACGGGCGCATGAACGCATAACCATTCACTCCATCGCCAGCATCCTGTAACCACGAGCCTACAGGAATGTGCAGCCACATGCGGCAGGTAGATCCATCGCTCAAAAAACTGGAAATCATATGCAGCCGCGCGCAGGTAAGTGTTCTAATCCTTCTCTCCATCAAACTGCATGATTATTACTTCGATTTGTTTTGCATGGCATAAAGGTGAATGGTTGAGCGGCCTAAAGGCCAGTGATTGGCCACGTCGGTTAGTAAAGGGATAGTCAGAGGACGAGGTGGCAGCCACGACGAAAGAAACACGCAGCAAGCACGTGAAGATCAGTCCCGTCAACCGAGAAGTGAAGTTTAACCGAAAAGGGCGGCGACAGATCTGTGGGAATGAATGCGGCAACAAACGAATGTGCAGGCGGATGATGGGTGACGTCACCCAACGGTCCGGCGGGGACAGCTCACCCCCGCGCCACGAGCTGCGCCGATTCAAAATCTAATCGGCTCGATTAAGCGTGTATCTCCATCAACCTCACTTCAAAACTCGAGTAGATCCTCTGCTTACCTCTGCATGTTGATACGCCGAGCTCTCGGCTACCTGAAAGCTGGTAAAGCACCTCTCGACCGCCAGCCAACTAAAGCTCTTCTCGAAGCCTGTGTACTGCTCCTACAGGAACAGTTTCTACAGGAACGCCGTCCTACAGGAAGCAGTTTCTACAGGAACGCGGCTCTACAGGAAGGTGAAGTCTTCACGTAAAAAAAAGGTGGCAGAAAAGAGGTAACCCTGCAACTCCTTCCGCAATTGTCTTTCCAAAGGTGGCAAAGTCATTTTCTTTTCACCAGCTGGTCATAAAAAAAAATTGGATTGCCGTGCCTATCCTATCGCTCCTACAGGATAGCTGTATAATCAACTGTGGTCTGAAAATTCATTGCATGTTCTGTCTTTAAGACCGAATTTCCTGTGTATCCACCACCTCTGGTATAAACCACTGTGTTCATCATGCCTGGCGGGTTTATCAGGCGAGAGCCCACTAATTCAAATGCATTAAGGAGAAACCCGGCAGTGGTTGAGCTCTTCACTAGAGCGCAATGGATGCCTTTCTGTGATAAACTACAGGGCTACGATGATGAAGTAGCCGAGGAATTTTTGCAGGCTTTGCAGCCTAAATCACAGACATTGGCCACGGTAACCTTCAGAGGTCTCAGCCTCGAACTCACCCCAGAGCATATCAGTCGGATTACAGAGCTGCCCATGGGTCTGCCGTGGGACAAAGAAGAGCGGAAAATGAGCCAGCAAGCAAAGAAGGAGTTCTTCCCACCGGAAGAGTCATTCACCGAAGACAAAAATGGAGTCAAAAGGGCAAGCCTGTTGCCGCCATGGAACGAAGTCAGTTTACAAATTATGAAATATATCACCTGTGAGGGTCGATATAGCATTGTATATGCGTATCACTTCAGGCTGCTTAACGAACTAAGACACCAGATTGACCTCCCTGCAGCACAGAGGTTGAGCATTCCTTACTTTCTACTACAGTCCTTAATGGAGTGTTCCACCAAGCTCAAGGACGGAATTCCGGACCAGATAGCCCACCATGGGCTAGTCAAGCTCCTCGTGGAGGATGCTCTCCGCTCATATAAAGTCCCCCTCGCTTGGGAATCATTTAGGAACTTATCCAGAACGGGGAACATAAAAATGTTGCTTGAAGAAGCGGAATCCTCTAACGGAGAAGAAGAAGAGCCAGCAGCCGGGAGTAAGAAAGGAAAAAGCCAAAAAGTTCCGGCTCCAGCACAGAAAAAGGAACGAAAGAAGAAGGAAGAGGGAAAAGATGACAAAGTCAAAGAGGACACCCCCATCCTATCAGCAAGGGAACAGAGGTTGAAAAGCAGGGCAGTCAAAGCTGAGGTGGCCCCTGCCAGCCCAAGCACCTTGTCAGCTTCTGCAGTCGAAGCCAAACGCAAAAGCCACGAAACAAGGCAAGGGAAGGTGGGGAGAGTTGCAGCTGCAGGAACGCAATCTCAGGCTTCTACAGGAAACCCGAAAACAAAGACAAAGGTTTCTACAGGAAGCCCGAAGATCAGTAAGGAGCAGGCTTCTACAGGAAGCCCAAGAGCAACGACCAAGGCTTCTACAGGAAGCCCGAAAATTGTTGGAAAACAGGCTTCTACAGGAGGCCCAAAGATGGAGACAAAGGCTTCTACAGGAAGCCCGACAGTACAACCACAGGCTTCTACAGGAAGCCCGAAGACAAAGAAAGAATCTTCTACAGGAGGCCCGGAAGCGGGCAAAGCAGGGTCTTCCACAGGAAGCCTGAAATCAAAAAAGGAGGGACCCTCTACAAGGAGCTCCGAGGGAGCAAAACACAAGAAAGAGAAGGCTGACATCCTCGATAAGGAGGCAGCAGCGGCACTGGCTGCCCTCAGCACACCTCCAAAACCGAAAGAGAAAAGGGAGAGGGAGACCCCTCTGCCACCTGAAGCCAGGAGAAGCAAGAGGATGTCCCCGAGCAAGCCACAGCCTTCACCCAGCGGCCATACCACTTCAGGGGATGTACCTACTTCACCCAGTGCAAGAACCCCCTCTAAACCATCAGCTACCCCCGAAAAGGGGAGCCCAAAAATAACTTCCTGGACACGAAAGATAGGCCAGTCGCCTTCTGAAGCCCGACTCAAAGAAATAGAAAAAGGGAAGGAAGCATCACCCTCATCACCATCAGGGGCAGAAAAGGCAGGGCCATCAAAAGCAGAAAAGAAACAGCTTATTCCGGTCCCGAGTCCTCGGCCAAGGACGAGGAGCAGGGGCAAGGTTGCTCAAGGATGAGCAAATGGTTCAGCTGGGGGGTGTTGATGAGCCCCAATTTTGGTACAATTTGGGCTCATTTTTGGCCTATTTTGCTTGCTCAAACCATTCATTTTTATTGTTTATGCATACACTTCTTAGTTTATTCATGTTGTTTGTAGGAGAGAGGATAGGCACTTTATCTACGTAGCTAATGCATTGTGATTCCAGGTTTTGGCATTAAAAGGGAGCAAAAGACAACGAAAAGGTGGCAAGGAGACAACGAGTTGGCATTGCTGACGTAAGGAGAGGTTGTCCACGGTCTTGGGGGAAATTCCTCGTGATCCTCACCAAGAACTCCGAGCCCCACTCCATCCTCCCTCCGAGCTTAATACACGGCCAACTGTTCTACAGGAACAACAGTTCAAAACTGCTCTACAGGAAACATCATTTATGATCATCCTACAGGATCAGCAGTTAAACTATAGATTGAACAGCCGAGCTCCTAGAATCATGGATACTTGTTGGAGCATCGTTTTGTATAAGTATAGAAGCCTTAGCCTTGGTTAGGTTGTTGAAACTCTCGTGTTGCTATTGTCATTTTGGAGCACAGCTCAAGTTTCGTTCTCTTTTGTAAGCCAATTTGTCATGTTATCAGATTATGAATAAAGAAGGCCACTTTTGAGTTAGTTCTGAGTTTTCTCAAGGAGCTATAGCTCTCAGGTTAGGGCCCAACCTGAGAGCCATAGACCTCCTCAGTGTTGTAATGCATTTACCATTAGTTCCAGCACTTGAGTTTGTTTAGTTTCCTATGCAATTCGGATTTCCAGCTTGTTAGTTTAATTGTTTTCATTAACATAGATAGGACTGGTATGATGCTTTGCTTTCAGTATTCAAGTTTGATAGGTTGGTAGAATAAATCTCTTGGAGCTCCAACAAAAAGGCTGTTAGGACTCACTGCCATCTTTCTTGAAGATTGGGGTGCAGCCCATAGCTAGCCACCAAAAACACGCATTCCTTCACTTGATGATTGCTGCAATACAGTCACTGTTACGTTAGATTCTTCCTTGTCATCCACTCATGCACTGCACTCCTTTACCACAACTTCATGCACATTCTCTTTCGCGTTTTTGATTGTTGATCATTGGATTATGAGCACAGGTAGTTAGGTTGATGCACTTTCGGTTTGATAACAGTCATAAGCATTTGATACATTTACACTTCTCCTTCTTGGCCCATTACCTTCTCCTCCACCTTGATCACACATGCACACACATCTTCTCGACCTTCACTCCGCTCTGCTATCTCTCCAAAGACTTTCACTCCTCGCATAGCTCCATTCTCTAGCCCTCGTTGTTGACCTAGTCCTCCATCTTCCAACCTACTCCCTACATTCACTCCCTATCCCATTCCTTCACTTCTACATCCATCACCAGCCTCATCCCCACCTTGCATATCTCCCCCTACCATTCCATTACTCCTCCATCACTCCAACCACTCACGGTAGGTCATCCTGTAGCCATTTGTAGACATCCTGTAGAAAACAGAGTATCCTGTAGGATCCTCCACAGCCATCCTGTAGGAGGCCACTCTCTCGGTTGCTGAGCATCTGAATGCGAGGAACCTCTGTGGATGGATGCTAAGGATCCTTAGGGACCTCCCCTAGCCTTCCCAACCTGTCCCACGCTTTCCTTCCTTCTCCATCCCATCTGCACAACCAAACCCTAATTAGCACACAATCACAATCATTCCACACATTTAAAGGGAAAATACAAAAACATGTCTTTTTTGATGCAAACAGCTTAGATCATGCATTTCCACTTATTAGAGGTAACAGCAGCATTGGTAGAAGTTTCCTTCACATTCCTTGTAGTATAGAGGTTAGACTAGTTAAATTAGGGTTTCCTAGGTTTACATGCTTTGATTTGCTTTCAGATCATTTTCGCCAAGTAGAGTAGTTTTCTCTGAGTTAGCTTTCGTCCATCATTGATAAAGCTTCTTCTGTGAGCCTATAGAAGTTGGCTTGAGCCCTAGCGGACTTGTGCCAGCTGACCAAGTGACAGCTGCGACAAGAGCTAGTACTTGTGCATACAGCACCGTCGCTTCCAAGTTTGTACGAACTACCGGGTTGATAAAATGAGAGACAGGAAGCCCCAGGAGTTGTAGCATTATTGCTACAATACTGGAGCTCACCACTATGCTTGCTTGGAGAAAAGTGTCCAAAGAACCTACTGGCTTCTGTGGCTTCCAATGGCCGATGTCCTTCAATTTGCTATCAATTGATCTCCGACATGCAGATTCTTGCTTAATCAAGCAGAGCTTATGCTTCAACAGACTAATCGACTCATTTATTCTTTCATATTTTTGCACTAATCTTAGGACAGATAATGCTACATAGCAAAATATATACTGTGTAGTGCTTATGATAAAAATTTATTTGAGATTATACCTTAAATATTGGTTAAGAAAATCATGTTCTTTCTTGGAGCAATCTCTGGCATTTAAAGCTTCCCAGATCAAAATTTCAAACTTCCGAACTTTCACACAAAATACATTAAAGTTAAAATAAGTGAAATATGGAGGAAGTATTAACTTGATGGCGTGGAGTAATGTGCAGCTTCTGAGAAAAAATGGCGCTTCAGCAAACTAATCTTCTCATTAATTCTTCCATATTTCTCCACTAAAATCTCATAACAGATAATGTTACACAACAGAGTATATACTGTGTGGTGTTTATGAATATAAAATTTGTTTGAGATTATACCTTAATTAATGATGTGCTCAAGAGAATCATGTTCTTTCTTGGAGAAGTGTGCAACATTTAAGGCTTCCTAGATCAAAATTTCAAACCTTGGAATTTTCACACAACAAACATTAAAAGTTAAAATAAGCGAAATATGGAGAAAGTATTAAGCTGATGGTGTATCGACTCATTGATTCTTCCATATTTTTACACTAAAATCTTAGGACAAATATTGCTGCATAATAGCGTATATACCCTGTAGTGCTTATGATAAAAATTTGTTTGAGATTACCTTAAAGATTGCTCAAGAAAATCATGTTCTTTGTTGGAGCAGTCTCTGGCATTTAAAGCTTCCCAGATCAAAATTTCAAACTTTCACACAAAAATTAAAAGACATTAAAGTTAAAATAAGCGAAATATGATGGAAGTATTAATCTGAATCAAGAAAGGATGCTGCGAATTAATGAGGAGTGATGGCATTATTGTAGAGCTGATGACAATGTGTTGTGGTCGGCTACATGTCAATTACAGTGTTTTATGCATGAAAGCTTGATCAGACAGTGCGACGGAAGACAATTCCTTCCTGTGAGGCTGGTGTAGTAGTAACTAAGTTCACAGAGCTACCATGGCTCTGGACAAGGTAGGAACTTGCGAGTCTGGGTCTGAATCGAGGGATCGATCACGGATGGTTTGAATTTTCAGGGATGTACTGGCAGAGAGACGTAGCATTAAAATCTGTTTAGATCGGATTACTGGGGATCTGGGAAAGTTGGTATGTGCAATCCTCTCGCGGCTCTTGCCTTTAATGTGCATATCCCTTCTTTTTTCTCCTTCCTACTGACTGGAGGTGAGTGGGGATCCATGTCAGCCCTCACATAATCTAGTATCCGACATGGAACATTATTCAGTAGAAGGACACAACATAGGCATCTATAATGGGTGGGGGGACTGCCTCGTTCACATTTTGGGTAGCTCATGAGTGCCACGAGATGGGAACTGAGGGACCACTTATATTATGTTGTCGCAGGTTGCTCATTCGTCGAATGGAAGGCATGCAGGACGATGGGTCTCCATCCCCCGAGGAGTTGATAGGTGCCACCATCAAGGCAGAGCGGGCAACGATGTCCAGCCTTTTACAATACAAAAAATCATCTGAGCAGGGAATTGAGAATGTGCATGGTGGTCTAAGAAAGGGAGAGGGTAATTTTGGAACTAGGCGAGTCTCAAAACTGAAAAAACATCCTCTGCGGTGGTGAAGGGGGAGCGGCCATTAATTTTGGGAGCTGGGGCATACTTGGATAGTATTGAGCGACTGAGACATAAGGCATTGGTGGGGAGGTGGCACCACCTCCATATGACGGGGGAACAAATGAAAAAGTGGGCGGAGGATCGTTGGCTGCCGGTTTTAAAATACAGACCAAATATTAGCATACTTTTCAATGGTTGGGTGGCGTTTCACTTCCTGAATTCAGAGGACATTGAGCTCATATTGAAGGAGCCATGGGTGAAGGGTCAGGGATTTCTGATTATGCAAAGATGGAAGGCGGGTTTCGACCCATTTGTTGAGACACCTTGCCGACATTACATTTGGGCTAAGCTGCCAGGGCTTCCTTTAGAGCTTTGGAATGAGGAAGCAATCAAGGAAATTGCAAATAGGATTGGCAGTTATTACTACTAGGACGATGGTTCTTTCGGGAAGCTGGACAAAAGGATGGCATGGGTGCTTATTGAGGTGGAGATGGGTAGAGGGTTGATGGTGGAGCTTGAGATCCGATGGAGTAGATTTTCCTTCACCTTGGCCATCGATTACTAGGGCATGCCTTTCCATTGTCTGCTCTGTCATGAGACCGATCACCTCATCACTACTTGCCCGGGGTTGACTAGAAGGGGAGGAAGTATGAGGGCTTCCATATTGGCACAATTCAGGCAGTCGAAGATATGGGGCATTCGCTGCACACGGTCCAGATTCGGGCAATGTCTGGGTATCGAAGGCAACTCAGGCTATCAAAATCGACATAGGTCTAGGTAATTCTACCCTTTGGAATGATCCTCTTAATAAAATGTATGATATTACTGCACATCAGGTGGATTTCCAAACACCTTTGTATCATGTTGACTCTGGCCCTTCATAGGGGGTTGGGATGGACGACACTCGGGAAGGATTGATGAACCCCTCAGACGTTTGGAACTTGGGTGATGACCTGGGGATAACACCTATGCCTATGAACATATTCATGTCTGTTATTTCTCCACGAGATGGGGGGGGTGGTCGTTCTATCCTATCAGCTCCCATTGATGGGAATTCCCCAACAAATTCATTTTCGCCAGACCAAGAGCTGGAAGCTCTCATTATTTATGATGATTCCCTGGTTCCCCTAACCATCAAGCAACCTTTTTTCCAAAAACCAAGAGCATATTGATGAAGGGACTAGTCACCGAAATGTCACCCTCAGGAAAAAGCAGGCTCCCTGCTACAAAAAATTGTTGATTGCAATCACATAGCACTATCCCCTTCTTCTGATATGGAATCAGGAGGGGTCCCTTTTGGCATTGATATTTCATATATTGTTGGGTGTATCACAATATTTTATGCACATGGTTCTCAGGTCCTTAGGGGGGTGGGATTGCCCCATAAAATGTGCTCTCTCAGGGGTCTAGTTAGGTCTCACAACCCTTCCTTGATTCTCCTGCAAGAAACCATGTCTGAGCGGGTTAAAATGGTGGAAGCCATGCTTGCTGTCTGTCCTCATTGGTTTGCATGTGCAACTGATGCCAATGGACATTCGGGGGGATTGGGGGTAATGTGGAATCCCAACATATTTGATCTGGTGGCATACAATTCATGTGCAGGTATTATTATGTTTGGATATAAGAAAGGGATGAACAGGCGGATAAGGATCACGAATATATATGCACCGTACACTAGCCGTAAACAATATTGGGACAGAGTGACTAAATCTGGCATTTTTGGGTTGAGCTCGATCATTATTGCTGGAGATCTGAACTTCTCCATGGGGCCGACAGAGATATGGGGGAACAAGGTGAGAGAGGACGGATTGTCATCTTATTTTGAGGAATGGATGAGGGATCATGCTCTGGTAGATGTTGTACCATACCCCTTTGGCCCTACATGGAGGAATGGACGTACTGGAGGAGAAGGAATTGCAAAAAGGATTGACTGATTCTTAGTATGCCAATCACTGTTCCTCCACCTTTCTAAACTGGAATCTTCGATTCTCACAGCCAACATATCAGATCATAAACCAATTATGTTAGCCTGGAGAGGGGATTTTGATAACAGAGCTTACCCTTTCAAATTTAATCCGAGGTGGTTGCAGATGAAGGAATTTGAACAACTTGTTCATTCGGTGTGGAAGAGGCCATTGCATTCAGGGCCAATGGACTGCTTGTCTGTAATTTCAAGCTCTCACGGTTGAAACGGGAAGCCCGTGAGTGGATTGCGGGGAAGAAAAGAGAAGAGGATAAGACTCTCAGGGCCATTGATGTATCTATCTGATTGATGAATGACCCCACTAACCCCCTTTACTTCTCTGCATCATACATGAATAAGATTATTGAGATGGAGGGTATTAAACATGTGGTGCTACTGAAAAGGGAGGAGGACATCCGAATGAAGAGCAGGGCAATTTGGGTACAAGCGGGAGATAAGAATGAGGAAGGAAATATTATCTCCTCGCAAGCTTCGCTGGAGTTGGAGGCAATGTGTCATTTCCAGAATCAATATAAGGATCAGGATTTAGACTTCCAGGCGCAGACTGAATATATCTCTCATATGCCAGAGTTGTTCTCAGGTGAGGATAATGACATACTGTGCAGGCCGGTCACTAAGGAGGAACTGGTTGATACTATGAAAGAATCTTCTAGGGAGAAAAGCCCAAGACCGGATGGTTGGGGGGTGGAAGTGTTTATCCATTTCGCAAATTTGATGATACCCGATCTGTTGGCAGTGATTGAGGAGTCAAGGATAAATGGATTCATTCCTGGGGCTATCAATGCCACTTTTATTTCTCTCCAACCTAAGAGGAAAAGCCCCCAATCATTTGCTGATTTCCGTCGATATCACTATGCAATACTATGTACAAATTGATATCTAAAGTGATTTCTAGAAGATTGAAGTCGATTATGTCAAAACTTATCATAGAGGCGCAGTTCAGGTTCATTGAGGAAAGAAAGATTCATGATGCTATTGGTATAGCTCAGGAGGTTATTGTTGACAGTGATGGACTGGCCAACATGTCACAGCATCTCCCCAGTAAGAAGTCCCAACTATACCTCACATCGTTTGGTGTAGGAGTCCCAGTAGTGGGTCGTAAGGTATCACCTTGACCGTGGTTGCACATAGAGGTAAGTCAGATGTCTTTGTTGGTAGCAAAGGTGTGACATGCGCAACAAGCCAAGGAAGGTGCATGAACAGTTCTAACACACGGAAAGTGGAGTGAGTGCACCCCTTGGATACCTATGGAAACACACAACTTGGAAGGGAACACACGAGCAAAGAAGCATCACGAACTGGAAGGCAGGTGAACCAACAATCCAAAGTGATGGTTAAACCAACATCACATCTTAGTAAGATTCATACATACATATACAAAAAAGAGTTTATACATACATGCGTAAGAAAACAGATACATATATCATTAGAGTAACCAAGGTAACTGAGATACAATAACAACATATGCATGAAACATGTTGTGCCTATTATATTAAGAAGAGAAAGTTCCAATCATACAATACAACCATGACCAACCACTAGTCCCGATAACGGAACATTACAGTCACTTGTCACCTGCTTCTCCAAAGAGATGTACTAGCTCTGCACTATGGAGAAGTCAAGGCTTGTTACAATACTCTCCAAGATTTCTCTAAGATACTCATATTGGAAGCTTGCCTGCCCAAAAGACCATTCAAAGAGTTATGAGGTTCTATAAATAGCAAAGGGTGGGGTGACCCTTGACGTCCCCCTTTGTGACTCTTCACCTACCCTCATGACTCTTCAACTACTATATGACTGTTACATTCAACTATCGACACTTGGACTTTCACTTTACAAGATGTCACATACAATCTGCACATGGACCCATGTGAGGCAAAACAGTCTTGAGCAAGCCATTGCAAGACATTCCTAAGACTCAGACAGTTGTGGGAAGACCAACTCTTGGACATCCTCATGATGATCGACGGTGGTGAACTGATGCTTGGTCGTTCGCAATGGTGTCCGCACGCTCAATGGTGACATAATGTTGTAAGTGAACTCTTGCCTCCATTGCATCCGGGTACACTGATATGGCTACTCTGTCCAACTTGTCTGATAACATGCACATCATCGTCTTAAGTGTAGCTAGACCAACAACATATTGATGCATAGTGTCTGTGCTGATCTCCAAGTGTGTGCTGGTGACTATGCACATCAACCAGTCGAAATACATGTTTAGCTCCGGTTGGACTTTGTTCTTGTCTTCACCTCGGCAGGTGTGCCAATGGGTGAGATCGCATGCGTGCGCAAAATGACAACCATGCTTCTAAAAAACCTTGCATGTGATTGACGACACTGCTCACCCTATCTACTCCGTGTCAACTGTTGTGTTGGGTCTATAACCTGTATGGGTGCAGTTTCATCAGTCTGTGCATGTTGCGCCTCTTGTTGTGCCTATTCCAGCTGCAAATCCTTCTCTCATCTATGCAACTCCTATTCTTCCTGGAGTTGTCGCTTCGGCACCTAAAACTCCTTCTCTATTTCTCTCTCTGCCTTTTCGCGATCCTCTTGTCGCACAGTCACCTCATAGCCTCAATCTCCAAAGCTTCTTTCATCACAAGTGGACCTGCTTGAACTTGCAACTTTTCTCTGCCTCTGCGCTGTCAACAACATTCCTCTTTCATTTTTCACACAAAGGTGTGCTACCTTCTGCTGCTGCTGATGGTGCTACTCATTGTGATGCCACTGCCATTTCTTCTTGATATCCTTGCCCATGAACAACTTAACATCTTCATAGATAGGCAAGTCCATAGACACTTGATCGACTACATCCCCAGTTGTGCTCTCAACGTTGTCTTTGACTCTGCTCTCCTAGAAGACATTGTACCAGTGCTGTTGAGAATCACACAAACACCTGTGATACCTGGACATATAGCAACACTCATGGCAAGTAGTCTGTCAGTTGAAAACCAAAACAAACTAGAGCACTGACATGCAACATACCTGTGTGATAGTTTATGAAGATTGCGCAATTTTCACCGAGAGGCTGGGAGACTGACTGCCAAAACTGCGCAAGGAACAGTCCGGGCTGTCGGGAGGCTGACTAATTACTGGAACTACGCAATGCACAGTCTAGCCTGGCCTGTTGAGGATTAAAACTGCGCAATGTGCAATTTCAGTCAACAGTGACATGAAAACCAGCAAACTATAGCGTAGTTTCTGGGGCCAGTAAGGCAATGCCTCCCAGAATTGCACAATGCAAGCCTGGAGGTAAGTGCTAGACCAAACTTGCACAATTTTTGGAGGGAAGGCAGAGCCTTCATTTCCGGAGATGCGCAATGATACGAGCAAGGTAAGGTCCGGGCCAAGGCAGCCCAGACCCACTAATGGACTGAAAACATGAGAAGTCTGAATGCATGGTGAAACTAAGTGTAAACAATATTGAATGATCATGCATGCAAATAGTAAGTGCAGGATTCTGAAAATGGGAAAGCATGCATGTGTGTGAAGCGGGTCGCTGCAACAGCGACTGTCAATACAAAAACAGTGTCATGCATGCAACAACAGTGAGATGCAAACGAAAACTGAAATGGTGCTTCTACAAACTAACATACATTAAAACAACATCAAGCGCTCATTGAAATCAAGCAGAAAACACTCACACAAAGCGTAACAAAAAAAGAGACAGAAACACAGCGCAAGACATGGTAAGCAGACTTACCCTGAAACAGCTAAGCTGAAAATGTCGAAGACTCCTGAATGCGATGTGGGATGTCAGAGCCGCAAGATCGATGTGAGGAATGAGCTCTACAGCGTTTAGTTCATAAGTTTTGATAAGATCGAGGTTATGATGCGCATGCCACAAATCTAGGAAAAAGTGACACTTGGTGAGAGGTTTCTAAAATGATCTTTGCATGTAACCTCCAGCTACTAAAAATAGATCCCTCAAATCTAGGGATGCCTTTTGCATGCTACCTTTTTCTATTTTGAGAAAAGTAACCCATGCATGCAAATCAATTTTGCTTGGTCCCAGAGAGAACTGATGACTCTGAAGGCACATGCATTGGTCTGTGAGCCTAGGATGAAAATTTGCGCAGTTTTTGGGTTTAGTAGAGATGGTTGTCTATCAGGCATTGTGCAATTTCTGGGTTAAGCAGGTCACTGCCTCCCATAATTGTGCAATTTTTGAGCTGAGGCCCAGTGTCGGGTCAGATTGCGCAGTTTTCTGAAGGAGGACTGCCTGACTGTTCTACACAATTCTGGAGCCCAACAAGCTGGCCACCTAATTTGCTCAATTTCTGGAGGGAAGGCTGGTTCCCTTCCAGAATTGCACAGTTTTCATGGGGAGTCTCTCAGCCAGAAAATAGTCTAAGTCCGGAATACCAGTCTACGGGAGGGAGACAAACAAGTTGAAATGCACAGGCCGACAGGCCATTGACACTCATCTAAATCCTATGTATTTGACAGTGCAAAACATGCTGCTAAGGATGGTTGGTAGGGAGGCTCCAAAACGAAGCTAAGGCAAAATTTTGGAAGGTGGTTGTAGCCACTACAACAGTTATGCATACAATCAAATCCAGGAACCTGAAGTCTTGTATTATTAAGGTAGATTTGACAAAGGCGTGCGACTATGTAGACTAGGAATTCCTCAAAATGATTATGATCAAAGTGGGACTGTCCAATCCGATCATCGGGTGGATTATGGCATGCATTAAGACTACGAATTTTGCAGTTATTATAAATGGTATACCATCCAAATTCTTCTCGGCTCACAGGGGCTTGAGGCAAGGATGTGCCCTCTCGCCTATGTTGTTCCTCATGGTCATTGACAGTCTCAGCAGGAAAGTGAGGGATGCAAAAGCGGTGGGGGAAATCTCAGGTATTAGAGTATAAAAAAGGATTAACATTACACACTTAATGTTCGTCGACGACCTCCTATTCGGTGGTCCTACTACCTTGACTGAATGGACTGCTATCCATCACATCATTTCTTCATTTGGAAGGGCTTCGGGATTGTGCATGAATGGCCCGAAATCACTTCTCATCCACAATGGGAACGCAGATTCAGTGATGGAGGACATCAGATTGCACTTGGGTGTGGGGGTGAGACATTTGGATGATGGGTGCACATATCTGGGTTTCATCCTGAAGCCCAACAATTACTGCAACAAGGACTGGGAGTGGTTAGTAGTTAGGCTCCAAAAGAAGCTTGATGGTTGGATTAATAGATGGTTGTCTATGGGAGGAAGGATGATATTGTTAAAAGTTGTTCTTCAAAACCTTGCGGTATACTAGATGCACCTTTTTCTACTACCAAGGAAGATCATAAAAAAGATCCAATCTATTATGGGTCATTTCATTTGGGATGGGAAATTATCTCGGGGGAAGTATCATCTTGTTCAATGGTAGCAAATTGCTAGACCCATTGAGGAAGGGGGATAGGGTACTATAGATCCAGCAACCTTCAATAGTGTCGTGATCATAAAGAACATGTGGAGGGCAGTTTCGGGATCAGGCATTTGGTCAAAGATCATCATTGAAAAGTACATGTATGGACAATCATTCACTGCTTGGATTTCGGGAGGGGCCAAGAGGAAGACTAATTCATCATACATTTGGAAGAGTATGATGAAAAACATTCAGTGGATGATGGGATTGGTACGGTGGGAGGTAGGGGATGGGTCAATCATCAAGATTGGACTGGATGCAATTAAAGGTATGGGGGGAAACCACACTCTATCATTTGGAATTCTTAATTTCCTGCATAACAAAGAGTTAATCTATCTAAATCAGATTTTCATGCATGATGTATTATGCATTGATCGCCAATCATGGAAAAGTGCCAGGGATATTCAACTATTGGAGGGGGATGTCTATGAATGGGAAGAATATATTACCAACCTAAGAAACGCGGACATCTCACTAAATGATGAGCAAGATCATATGTCATGGGGGGGTAGCATTAAAAAGGGGCACCCTTTGGTAAAAGAAATGTACAATGGAATCCCTAGGGAGGAGATGGGGAATCAGGGGAATTCCTGGATACATAAAATATGGGAAGGGAATATCCCCAACAAGATCAAGTGTTTCAGCTGGTTGGCTATAACCAACAAAGTGTTGATATGGAATAATTTACTTAACAAAGGACACATAGGGCCGAGGATATGCCTCCTTTGTAAGAGAAGTTGTGAGGATAATGTTCATTTATTTCTGCATTGCCCATACACACTGGTTGTTTGGGAGGGGGTATTGGACACTTTTGGTATCATGCCAATTAAGCATTTCTCATCATTAAGAAGTTGCTTATGGAAGTGGTTCAAAACTCATGATAGATTTCGTTTTCTCCCACTGTATCTCATATGGACCATATGGCAAAGTAGAAACACACTCATTTTTGAGAACAAGAATCCGATAGTAAGGGAGGACATAATCAAAATTGCTGCCTACTTCTTGGAGCTTGGTCCAACTAATATTGTAAACAAGCACAAAAGTATCATTTGGAAAGATATATGGCATAAATTCCTAGTGGGTTTCTTCGATGGAGCGTGTTGTAGGAGGAAATGTGGATGCGGGGTATACATTGTCACTGAGCCGGGAAACTGCTATCACTTTTGGTGGGAAGGGGGCCAGGGCACGAACAATAAGGCAGAGATAGTTGCGCTATGGGGAGTGTTGATAGCAGCGCATTATCGACTGGACTAAGGGACAAAATAAATTCAATCCTCCGATTTTAAAACACTGGATCAAACGCATCAAGATGATGGTAAGCACTTTACAACACATCAACGTTGATCACATTTTCATAGAACAAAACTAGACAACTGATTTACTATCCAAAATAGGCATTGGCAAAGAACCTGGTAAGTTTTTTTCTCAGTATTTGAACCTAGTAAGTTAAGGCAAATGCGAGAAGCATTAACTTTTTGAAAAGTTAAAAAACAATGCTGGAACCCATGAGGCACATTTTTTTGTAAAATGTATACATTTTGTGTTTTCTTTTTATATTTTTAAGTGGAATATGGTCTATGTAAGATTGAAAGTGATCTACAGAACTTAAGTACCTAGAACTAGAAGATGGTTATTGGAAAATGACACAATTTTCACTTTTTTTTTTTTTTGATGTGTTGTATGTTGAAGAAACTGAAAATAAAGAACCATGACAAATGTACTATCTATTTTTATATTAATGCAGAAGCCTTTTTTTTAATTAAAAAAATAAAAAATTAACCTGATGACGTGGAGTAATGTGCAGCGTCTGAGAAAAAAACGGTGCTCCAACAAACTAATCTGCTCATTAATTCTTCCATATTTCTCCACTAAAGTCTCAGGACAGATAATGTTACACAGCAGAGTTAATATTGTGTGTTGTTTATGAATATAAAATTTGTTTGAGATTATACCTTAAAAATGTGCTCAAGAGAATCTTGTTCTTGCGGCATTTAATGCTTCCCAGATGAAAATTTCAAACCCTGGAATTTTCACACAACAGACATTAAAAGTTAAAATGAGCGAAATATGGAGCAAGTATTAACCTGATGGCGCGGGATAAATGTACGAAAAAACGGCGATGACTTGGCCCTGGATGATGAGGGAAAAACATTTAATTGCGAATGTAACGATTGCTAAACATTTGACTGCCACCGTTGCTTTCGCAATTAAATGCCTTCCATGATCATCTGGCCCAAAAGTATCAACGGACCGGCCTTTCATCGTTCGGCTCCAAATTGAACTGACACTCGAAACTCTGCAAATTTGGATGGACTGTGCATGGAAGTATTGCCGATAAAGTTCTGAAGATTTATGAGAGCCCTCCTCCAGTCAAAGGATTTCCGTGCCGCAGAGGCATTGCGATTTTGAATGGGTGAGAGATACAATAAATCTGGACCTCTGGACCTCTTTTTGGCTGGATGCATTGTTTTATGAAAAGATATTCCTTAGTTTTTCTTTTTAATTTAAAATTCAAGTTTAAAGTAGCAAATTTTATATTAGCATTTGCACTTAATGTTGCAAAGGAAACGCCGTAAGGCATACAGTGTGGAGGAACATTGAAATGTGAATGGGTATTTTTGAAAGCAAGGGTCGATGATAATGAGTTTCAATTGAGGAAGCCATGCCTAAAACCTTATTCGGGGGTTAAAGTGGCTATAAAATGGAATAAAAATAGTCATAAATAGCCATTGAAGTTGTTTAAACACCTTTGTATCTGGATAAAGATTGCCTAGTTGAAGGTGAAGGTAAACAAATGAATCCAGGTGAACAAGTCGATGATAATGAGTTTCAATTGAGGAAGCCATGCCTAAAACCCTATTCGAGAGTTAAAGTGGCTATAAAATGGAATAAAAATAGTCATAAACAGCCTTTGAAGTCGTTTAAACACCTTTGTATCTGGATAAAGATTGCCTAGTTGAAGGTGAAAGTAAACAAATGAATCTAGGTGAACAACAACTCGGTATCCATATCGATTTGGATAAGGTTATTTAAGAAATCATTATTTAAATGAAAATTTTAATTAATATCAAGATATATTTAAAACATGTATTATGTTCATCAAAATAAATTGATTTTTTTTTTTTAAATATGTTAAAACCCATTGATAATGAATTGGTTGTAAAGACATAAACTATCAAAATGGTATTTCATCTTGAAACATCCTTTTTCAAGTTTCAGTTGGAAAATACAAGTAGTAAATTGTAACGGAAGAGGTTAGAGAAGAAATATAATATTCTGAAGAACATTGTGGTTGTCATTCCATATTTGAAGTTGCATCGAAATTTGTTGGAGGCATCGAAGACCTAAAGAAGCAGTAATGAACCTGCAAAATGTATATTTTGTAGGATTTGTAACATGTAAATTAAGTGTGGAAATTTATTTGTAATGTTTTGCATGTGAGTTGTGTTAAAATGAAATTGGGATGAATGGAAATGAAGTTACAAGGCAAAGAAACAAGGCGCAGTCTAAAGATTGGAGGGGAAATGAGATATGAAATCATTTATTGGAATGTGCCTATGTAATGATGTATGGAATCTAGATTGTACATAAGGTGCATTGAATATATAGAAATTATTACAAGCCCATTCAAACCCAAGTGTGACATCAACTTTAGATCCCTAAACCCTCAGATGAGTTTGTGCTAATTATAGCCCAGGTTGGTTTGGTAATAAATCTGGGTTTTACTTGGATTGAACTTACTACTAAAATAACAGAGGTTTTGGTCTTTTGTGAATTAAAATTTATGCAATTTGAGTGTTTTTGCAAAGTAATCTGCATTTTCTTTAACATTGTATACAGAAAAGGTAGCTGCTCTATAGCAAGCCTGGGAAAGATGTCTATGATTATTAAATAAAATGAGGTCAATATTCTCAGTGTCAATAAATCTAAATCTACGCTAGTTTATTTCATGAATGGAATAATCAGAGCTAAAAACAGTCACCAAGTGCTTGCAGACTACTTCCTCAATTTATCCTCTGCACTCTAACCTATTTGTAATGCAGCCCAGCATGTGAAGGGTGTGCTAGTTAGCAGAGTAGGGTAAAGTCTTAAAAAGGCTTAAATATTCGTTATCATCTCATTTCACTAAACCCTCTCTCCCTTGCTTCTGCACTCCGTTCATTCAATATTTCAAGTATTCACTGCCTGTTATCTTCCTTAACCGCTTAATCCATTGAATTCAGTCCAAAACATAAATACCAAGATGCCTACAACTACTACTACTCATTCGATGAGGAACATCCCCAAAAGAGGGTAGGTGAAGGCAACCATTGCCTCTTCCCTTGCCCAATCCATCATATCAGTGTTAGGATCCCCTAAATCCTTCAACCACTCTGTTGTTTCCTCTTCCTCTTCTCTCACGACTGCAAATCGTTTGAGAGCACAATGAATGACTTGCAGATCAAATGGGCTTATCTCCATAATGTTGATACAGATTTGAGTTTCTTTCATTACAAATTCAGTGATGCAGAAATTAAATCATTATGGATGAAAGCATGGGATCCGCAGATCTATTGTCCAAATCATTTGCTCATTTGTCTAACTCTTTTCCTCATATTTGAAGCCCTACAACACTAATGGAGTTTGCTCTTTATGCTGTAGTAAGTCACCAAATATAAAGAGGGGAAATATTTTCTACTACAACAGCTTTTCCTAGTTGCAGTTGAAAGGCTTTGAAATACAAAGTTTGTTGATCAGAGATTTTGAGTTGAAATATATGGCACTCGATTCCCCTTGGCATGTGTAACTGCTTTTGATCCATTAGTGGTGTTTATAAACTTCATCTATGTATTGGATTGATAGAAATACCCATTAACATGTAGAATAGACGTCAATCTTGTTTTTTACATCCAACAGCTAAGAGTTTACTAATTCATCATGCTTTTGATCTATAAGTGAGTGGCTATAAACCTTAACTCTACATTGAGTGATGAATCATTTGCATGAATGTGCTTTGAATGTGTGGTTAATTAGCATGAATGTTCTTTGAATGTGTGGTTAATCAGATATGAATTGTTTGCATGAATGTGCTTTGAATGTGTGGTTAATTAGATATGAATCGTTTGCATGAATGTGTGGTTAATCAGGAACTCAACACTCACTTTGAATGTGTTGTTAATCATTTGAATGTGTGGTTGCATGAATGTGCTTTGAATGTGTGGTTAATAAAATATGAATCGTTTACATGAATGTGTGGTTAATCAGGAACTCAACACTCACTTTGAATGTGTGGTTAATCATTTGAATGTGTGGTTAATGAAATATAAATCGTTTGTATTTTGGTAGTGAATGTTAATGATTGAAGTTACATGTAGTTGAAGTTATTAAAAAGCTAAAAGATTTTCTATTGTTTATCTTATAACTGTTTAAACTAGAAGGAGATTATAACTGTTCACATAGTTGAAATTTGGAGGAGATTCTTTCATTTAGGTTAATGAAATGAAACTCTGAACAATTTATTTTGATTTAGGTTACTAATGGTCAACAAATTATTTTGAGCTTATAATTGCTCACCTATTTGATGCTTTCATTTGGAGTTGATTATATCATTTAGATTTATTATGACCAGAATCTAATGTGAGTGTCAAATGTGTAGGATGGAGAAAGTAGACGTTATGTGTATTCGCAGCAGAGCCAAAATTCTGGGAACTGTAATTTGTGTGGGTGGAGCAATGGCTATGAGTTTCCTTCAAGGTCCTACTCTAGCCCAACTCTGGCCTCTGTGGGGACAATCAACATCAGTTTCCAACACTAATACAATACACCTAGTGGAAACCATTCTACACGAGGGAGATTCAGGCAACCAGATTAGAGGGTGTATTTACCTTATCTCAGCAGTGATAATGTTATCCACTACCATGATATTGTAGGTCTCCCTACCACCTTGCATATTAAATTGATACCCAATTATAACCCTTTTCTGTATTTATAAGTTTCAAAGCTCCCCACCCAATCAATTGTATGATTATAATTTCATGTGCAGGTTGAGACATTGAAGAAGTTTCTAGCCACACTATCCCTTACATCAATTACTGACATTCTAGGCTCCATCCAAACTGCTCTCCTAATATCCATTCTTGACAAGGGAATCATTCCAACATCATGGATATTGGATAGGGCTAAGATTTTGACTGTGTTCGTTGTAGTAAGTCTACATACATGAATAATTTTCTTCCTCAATTTTCCTAGCCATGAATAACTTAAATTTTTGTTAGGTGGTTAAGATGATTTTTGGAAGATTAATTCAATTTGGCAGGGAATCATATTCAATGCAATGGCATTTCCATTATAGTTATGGTGTTTGCAGAAACTAGGGCCAGTATTCATTACAGTATTCAACCCAGTGTCTACCGTGTGCTTAGCAATTTTATCATCTATAGTTCTGGGAGACACGCTGCGTCTCGGAAGGTGGGTGGTTTGTTATATTCTCAAATATTCAATTCGGTGGTTTGTTATATACTCCAATATTCAATTTGTGTTAGAGTGGTTCAGGTAAACTTAAACTTGATTAGATAAAGTTATTAGTTGTTTTTGGGCTAATGAGAATCTATGGTTTTGTCCATGGTATTCATATGGAATATAGTATATTCTTAAGTCTTCAATTTCTGTTAGAGTGGTTCAAGTAAATTTGATTAGGTAAAGTTATCAGCTATTTTGGGGTTCATGAGAACCCATAATTTTGTCTATGGTATTCATGTGGAATATAGCTTGTTTAAAAGCGGAAAGACTCCATAAGTGAAAGAAATTAACATGGAGGCTTTTGGCTTTTAAATAGGTTATATTCCACAGGAATATCATGGGCCAAACCATAGGTTGGAGCCAGAAAACTACTTATAACTCGACTAAATCAAGTTTTTTCTTCTCTCATTTTGCCTACAAATTTACAAAATTAATTAACTGAAATGCTTGATTTTCCTGCACTGGAACAGTTTGATGGGTGTGATTCTTATATTCATTGGTCTCTACCTTTTTCTGTGGGGCAAAAGCCAAGACGATGCTACCCAGATCAAAATATCTTCTAACGAAGAAGCAGATATAGCCATAGCAGCAGAAGGAGAAGAAAATCAGCACGCTTATGCAGTAGTGGGTGTGAAAACACCTTTACTACACTAACATTCTTCACATTTTACTGAAAAAATGCAATGTTTTTAATAAACACTTAGTCAGTCCGAACAAAGATGGCAACGCTCCCAACAAAGGGCTACCTAATATCAGAAGTTCCAAATTGCTCAGGCACACAATAGTACTAGGTAAATCTTTGATGTTTGTACGGAACAAATTTAACTTTTTCAAAGACGGTTGACTTCCAACCTGGGAAGGCAATAACTCCATTTGGAGGCAACCTGATAGATCTAAACATTCAAGAGTAGTGATATCTCCAAGTGTGGAAAGAGTCAAATTCAAACAATCACTCAAATGTAGATGTCTAAGTTGCAATAGATTTCCCTGAAAGCTTGGAAGCATTTCCAGACTTTTACACCTAGAAAGATTGATGTATTGAAGATTTTTTAAATTTCCGAAGGAACTTGGAAGCATCTTCAAACTTTTGCACAATGTCAGATTCATGGTTTGGAGATTTCTCAGATTTTGAAACGAATCTGGAAGCATCTTCAAACTTCCACACAGTGTGAGATTGATATGTTGGAGAGTTGTTAGATTCCCAAAAGAATTTGGAATCATCTCCAAATTGCTGCACTTAGAAAGATTGGCGTGTTGGAGATTTACCAGATTCCCAAAGGAATTTGGGAGCATTTTCAAACTTCCACAGTCTGTCAGATTGATGTGTTGAAGATTTGTTAGATTACCAAAAGAATCTGGAAGCATTTCCAAACTGCTGCACTTGGACAGATGGAAGTATTCGAGCTTTTTTAGATTCCCAAATAAAATTGGAAGAAGTTGCAATTTCGGGCACCCTATGAGGGTTAGATATCTCAAGGAGCTCAGATAACAAAATTCTTCTGGTAGCATTGCTACATCTGCGTATGTCAACAATCGCGGACAATTCAGTACAATCTTTTCTAGGTGCTTCAGCGACCTTAATGACTTTGGAAACTCGGAAAGTGGAGCTTCAATATTTAATTCCCGCAAGTGGAGAGGTGCCTGCAATGTTAAGTACATTTCGATTATATAAGAAATTCAAAAGATAGGAGGATTCTCGCTCTGCAAATTGCTGCATCTATATGTACGTACCTCAGATCGAGATTGCCACAATCTTTTCAATTCCCAACCGAACACTTCTAAAACTCTTAAATCGCGCAATGGAATCCAAGAAGGCAGTGATGAGTAGATCGACACATTCCAACGGAGCCATATGAGTTTTGGTGACCGCACCGAAGTCAAGATGCTTTCAAAGTTGCCTTCAGCTTCAAGAAGTTGCAATTTCCTGATTCCGCAGACCTCTTGACTGGAACTTGTATTCAAGGGCAATTCTAATTCTGAATGGAACACTTCCTGATCTTCATCCTCCCCAATAAAGGTGTACCAAGGAGCCATCACAAATCCGTGCACTTGTGTTATCACCTGTTTGTGGTTTGAAAACAATAAACTATTATTAACATAATGTGTGGTGGACTGTTTTGAATAAAAAATACCGAAAGTTCTTTAGACATTCAAAAATTAGGATGGCTCAAACACTTACAGAGGATGATTGTTGCAACAACTCATGAAGATAAAGATTCTTTACTGGTCACCAAAGCCGACACGGTAATAATTCTGGACAATCCGCAATAGCTCTTCCCAAATCTATGAGGTGATCATGCATTCTTATTCTATTTTCATCATCCAACTCGACAAAACACTTGTTGAGCAAATTTTGAGACCCTACCAAACCCTTCCATCCTGAACCCTTCCATATTCTTACCCATGTATCCTTGTCTTTTCCTATCAAAAAACAGGCGATATCTAAAAATATTTGCCACTCCTCATGATTGAGAGAGTTGTAACTAATTTTAAGGCTCCTTTCTATCTCTGTAGGTAATGTTCGGTGAAGTCCATTCAGTTACTCTTCCCAATAAATTTTGTCCTGTCCACAAACAAGCGCCCCAAAAACTTTCAATGATAGAGGAAAACCATGGCATGCCTTTAAAAACCCATCTACAAGATTTTCAAATCCTGGTAGTGGATATGGCTGGAAAAAGGCATGCAAGCAAAAAAGCTTAGAAGGTTAGCATGTTGGGACAAGTTTGTTTCTATGGCTGAGGACATGTGAAAATTTAGAACGATCTAAACCTCAAAATGACATGCCCGTTTGATATTGAACCTGGGCAATCATCGTGGCACTGCTTTAGCGTACGGTCCATCTTGATCTTTGCCCGTCCACATGACCTCCGAGGGCTTCACTTTATAGAAGACTAGAAGAATAATAGCCATTTCTCAAACATTATATCGGATTAAATCATCACCCGTTTGCTTCGATAGCATTCGATGTTCTATTTGATTAAATTCAAAACAATTCCTAAACATAAAATGTTTAAAGATAATTCAATGATTTACTCAAATGTACATAATATAAATCCTTTCAATGGCGTGCACTTTGCACATTGTATAGCAAAGCAGATCATGGGCTAACTATTGACTACAATTGACTCATAGTTAAACCTCAATATGCAGTGATATAAGCAAGATTCAATTACATTCTTACAAACTATAGCCTGGTCATTCTTCATCATCTGTATTCACCATGCCAACGATTTATTCAATTGGTAGGCAGCGTCATTCCCGCTAGTAGACACAATCTCTGTGTTAATGGTGGAGCCTGAACCCACGTCCAATTTTACATTATCCAAGATCCAGGGATGATCTACATCATTCCAATCATCACGTTTAAACAGTAATTTAGTACCTCGCCCAATCTAAACAGAGTTTGGATATCAAGAAAGCTCAAAGAAAATAAGAACTCACTCAAGATTTGATCGCAAGAAAATCGGTGTCTGCAGTTCTTCTGCTGCATTCCAAGAATGAGTTCCTTCGCGGAATCCGATATGGAGGGCAAGAAGGGGTCACTCAGCTTTGGGTCTACCTTTTGTATTTGCTCATACATGACCACGGCATCGTTCACTGCAAAAAAGGGTGTCCTCCCAAGGAGCATACGGTACAACACCGCTCCTGCGCTCCATATATCAACCTCATACGAGTATCTAATTCCACGCAACATCTCTAGAGCAGAATATAGCAATTTCCCCACGTTATCGAATTCAATGACTATATTTTGACCACCTGAAAATATAAATAAGCCATCAATATACTACAAGGCTCTGCAATATTTACAAATAAATCTTCAAGAAAATTTCTACAACGTACCATTCCAAATTGACCTATCAAAATTCCCAAGTTTAAAAACCCATGTACAGGGGTGTGCATCAAAGCAGATCATGGGCTAACTATTGACTACAATTGACTCATAGTTAAACCTCAATATGTAGTGATATAAGCAAGATTCAATTAAATTCTTACAGACTATAGCCTAGTCGTTCTTCATCATCTGTATTCACCATGCCAACGATTTATTCATTGGTAGCCAGCGTCTTTCTCGCCAGTAGACACAATCTCTGTGTTAATGGTGGAGCCAGAACCCACATCCAATTTTACATTATCCAAGATCTAGGGATGATCTACATCATTCCAATCATCATGTTTAAACAGTAATTTAGTACCTCACCGAATTTAAACAGAGTTTGGATATCAAGAAAGCTCAAAGAAAATAAGAACTTACTCAAGATTTGATCGCAAGAAAATCGGCGTCTGCGGTTCTTCTGCTGCATTCCAAGAACGAGTTCCTTCGCAGAATCGGATATGGAGGGCAAGAAGGGGTAACTCAGCTTTGGGTCTGCCTTTTGTATTTGCTCGTGCATGACCACGGCATCGTTCACTGCAAAAAAGGGTTTCCTCTCGAAGAGCATACGGTACAACACCGCTCATGCGCTCCATATATCAACCTCGTACGAGTATCCAGTTCCACGCAACATCTCTAGCGCAGAATGTAGCAATGTCCCCACGCTAACGAATTCAATGACTGTATTTTGACCACCTGCAAAAATAAATAAGCCATCAATATACTACAAGGCTCTGCAATATTTACAAATAAATCTTCAAGAAAATTTCTGCAACGTACCATTCCAAATTGACCTATCAAAATTCCCAAGTTTAAAAACCCATGTACAGGGGTGTGCATTGTTTCCAGCGTTTGATATAAAAATACTCGATGGCTTTACATCTCTGTGAATGATTTTCCATGAGTGGCAGTATTGAAGCGATTGAATAAGAGATTGGATTATTGTGGCTGCTAGTCTCTCAAGAACGATGACATGTGCGTCAATAAAATGCTGGAGATCTCCCCCATCACACAGCTCTGAAATCATGTACACATCCTTTGGGCTTGTCGAGGAAGACTTGCAATCCATTGGAAATGAGGCGACGGTATTTGTAACCATTAGACCAGTGCGCAAACTGTTTCAGCAACTAATTTTTTGTAACCATTCTAATCTAACGGCTGAAATCTTTACAATCGTCTAACATATAATCCTATGGCATATAAAAAATACAGATAGGTAGAGCGGGGAGTTGATTTCAAAGGATCTGCAATAGAAAATCTATGAGGTGATCATGCATTCTTATTCTATTTTCATCGTCCAACTCGACAAGACACTTGTTGAGCAGATTTTGAAACCCTACCAAACCCTTCCATCCTGAACCCCTCCATATTCTTACCCATGTATCCTTGTCTTTTCCTATCGAAAAACAGGCGATATCTAAAAATATTTGCGGCTCCTCATGATTGAGAGAGTCGTAACTAATTTTAAGGCTCCTTTCTATCTCTGTAGGTAATGTTTGGTGAAGTCCATTCAGTTGCTCTTCCCAGTAAAGTTTGTCCTGTCCACAAACAAGCGCCCCAAAAACTTTCAATGATAGAGGCAAACCATGGCATGCCTTTAAAAACCCATCTACAAGATTTTCAAATCCTGGTAGTGGATATGGCTGGAAAAAGGCATGCAAGCAAAACAACTTAGAAGGTTAGCATGTTGGGACAAGTTTCTTTCTATGGCTGAGGACATGTGCAAATTTAGAATGACCTAAACCTCAAAATGACATGCCTGTTTGATATTGAACCTAGGCAATCATCGTGGCACTGCTTTAGCGTACGGTCCATCTAGACCTTTGCCCGTACACCTGAACTCCGAGGGCTTCACTTTATAGAAGACCGGAAGAATAATAGCCATTTCTCAGACATTATATCAGATTAAATCATCACCTGTTTGCTTCGATAGCATTCGATGTTCTATTTGATTAAATTCAAAACAATTCCTAAACATAAAATGTTTAAAGATAATTCAATGATTTACTCAAATGTACATAATATAAATCCTTTCAATGGTGTGCACTTTGCACATTGTATAGCAAAGTAGATCATGGGCTAACTATTGACTACAATTGACTCATAGTTAAACCTCAATATGCAGTGATATAAGCAAGATTCAATTACATTCTTACAGACTATAGCCTGGTCATTCTTCATCATCTGTATTCACCATGCCAACGATTTATTCATTGGTAGGCAGCGTCATTCCCGCCGGTAGACACAATCTCTGTGTTAATGGTGGAGCCGGAACCCACGTCCAATTTTACATTATCCAAGATCTAGGGATGATCTACATCATTCCAATCATCACGTTTAAACAGTAATTTAGTACCTCGCCCAATCTAAACAGAGTTTGGATATCAAGAAAGCTCAAAGAAAATAAGAACTCACTCAAGATTTGATCGCAAGAAAATCGGCGTCTGCGGTTCTTCTGCTGCATTCCAAGAACGAGTTCCTTCGCGGAATCCGATATGGAGGGCAAGAAGGGGTAACTCAGCTTTGGGTCTGCCTTTTGTATTTGCTCATACATGACCACGGCATCGTTCACTGCAAAAAAGGGTGTCCTCCCGAAGAGCATACGGTACAACACCGCTCCTGCGCTCCATATATCAACCTCGTACGAGTATCCAGTTCCACGCAACATCTCTGGAGCAGAATATAGCAATGTCCCCACGCTATCGAATTCAATGATTGTATTTTAACCACCTGCAAAAATAAATAAGCCATCAATATACTACAAGGCTCTGCAATATTTACAAATAAATCTTCAAGAAAATTTCTGCAACGTACCATTCCAAATTGACCTATCAAAATTCCCAAGTTTAAAAACCCATGTACAGAGGTGTGCATCAAAGTAGATCATGGGCTAACTATTGACTGCAATTGACTCATAGTTAAACCTAAATATGCAGTGATATAAGCAAGATTCAATTACATTCTTACAGACTATAGCCTGGTCGTTCTTCATCATCTGTATTCACCATGCCAATGATTTATTCATTGTAGGCAGTGTCTTTCTCGCCGGTAGACACAATCTCTATGTTAATGGTGGAGCCGGAACCCACGTCCAATTTTACATTATCCAAGATCCAGGGATGATCTACATCATTCCAATCATCATGTTTAAATAGTAATTTAGTACCTCGCCCAATCTAAACAGAGTTTGGATATCAAGAAAGCTCAAAGAAAATAAGAACTCACTCAAGATTTGATCGCAAGAAAATCCGCATCTGCGGTTCTTCTGCTGCAATCCAAGAACGAGTTCCTTCGCGGAATCCGATATGGAGGGCAAGAAGGGGTAACTCAGCTTTGGGTCTTCCTTTTGTATTTGCTCATACATGACCACGACATCGTTCACTGCAAAAAAGGGTGTCCTCCCAAAGAGCATACGGTACAACACCACTCTTGCGCTCCATATATCAACCTCGTACGGGTATCTAGTTCCACGCAACATCTCTGGAGAAGAATATAGCAATGTCCCCACGCTATCGAATTCAATGACTCTATTTTGACCACCTACAAAAATAAATAAGCCATCAATATACTACAAGGCTCTGCAATATTTACAAATAAATCTTCAAGAAAATTTCTGCAACGTACCATTCCAACTTGACCTATCAAAATTCCCAAGTTTAAAAACCCATGTAAAGGGGTGTGCATTGTTTCCAGCGTTTGATATAAAAATACTCAATAGCTTTACATCTCTGTGAATGATTTTCCATGAGTGGCAGTATTGAAGCGATTGAATAAGAGTTTGGATTATTGTGGTTGCTAGTATCTCAAGAACAATGACATGTCTGTCAATAAAATGTTGGAGATCTCCCCCATCACACAGCTCTGGAATCATGTACACATCCTTTGGGCTTGTCGAGGAAGACTTGCAATCCATTGGAAATGCGGCGACGATATTTGTAACCATTAGACCAATGCACAAACCGTTTCAACAACTAATTTTTTGTAACCATTCTAATCTAACGGCTGAAATCTTTACAATCATCTAACATATAATCCTATGGCATATAAAGATGACAGGTAGGCAGAGAGGGGAGTTGATTTCAAAGAGAAACGCCTTACGGCGTAAATATGAAATAATTTATATAAATAACACTGTAGCCATAATTTCCATGGACACTATACTCACTTTATAGTTCATCTTATTCGGTTAAAAAAAAAAAATCATAAGAATTATTTAAATTATAAATTTATTATTATTATTAAAAAAATTAATATAAAAGTTATATATATAAAATAAATAAATAAATATAACAATAACTATACTTACTTTTACTTTTATTTTTACTTTATAGTTCATTTTATTTAGTTAATTTTTTTTTTTTTATAAATTATTTATTATTATTAGAAGAAATAATATAAAAATCATATAAAATATATATATATATATATATAAAATCATATAATATATATATATATATATATTATGATATTTATTTTTATTTGACCACTGAGATTCTTAATGTATAAATAGATTTGGTTATAATATTATGGGCCAATACCATGACTTATCAATACCACATACTCAAAAATCTATAACTCATTTCATATAGCATTTGTTATGTGCCATTTTTTAATTAATTAATTAATTAAAATGACATATCTATTTTTGAAAATAAATCTCCACACATTCATTTGACATTTTTTTGATTAATTAATTTAATTAAATGAGTAAAAAATAGCATAACTACTTTGAAGATCAATTTCACCTTTTGTGAATACTAAAAAAAAAAAAATATTACTTTTGAAATTAAATTCATATCATTCAACTAAAACTTGTTAATAATTAAATTAAAATTATAAAAATCTTATTCCAAAATAAATACCCTGTAAACATAACAAAGTATTTAAAACAATTTAAGCATTCTATTTCAATCAATTAAGAATTCTTTTCTAAAACACAGTGCATGGCATAAAATATATACAATTTTCTAAACTATTTTATAAAATATAGGACAAGTCTACCAAGCGGAGGAATTCCTGGATGGCCATTTTTCGCTGGAATTTGAGCAAAAAAAATTTAAGCAAAAAAAATCAACAAATCTTGATCTTGCAGAAATAGTGTCTAAATCATGTTTTTAAAAATGGTAATAGATTCAACACCATCAAAAACCTCTAACACACCTAAAATCTTGAAATTTAACAACTTTAACTTAGATTTACAAAAATCTCTACCGGAATTTATCTTTGTCATGATTTTCAAAGCAAAAAGAGACTCTAATTAAACTACACCATAAACCATAAAGACAAATCTGCAGAAGCAGAAATATTCCACATGTTTGCCTTACATGCCCACGTGATATTAACTTATTTTTGAAGACGTCAATTTTCCATCCTCCCGAACCATAAGTCACCGTCCATTCTCTAGCACTTCACCGTCATCCACCAACTTATTGTCCTATTGCCATGATCATCAAGACCCCACTCCATCGATGGAAATAGCCCCTAAAATGTATGGTTGGAATTAATTAAATCATGATTCCATCTAAACCCAAGTGATAAGGACAATTATTCAGTTTGTCCGCGTGTGAAACTATGGAACTAGCTTTTGAGAATGCAGTGTTACGTTAAATATTGAATGGAATCTTTGGGCTAGCTTGAGAATACAGTGTTAAAGTTAAAGATGGAATGGAATCTCCTCTAAGTAAAGATTGAACCTCAACTAAAGATTGAACTCAAACTAGCTTTATTTGCATCCCTATGCACTACCTAAATGGGAGAATTTTACTTATGTTAATGATCTTTACCTTTACTATGTTAATTTCGTTGTGTCTTTTCCTCCTATAAAGATTGAACTCAAACTAGCTTTATTTGCATCCCTATGCACTACCCAAATGGGAGAATTTTAATGATGTTAATGATCTTTACCTTTACTATGTTAATTTTGTTGTGTCCTTTCCTCCTATAAAGATTGAAGTCAAATTAGCTTTATTTGCATCCCTATGCACTATCCAAATGGGAGAATTTTACTTATGTTAATGATATTTACCTTTACTATGTTAATTTCTTTGTGTCCTTTCCTCTTATAGGCAAGAGACTAAATTGTTATGTTGTTACTTACGAAATATAGTGACCATGCCTCTGTGTTAGTTTGACTATATAGACATGCAAGAAACTTTAGTCTCCTAATTGGATATGGAAATATTTTCTTTGTTTCTCTAATTTTGGCTTTTCTAGATATCGATTGGATTTTCTATTGCTAATGTTTGTATTATAATGCAACTCCTAGGGTGTGGTGTGGTGATAAGTTGATTGTGTTAATCAGTGGAGCTAGTTGTAAGAGTTATCTTTGATTAGCTTGGGGTTATGAGATGTGAAATTTGTCTTCTCTTCATCCTTGGTCATTTTATCACTTAGAATGCTCTTCTCTCCTTGCTTTATTTCCTCTCTACTCTATAAGCCAATAATTTCATATCATTCTAAATAATAGTGCTTTATTTCCACTCTACCCTATCCGTTGATAATATCGTAACATTGTCCTCAACATTACGTATGGATCTACAATTGAAATGTATTTTGAGCTACTTACCCTTGTTATTGGGTTTCCATCTACTACAGCTTAAATGTGTTATTTGGATAGATGCAGGTCTCCCCTTATCCATGCTTGGTTTAGGAGAGGGACTTCCTATCCTTCTCTTTGTCATGCATGGAAATAAGAGATAATAGACTGGTTCATGAAGCCTTTCTCACGAAGTTCTTAATTAAGCGAGATAAGTATAAGAATAGTCATTTTGTTTGGTAAGGAGGTTGAGTACTTGTATGTCTATGTGTATGTATATACATGTGTGGAATCTATTTTGAATTTGAACAAAGATAAACCTTTATAAAAAAGTGTGAACTATGGGAGATTGAGAAGTATATATATTATAAAAGAAGGGCCAAAGTTAATCAACTCACTGGCTATTGGGCTCACCTAAGAATGAAGGAAGGGGAGGTTCACTCAATTGGACACAATCTTTAATAGGAGTTATGGTGGTGGTGGGGGTTGTGGGTTCAAAATTAGAAAGCACATACACAGTCGCATTTGTTTGTTATAGGTGTTTGAGCAGGCTTCCTCTATTGTTTTTCTCCTTACATATATAAAGTCACAACAAAGCTAGGTAAGAAATTCATGTATGATATCTATATATATATATAAAACAAATATTCCCCTCTACATAATGATGATAATATTATATATATCACCTAGATGAGTGTTTATCATATCTCTCATTAATTTAGTATACGCTTGGTTATTTGGGTTTGAATTGAACATTCAAAAGTCGAAGGCAGTTTCAAAGGTTTTTGGTACACCAGGTGTACATAGTTCATAATTTCTTCTCTTTCTTTTAGCATATCATCATCTAGGTTGAACATCAAATTCAAGAATAAATCCTCATGAGTCATCACTGAATGTCTCATATTTCCTTAGTAACATTTCAACTTTTGAAATGACTACATACATCAAATCCAAATGTTAGTGTAAGAGTCATGACTCTTATGAATATTGTGGGCATTTACTAAGTTCTTGTACCAGGGCATTGAGAGTGCACAAAGCATCATAATATTCCATCAAATCCTCTGGGAGTCAAAATTTATATGTCTCAAAGGTTGTAAGAATTTTGTACTAAATGATTTGTTCGTAGTTCATTTTTCTTGTTAAAAGAAGTTGTAAGGTTTTGAGGGTTTATTTTTAATTTTTAGATGATCTAGAAGTACCCCAAGTTAAAATGGTTCTCATTCATGTTGAAGAATTTCTTGAAGCAAGTTGTTATTTAGTGCCCTTTGTTTCCCACTAGTAAACAAAAAAAACTACACGCTTTCTTGTTACTCAAACTGCTCCTTCTGCCCTGGCGTGCGACTATTTGGCGACACCAGGGCAGGGCATTCTAATTTATAGTAATTTATTAGTATGAATATTTCATATGCCTTAGAATAAATATATTTTTAATATTAAGAGAAGTTAGAAGGAGATTTTTTTTTTCTTAATTTAAATTAATTTTTATTTATTTTATAATCGGATACTAGGATTTTCCCATTATGTAAGGGCAATGTATGAAACAATATGTGTACTAAAAAAATTTCCAATTAGGATGTTGGCTTTGAGGTGCATATTCTATGGTTGATTTCATAAAATATGTAGATAATCCTATAGATTCACAAGCTCATGTAATCTACTAAAACAAGAGACAAGAATCTACTTCTACTCTTTATAGCGGAAGCCCATAAAGATCGAGAAAAACAATAATCGACAAGAGGAAGAACATCAATGGCACATAACACAATAAATATACGGGGAAAGCCACAACTCAAAACCCCACTATATGTATTGCATTAATCAGAAATCCAAGATGATAATACAATGCTTGTTCTCACAAGAACAATCCCAACACTCAGTAAAATCAATCTCCAAATCACAAGCAAGCTCTTGGCCAATACTTAGCCATTTCTCTTGCTCTCCAAGTCCCTACTTCCTTGCGCAATTCCTATGGCCGATTATCCCATCTTAAAGGGAAATCAACACATCCAAAATTGCGCAATACCCTCTAGGTTCAATTCCTGATTGCATGCACTATTTGTACAACTCAGAAAATTCTACAACAAATAGTACATTGTCCCTGCACACCAATCTCAACTTGGTCTTTCTCAGAATCGACATGCATGATTTTCTGATGAGGGAATCTTCAATTAACTGGAGTAGCACTAGTTAATGCATTAGTGCACCAACTCACTGTTAACTCACTATTAGTTCCTCAAACAGTTTGGAACTAATTTAACTGGACTTAACTCAGTAAACTGAGTTAACTAATTACAACTCATACTTAACTCATCCTGGACCCCTATAATATAGGGAGAACATATACATGACTTCAAAAAGATTTCCAACTCGAAATTCCTAAGTTAACTAAGTCAACTCACTCTAGTTAACTATTACAAGTTGCTATGATAGTAAAATTTGATTTTAATTCACAGTTTAATTCAAGGACAAATTAAACTGAAATTTCTGGATTCTATTTTTATCATTTCTTGTTGCTATTTTCAACACTCCCTCTCAACAAGAAAGGAATTCAATTCGATCCTGATCTTGAAGCTTTGGAATGTTCTGCATGCAACACTTCTCTCTAGTGTTGTTGCTCCAACAACTCCAGAAACGAAAAATATCCAACCTAAATCAGAATGATGCGTTTGTCATCAAAGTCTCTAAGTTTTATTGCCTCTATCCATTGAAAACTCTGCGCTTCTGTTGACTCTGCCTTTCTGCATTGTTGTCAACCCTTCTCTGCGCTTCTTTAGTATTTGACTGCTCTAACCTCTGTCACTCTGATCTCTTACTACATCAATCCCACTAATTCCTCCCGCTACTATGTACTTTGGGCTCCCGTAGCAAGGTCTGATCCATGAGATAAAACCACTCAATAGATCCTACCCAATTTCAGCCCTCTTGGGACTATCAATTCACATCGCTCCACCTCACACCTGGAGGTATGGCTGCATGTGATCTCTCTACCCACCTGGCTCAAAATTCCCCCTACTAGAGGTCTCTGCATGACTGGATGCCTCCAATCAGTCTCCTCTCAACTTCTCCAATTGTGGTTTCTCCACAATTGTCTGAGACTGCTTCTAAGACTGCTTCTTCTCTACTTGAGTGGATCTCTCCACTCGGTCTCCTCTTAGCTTCTCTAGATGTGGCTTCTTGACAAATTCCTGAAGTTGCTTTAGAGGCTTCTTCTGGGGCTGCATGTTGAGAGGTAATTTACTCTCCCTCTCAACCACCAAGTCTCTAACCTTTTCCTTGCTCCTCAAGGCTTTGCATGCATCTTGAACCTCAAGAGCATACATGTTCTTGACCCGTGAACCAATCTGTTTCACCTGTCCCGTGGTGATGTGTCTAAGGAAAACCTTTCCCTTACTAAAAACCACATCATAGCCACGATCTTCCAATACCGCGACTGAAACAAGATTCTTCTTTAGTCCTGGAACATACATCACATCTGTGATCTTGAGAGGGGAGCCAAACTCCCTCTAAAAGGTAACCGTATTGATCCTGGTAGCTCTATACCTCTCGTCATCTCCAAACTCTAATCTCTGCTTGAGGTCTTTCTCCTCAAAATCACTAAAGAGATCTCAATTCCTCGTCATGTGAAATGAGGCACCACTGTCAAGATACTGCACACCTCCCATGGCAGTTTCGGTCATGCATGCAATGAGAGTGAAATCAAGTTCGAATTGTGAAGCTAGAGCTTCACCTGCTGCCACTACTGTCGGCTCCTTATTTCTTGCTTTCTTCTGTGGGAAGTTCTTGGCATAGTGCCCGTGCTCGTGACAGTGAAAACACTTGACTTTTGTCAAGTCCATCTTCTTTCCACCCTCCTGGCCTTGGGACATCTTTCCCTTGGCATTCTTTTTCTTACTCACTAAGGCAAAATCATATTCCACTTCCTTGGAAGAGGTCCCATCTCTGGTGTTCCTCCTGATCTCCTCCTGCATCAAATCTGACCACAAACGTTCCTAATCTGGCAGCTTCTCCCGACCATTAAAAGAGTCTTGACAACTATGCCAACTCTTTGGGAGTCATAGAAGAGAAAGACTCACCATATCATCCTCGGCAACAGTGATTCCAACACTTCCAATTTCATCACGACATTTAGTGAACTCGGTCAAGTAATTTGGAATTGAGTCGCTCACATCCATCTTGATTTTTCGAAGTTTATCTTTCAATGCCAACTTCCTTTGGTCACTGCTATTCTGGAAAAGGTCCTTCAATGCTTTCCACATAGCATGTGGAGTTTCCTTCCCATGGAGGCTAGAGACAATGTGGTCTCAAACTCCCTCAAGGATTATTTGCCTTGCCCTTGCCACACACTTCTTCCATTCGGCTAGATTCTCAGCATCTGATGTTGGTGGCTTAGGAACGTCATGATCAATGAATTCCTTCAAACCATTATCCTCCAACACAGCCTCCATCATGTCCTTTCGAGCTATATAATTTGATATATCATTTTATTAACAAAAAAGTTTTTTGATATTTGATGTACATGTGTTTGCTACATATTGTTTTATAATTTGCATTGTTAGGTATTATGTTCTATTCTATATACATATTTTATATATTTAATTTTTTTTTAATACATAATTTACGTACTACTCATTAATATTAATAATATTTGCATATTTAGTTTAGTAGTATGATACATATAATATTTATTTAATTTTTTAAAGTATTTACATTTACATTATATGCATTATAATATGTATATATACATCAGTATGTTTATAGATTTTCATAGGGCACATATTACGAAAAGCCATGTGGAACGCAAGAGTCGAAATGATCAAGTGAAAGAGCGTTTTGAGAAGATAAAGTGGTCAAATTTTTAAATTAGAAAAGGAATGTGCCAAACTCCTATTCATTAGGAAACTATCTTGAGACCAAATGAGATTTATGCAAACATCAAGTAAAATCAATCAAGCAAGGTGACAATCACAACAATCACATGGAGGATTGTGTCAAAGCATGATTGAATACCGAATAATCAAAAGTTAAAAAACCAAGCAAGAAGGTTAAAAAATAAGGGAGTCTTTCAAAATAGAGGATAGAAGGATAGCAAACAATAAAAAAACCTAATGCAAGTAAGGAAATTCAATAAGGGTCCCCATTATTTCATTGAGAAAATTATGGGAGGGTTATGGCCAACAACAATGACGACTCAATGGGGAGAAGCAATTATCTTTGGTTTAAAGATACAAAACCTGTAAAAATGAAGGAATTATAGTTAAATGATTCATAGTTCCAAATTCATATATCCTAACAGTTTCGTCCATGTCATGCGCCATTAACAGACAAAAATCATATCCATCATTGATCATGAACTTATAAAAAATTTATCCCATGAATCTGTTGTATTCAACAAATTCGTATGTACAACAATCAACTTTATCAACAATCAATTTTTAGGTAAACAAGGTAATCAAGTAAAACATAGTTTTAAATTAACTTCCATACCAGAGGCATGGCCACTATTGCCAGCATGCGTCTATAGCCTCTACAGGGATGCCTTTTAACCCTTTTAGGTGTCAGTGTACCATCTATTAGGAATAAATGCATAGTTGCAAAATATCCTTCTAAACTTATTCAAAGGTCAACAAAAGATCATTTTACTGGCTTGGTAACCAGCTGATGACAATGCCTTTCAAGAGATCTAACAAAGTGAACAAGATGACTCATGATGAGACCTCTTGTGTTTCAACCTTATGGTTGAAAGGCATTACCTTGGCTTGGTGACTAATAATGGTAATGTCACAATGTTAGAACATATGATCATGGTAGGTCGGCTCGTGATGAGACGTCATATCCTTCAATTGATCATTTTTAGTTTTAGGTTTAACTATGGTTATTTTTAATCTTATAGAGATTACTTAATAGATGGGTTGCAGATTACTCCTTAAAAGCGAGGGATGTTGTAAAAAGTTTTAAGGCAACTAGTCTTTACTTGATTAGACTTTCTCCCCAAGACTTGAATACCTTAAGTAACTGTTGTTAAACATATTTTTCTTTCATGAAAATGGGGATAAAAACTATAATCCATTAGATAATGATGGTTGATTTAAACACATAGAATCAAAACCAGGGACTTTATTGTTTAGGATAATTGAAAGTGAGCATAACAACATCATCTTAAAAGGGAAAATTGCTTAAAGATAAGGTTTTATTTATATAAAATAGAGCATAAAAATCACTTTCCCAATGATTATGCTTAGTTGAAGGAAATAAAAATATTCTCCCATTTTACTAGAAAGTGAAATGAAAAGAAAAATCAAACTAAACTTAAAATGCTAGCACCATAAAGCAAGCCACCAAGAGCATAAGCCATGAGAGAAATATTACAATATAAAAATGAATGAAATGATAATTATGTTTATAGATTTTATCTTGTAAAATGATTTAATAACAAAGTTCGTATTCAAAAGCATATTTATGATTTGTAGTTTACAGGTGTATGCTTTATTAGAACTTCTCTTTCTTTTGTTTATTTTTCTATAAAGCTAATTTGCAAGTATTTAGAGATCAAGTTTTAAGAATAAGGCCAACAATTAGTTTCAAAAGAATATAAGCAAAATTTGAAAGAAGGAAAGGGAAACTCCCTAATTCCATATCATGGTTGTTCTTACTAAACTCCTTTTGTTAGAAAAACCAAATCCTCGAACCAATGAAAACCTGCAAAAGAGAGAAGACAAGGATAAGAAGATATGAATAAAAGAGAAAATAAAAGCAAGGAACTAAGAAGAAATGAAGATCAACATGCACAGATACCTGAGAGAAATGCATACAAAATTACCTTGTGTATCTTGACATCCTCCTATTTAGAGTAATAGAAATAGACAAGACAAGTTACATTTATCTCCAAGTTTTCATATTGTTGAAGATCATCAAATTCTTGGGTTTAAATACTAAGAATTGCTACAAGGATTCTTCATAGGAGATAATAAGGTTTGACATATGAATAAATGAATGATAAGATATTGTATGCCAAAATTTGAAGTTTTGTCTTATGAGTTCCTTTCGTCAATTAACCTTTCATTTAAAAAGTAAATTCTAATCCTTTGCAATTATGTGTGTAAAAAGTAGAAATGAGCACTATATTTGAGTCAACATCTTAGAATATGGGGTTTACCATTGATCAAATGTAAAACTTTTTTACAAATGAAAAAAACCAAGTGAGCAAGGCACCAACTAAATGAATGGTAAGGTCTCATCCTTATTCATTGAAATACCATAATTGCTTTATTTTGGAAGAAAAATAAGATCAAACCAACTAAACTCCTATTCTAATTTTAATAAGGAAAGTATCACTACGTATAGTCATATTTCCAATGCAACCAAGCAAACTCTTTACTTCCTAAACAAATATGTACAACATACATTAGTAAACATACTAGATGAAATACTAAACTATGTAAAAAAACGCTAAAGTCAACATATCTATTAATTCCTAAGAATAAAGACAAAAATAATCTAAAAATAAAAAGCCTTCTATTATAAGAATCCTCAAATTCTAAATAAAATATATCAAAATATGTACAAGCTAAAGAGTTAACAAGATGATCTTTAAGAATGTGATAAGACCTGATGTATAAGATTGAAAGAATTTTCATCGGTTGCTTCTAGAAGTTTAAAAGAATCATCTTTTTCCCTCATGAGATATTGATTGTTATAGCGAAGGTGAAAATAAGCAACATCCTTAGGTTGATTTGTTTTATGAATATATGGATCAAGGAAACTGTGAACCCAAGATTTTTTACAAAGGTAAGAGGGTCACTAGATGATTGCATCAACAAGCCTTTAACACAACAAGTTTTGAATTTAATATTGTCATGAATAAAATCGAAAACTTGTAATAGAGGTGGATTATCCAAATTAGAATGGGAGGATGCAAATTTGCGCTCATAAAATGAATCAATATGAAAATTCATTAAGATTGAATCAAATGATCTAAGTTCATAAGTATCAGGGTAGTTGTTGAAGATGAAATCATTTTCCCATAATTTATAAGAATTATGATAGTCATGAAAAGGATGGGTAGAAATTTCTAAATTGATATCAATAAATAATTGATCATTCAAAGATAACCCTTGAGCTCCATGATATAAATCATTATTAAAACTTGAACTAGCAAATATTCCAACAGGTTGATCCATACAATAACTATGTTGTAAATAGTGATAACGAGAAAATAAATCATCATTTATTTTGAGCTTCTTTTGTTAAAAGATTAAATGATTTCTGGTTTAATAATGTGTCATTTTTCATTAAAATAGAACCTAGCTCCTTTTCAGAAGAAGAAATATCATCATTATTATTTGTTAAATCTTGATGCTCCATATAATTTAATTCTATTGAACTTGATTCGTTATCACAAACATAAAGAGATATGGTAGAAATACTTTTAGATGTAAGATTCTCATTTCTATTTATTTATCATTATCACAAGACTCGTGACAGCGCATGTCATTGTATCATTTAAATCTAATATACTAAATTAAAATTGGTACATTGCCTTACTTTTTTTAGTCATCATGAAGTTGGTGTGCAACATAATCGTGGTAGGATAATCGTGGTCGAGTGTTATAGTTAAAGGAGAAGAGCCGAAGGAGAATCAACTATATGATATTTTCACCTTTTCAAACAAGATTTTTGGTATTGATTCATCTGCTACGATGTTTTGAATTTTCAATAATATGTTAATGCTAGTTTAGACTGAAACTGTAATTGCAATAAGCGTTACACACTTTCACCTTGCACCGTTAGCAAAGGATATTGATGGAAATGAAATCCCGACCATATAAAGATTCACCAAAATATTGCCAAATATTGCTTAAGTCCTTTTGGATGCTTTCCCATTAGACATCATTTCTCGTTATTCATCACAACTATCATTTAACAAAAGTATATTTAACTGAAAACCCTTCAAATAAAACAAGCATATTTCTATGCCATTAAATGAAAGAAACACCTAAAATTAACTAATAAAGGACATTCTAAAGTTGAACTTCAAGGTTTTTACTGTTTGTGAGTACAATAAAGAAGTTGAAAACTCCCCGTAACTCTTCTATTCAACGCATTCCTAAAGTAGAACAACCTTTATGCTCAGTTTGAAAAAATTGTTTCCAGGCAGGTAAATAACGACTTATATCCTCCAAATCAATGATACCACCTCTGCAGTGGAAAATACTTCTCATACATTCACCACCAACATAGTTATTTGTTCATACATGCTAACTATTGCCTTGGAATTCTCTTCAACCCATTTGGGGTCTCGAAGCAACAATTGTGCAATTTTCCCAGCGATCAATATCAAAGGGGTTGTCTTTGAGGCGGAGGAAGAAATTGGTGAAAGAAAAAGGATGAGTCTAGCGTACATCAACCATCCCTACAAAATTTCTCTCGTCCATTGCCTTCATGTTTTATGGAGATAAGTTGCATGGAAACCCGTTGTCTGAAAAACCTCCCGCCCATTCTGCAAATTAAGTGACCAATTTTAAAATTAGGGATCTCTGCATTAAAAAAACACCATTCAGAAGCATAAATTCACTATGTAGCATGGTTACCAAATACGGCCGAATCACGGTTAAAAATACGAAAATTTGCCCGTACGATTCGAATACCGAATAGTTCGATAAAATTTGATCCGGTTCGTAGTGTACGTGCTTAACGATTTGGGTGCATGTATGGTTCATTACCTAGCATAGTTAATGGCCATAGATGGTTTATTCGCTAAAGAACAAATAGATTGCTGCTGTATGGCATGCAACAGAGAAAGACAAAAGATTCATTCAGTAGATTGTTCATTCGCTAAACACAAATAGATTGCTGATGTATGGCATGCACACATAGAAAAATAGAAATTGCTACGGGATAGCATGCACCCAGCTAAAATCATAAAAAATTGTTGCGTTATAGCATGCACCCAGCTAAAAACATAAAAATTATGAGACTTATGGGTTACTTATGAGACTTATGGGTTACTTAGATTGTATAAGTTAAATGAGTAATAACAGTGATGATCAAAATTCCCAATCTCAAAGGTACGCTGTAGAGTTATGAGCATTAATGCTATTAAATCTTATTTTCTAGTTAGATTTTTCCCACTCACAGAGAAGGAAATGGAAGTATTTAAATTAGAATTTTCTTTTTTTCAAAGACGAGAGGTTGATTTTTTTATTAAATAAATTTGAATATTAATTTCTAAATAGAGAAGGATTTTACATTAATAAATTTTTGAAATCAAAGAAAGAATATAGGTTTTTGAAAAGAGTATATGGTTTGGAGGGAAATGCATAGAAGGATATTTTCTGGTTAGATTTTTCCCACTCATAGAGAAGGAAATGGACTATGAAGGAAATGGAAGTATTTAAGTTAGAAAATTTCTTTTTTCCAAAACAAGACGCTGAATATTTTATAAAATAAATTTGAATATTAATTTTCTAAATTGAGAAGGATTTTACATTAATAAATTTTTGAAATCAAAGAAAGAATATAGGTTTTTGAAAAGAGTATATGGTTTGGAGGGAAATGCACAAAAGGAAATGGAAGTACCTAAATTAGAATTTTTTTTTTTTAAACAAGAGATTGATTTCTCTATAAAATAAATTTGAATATTAATTTTCTAAATAAATAAATATTTTAGATAAATAAATTTTTGAAATCAAGAAAAGAACATAGGTTTTTGAAAAGAGTATATAGTTTATAGTTTGGAGGGAAGAGTTAAGTGTAAATTCTTTTTGAGTGGATTTGATTCTGAAGATTTTTTATTATATAAAGTTATAAGTTATATAAAATTCAAAATAAATTAGAAAGAAGATAGCTAAAAATATTTTAAAAATATATTATTTAAAAAATGTTTAATTATCGAATTTTTCTGAATTGAAAATTTTTCATTCCAATTTTTATCGTATCGAATTCGAATTCGAACTTGGTAACTATGCTATGTAGATATACCTTTAACCAATGTAATATAATGTATCCCATCTCAAATATTATAGCACCAAAATCCTCTTTATGATTGTCTTCTAGCTCAACACCATTGGCTGGTGCACTGTGGAAATTTAAGACAACCTGCTATTATAGCAGTGGTTAATGAAGAACATGCATTTGCTTCGAAATTGCTAGCGCAAAGAATGTTGTCAAAGCCAAGAGACAGCTCTTTTGCTCTTGAGACGTGAGAAATATTTCTGCAATGTTTCTTTTCCTAATGCAGTGTTAATCCTATGTCCTACGACATAACCAAACACCTTCACCGTGTTTCACAGGAAATTTCACTGCTCACATCCGTCAAAGTAAAAAAAAAAAGCACACTGAGGAACAACGAAAATCTGACAACGAGCAGTTACGCTTCAAAGAAAACACAGAGATAAAAACAAGAAATCCAACCTCAATGAACACCACAGAACCAAAAAAAAATATAAAACAACGCCTTTGAACATCGAAAACCAGTAAATCCGCTAATCGATAATCCATTAACCATAATAAATTGCGAATGTAACGAATCCTGAACGCTTTCGCAATTAAATGCCTTCCCTTTCATTGTCCGCCTTGGAATTGAACTCATGACTCAGATTTATGAGAGCCCTCCTCCACTCGAACGATTTCCGTGCCGAAGAGGCATTGCGATTTTGAATGGATGAGAAATACAATGAACCTAGACCTCTTTTCGGTTGGATACATTGTTTTATAAAAAAATATTCCGAATGGCTCTTCATTCGACGCAGCACATGGACACGACCTTCGATGTCATTTTAGCCTGCCTATATATAAATATACATATTCTCTTTCGTTTCTCTATTTAATTTAAAATTCAAATTTAAAGTAGCAAATTTTATGATGTGAAATAATTTATAGATATGACTTTGTAGTCATAATTTTCCTAGATATTATCTATAATATTCATCAACATATTTATTTTATTCCATTAAAATTTTTAAAAAATTATAAAAATTACTTAAATTATAATTATAATTATTATTATTCAAACTATATATAATAATTATAGATGTTCATTTTCATTTTATTATGGAAATTTTTAATGTGTAAATAAGTTTTTACAATACCATAATTTATCAATATCACATGCCTAAAAGACAATAATTCATTTCATATGATATTTGTTTATATGTTGTTTTTTTAATTAACCAGCATAGATCTATGTTAACTATCGATAGGTAACTCATTTCATATTACATTTGTTTATATGCCATTTTTTTAATTAACCAAAATAGATACTCATTTCATATTATATTTGTTTATATGCCATTTTTTTTAATTAACCAGAATAGATCTATCTTAAGTACGGATCTAACATGAGCCGAGAGATCAAATTTCTTTACTTGCAAACTTAAACTTTTTTAGAGTGCAAAATACAATGTGTTATTTTTCATTGTTTAAATTGTATTCTTGAATGCTAAATAGAGTATATATATCATCAAATAAAAAATTTAACCAAAAAAAACTTAAATTTTTTGTAGATATAGATATATATGAGGTTGATATCAACATAAATTATTTAACATAGATCTTTCAATAGCTTATTTAGATCTCTTGTTGAAATATTTTTGAAAATTATAAGATTTAAATATCTCATTCACACATTTTTTTTACTTCTAATTACTTTAGAGTATATTATTTATTTTTTAATTATAGTGGGCATTATTTTTCTATTTAGAACATAATTTTAATTTTTAATTTTTTTTAAAAGGGCACGGACGCACAAACACTTACACACCCCATACTGGGTTGTAGAACCAGCATAGATCCATCTTAAATACGAATCTAACATGAGTCGAGAGGGATCTAATTTCTTCAAGTGCAATTTTTTTTTATGAGGGAACATTATTTAAATGTTTTGTATACTTATTTTTTACTTTTACTTTTATATTTTTTAAAAACTTTTATTTTGACTGACATAAACAAAATTTCAACTTTGATGACAAACTGACAGGGTTACACATCATATTGAGCACATGCACATCATACTAGACTGTAGAAGGAACCTCCTCTCCATTAAATTAATTTAATTAAAAAAATAAAAAAGAACCTAACTATTTTTAAAATAAATTTCAACCTTTATAAATACCATAAAAAAAATCTTTTAAAATACTAATTTGAAATTATATTCTTATCATCCAACTAAAACTTATTAATAATTAAATTAAGTTTTTCTATTTTATTTTATTGAATCCTTAATCATTATATTATTATTTCTCTCTTTTTTCTTTATTTTATTTTATTTTTCTGACCTTTCTTATTTTTCTTTATGGTTCTTTTCTTTTATTTATTTTTCATGATTTCTAATTATTTTCTTAACCTTCTTTCTTCTTCTTCTTCTAGTTATCTGACTTATCTCTTCTTATTTTTTCTCTCTTTTTATTTTTTCTTTCCAATTTATTCATTCATGTCTCTTCCACTTTCTTCTCTTGGCAATCATGTCCTAATGATGAGTCATGTTTAAGACTTGGAACATCCACTTAATGATGACACCTGTGGATTTTCTGAATCAACACTCTACTTAACTTCTTTAATTATGTAGCTAGGGTTCTTTTGTCCTAAGGGTGACCACAATTTCAACATCCACAAGTAGATTAAGTTCAAAGCTAATTGGGTAAAGGATTTACATCAAGCAAAAAATGGATGCTTTTTCATTTTACATTTTTGTTGGCTATAATGATATTTCTAGTTAATATAGGCATTTGTGACCTTTGCACCCTTTGGTGGACTTGTTAATATTTCCACAATTCCTACACAAGATTTGTGCAAATAATTTCAAATTGGAAAGTACATTCAAGTACCAAAAAGGCCATGTCTATGTGGTTAATAATGATTTTTATCTCGTCAACAAAAGAATATAAAATTCCATAGTCAATTTTGGAGTGCTCCATTTAGACTAGGGATTCGTTTTCCTACACACCTAATTTTAAACAGACTTAATTCAAATATGATATTGGAATTGAGACAAGTTTTGTTATACTTCGTACCATTGGGTACGTGTATAGTTATACTCATATATTGTTACTTCTAAGAGTATATGTCATTTATATCTATATATTTGTCAAGGGTAGACTTAATTCAAATATGATATTGGAATTGAGACAAGTTTTGTTATACTTCGTACCATTGGGTACGTGTATAGTTATACTCATATATTGTTACTTCTAAGAGTATATATATATATATATATATTTGTCAAGGGTATATTTACGTTGTAGGTTTTAACCTTGTACAGAAATTACCTGCAAATGAATTCTTAAACCAGAAAAATAAACAATGGAGAGAACATAAAAAATATACACAGGTATTTTCTCTTGGATCCCAACCAGGAAAACTAGATTGATTTTTCATTATATTCCTTTCAATGTTACAATACATTATATACATGCCAAACCATTCATAAACCCTGATCCATTAACCCTAGATTAGAACATAATCGTAGTTCCCTTGACCATATTAACAAAATACCATGGGAAAAAACCATCATGTCCAAAACCATGCACAAAAACCATGTGCAAAATTATGGATAGTTCTGCCCACCATCCTTGGGTCCAAAAAAAAGAAAATCTTGGGGCGTTGCCACCAACGGAAATGCCTGAAGCTAGTCATGGAAAGAATATTGCACATACCCAACATTCTCCCACTTGTTTACTTTCCACACATAGGATCGCAAGAGTGCACAGTCATTCGTGCCAGGATGTAACACCCATTGTTTCTCTACACCAAGAAAACATCTTAGTGCTCATAGACATTGCCAATGCATCTGCAACATTCTTCAAAGTGTCCACCTTTACCAGCAACACCTTTTTGTCTTCAACCATATCCCTCACAAAGTGATACTGAATATCAATGTGCTTTGTCTTTGAATGATAAGCAAGGTTTTTTGCCAAGAAAATTACACTTTGGTTGTCACACTCTGTCCTTATAGTTCATTGTACCAACCCTATACTTGAACACAATCTCTGCAACCAAACTGCTTCCTTGCTTGCATGAGTGGTTGCCAAGTATTTAGCCTCTTTCGTTGAAAGTGTCACTACATATTGTTGCTTGCTCATCTAACTGATTACTCCTTCAAATAGGTTAAACACATACCCACTTGTAAATCTTCTTTGATCCAAATCTCTAGTCGAGTCTACATCAACAATGCCACATATGTCCATAACTTTATCTAATCTTAGTCCTCCTTGGTAGCACCAACCATAACCATTAGTGCCATGCAAATGTATAAAAAATCACTTCACTGTATTCCAATGCTCTTTCCTTGGTTTTGTCATAAACCCCCTCAATACTCCCACTACATGTGAATTGCCTGGTCTAGTAAATATGATTGCATACATTAGGCTACCAACTGCACTCGCATATGGAACACAAGAATGTCTTCTTCCTCTTCTTGTGTCTTGAGACAATATTCAACAGATAACTTTACACCAATAGGTATAGGAACCTTCATTGGTTTACTATCATGCATATTAAACCTTTGCAATATTTTCTTGACATGCTTCCTTTGGTTTAACCAGATATTCCTCTTTTCTTGATCTCATTTAATTTCCATGCCCAAAATATTGTTTGTAGCATCAAGATCTTTCATGTCAACTTTAGAGGAAAATTGGGTCCTCAAATCCTGGATAATTTCTCTGTCATTTCCAATCAACAAAATATCATCCACATACAAAACCAAATAAATAATATGGTCACCAATTAATTTAAAATATACACAATGATCTTCTTTTCTCCTTATGAAACCAAGTCCCTGTATATATGTATCGAATTTTTGATACCACATCCTTGATGACTACTTTAGCCCATACATGTACTTTTTTAACCTGCATACCAGTTCTTTTTTACCCTTCACTGCAAAGCCATCTGGTTGCTTCATGTAGATCTCTTTTTCCAGATCCCCATGAAGAAATGTTGTCTTCACATCCATCTATTCTACCTCAAAATCAAAACAAGCAACAACAAATAAAAGTAATCTAATAGAAGGTAACTTGGCAACAGGATAAAAAAAAATATCACCAAAATCAATTTCTGACACCTAAGAATAACCTTTTTCTATTAACCGAGCTTTGTATTCTCCAACTTTCCTTTTTCATTCATCTTCTTCTTGAAGACCCATTTGATGCCAATGGGTTTCCTTCTAACTAGTAACTCCACTAGATCCCAAGCCTCATTTTTGTCCAAGGCTTCCATTTCTTCAACTTTGGCATTTTTCCAGAGTTTTCCATCCTATGAATCCACTACCTCCCTAACAGTTCTAAGATCATCATCATTAAGAGATAAGGAAAAATTTGAACAAAAAGCAGATGGATTGTATCTATCTAGTTGCCTTCTCTCTCGAACTGATCTCCTCAACACTAGAGTGCGTGAAACTTCCTCTTATGATTCTTGTTGCTCTGTAGAGTTTGATTCTTCCTCCTTCATCTCAAACTCTATCTTCTCTAGTTTGTTTTCCTTTTGTATGATTTCATGTTTAATAACATATTTTACTTCTCTAAACACCACATCTCGCATATACACAACTTTCCTTATTTCCAGGTTCCAAAACTTTTAACCTTTTGAACCATTCTTATACCCACTAAATATGCATCTTTCATAATTACTATCCAATTTAGTTCCTTTCTCCTTTACAACATGTACATATGCATCACAACCAAATACCCTAATATGTGAGAGAGAGTGTTTCTTACCAGTCCATGCCTCATATGGAGTCTTCTACTCTAACACTTACGAAGGTGATTTGTTAAATAGGTAATATGTAGTATCCACTGCCTCTGCCTACAATTCCCGCCCTAATCCAACGCAACTGACCATGTTTCTTACCTTTTCCATCAACATCATGTTCATTATTTCTGTAACTCCATTTTGCTAAGGTGTGTATGGAGTAGGCTTATGTTGTGCTATACCACACTTCTTACATAACTCTTTGAATTCCTTCTTGTAGAACTCTCCAACATTATCATTTATCAACACCTTAATCTTCTTCTCTATCTGATTTTCCACCAAAGCCTTAAATTATTTAAACCTGCCAAAGGCTTCATATTTCTTTATGAGGAAATATATCCATGTATTCCTCAAGAAGTCATCTATAAATGAGACATAGTACACAAACTTACTCAATGATGGAACTGACACATGTCCAAACACATCACTATGCACAAGCTCTAATATCCCTTTCGTCCTCTTAACACAAGAGGGGAAACTCACCTAATTCTACTTCCCATACACACAATGTTCACAGAAATCAAAATCCAGAGAAAAATAAGACATACCTTCTACCATACCATTACCATGTAGTATTTGAAGGCCCTTCTCTCCAACATGTCCAAGTATTTGAAGCCATAATATTTTCTCTAGAGACTACAAGATTTTCTGTTCCACATTCAAGAACCAAAACAACTATTGCAGCTATCAATAATATCGCTACCTAGAAGATTGTATAGAGTTCTGATTACAATTCCCCTCATCAATTCTAGTGCTCCCCAAACCATCTTCTAGGTATTTTTCATTAACATTGTTTTTACACTTGCAACATCCATCTTTCTTATGAAAATTAGATTTTTGGCCAATCCAAGAATGTGTAGAACACCAGGAAGTGTTCTAATCCTTCCACCTAGTAACTTTAGTTTGACTTTTCCACGTCCTATGAGTTTGGTCTTCATATCATCACCTAAGATGACATCACCACCATCATATTTCTCGCACTTGCAAAACCACTCCCTATGGGGAGTCATATGAAAGGATGCACCTCAGCCAATCAACCATGCCTCATGATCTACATGTGTACTTGAAGAAGAAGCCAAATATACATCCCCACCTTCATCTGAGGTAGTTTTCAACTTTGTAGAAGGAACATCATCAAATCCCTTTCCTTTCTCAGGATATTTAGATATATAATCATTTTTTTATTGCCCTTCGTTTTTTGTAGTTCCCTTCTTTTCCACATTTCCAGCATAGCTTTACATATTTTCTTGCAGATTTAAATCTCCCTCTAGATTTAGATCTCTCACATGAAGAATTATTTATGTTTTTGTTCTAGGGCTGTCCTCTTACAGACAATGCATCTCCATTTTGGCTCTCCATGTTTTTTCGTCTAATCTCTTCTAATAACAAGGATGAGATTGTTTCATCAAAATTCAAGGTCATTGTATTGCTACCTATAGAAACAACGAGACTACCCCATGAGTCTAGTAGAGAACACAACAAATTGATGCACTTATCTTCGCCTGAAATTTTAATATCAACAGATAATGATTGGCTTACTACAATATTAAATGCGTTTAGATGCTTTGTCACCAAGTCTCTATCCTTCATCCTCATGTTCTACATCTTTCTTTGCAAGAACAGTTAATTCACTAGAGAGTTAGATTCATACAAAGTCCCTAACTTGTCCCTCAAATCCTTTATCGTAGCTTCGTCTTTGTTGATGTGCGAAAATGTCCTCCATTAACATCAGGGTGACCATTTGGTCAAGGACCCAATTAGACCCTTTTCCATTGAAGCTGGTGGTTATGACTAGTTCAATTAGGCCCAATTACCCTCTTTCCCTTTTTGCTAGCTTGTGATGTTTCTATTTCATATCAACAGGAAGACAAGGAGTGGATCTACCTTCTTGCAAAACTCTTGAAAAGAAGTAAATCCTTAAGCTAAATAAATGGCCCAGCTAAGCCGGACCTAAGGTTAGCTTATCCTAATCTAAGTGTCAATTTAGCATAGTCATATTATGCTATCCTATGTGTTAGATTTAAGTTTATGTTACAATAATCATCTAATGTTAGACTTAGTCTATTATAAGTCAATAATCTAATATATATTATATATAATCTAGCTATATTATTATTGTAATTTATCTACTTTATTATTAAAATGGTGAATGATTAATCCTAAGCTAATGTTAATATTATACTAGAGTTAAATCTAATTGTTATAGTCGAATCTAGTTAAATCTAAAATTATTTCTAATTCTATTTAGTATTATTAGTCAAAATAAAAGAAATTATTAACTCTAACTAAATTGTTAAAGTTCACACTATGGTTAAATGTTACAAAGCATTATAAAACTTTACAAAAAGATCAAGGTTAAAAAAATGAATCAAAAGACCAAACTCATATACAAAATACACAATTAATTACATTTCCTTTATATTGACCCTTTAAAAAAGTAAATTTAAGAATAAGGTCAACGCAAAGGTTTGATCAAACCACACTACAATGAAGCTGCCTCTTGAAGAGAGGACTTGATGTAAATCTAAGAATGCAAATGCAAGTTTATGTTGATGCAAGCAAAGAAACTAATCCTATCTTGAATTGGAATAGGATAGCCTTCTTCCAATCCAAGAGAAAATACACTCAAATAGGGAAATGATTGTCATATGATTGAACCCATAATTAATGTTTAATTGTACACTTCAAAATAGTTTGAAATATACAAAAGATTGAAGCATCTATGTAGGTGAGTTTGATTTAATAAATAATTATTAAAGTAATTTCACTTACATGCCTGGGTTTATTTAAGCAGAATTCATTGAATGATTTGCATGAGTTAAAAGAAAAAGTTCACTTCAACCAATGTAAATAAAAGCAAAGCAAGCTTGTAAATGAACAATAAAAGGTTATTAACTAGTGCATTCTCATTCTGATGAATCTTCAGCATGATTCCAATTTCATTTTCTCTACAAAGAAAGCTTTAACAAAGCTTCATTGACATATAAAAATTGATAGAGACAAAAGTGCCTAACATCAAAGAGTAGAAAACCAATTAGAAGAAAATTAAAATTAACTAGAGAAATTTGGGCAGGAATATATTAATTTACATTCATACAAAAGTGTACTAGAAAGAAAATTTATTAAAATATAACCAAAAGCTCATTATAGAATTTACACTTCTTGAGCAGCATCCCACTCCACGAGGAAAATGTTAAAAAATGCAAAACAACCTTCCATCTCAGAGCCAAATTGCTCTATCTCTCTCCAATCAAATACCTTTTACATTACAATAGTTCAAGTGCTAAAAAAAAAATGATTGCAAAGAAAAATCCCATGTTCTGTGGATTTCAAACCCCCTCTCATGTATAGTGCAAATCTATGTGTATATAACTTAAATGAACACTACTACGAAGATTCGATTGATACAGTTTTGTTGAGCTATGTGTGCAATCCCAATCCTCAAATCAGGCATTTTTCTATGCATTGGGGCACTTTTTAGGAAAATTATTAGCTAATCACAATAGACCTGTTCATATGTTCCAACAGGGATGTTTCTTTTCAAAAAACAAAAGATGCAAAATCTGGTTCTATAATTGTTGGATTTCTTCCACCGAGTCAATGCCAGTTATGGTATTAATTTTTGCAGTTGTCTATAATGCGACGTTTTGGAAGCTTTTCCGATGAGTTTTTCCGGTCAAAATCCGGCAGCAATTTATTGGAATCGCAAGTTTGATAGCTAGTTTCTGCACAATCAAAGCATCCCAGGGGTTTTCAGGGTGTTGAATCCAAATATGCAGTTAAAAAACCATTTTAAATAATACAAAACAAGATTTAACCTCAACTTTTTCCGCCGGATTCCATCACCGGAATCTCCAAAAAGTCGCATTATAGACAACTCCTTAATTTTCACTACGCACCACCTACTAGTCAATGATATTCCTTCAGTTCTTGGATGTGATAGGGTTGATATTTTCAATGGTTTGTAGCCAGATCAGTTCAACTATATTGCCTCTGAATCAACCAATTTTGAATTTCCATGTGGTGCATTCTCCAACGCCCCGGAGTTATTCATGCAGTGGTTATTGAATGTTGATAGCTTGAGAGAAATTGCTCCAAAAGGAATTGAATCCTGGCATCAACGGTCTAAAAAGTCCTGCCGGCAAAAATATACCATTAATTTAAATTGCTAAGAAAAATTATATATATGCAATTAAGTAGAAAAAATGGAACGTGGGCACGAGGCATCCAGGGTGACATCGAATAAGATTTATCTGGGAAACCAAAGGTTTAATTCAGTATATGTTCTTTATGTTCTTTATCAATGGGACCATGCTCAACAACCTGTTGATGATTTTGGTATGGTGGTTTTGTTGGTGGCATAGTGCATTAATTTTCTATCTACCATGATAAAACACTTTTGTTTTTCAATTTTTTTTTAATTTTTGGTTTCATGATGAATTAACCCACATTCATTGTTGTTTATGTTTAGTTTGTGATTTAATGCCAAACGAGAGGATGAGAAACTAAGCATTAGTGTTTTTTTTTTTTTTTTTCTCAGGACAGAAAAAGCATAATTGTATTTATATAAGATATATAAAATAGCCACAGAGTACATTCACTTGAAACATAGCATATATCCCGGGGACTGGATCAGCCCAGAAACAAAGAGCCATATGACAAGAATGCCGAAATGGAGCCTATAAAACCCACGGAGAAGGGTTGTACACCAGCATCATGATGAAACCATATGAAAAGGCCAAAACAATACAATATCTGGACTGTTATCCGCAGCATGCTTTCAAAGAGAACATAGGATAACCAGAAAGAGTATGAGTAGAAACCTGCGGAGCAGAAAAAACAAGAACCATGGAGACGACATCATATATAAACAAAAAGAGAAAGACAGACATGAAGAAATATGAACCAAAAAAGAACCCCAAGGGGATCCGCTGATCAGCACTTGAGAATTAGAAATCGGGAGGATAGAAGTTCTGTATGGGAAAGATTTTTCCACCAGAGGAGACCTGAAGATGCCAACACCCCGGAGCCACATGGAGGCCCTTTTTCGATAATGCATTTGCCTGTTGATTTTGATTCCTGCTAATGTGATGAACTGAGCCACTTGCTAAAGAGTTCCAAAAATATCTGATCATGTCTAGCCATCCCACAAGGTGCGACCTGGAGATGGAATTTTTCCCAGAGACATAGTCCACCAAAACCTTTGAATCTCCAAAAATAGAAATATCCTGAAGGTTTATAAAAAAAATTCAAGAAACCTGCGAGAGCCATCGCCTTCGCCAGATTGTTAGTGCCCTTCCCCCCATTCCAGTGAATGGAGAAATGACTGTCTTCTTTTGCTAAAATGTAAAAGCCACAGCCACATAAACCATTCTGTTCGACACCATCAAAATACGCCCTTAGCAAAGGAGAGAGTTCCTATGAGAGATGTTTACCAACCTGCTTCTTATGCATGGGAGAGGATTGCGGGATAGCATCATAGAGAGCAATAATGTTGAAATAGATTTCCAGAAAAGGGGACCTTTTGGCATTGAAAATATAATTATTGCGCCACTTCCAGATGCACCAGATAGTGATGATGAATATTGATCTCCAAGATTTTTTTGCTTGCTGCACCATAGATAGGCTTCAATTATTGAAGCATGAGACATATGTTGAATACCAAAACACTTCTCTAAGAAGATACATAATTTTTGAGATCCATTGCAGGTTAGAAATAAATGAAGGCTATCTTCCTCTACCATTCTGCATATGGGGCAAATACCAGGCCCTTGCCATCCCCTCTTTTTTAAATTCTCCCACGATAGATTCTTATTGTGAAAGGACAACCATGAAAAGAAAACCATTTTGGATGGACACCCCATTTTCCAAAAAATGCAAGGGAAAAGGGGATTTCTTATTGACTGTTTAAAATTATTCAAGCTCTGATAAACATCTTTGACCCGAATGGAACTCATCCCTTTCGAGTTTCTCCAAATGAGGCAATCATGCTCCGTCGAGCGGAAGATGCCACAATTTCTTAGACTAGTCCTGATATGGTCCCATTGCAAAGCGATATCCCCCGGCATCTCCAAACTTTCCGCTTCACACCAGATAGGGATTGGACCCTGCCACCTTGAAATTAAACCATTCCAAAAGAAAATACCTTTCCTGTGAAGAAAGGTCAACAATGAATCAGGAACAATGATCTCCTCTGAGCCACTCAGAAATTTATCTTTCCCTATAAGAATCTTATTTCCAGATTGAAAACGCCATATTAAATTCTTCAGGAACAGACTTTCGACTTTGCGGAGGCTTAACCATATTGGCGATCCGTAAGAGGATCCTATCCTTCCTTTCCTGTACCAATAAGATATATTCTTTCCGCCCAGATACTTTTTCTGTACTGTGTTGCTCCAGAGCCCTACCTCATAAATCCCCCTCCACATAGTCTTGCACAAAAGGGCCTTTCCGAAAGTCCTCAAGTCTAATAGACCCCATCCACCCATGCTTTTCGGCAAAGAAATATAGGAAAGTTTCGAGAGATGGAATTTCCTTTTTCCCGCCTGACCTCCCCAGATAAAATTTGCCGTGAGCTTGTTCATAGCTTGGATTATGCTTGCGGGTAGGAAGAACAGATGAGCCCAGAAAACTTCCATTTGATTTAAAACAGATTGTGCCAGAATAACTCTCCCCGCCAGAGAAAGGCATCTATACTCCCAGACTGATATCTTCTTATAGTATTTCTCTGGGATCCATTGCCAATCCGCCTTTGAGTATCCATTAGCTTTCAACTGAAACCCCAGGTACCTGATTCCATGACTGATGGGTTGCGTTTCAACACCGAAAAGAGCAGATAACCAGTCCACCTCTTCCTGGTTTATATCATTGTGATATATGATTGACTTCGAGCAATTTATCTGCAATCCTGTCACCTTTTGGAAATTTTTTAATATTTCATAGAAGCACAACCATGTGAATCTGCATAAAATTCCGAACATTATAACATCATCCACGAACAAATTATGAGAAATTGATATGTTCCTGCTAATTTTTAAAGGGAGACACCTATATTCCTTGATCGCCTTGTTGATATGGAGGCTGAGCGAATTCATGGCCAAGATGAATAAAAGCAGGGATAGAGGACAGCCTTGACGAAGCCCTCTTGACGCAAGAAAAAAGGAAGATTTGATCCCATTAACAATGACAACATAATTCACCTTTTCTACGCACGCCATAATCAAGTTTATCATGTTAGTTCTTAATCCAACCTTTGCTAACATGCATCTGATGAATTCCCAATCCATGCAGTCATAAGCTTTGCAGAGGTCGATTTTTAGGATGACTGCATCATTTTTTTTAGCAGGGATGGCAAAAAGACCTTCTTGAGTTGTTGCAACCGCATAAATAATGTTTCTTCCCTGTAAAAAAGCGTGCTAGTCCTTTGTTAAGAAAGTTGATAAAGTTCCTTTGATTCTTTCTGCGATGATTTTTGATATGATTTTGTAGGAAATATTACACAGAGAGATCGGACGGAAGTCCGTGAACGACACTACATTTCCTTTTTTTGGAATGAGCACTATATAAGTGGAGTATGTTTTTTGGTTGATGCTACCTGACATCCTGGATGCTTCCACCATATTTAGCAGGTCATTTTTGATGATATCAAAAAAGTGACAAAAAAACTCTATTGTCTAGCCGTCCGGGCCAGGGCATTTGTCCCTTTTGAAAGATTTTATTGTTCTCAGCAATTCCTCCTCGGAGACTGGTTTGAAGATTTGATGTTATGAAACCAGCTCAAGAAAAGATAAAAAAGATAGATCAACGCCTTAGAATTCAGCCTCTTCGAGGGGGCAACCTCCTTTACATTACATAAATGAACAATTCTTCGATGATACAAATGACAAAACCTCCTTTCTATATATAGGAGTCTAAGGAGTCACAATATAATCCAGCCGACCTAACAATAATAATATAAAGCCACAAAAATAACAATAGAGGGATTCTATGGGGCACAGAAATAACAATATGGGGGTAATAGGGGCACAACAATATAAATAAGGGGTATAACTACAATAGTAATGGGGTAATCACTAGTATTATAGGGACCCAACATGCCCCTCTCCTTCAAAAAAGTGTTGTCCTCAACGCTTGAGTAGTTCTGGATACTTCTGCATAAAATTCTCATCCTCCCATGTGGAATCTTCAGCGGATAAGTTCTTCCACTTGATAAGATACTCTGAAATTGATCGATTTTGTAGCTGTCGAGTTCTTGTTTCTGTGACTGCTTCCGGTTCCAATATAATTTTTCCTTCCTCGTCAAGTTCTGGCAATATTGTTTGAATTGGGAGCTTGTCACCTATAACCTTCTTTAAACATGAAACATGGAAAACTGGGTGCAATCGAGAAGCTGCAGGAAGCTCCAATTTGTATGCCATAGTACCAATCTTTTGCAACACCTTGTACGGACCATAATACTTTGGTGATAATTTATTATCCTTCTTAGCTTGCTTTAGGGACATTTGCTTATATGGTTGTAGCCGTAGGAATACCCAATCACCTACATCAAAACTTCTTTCACTGCGATGTTGATCTGCCTGTTGTTTCATTCTATTTTGTGCCAACACGAGGTTATCCTTTAAGAGTTGGAGGACTTGTTGTTGATGTTCGATGTGATGTTCCACTGCCTGAACCTTAGAATTTTCTCTTAAATATGATGTGATGGATGGTGGTTGATACCCATAAAGTGCCATAAATGGGGTCATTTTTGTTGCTGTATGGAAGGAAGTGTTATACCACCATTCAGCCAGAGGCAACCATTTGACCCATTGTGTCTGTTTATCAGATACAAAGCAACGAAGATATCCTTCCAAACATTTGTTTACTATCTCAGTTTGCCCATCAGATTGAGGATGATAAGATGAGCTATGAGCTAACTGAGTACCAAGACAAGAAAATAATTCTGTCCAAAAATTTCCAGTGAAAATGGGATCTCTGTCACTTACAATAATCTTTGGGTTTCCATGTAGCTTTTGAACTGTTTCCATAAATGCAGTAGAAACTGTACTGGCTTTAAATGGATGTGATAATGCACAAAAGTGTGCATACTTGGTAAGTCTGTCAACTACCACCATGATGACACTCTTTCCCTCAGACTTGGGTAAACCTGTGATAAAATCCATTGAAACCTCCTCCCAACGTTGGCTTGGAATGGATAAAGGTTGTAATAGACCCGGTGTCTTAATTGTTTCAACTTTATTTTGTTGGCAAACCAAACATTCCGCCACAAACTTTTGAATATCTGATTTAAGGCCATCCCAAAAAAATTCCTTCTTAACCCTGTGGTAAGTTTTTAAAAATCCTGAGTGCCCTCCTAAGGGAGAAGTGTGCAATTCCATAAGAATCTTTTGTTTTAGCTGGGAATTCTTACAGAGGTATAAGCGATCTTTGTACCATAACGAATCATTTTGCCAGCTAAATGTATCAGAAGTACTGGAATCTTGTTGTAGCTTTCGAATAAGTGCCCACACTTCTTCGTCATTCTTCCATTCCTCCCTTGCTTCGTTTATCCAATCTGGTTGGATAATAGAAATGGCACACAACAATGCTTCCACATCCTCATCCTTTCTTGAGAGTGCATCTGCCACCACATTTTGCTTCCCTTTTTTGTAGATGATTTCAAAGTCATAACCCAACATCTTTGTGACCCACTTTTGTTGCTCTTCAGAGGATAATCTTTGTTCTAAAAAGTATTTAAGGCTATCATGATCCGTTTTTACCTTGAAGTGTCTTCCCATTAGGTAGGGTCGCCATTTCTTAAGTGCATGGAGTATTGCCAACATTTCCTTCTCATAAATAGCTTTGCTTAAAAACTTTCCCTTGATTGGACGACTTTCAAAAGCAATGGGTCTTTCATCTTGCATTAGAACAGCACCAATTCCATTTCCTGAAGCATCACATTCCACAATAAAGGTTTTTGTGAAGTCCGGTGTAGCTAAGACTGGTGCTTGGCACATTGCCTCTTTAAGATGTTCAAAGGCCTTTGTTGCTTCCGGAGTCCATGAAAATGAATCTTTCTTCAATAATGTTGTTAGAGGTGCTGCTATTCTCCCATAATTCTTAACAAACTTGCGATAATACCCTGTCAACCCAAGAAATCCTCGCAGATGCTTTATGGATGTGGGGATTTTCCATTCCTTAATGGCTTTAATTTTGCTAGGGTCTACCTTAACTCCTTCATGAGATACAATATGACCCAAATATTCCACCTCCTGGACTCCAAAGAAACATTTGGATCTTTTTGCATATAATTGTTTCTCCTCCAATAGTTGTAGCACCCTGTCAACATGTTCAACATGATCCTTCCAAGACTTGCTGTAGATTAGTATATCATCAAAAAATACTAACACAAATTTTCTAAGGAATGGTTTGAAAATTGAATTCATCAAACCTTGAAATGTTGAAGGTGCATTGGTAAGGCCAAAAGGCATGACCAAAAATTCATAATGACCCTCATGAGTTCTAAATGCCGTTTTCGGAATGTCTTCAATCTTCATTCTGATTTGATGATATCCTGAACGAAGATCCAACTTGGTGAAGTAAATTGATCCATGCAATTCATCCAGTAATTCATCAATAACAGGAATGGGGAACTTATCTTTAATAGTGAGCTTGTTGAGCTCCCTATAATCTGGACACATGCGCCATGATCCATCCTTCTTGTGCACCAATACTACTGGAGCTGAGAAAGAACTTTGACTTGGTTGAATTATACCAGCCTCTAGCATTTCTGCAACCATACGTTCAATTTCACTTTTTTGGACATAGGGATATCTGTACGGCCTGATGTTTGGAGGAACACTTCCTGGAATCAGATGAATAGCATGATCATGATCACGCATAGGTGGGAGACCTTTGGGAGTCTCAAATACCTTGGAATGATTGTCCAGGACTTTTTGGAGATCTGGAGAAATAGATGATTCCAATGTGGAAACATCTAGCGAACATAATTGTGCAATTACACCTCTTTGCTCCTTTTTAAGAAGCTTAGTCATGCCATTAGAGCTGATTATCTTTCCTGGTTTCCCTGCAATACCCCTTAATTCAACTTCCTTTCCTTCCGTAGAAAATTTGATGAAAAGTTCTTGAAAATTAAAAGCTATTGTACCCAAGGATTGTAGCCATTGGACTCCTAGTACAACATCAGCACCTCCCATTGGAATGGAAAGCATTGGGCTAGTCAATACATATTCTCCCATGGATAGCTTGATATTATGGCACTTTCCAAAGCAATTTATTGTTCCTCCATTTGCAATCATCACTTGACACTCTGGTGCTGGATATAGGAAGCAATTCAATTCTTTTGCTACCCTACAATGAATAAAATTGTGGGTGCTTCCTGAATCAATCAACACTATTACCTTTTTCTTCTTGATTTGTCCTTCTATCTTGATGGTTTGAGGAGTGGTAATTCCCGCCAATGCATTACAAGATATGGTCGGATTTATTTGTTCTTCATCTAGGCTTTGTTCCTGGAGTATATCTTCTTCTTTTGACCTTTCTTGCTCCTTTTCTTCTTCCTCTTCACAATCTATGTAGAATAATTTCTTCTCAGCACACTTATGACCTTTAGTGTATTTGCTATCACAACTGTAACAAAGCCCTTTTGCTCTTTTTTCTTCCAATTGTTGTGGTGTCAACCTTATAGGTTGTGGAAGACTAGGGGCAACAACACTTCCGTCTTTATAGTTGTGAGTGGTATGCTTCCTGGTTGCCATAATTTTGCTTTCCATTTTTCTTGCTAACCTGAATGCCTTCTCTAATGAATCAGGTTCCCAAAGGCGAACATCATGTTGGATATTATCCTTTAAAGACCCTATGAACACATCAATCCTATGCTCCTCTGGAATATCTTTTACCCTTATGTTCAATTTTTGGAACTCCTCAATGTGCTCCATTACTGAACCCTTTTGTTTGAGACTTATCAATTGGCTAAAAAAAGTGTTGCTTTTTGTATCTTCATAATGTGCTATCAATTCTTCCGTAAAAATTGCCCAAGTGATAAATTGTTTACGAGAGCAAAGCCATTGATACCATACAAACTGATTTGGTTCCAAATATACAGTTGCCATACGTACCTTTTGTGCGTTTTGCACATTATTGAGATCGAAGAATTGCTCCATCTGTAATATCCATGTGGCGGGATCCTTGCCATCAAACTTCCTCATATCGATTTTTGGAATATGGTGATTCTTCGATCCAACATTAGCGTCTATGGAATCATGATTAACATTTCTTTTGTTCTCATCATGAGTTTCCTTTACTACCTTTTCACCATTAGTGACCCTTTCTTGTAGCAACTTCTTCAATTCTTCCATGTCTGTCTTCAAATCTATCTTCAAATCTGCCATCGAGTCCTCCATCTTAGCTTCCATGCCCTTTATCTTAGATTCCACGCCATTTATCTTAGATTCCACGCCACTTATCTTAGCTTCTGTTAGCTTTTGTGAGCGTGACATTTGTTGCACTTGTTCTTGTAATTTTGATATATCATGTAGCATTTCTTCCTCTTCTTCATGAGTCATGCTAGAGCTTTCAGGTTCCTTACTAGGTGTTTGCATTTTCTTTCCTCGGGGCATCAGTTACGATAATAATGCTTTACTATGCCCTTTGAATTCCGTTAAACCAAGCTTACACAAAAATTTAAAAAAAAACTACACACCTTTTTTCACTTTATAGAAGCCTGATATTGAATCTGATGTATCTCTGTAATTTCGGATCATCCAGTTCTGAAATTTCTACCTGTAGTAGCCTTCTGCGTCCTCTTTCCAATGCCACAAGTCTGAGCCAAAATGGATTCTCCAAGGAAGAGTTATGTGAAATCTCCCACAGTGACTTGCTTTTAGACTGGTTCAGTAGAACGAAATTGTACGACATGCCACGAGTCACTGTTTCAACCTTTGAATCTGAAACACACACACAAGAAACTACAGTCCGTCCTCTTTCTTCACCTTCTTACGAAATTTCAATCCGATCCCCAGAGAGAAAGTTATGACGATTTTCCCCAGGTCACCTGTTTTGAATGTAATTCAGGAGTCTGCAAAAAGACCAACTTCCTCAGATCATATCTCCGCAAATATCACGCGAAAAGCTCTGAAATTTGGACCCAAGGTTCAGCGTGATTTCTTCTCAAATGCGTTTTTTTTGCGACTTCTGAAACATCACAGAAAAAAAGTTATAGCGAAAATGCCACGATGACCTGTTTGGAGCAGCGAAACCCTAGAATCCAAAGCTCTGATACCAAATGTTATGAAACCAGCTCAAGAAAAGATAAAAAAGATAGATCAACGCCTTAGAATTCAGCCTCTTTGAGGGGGCAACCTCCTTTACATTACATAAATGAACAATTCTTCGATGATACAAATGACAAAACCTCCTTTCTATATATAGGAGTCTAAGGAGTCACAATATAATCCAGCCGACCTAACAATAATAATATAAAGCCACAAAAATAACAATAGAGGGATTCTATGGGGCACAGAAATAACAATATGGGGGTAATAGGGGCACAACAATATAAATAAGGGGTATAACTACAATAGTAATGGGGTAATCACTAGTATTATAGGGACCCAACATTTGATCATTTGTGTCCTTGTCGAACATCTGAGGACAGACTTCAATGCCCCACAGAAAATCCTGAAAAGAACTGGTTTCCAATCTCTTGTGTTGTCTTTCACTGCCTCTTTTGAGATTTCCTGTTGAGAGTAAAGGAAACCCCTTCTTCCGTCATTTATTTTCTAGATTGAATTCTTTTCCCGCCTTGCGCTTGCAAAATTATGGAAAAAATTTGTATTCTTGTCCCATTCTTTTAGCCACAACGCCCTACTCTTCAGCCTCCAGAAACATTCCTCCTGTTCTAAAATTTTTGATCTTTTCTTTTGTAACTCCTTAATGTGGCATCTCATTTGAAAAGATATGCAGTGAGAAGCCGTAGCTTCCGATGCCCTATCTAATTCCTTTTGAATTTTTCGAAGATCATTTCTATTAGATTACCTTTTTTTTAAAGCCATTCTTTTACAGTCCTTCGAATATAATCCATTTTGTCTCTGAATGTCAATAAGATCGGGCAAGGACTTCAAGACAACATCTCACTCCAGGCCTTTTTAATGATGTCATTGAAAACTGGATCTTCCAGGTATGACCTATTGAATTTGAAAGAGTAGCCTTTTCTGTAGCCTTTTTCCTTCCACCCTAACAGAATCGGTCTATGATCAGAAATAAAAACCTTCTCAATCGATGAAAAAGGCATGCCCATCTTGTCAATTAGGCTAGTATGAAGAATAAATCTATCAAGCCTCTTAGCGATATAAGCTTTATCTATTCTTCCATTTTCCCATGTTGGATGCATTTGAGCCGGGAGGATGTCCACAAAATTTCTTCTCAGCAGTTCATTTTTTATCCTTTCATCCAGTGGACCCTTTTTCCTGTTTGTACCCCATATTTCCTCCATATTTAGTGTGACATTTAGGTCCCCTGCAATCAGTAAGTGATCAACATCAAAAATTTCAGAAGCAAAAAGTTTCTCCCAGAAAGGCAATCTGTTTCTGTAAGGAGCATAAACATTCAAGATATTTATAGGAAATTTATGACCCCTCATTTGAGCCGAGATCAGAATTCCCGCCAGGCATCTGTATGTTTTTGCCTTGATCCAATGCGGATCCCATAGGACGGCTAACCCACTTGAAAGGCCATTAGCTTCTACAACAGATATGTACCAGGAAGGGCACATCTTCCTAAAATAAGAGATTGCAACAGAAGGGGCATGCATTGTTTCTTGGATTAAAATAATCTTGGGGTTTGCTGAGAGGAAAAGATCCTTCAACACCAAAAAAATTTTATCTGCCCCCAGACCCCTTATGTTCATTGATATGATGAAATTCATTTTGTAATCTTCTCGGCCTTGCTTGCTCTAAGAGGCCTTTCTTCTGTCATATCAACAACAGGAACATCAATAAGGGACAAATTGTGGATTCCTCTGCCCGCTCCTTCACCCCTTCCCCTGAAGTGCCTACTACCCCTGTTGTTTTTCCTCCTCACCGTGATGTTACTTACGGAATTTGGACTAATGAGAGGAGACTTTTGGATGCCTGGTTTATGTACGGTGAGGGCTCTAAGTTCCAGCGAGTTTTTGCTCATAGGAAATCCAAGTCACTGCCTATTGAGTTAGAGGGCGAGGATGATGGCGAGTTCACGGGTGTGGCTGATATCATAATTTCCTTCCCTTTCCCTGGCGAAAAAATGTTCTTTATTGGAGATGGAGATGATTAAATAATGAGGATCTCTTTACTGCTTTTTTTAAGAGGTTGGGGAATCAGGGGTATATTGAGAACCTCATGATCAGAGGCCGGCTCGAGAGGGGGCATATGTGGTGTTGTCTGCGAGAAGGGGACATCCTGATCGGAGGCAGGTTCCAAAGGAGGCATCGAAGGGGATATAGCTCCACGGGGATCGGGTTTTCGGACTGCGCTGGAAGGTGCTGAGGATCATCGGAGCTTGACTTTTGCATTTCCTCTGATTCAAAAGGAGAGCGATTCTTTGTGTATGGAAACTTCTCCGAATCCGTGCTTGAAGAATTTACCCTACCAAATTTTGCTATGAACTGTTGAGATCCATGGTAATTTCAATTATTGTGGAGGCGCCAAGGACAATTCTTTATTAGATGGCCAGTATGATGACATGTTGAGCATCTAAAAGGAACCCCCCAAAAATCCAGTCTTTGCCTAATTTTCAGCTCCTTCCAATGAATATCTATATGATCCGGAAATCCCCCTCTGTAAGCTTTATCTATCAATATCCACGTCACTCGTTTATCTTTTTCTCCTAGCACCATGGATCAACATAAACACATTTCCCTATTGCATTTCCAATCTCAGCTAAAGATTCTTTTGACCATAGATCTAATGGAAAACCGGGAAGTTTGATCCAAATCAAATTGTTTGTTGGGGTATTTTTGAGCGGGTTGAATCCCAAGTACCATCTATGCAAAGCCAGAAAACTTCGTTTATACACCCACTTTTGCTTCAAAATGATTTCCAGATCACTGGGCCTAAGAAAATGAAAGCAGTACCATTCCTTTAGAAGCCTGGCTATAATAGGAACGTATCCTATTAGCGGTTTCCACTGAGACTCGAGCCAAACTCTCATCTCGGGGTCGGCCATTTCCGAAAAGTGCCACCGCCCAACCAGGGCATTTCCCTGGAGACTCTCTATGCGATCTACAAGGTGGATATTGTCAATTTTAATCGCTGTGGGAGGAGGAACCGTCTTGACAGGTTTTTGGGGTTTCTGATAGAAACCTTCATCCCAAGCCTTTCCCGTAAAAACTTTTTTATTTAGGCTGGTTATTCGAGAAGGTCCTTCCTTTAGGCGGTCAAGACCATCCAAATCACCCTATAGGACCAATGGGTGAATCAGCAAGTCCTCCAGAGTGGACTGCCAATCATTCGACAGCTTGGCATTTTCATAGACAGTTTCTGCATGGATTGCTGCTTGAATCATCGCCTCCATGGCTGATGTGTCAGATAGTAACTCCATTCTTGAATGAGACACCTACTCTTCCCTCATGAGTACCATAAAAATCCAAGAATGATATGAGTCGGACAAAAGGTATAGCTGACTTCTGAACAAAAAGCCCAGAGAAGGAAGGATTAGAATTTAAGACGACCGACCACAATACTGACAGAGAATACCTCGGGATCTAGGGAGTTCTTTTTTCCATAAGGGTGAAAGTTTATAAAAAGGCCATCTGTCCACCTTATTTTAAGAGGAGTGACCTCATCCTAAGCTGGACTCTGATAGGCGGGAGGAAATTGAAAATTGACGATTCGCTTAATTTATAAGGTCAAATCTGGCCCCAAGGATAATTTAAAATCCAGATTATATTATTGATGACCCATCCCGAGAATGTCCTGGATAGATGCTGGAAGTTAATAGATGTACCTTTGGTCGTTTACCTATTTCCGGTGGCTAAAATCCGGCCCAGAAAATTCAGAGGGATTCGAAAGGTGGCTACCGAGAGACGAGGGATCCTGAGAAAAACAGACGAAACCCAGAAATAGAGACCTTTACGAAGCTTCTTTGGGAATACTACACAGCAACAGAAAACCTCACAGACACACCACCAGGGACCTAGTTTAACCGAAAGTCTGTGCATGGCTTTGTGATAACAAAGTAATTCTGAACCTTTAAAAAAGATATCCATGACCAATTTAAAATTGGATTCCCAGACATGAAGATGCAACTAGAGGTTCCTAGGGACTTGAAAGCCGAATTTTAATCCCTAAGCCATATCAATCTATCTTCTATACCAAATCATCTTTCCCTAATGCATCAATTATAAGATTTTGCTTTCAAACACAGAAAATATATTGTAAAATTTTGCCAAAATTAACTGCAATGCCGGTAAAATTTCCTTCAAAAGCAAAAAACCTTGAGACAGAAATGGGCATAAGATATGACAGTAAGATACTGACCTGGAGAGAACGCAGGCAAGCTGAGAGCGGGATGCGAAAACGGAGAGTGGCACGTCCAGAGAGAAGTCTGAGATGGCTCCATAACAACACAATATCGCATAACCAACACGTTCTGTTTAGGGACTAGGAGCCTAGTATGCAAGGATAGGGGTTTACATAGAAAGGACTCCTCTTAGGGAAGAGCCTTTCTGCCAGATAACCAGCCTAAGGAATGTGTAAGGGGGCGATAGCCTTGCAAAGACTCTTTGCGACAGGTGTCCAAGATTGAAAGATGCGCAAATAATCATAGCTAGGCTGGCGTTAAAGAGACATGGCGTAATAAGCTACATGCATTGGTTTATGAAGCTCACCTTCGCAGCGCTTAGAGGCCTCATACCATATCTCGTTCTCTGGTTGGACGTTTTATCAGCATACCGCTCCACAGCTGTGGCGCTCCCTCCTTTCAACATCTAAAGTAACCAAATTTCTCGACTTGGTCTTGTACAAAGGAAATTTTTCAGGGCGAACTGCCTGTCGAAATTCAACGAAAACTATGGTATTTTTCCTATCCAAACTAAGCATTAGTGTTGTGTGCCTGGCATATTAAATATTGCGTGAGGTGGCCTGGTTTAGTCATATGAAAGAAGTCTTTTTATTTTTTGATATAATATTCCCCATCTTTTTTGATAAGCTTTTCTTTAATCATAAGATTAGAGGTTCTATTCCCCACGTGGCCTTCATAATTATTATGTGATGGTTTACGCATGTTGGTAAGAATATACACCTATGAAAAATTTGTTTATTTACACATCAAATAATAACCATGCATTAATATATGTATATATTTCGCACATGTTACATCGATAGGCCTTCCTTTGAAAGGGACTTTCGTCGTCCCTTTGTTTCTCAGGCTGACACCTGGCGTCGGGCATAGAGCGGGCATAACCGCAAAGTTCTGAAAGCGAGCGGTCATACTCATCGTGTATTCATGGTTATTCATGAAGGCGGTTCTACGGCTACTTAATTTTTAGTTGGCGTTTGAGAAATTCGTGACGTTTTCTTCGGAAGCGTTCATAAAACTAACCATCATATCTCCGATGAATAATTCTGATTTTTCGCCCGCCATTGCCATCTTCTGCGAACCTTTCTGATCGCATTCTGTCTCAAATAGCTCCCAATCAGACAGAGCTGCCGCCATGAATCTTGAAAGCAAGTCTTCCCTCAGATGCCCTTCAGAGATCTCACTTCTCCTGGAACGAATAATGTCCATGGCAAATTCGTTCACTACATTTATGGCTTCTCTTAACCGCCTCTCAGAACCGATGTCAAGCTTTCGCTTGATTCTCCACAGAAAGGGGAAAATGGAAAAAAACATGCCAGCGCTAATATCAAGAGCATTGTTAAAAGCCTCTGCAAATTGGGACCTGGGCAGAGAAGGGTGGAGGCAACCGGGATCGACACCGAACGCCACCTTGCAGATATTGTCGAATGCAAACCTCATCAAAACGTCCTGCAAGTCTATGATCTCTCCCCCTTCGCATGCGCTCTTGAGCACCACCATTAGCCGGTTCTTGATTTCCCACTGAACAACCTCCACCACGAAGTTCCGGAGCGACTTGGTATTGAATTTGTAGCTCGAAGTTTTATGCTCTAAAAATCCCATAAAATAGTCGTTCTCCCTCAGAATTTAGCAAGGGTTTACACGAAGTATATTTATTTTACCCATTTGAGGCAGCGCTAATCTTGTGGGTGTTTTGTAGATGGCCACGGAATGTGTTGCAGAAATGGAGAAACGGCCGAGGAAACGCGCCAGATTGACGTGGGACATTGCCCCCCATGACGAAGAAGAGGTTGGTCTGTGTGTTGTGGTGTCTTTGTGGTTTTCTCCAGATATTGGGTCAAGGGTTCGAGCCTCAACTGAACTGCTCTCACTCACTCTGTGTATGTTGTTTGGATTGGATTGGATTGGATTGCTAGTGGGTCAAATTTGACTATGGGAAACGGGTCGCTGGCTGTGTGTAGGCTCAGCCAATGCTACTCTATAATGGTGGCGCCCATGATGCCCAGCACCAGGTTCGAATCCTTTCCTCTTTGGCAGGGCTAGGGTTAGAGCGTGCTCCTCCTCCTCATCCTCCGCCTTCTGTGTTCGGTGGTCAGAAGGGACCTGCGGTTCAGCGCGGTATTTCTCCTCCATGGCGTGAAGATGATAAAGATGGACACTACGTCTTCGAGCTCGGAGAGAATTTGGCTCCAAGATGTAAGTGCACAAATTTCCATGAACTTTCTTCTTCGTTAGTGTATTATTATTGATTAGAGAGGGCGTGAAAGGATGATTATTCCATCAGAGTTTTCTATGGACAATTCATGTCAAAATTGTGTTAGGATAGAATGGTTTTGAATCTGGGTCATCCTTGTGCAACTCGCTGCTGCACCATGACCCAATGGACCCACTAACATCCCCTGGATTTATTAGATATAATGTCTGTTTTTATTAATACACAAGAGATAGTAACAGCGATTTACATATGATCATCAAAGCCCTACAGAACTTGAATGGCTCTTTCCAGATCTCTTCTGCTTATACTGTTTTTGCTATGAGGTAGTCGATATGTCTACTGACCATAAAATTCATAACAAGCAAGGCTATGTAAATCCCATATATGCATGTTTACTTTTTCCCCAGTGAAATCCCCAACAGAAACTCCAAGCAGTGGACATTTTTCCACATTGGACTGCATGAAATTCATAACAAGCAAGGCTATGTAAATCGCATATATGTATGTTTATTTTTTCCCCAGTCAAAGCCCCTGCGGAAACTCCAGTAAAAATCTCCATTTTATTTAAGGCGGTGTGATCGCGATTGCATTGCCTAAAAGTGGTTTTTTTGAAAGAGATTGATAGTAATTTTTTGTTGTGGTTTTGGAATTTCTGTTTTGATGTTTGGGCTTTGGTCTTATGCTTTCGTTCTTGTTCTCTGTGCTGTAGATCGCTCTTTTCTATGAATCATGGCTGGTACGAAGCAGACAACACGAAAATCTACAGGAGGAAAGGCTCCGAGGAAGCAGCTCGCAACAAAGGTAACGACTTTCCTATATTTCTTCCGTTGCATCTTTGGTGGAGTTAATTGAGGCGTGTTGTTTTTATTGTGGCATTTTATTCTGAAGCTCCTTTTTTAAATTAGGCTGCTCATAAATCTGCTCCCACAACTGGAGGTGTGAAGAAGCCTCATAGATATCGTCCCCGAACAGCTGCTCTTCATTATGTACACGCAGTGTAAATTTGCTTTGGATTCTATTGATATGTTTACAATGTTTTCTTTACAGTATATGTATCTTATTGCAAATTGTTTAATCGACTGAACAGAGAAATTCGAAAGTATCAGAAGAGCACGGAGTTGCTAATTCGAAAGCTGCCATTTCAAAGGCTTGTGAGGGAAATTGCCCAGGACTTCAAGGTAACGTGTCACCTTTCTCGTTAAAATGTTAGCTTAATTGGCGACCCATTTAAATGAATTGCTTGGTACTCTGTTCTGGCGGTGGTACTTGTCTAACTATTTTGTTTTATTGTGTTCAGACGGTGTTAGAAAATTATATATTACGGAGCAATGGAACACATAAAATATTGCAGAAATATAAACACAGAAAACGCACAAAACAAGAGAGACACAGATATACGTGGTTCACCCAGTTTGGGCTACGTCCACCCCGAACAGCCAGTCCTTCCTTTCTATTATCCAGCAAAATGAAGAGACACAACCTACAACAAATCCGTTGTAATATCCTCTGTTTTCTCTCACAGTCTCACCTCTCTGTTTCTCGCTCACAGAATACACATCTATCACATAGCCTCAAATACAATACCCTCATACAAAGAGAGGGGTTGCCTTCTAGGGCAAAAAACCCTAAACTAAACATAAGTTCTACCGTCAGATCATTCGCCTAATGAACGACCCAGATTGACTAGAAATTACTATACTTTTACAAGGCAATTTTATAGCTGTTTTTAGCTTCGGGGGCGCTGCCCCCGAAACCCCCCGCCGGGGGGGCGCTCCCAAAGGTCGCAGCCGCCCCCCCTGGACCCCCCCTGCAGCGAATATTTTACGGGCGGCGTTGCCGCCCCCATTTCGAACTGGGGTCCTATGTGGCAATACCTTTGAATATAGAAGATAATCAGACTCCACACCCAACAATCTCCCACTTGGAGACTGATTGTATTAACTCCACCGCTGCTCCATTTGCTGGACAATGACTCCTCTTTGGACCTGGCTGTTTCTCATCTTCATCATCATCCTTGAAGACCAACTGAAACTGAGCATATTCTCAGTTTCTCCCTGGTTACAAATTTTGTTAGCATATCTGCAGGATTCTGGCTAGTGTGTATCTTTTCCAGCTTCAACTCTCCATCTTCCAACACTGATCGTATGAAATGGTACTTGAGCTGTATGTGTTTAGTCCTGGAATGAAATGCTGAGTTCTTTGCAAGATGAATGGCACTTTGGCTATCACTGTATAACGTGCCCATATCATGCTCCTTACCCAATTCACCCATAAAGCTTTGTAACCAAATCATTTCTTTACTAGCCTCTGTAGCAGCAACATACTCTGCTTCTGTTGTTGAAAGTGCAACAACACTTTGGATTTTTGAAACCCAACTGACAGCTGTTCCTCCAACAGTAAATACATATCCTGTAGTTCTCCTCTTGTTATCTCTGTCACCTGCCATATCTGCATCAACATATCCTTGTAGGGAGATGTTTGAACCACCAAAGCATAATGCTTAATTTGTGGTACCTTTCAAATATCTGAGAATCCATTTCACTGCCATCCAATGTTCCTTTCCTGGATTGTTCATGTACCTGCTTACAACTCCCACTGCATGTGCAATATCAATCCTTGTGCAGACCATTGCATACATTAAGCTTCCAACTGCTGATGCGTATGGAACTTTAGACATATAATCCATGTCTTCTTGGGTCTTTGGGCACATTTCCTTGCTAAGTTTGAAATGGCTAGCAAAAGGTGTACTAATTGGTTTTGCATTGTGCATGTTAAATCTTTTCAACACCTTTTGTATGTACTCATTCTGAGACAATGTTAATTTACGATTTTTCCTGTCTCTAGTTATTCTCATACCAAGGATTTGTTTTGCAGCTCCCAAATCCTTCATTGCAAATGAATTTGCCAATTTTCTTTTGAGCACATTTATTTCTTGCATGTTAGATCCTGCAACAAGCATGTCATCTACATACAATAACAATATAATATAGCTTCCATCATTTTGTTTTTTCAAATAAACACAATGATCAGAGTGACATCTAGTATAACCTTGTTCAGACATAAACTTGTCAAATTTTAGATACCACTGCCTTGGAGCTTGTTTTAAGCCATACAAGCTCTTCTTCAACCTGCACACTAGTTTCTCCTTCCCTTTCACCTCATATCCTTGTGGCTGCTGCATATATATCTCTTCCTCCAAATCCCCATGGAGAAAGGATGTCTTTACATCTAACTGCTTAAGATGCAAATCTTCAGCTGTTACAAGACTTAAAATAGTTTTGATTGAAGTCATTTTAACAACATGAGAAAATATTTCATCAAAATCAATACCTTTCTTCTGTGCAAACCCCTTCACCACAAGTCTAGCTTTATACCTCCGTTTTCCTCCATCTTCTTCCTTCAGCCTGTAAACCCATTTATTCTTCAATGTAGTTTTTCCTACAGGCAACCTGACTAAATCCCAAGTCTGGTTATGCATTAAGGAGTCCATCTCTTCTTCCATGGCTACCTCCCACTTCTTCCTGCTTTCAAACTGCATTGCTTCTTCATAACATTCGGGTTCACCGGAATCAGTCAATAACAAATAATATAATGAAGGAGAGTATCGTTCAGGGGGTCTACTTATCCTGGTAGATCTTCTAACACCACTTTCAGGTGTTTGGGGTGCCTGTTGTTGTTGTGGTGGTTGTTGTTGTTGTGGTTGTTGATTATTATTATTTTCAGGCACCTTTACTTTTTCAGTGATTTCATCAAGAACTGGGTATTCCTTGTTTTCGTTTTCCTGTTTCTTTTCTTGCAACTGATTCTTATACAAGACCTTTTCATTGAATATTACATCTCTGCTCCTAATGATTTTGTGATTTTCATAATCATATAAGTGATAACCAAAATCATTAACACCATATCCAATAAAGGTACATTTCTTTGACTTTGCCTCAAGCTTTGTTCTATTTTCTTTATCAATATGGACAAAGGCCTCACAACCAAAAGGCTTTAAAATAGAGTAGTTTACCTTTTTACCTGTCCATGCTTCCTCTGGAACACCACCATCCAAGGAACTTGAAGGCCCTCTGTTTATTAGATAAACAGCAGTATCTACAGCATCTGCCCAAAACTGTAAAGGCAATCCTGCATGCAATCTCATGCACCTTGCACGCTCCATGATTGTTCTGTTCATCCTTTCTGACACACCATTTTCTTGTGGTGTTCTTGGAACTATCTTCTCTCTGTGAATTCCATGCTCTGAACAGTACCTATCAAACTCTTTGCTGCATTATTCACCTCCATTGTCTGATCTAAGACACTTCAATTTCTTTCATGTCTCAATCTCAACCAAAGCTTTCCATTTCTTGAAAGTATCAAATACATCAGATTTATTCTTAATACAATAAATCCAAGTTTTTCTAGTTGCATCATCAATAAAAGTAACATAATAACGAGAGCCACCGAGAGATGATACCTGAGCAGGTCCCCATACGTCTGTATGCACAAGCTCTAATTTTTCGTTCTTCTTTTCTTTCCCAACTTTGAGAAATCTGACTCTCTTCTGTTTTCCATAAATGCAGTTCTCACAGAAGTCCAAATCAACATTCTTCAAACCCGGCAACAAATTCCTTGAGTGAAGAATCTTCATCCCCTTTTCACTCATGTGTCCGAGCCTATGATGCCATAATGCTGCATCTGCTCCTTTGGAAGTTAAAGCATTAACAGAGTTAGAATTATCATTGCATAAATACAATGTACCAACCTTTTCGCCTTTTGCTATTACCAGGGCTCCTTTAGTGACCTTCCAAGCTTTATCTGTGAAAGTTGTCACACAACCTTCACCGCCTAACTGCCCCGTTGAAATCATATTTTTCTTTAGATCTGGAACATGCCTTACCTCCTTTAATAGCCATTGGTTTCCATTCTGCTGTTTTACAAGAACCTTACCCATTCCAACGATTTTACAGGGTTTATCATCACCCAGATGAACTTGTCCAAAATCTCCTTGAACATAGTCATGAAAGTATTTCTTATCAGGTGTGGCATGGAATGAAGCCCCTGAATCTACCACCCAGGAATCAGTAATATTTTCGAAAGAAAGAACCAAAGCATCTTGTAACACCTCACCTGTCACATTTGCTTCATGATTGTTTTCTTGCTGTGCATCTCCTTCTTTTCCCTTCCGAGATCTACAATCTTTCTTTAGGTGTCCTTTCTTTCCACATTTCCAGCACACTATCCCCGATCTGGACTTGGATCTTCCTTTCCTTGATTTACTGCGATATCCTGAGCTCTTTCCTCTTTCCATTTTTCTTCCTCTAGACTCTGCACTCAAAGCATTTCCCGATGTCTCACCGGAGCTTTTCCGTCGCATTTCCTCGCTAAGGATAGCACCGACAACATCATCAAACTTTAAAGTACTAGATCCAGAAACGGAGTTACTAATGGCCATTACCAAACCATTCCAACTTTCTGGTAATGAGCACAAGAATAACAGAGCTCTAACTTCATCGTCAAAGTTTACCCCTACAGAACTTAACTGACTTGTAACTGTATTAAAATCATTTAAATGGTTTGCAACAGATCCACCTTCCGACATATTCATATTAAATAACCGTTTCATAAGAAATACCTTGTTTGAGGCCGAGGGTTTTTCATATAGTTTCGACAACGTCTGCATCAAACCCTCTGTCGTGGTTTCCTTCGAAATGTTGAAGGCGACTGACGTAGCAAGGCACAACCGTATTGTTCCGAGTGCCTTTCTATCGAGAAGGTTCCATTCTTCGTCTTTCATACCCGTCGGCATCTTTGTTTTTCCGCCCAATGGTAGGTATAGATCTTTCTGATACAGATAATCTTCCAACTGCATCTTTCACAGCGAGAAGTTTTGGCCATTAAATTTATCGACCCTAAACTTACCATCTTCCGCCATTGCTCCCACTCGAACCAGGAACCCTTCTTTCCTGCGAGTTTATCAGCCAAATAGACCTTCGGCTCTGATACCAGTTGTTAGAAAATTATATATTACGGAGCAATGGAACACATAAAATATTGTAGAAATATAAACAAAGAAAATGCACAAAACAAGAGAGACACAGATATACGTGGTTCACCCAGTTTGGGCTACGTCCACCCCGAACAACCAGTCCTTCCTTTCTATTATCCAGCAAAATGAAGAGACACAACCTACAACAAATCCGCTGTAATATCCTCTGTTTTCTCTCACAATCTCACCTCTCTGTTTCTCGCTCACAAAATACACATCTATCACACAGCCTCAAATACAATACCCTCATACAAAGAGAGGGGTTGCCTTCTAGGGCAAAAAACCCTAAACTAAACATAAGTTCTACCGTCAGATCATCCGCCTAATGAACGGCCCAGATTGACTAGAAATTACTATACTTTTACAAGGCAATTTTACAGCTGTTTTTAGCTTCGGGGGCGCTGCCCCCGAAACCCCCCGCCGGGGGGGGGCTCCCAAAGGTCGCAGCCACCCCCTTGGACCCCCCCTGCAGCGAATATTTTACGGGCGGCGTTGCCGGCCCCATTTCGAACTGGGGTCCTATGTGGCGATACCTTTGAATATAGAAGATAATCAGGCTCCACACCCAACAGACGGATCCTTGATACTTTGTTTCCTACTTCAGAGTTGGTTAATAATGGGAATTTCTGGCGATCCTTTGCGCGGTGGTGTAGTTTAAGTTTTCATTTCAGTTTTCTGGCTCTCATTATAATCATATTCTCTGAAACCTTGTAATCTGTAATATGTGCATGTCTACTGTTAAAGGAAAATTTTCAGCCTCTAAAATCTTGTATACTTGTTGTAGTTTAGAAATATTTGAAGGTATTATGTGTAAGTTGCGCCAGGGTCGAACCTGAGGCGTTTGTGACACTCTTTCTTTCGTGCTTGCAAGCGTAGCCCTCCAAATTCTTTACCTTTGATATTTTCAAACATATTTTAGGACTGTAGTAATTTTTCTCTATCCTTTTATTGCGAGTGGCGGTGCGTTGAGACGACACTAGGAATGCTTTTACCATCTTGTGGCATGGCAGGTTATTGTTTATAGAAGCACTGACACTAGGAATGCTTTTACCATCTTGTGGCATGGCAGGTTATTGTTTATAGAAGCACTGAAGAAACAGCGGCTGTTGAAATCTCTTATTGATTTATAATATTCTGTGAATGGAACTCCAAGAAGGTCTTTCTTGGATGGATCTGACAATTTCCTTTGTCTCTATGTAGTATAGGAGGGGGAAGATCGCAGCCTTTAAGCCGTTAAAATCCTTCTTATTTGAATCAAATATTTGTGTGAAAATTTACTGTTTTTAGTGCATGAACCGATTTTAGTTTACCTAAATGGTGAAGGCTTATTTTGGGGCACGGTCGGAAGGCCAAAAAAGACTCAGCTGAGACTTCCGCACTGTTTGAGAAGAAATATGTGCCGTAACTTTCTATATCTTGTCCTTCAAATTCAATCTCTCCAAACAGGCTTGGAATTTGAGGATCAGCTCCCTACTTTTTGTATTTTTTGATTGAAAATTGGCCATTTAAGATAAAATGAGATGAAAATGTGGGGGATGGCCCTTCAGATTTGGGTTGCGTGTTTTTGGCTGTCATTAATTGATACAGGAAATATTCGCCTGGCTAATCCAAGCCTAGATGCAGAGAATATGAAGGGTTGAAGCCCATGTTTTGAAGACCCATAGAAAAACTGCATTTTAAGCTAATTTTTTAGTTTGTTTTTCCATGAAATATGTTATGAAATGAAGCTCTGTTGCATATATTTTGTGTTGTTCAACCTGCAAACTAAATCTGTGGCCAAAAATTTATGTTACCTACTCCACAATATTTCATTATATACCGATTTGTAGGCCATAAATTTCCCATTCCACATTGAAAACATTCCCCGTTCACACACAACTATACTAGATTTTGAGAGTACCTGAAGCGATCTGTAACTTGGAAAAAATCCAAAACCTACTGCGTTGATCAGAAACACAAGATTTTGTTATGCCTAAGCCAGAAAGGTACACATTTCTCACCATGGCTAGCCAAGTCCACACTATCCTTCCATGCCCAGCTCTAATTACCGAGAAACTGAAAAGGACTAGATAAAAATGCAACCAATTGAACTCTCTCCATCACATTTAAAGCGACTTACCTCCTCGAATCTGACGATAAATCGCATTGGAAACCTTCCCTGCCGGCCGATTTCAATTGTCTTGGGGTTTTTTAATTCTCTGAACAGATTTATGGCCTAAAAAGGAAATCCAAAATTGATTGAATTGATAAAGCCAAAAGATTTGTTACACCAAGTTACAACAAAGGATTGCCAGAATGGTGTGTAATTATTTGTTGCATATTTTTGTCAAAATACTGTGAGCGCCTCACTAGAGTGACACTTATGAATACAAAGTACTGGCGCCTTGATTAACTATTTTCCAAGCATCTCTTTCTCCATCCATCCGACTCCTTGGTCCCTCATTAAGATGCCTGTCCAGAGTGGGCCTGTCTGTCATCAAGGACAAAGTTGGCCACTCTATCAGAAGTGCCAGTGTGCGGTATCATCAAGGTAAGAATGCTTTGTGGAAGGTGGGCCAGATGGTACGTAGAAGAGATGTTGAGATTCATTATGTCCCTTCAGTGGCTGCAAAAAGTGGATGACAATTAAATTACCATTCGTTTTAACCATGTAACAAAGGTGCTCAATGTGCATTAGTCATGGGGTGTTTTGTGACAGCCAGAGGGAGGTCTAAAGTCTCAACTCAACTATGCCTTTTCCACCACACACTCACTTGTTGATAAATATCATGACAATACTTGTAACTACTAACGCATTCAGTTTCTGCAGCAAACCCAACGACGAAAAGTTTCAAAAGAGAACCGTGCAGAACAATGTCTTTTTCTTGCACTACAAATTGTGGTTCCTACGGGCCTCCTGCAGGTCAGCCAAGCATGTTATAACTGTACGTGTGTTAATTGGTCTATGAATTGAAGAATCTAATTTCTATATATATGTGTCCCACAAAGTCCAATCAAACAAATAATATATCACCAAATATGATTCATCCACATAAAAATCACCATCAGCACCAAATGTATGAAAGCTGTATACACATAATGTGAAAAATCTTCTCGTCATTCATTGTACTATTCAAAGACTTTTTATAACAAATGATACTTTGAGCCACAATGAAAGGGAGCTCGCCCATAATTCTTCTATGCTTTTTTGTTTTTTATACACATTTTTCTATACTGAAGAATTACAACTTGATCACGGCTATAGTTGTTTTCTATAACTGCAAGTAATAGCAGTAGTAGCAGCAGTAGTTCACTAGACTAGGTAATAATTATTCCCTAGGTTAAAATACCCAACACTTTTCCTGTAAACTATACTTTTTTTGGTATCTTATGAATTTTCTATAGTTATATGTAGACAAATTTCTTGGCTGCCTGCTCAGTTTGAAAATCCCAATTCAGTGGGGATGCAGATCTCAGTCGAAAAAAACAAAATATAAATCAGGCCCCAGGGCAGAACCTTGATGCATCCCGGGGCACTGTGTACATTATCTGTATCTTCATATAGGTACAAAGGATTGCATTTGCACCATTTTCAAATTGTTTTATATTTTAGACCCGGTGCCATCTGAGAAATGGACCAAGCTGAGTATCATGATGTATATTTTGTATAACTACCACACATTTGGTGTGGGACTGGCTCTCTTTCCCAAGGGTAATAATCAAATTGTAAATCTCTCCTTCCAGAAAGTTTAAAGACCTGGTTGCCCTTGTGTTGCACACAGACAGGGAACTCCTCAGACAATGTAATTACCTACACCAGCAGAATTCACAGAAATGGCAGCCTGAATCAATTATATATGTTCTTTCAAAAATATATTGATTTAATAATGCAAATGAGTGCTTGGTTTATCTCACCTTTGGCACACATTTCAAACAAAAGAAGTGGCTACACGCTAATTGCTTCGGCTCCACAACGACATCTGCACATAGATTTATAGGTAGAAGTTTCGGATTTTGTTGTCTGTTGTTAGAATACAAATAAATCATTGAAATAACAATGTAAAAAAAACGAATATTCTAAGTACCCAGGCATATAGAACAAGTAAGTTCCTTATCGATAACAGATGTTGATGATGCTTGTGTTAAAGCTTTAGAAATAGTGGGCGTGTTCCCCACTGTTTTCTCTGAAGTATATAATACCATTTTGATACCATTGGATCCATTAAGATTTGAAAATGGACTCTCTGGAAGGCTATGTCCATCGCTGTTGCAAGGAAAGAAACTCACTGATCATTACCTTTTTATAATAATCACCAAAACAAAACAAAGTAGCTTCTATTCAACTACTTCCAGGAACCCATTATTGACAACTTGTTTTCTAAGTAAAATCTTTGTCATGTTCTTTATTTTACAGAACTGCAAACAATGGATGATGGTCTCTACCTTTCTTGATCATCATTGTCCTGCTTAGGTTCATCTTCGTTATTCTCCAATACCTCAAGCAGGTACCCAAATTGATCGGTTGAAGGAAAATTGTTGAGATCTGCATAAGAGGATGAATGAAATTACTTAAAGGCAAAGTGACAGTCTCTAGAGAACATGTCTTGAATAAGTGGGTATCCTAGGTTTACCTTCTGATGCCTTGGATTCTATTTCAGACTGTGGGAATCCATTAGTGAATCTATTCTCGAGGGGGTGAGAAACAACAATAGGTAGTGATATTGTAGGTACATTTGGGTGAATATCCATTTCTTTCTTTACACCAACACTTTCCTTAGGAAAATAAATGTCATTTATAATCAAGGCTTCATAAAACTAGTTGCTATCATATTTCAGGTATCTGGCTCCAGAATATTTCATGTATGGCAAGGTTAATGAGAAGATGGACGTGTATCCTTTGGAGTAGTTCTTCTAGAGCTAATAACTGGAAGAAAACCTACACATAGCCAACGACCTGTTTCCCACAGTCAAATTTGACCCACTAGCAATCCAATCCAATCCAATCCAAAAAACATACACAAAGTGAGTGAGAGCAGTTCAGTTGAGTTGGGGTTTTCCCAGTCTCTAAGATGCTCAAACCCTTGACCCAATATCTGGAGAAAACCACAAAGACACCACAACACACAAACCAACCTCTTCTTCGCCATGGGGGGCAACGTCCCACGTCAATCTGGCGTGTTTCTTGGCTTTCCACCGCTTGATGCCTATGAATTCGACCTCGCAATGCACACATAGTCCATTGACCGCCTTCAGCACTCGGGCTCTTTCCAACTATAGAGAGATATGACGAAACTAGTGCACCTGAGATTTATATTCTAACACAAGCATAGAAAGATAGTAATGGATTCATTTTCATCGGTATGGACGCTCAGGGTTTCTGACAGAGAGAGGGGAAGCAGAGGAAGAAAAAAGCTGACCAATAGTACCCACTTCTAGACCTAGCTTCAGATTACCTAGCTATACCGGGTGCATTTATGTTATTTTTCTCTTGCTCTTATACAAACAACATCAGTGGTTTCAGTGTCCTGCCTTGTGTACCATGTCTGACTTGTAGTTGTTATATATGTGATGGCAAGCTATCTTATTATAGGAGAATACCTGATATGCTTGATATGATAAAAGTCAAACAGTTGACTTTGTTCATGTCCATCAAAAATCAGTTGACTTCGCTTAATTATCAGTTAGCTTTGCTCATGTCTATCAGAATTCTGGAATAGTCATATCCCTGTATTGAGATTTTATTCCACATGATCAATAATCCCCTTCTTGTCCACCTATGGCTTTACATGCAATACCGTCCTAAAGCGTTATCCTGTAGGTACACTTCAGTAAGTTTCATATGTGGCTTGTTTTGTGCCCTGGCTCACAACCTCTTGTTTCCAGTCTACCTATACTATTACACAATACTAGATATACTTGCACTGATATGCCCATTGATGGTACCTTCTTCAGCGATCTGTGGTCACATGTTGGGTCCCTATAATACTAGTGATTACCCCATTACTATTGTAGTTATACCCCTTATTTATATTGTTGTGCCCCTATTACCCCCATATTGTTATTTCTGTGCCCCATAGAATCCCTCTATTGTTATTTTTGTGGCTTTATATTATTATTGTTAGGTCGGCTGGATTATATTGTGACTCCTTAGACTCCTATATATAGAAAGGAGGTTTTGTCATTTGTATCATCCAAGAATTGTTCATTTATGTAATGTAAAGGAGGTTGTCCCCTCGAAGAGGCTGAATTCTAAGGCGTTGATCTTTCTTTTCTATCTTTTCTTGAGCTGGTTTCATAACATTTGGTATCAGAGCTTTGGATTCTAGGGTTTCGCTGCTCCAAACAGGTCATCGTGGAATTTTCGCTATAACTTTTTTCCTGTGACGTTTCAGAAGTCACAAAAAAAACCCATTTGAGAAGAAATCGCGCTGAACCTTGGGTCCGAATTTCAGAGCTTTTCGAACGATATTTGGGGAGATATGATCTGAGGAAGTTGGTCTTTTTGCAGACTCCTGAATTACATTCAAAACAGGTGACCTAGGGAAAATCGTCATAACTTTCTCTCTGGGGATCGAATTGAAATTTCGTAAGAAGGTACAGAAAGAGGACAGACTGTAGTTTCTTGTATATCTTTTTCAGAACCAAAGGTCGAAAATTGTACACGTGGCACTTCATACAAGTTCACTCTTCTAGAAAGGTCTATAATCAGGTCATCTTGGGAGATTGTGCATAACTCTTTCTTGGAGAATCCAATTTGGATCAGACTGATGGCATTGGAAAGAGGACACAAAGAGCTACTACAAGTCACAATTTCAGAACTAGATGATTGGAAAGTACAGAGATACATCAGAGGCAATATCAAGCTCCTACAAAGTGAAAAAAGGTGTGTAGATTTTTTTAAATTTTTGCTTAAGCTTGGTTTGAAAATTTATTTTGAAGGATTCAAAGGGCATAGTAGAGCATTATTATCGGTAACTGATGCCCCGAGGAAAGAAAATGCAAACACCTAGTAAGGAACCTGAAAGCTCTAGCATGACTCATGAAGAAGAGGAAGAAATGCAACATGATATATCAAAATTACAAGACCAAGTGCAACAACTGTCCCTTGCACAAAAAGGAACAGAATCTAAGATGGATGGTTTAAAGAAAGATGTAGAAGCTAAGATGGATGGTTTAAAGAAAGGTGTAGAAGCTAAGATGGACTATTTAAAGAAAGGCGTAGAAGCTAAGATGGAGGGCATGGAAGTAAGGTGAATGGCATGGATGCTAAAATTGATGGCATGGATGATAAGATGGAAGAATTGAAGATAAATATGAATAAGTTGCTACAAGAAATGGTCACTAAGGGAAAAGTACTAAAGGAAACTCATGATGAGAACAAAAGAAATGTTAATCATGATTCCATAGACTCTAATGTTGGATCGAAGACTCACCATGTTCCAAAAATCGATATGAGGAAGTTTGATGGCAAGGATCCCGCCACATGGATATTACAGATGGAGCAATTCTTCGATCTCAATAATGTGCAAAACACACAAAAGGTACGTATGGCAACTTTATATTTGGAACCAAATCAGTTTGTATGGTATCAATGGCTTTGTTCTCGTAAACAATTTATCACTTGGGCAATTTTTACGGAAGAATTGATAGCACATTATGAGGATACAAAAAGCAACACTTTTTTTAGCCAATTGATAAGTCTCAAACAAAAGGGTTCAATAATGGAGCACATTGAGGAGTTCCAAAAATTGAACATAAGGGTAAAAGATATTCCAGAGGAGCATAGGATTGATGTGTTCATAGGGTCTTTAAAGGATAATATCCAACATGATGTGCGCCTTTGGGAACCTGATTCATTAGAGAAGGCATTCAGGTTAGCAAGAAAAATGGAAAGCAAAATTATGGCAACTAGGAAGCATACCATTCACAACTATAAAGACGGAAGTGTTGTTGCCCATAGTCTTCCACAACCTACAAGGTTGACACCACAACAATTGGAAGAAAAAAGAGCAAAAGGGCTTTGTTACAATTGTGATAGCAAATACACAAAAGGTCATAAGTGTGCTGAGAAGAAATTATTCTACATAGATTGTGAAGAGGAAGAAGAAAAGGAGCAAGAAAGGTCAAAAGAAGAGGATATATTCCAGGAACAAAGCCTAGATGAAGAACAAATAAATCCGACCATATCTTGTAATGCATTGGCGGGAATTACCACTCCTCAAACCATCAAGATAGAAGGACAAATCAAGAAGAAAAAGGTAATAGTGTTGATTGATTCAGGAAGCACCCACAATTTTATTCATTGTAGGGTAGCAAAAGAATTGAATTGCTTCCTATATCCAGCACCAGAGTGTCAAGTGATGATTGCAAATGGAGGAACAATAAATTGTTCTGGAAAGTGCCATAATATCAAGCTATCCATGGGAGAATATGTATTGACTAGCCCAATGCTTTCCATTCCAATGGGAGGTGCTGATGTTGTACTAGGAGTCCAATGGCTACAATCCTTGGGTACAATAGCTTTTAATTTTCAAGAACTTTTCATGAAATTTTCTGTGGAAGGAAAGGAAGTTGAATTAAGGGGTATTGCAGGGAAACCAGGAAAGATAATCAGCTCTAATGGCATGACAAAGCTTCTAAAAAAGGAGCAAAGAGGTGTAATTGCACAATTATGTTCGCTAGATGTTTCCACATTGGAATCATCTATTTCTCCAGATCTCCAAAAAGTCCTGGACAATCATTCCAAGGTATTTGAGACTCCCAAAGGTCTCCCACCTATGCGTGATCATGATCATGCTATTCATCTGATTCCAGGAAGTGTTCCTCCAAACATCAGGCCGTACAGATATCCCTATGTCCAAAAAAGTGAAATTGAACGTATGGTTGCAGAAATGCTAGAGGCTGGTATAATTCAACCGAGTCAAAGTTCTTTCTCAGCTCCAGTAGTATTGGTGCACAAGAAGGATGGATCATGGCGCATGTGTCCAGATTATAGGGAGCTCAACAAGCTCACTATTAAAGATAAGTTCCCCATTCCTGTCATTGATGAATTACTGGATGAATTGCATGGATCAATTTACTTCACCAAGTTGGATCTTCGTTCGGGATATCATCAAATCAGAATGAAGATTGAAGACATTCCAAAAACGGCATTTAGAACTCATGAGGGTCATTATGAATTTTTGGTCATGCCTTTTGGCCTTACCAATGCACCTTCAACATTTCAAGGTTTGATGAATTCAATTTTCAAACCATTCCTTAGAAAATTTGTGTTAGTATTTTTTGATGATATACTAATCTACAGCAAGTCTTGGAAGGATCATGTTGAACATGTTGACAAGGTGCTACAACTATTGGAGGAGAAACAATTATATGCAAAAAGATCCAAATGTTTCTTTGGAGTCCAGGAGGTGGAATATTTGGGTCATATTGTATCTCATGAAGGAGTTAAGGTAGACCCTAGCAAAATTAAAGCCATTAAGGAATGGAAAATCCCCACATCCATAAAGCATCTGCGAGGATTTCTTGGGTTGACAGGGTATTATCGCAAGTTTGTTAAGAATTATGGGAGAATAGCAGCACCTCTAACAACATTATTGAAGAAAGATTCATTTTCATGGACTCCGGAAGCAACAAAGGCCTTTGAACATCTTAAAGAGGCAATGTGCCAAGCACCGGTCTTAGCTACACCGGACTTCACAAAAACCTTTATTGTGGAATGTGATGCTTCAGGAAATGGAATTGGTGCTGTTCTAATGCAAGATGAAAGACCCATTGCTTTTGAAAGTCGTCCAATCAAGGGAAAGTTTTTAAGCAAAGCTATTTATGAGAAGGAAATGTTGGCAATACTCCATGCACTTAAGAAATGGCGACCCTACCTAATGGGAAGACACTTCAAGGTAAAAACGGATCATGATAGCCTTAAATACTTTTTAGAACAAAGATTATCCTCTGAAGAGCAACAAAAGTGGGTCACAAAGATGTTGGGTTATGACTTTGAAATCATCTACAAAAAAGGGAAGCAAAATGTGGTGGCAGATGCACTCTCAAGAAAGGATGAGGATGTGGAAGCATTGTTGTGTGCCATTTCTATTATCCAACCAGATTGGATAAACGAAGCAAAGGAGGAATGGAAGAATGACGAAGAAGTGTGGGCACTTATTCGAAAGCTACAACAAGATTCCAGTACTTCTGATACATTTAGCTGGCAAAATGATTCGTTATGGTACAAAGATCGCTTATACCTCTGTAAGAATTCCCAGCTAAAACAAAAGATTCTTATGGAATTGCACACTTCTCCCTTAGGAGGGCACTCAGGATTTTTAAAAACTTACCACAGGGTTAAGAAGGAATTTTTTTGGGATGGCCTTAAATCAGATATTCAAAAGTTTGTGGCGGAATGTTTGGTTTGCCAACAAAATAAAGTTGAAACAATTAAGACACCGGGTCTATTACAACCTTTATCCATTCCAAGCCAACGTTGGGAGGAGGTTTCAATGGATTTTATCACAGGTTTACCCAAGTCTGAGGGAAAGAGTGTCATCATGGTGGTAGTTGACAGACTTACCAAGTATGCACACTTTTGTGCATTATCACATCCATTTAAAGCCAGTACAGTTTCTACTGCATTTATGGAAACAGTTCAAAAGCTACATGGAAACCCAAAGATTATTGTAAGTGACAGAGATCCCATTTTCACTGGAAATTTTTGGACAGAATTATTTTCTTGTCTTGGTACTCAGTTAGCTCATAGCTCATCTTATCATCCTCAATCTGATGGGCAAACTGAGATAGTAAACAAATGTTTGGAAGGATATCTTCGTTGCTTTGTATCTGATAAACAGACACAATGGGTCAAATGGTTGCCTCTGGCTGAATGGTGGTATAACACTTCCTTCCATACAGCAACAAAAATGACCCCATTTATGGCACTTTATGGGTATCAACCACCATCCATCACATCATATTTAAGAGAAAATTCTAAGGTTCAGGCAGTGGAACATCACATCGAACATCAACAACAAGTCCTCCAACTCTTAAAGGATAACCTCGTGTTGGCACAAAATAGAATGAAACAACAGGCAGATCAACATCGCAGTGAAAGAAGTTTTGATGTAGGTGATTGGGTATTCCTACGGCTACAACCATATAAGCAAATGTCCCTAAAGCAAGCTAAGAAGGATAATAAATTATCACCAAAGTATTATGGTCCGTACAAGGTGTTGGAAAAGATTGGTACTATGGCATACAAATTGGAGCTTCCTGCAGCTTCTCGATTGCACCCAGTTTTCCATGTTTCATGTTTAAAGAAGGTTATAGGCGACAAGCTCCCAGTTCAAACAATATTGCCAGAACTTGACGAGGAAGGAAAAATTATATTGGAACCGGAAGCAGTCACAGAAACAAGAACTCGACAGCTACGAAATCGATCAATTTCAGAGTATCTTATCAAGTGGAAGAACTTATCCGCTGAAGATTCCACATGGGAGGATGAGAATTTTATGCAGAAGTATCCAGAACTGCTCAAGCGTTGAGGACAACACTTTTTTGAAGGAGAGGGGCATGTTGGGTCCCTATAATACTAGTGATTACCCCATTACTATTGTAGTTATACCCCTTATTTATATTGTTGTGCCCCTATTACCCCCATATTGTTATTTCTGTGCCCCATAGAATCCCTCTATTGTTATTTTTGTGGCTTTATATTATTATTGTTAGGTCGGCTGGATTATATTGTGACTCCTATATATAGAAAGGAGGTTTTGTCATTTGTATCATCCAAGAATTGTTCATTTATGTAATGTAAAGGAGGTTGTCCCCTCGAAGAGGCTGAATTCTAAGGTGTTGATCTTTCTTTTCTATCTTTTCTTGAGCTGGTTTCATAACATCACATCTTGTAGCAGCTTTAATTTTATTTCAAATGTCTTGCCATTCTAACATGTTTGTTTGTCCTTTGCAGATTTGCTTGTCCAGTGTGCTCCGATATGTCTAAATTGTGGGAGAAACTTGACCGAGAGGTAGATATTTTCGACAAGATGAACATCTTGAAGTCAACTTGCAATGGGTTGTATAAAGAGTAGCTTATTATATGTGTTTTTGCTAATTTTTATTTCTCATATTTGAAATTTTCTTTCATCCAATGGCAATTGATTTTTTAAGTTTCTTGAGTGGATTCTGATATTTTTTTGTCATGTAGGTTGCTTTGACTCCAATGCCTGAAGCTTACAAGAACAAAATGGTAAGTTGTCTGATGTTAATGTGGTATAATTTGGAGGCATATTTTAGAGCCCATTAGTAGCGTGAGAGAAAATACCTCACCACTTTCTCGTCGGTCATTTGCGCAGGTTTGGATCTTATGCAATGACTGTGGAGTAACTTCTAAAGTAAATTTTCACATTGTTGCACACAAGTGTCAAAGTTGCAATTCTTATAACACCCGGCAGACCAGGGGAGGTCCTTCTGCAAGTTCATGTAGATCTCATCTTTGATATTCTCAAATGTTCAGATTCGTGTATCCCTCTTTACCACTTGTAAGGTTGCCTTAGCACTGCCTATGTGGCATGAAAAACAGCTGTACTGCAAATTGCTATGCAGTGGCATTAGTGTAAGAATTCATTGTAACCGCTGAGTTTTTGCAGCACTACTCTATGGTTGTTAACATCATAACAGAGTTGACATATCTCGCTGCTTGCAACTATGTTGACATAGGGGAATGAGGGAGAAGTTTCCTGTCACATCCTTTACAGATGTTATGTCAAGAAAAGGGAAATGTACGTTTATAAACCGTCTTCCCATCATCGCGATGAAGCCCTTGGAAGGATTCCTTCTCACTTATTCCAAGCCCTATTATTCCAAAATCTATCTTTCATCCATTCTGTATATATTTTACTCCCATACTCCTAAAATTGTGAGCATCATGTAATCTACCTAGAAAGTTTTTGATTTGCAACTGAATCTGATACCTATCTTACTTACAGAAAATTAGTAATGGTTTAGAATGAAGATGGACACTGTATCCTCACAAAGGGAGTACTATCTGAGAAAGAACGTGATCTTAACAAAGGGAATGATACTGACTTGAATATTTTGTAATTGTGACCATTGACAGACCACTGGTTAAGGTAATTTTAAAAAACACAAGTTATCAACTGGTTCATAAATGGTATTACCAACCTTTTTAAATTTGTTTGGAAGATCCTATGTCTTATATTCTATGATGGAATTACCTTGTCGTTCATATACCATCACACAGTGGAAACTGTTAAATTAATTAATATGTTTCCATAGTATTTAATACAACTGAAAAGCCTAAATGCAGTTTCATATATCTCGCATTTACTCAGAAAGGGTGGATATCTTATTCAATTTATTAAGAACAGGGCATGGTAAACTCATACATGAACACTTAAACAACTTGAGATTTCTATGATAATATATGTGTAACCAGAATTCCTTCCTGCTTTTTAGTCCGCACAAGATATTCTCGTTATTTGCTTAAATGCAAATATTGCTATTAAGTTACTATCAGCAATTGTAATGAATTTCTACTATATCTTCCGAAAAGCCTGGCTTAAATGATTTTAAATTAAATAAATAAAACACGAGGTAAATATGAAATGGCATAATCTAAGCTTAGAGTTGTTGACTTTAATTGTGAATTAAACACTTTGCACCTTTCCGCATTTAACATCTAAACTGGTATGCGTTACCAGCATTTCTTTGAGTTCTATCTTTGCATTGTTAGCTTTTATCTTTTTATTATCGGTGATAAATAGGTATTACAAACATATTATTTATTTAATACAAAAACCATGAAAAATTAAAAAATTAGTTTAACTATAACATTTAGAAAATTATGAGTAGAAGATTTGAGTATGGATATAAAAGATGAGAGGAAATAAGTGTTAAATAGTAGTTAGTAATCGATATTTAGTTTAAATATAATTATAAATTTGCAATTTAAAAGGATGGTGAAAATCAAATATGCCAGGGATCTTGGGTTACGTTGGTAGTCAATTTTCAACCAAACTTAATTTTTTTTTGTCATATTTAAAATCACAAGGCTGTGCGGCCTTGTTTGACGTTTCAGACATCAAATCATCATGCAAATTTCTCGTTTTTGTTTATGCTAATTTAATAATCCTATCAGCTTTTGGAAATCACCATTCTTGATTTCCAATCTGTGATTGAAGCGTTTCCTTCTTGATTATCTTCTCTTTATGGGCTCATTTTTAGTATTTACAGTGTTAAAATGCAATCAAATTAATGTATTTACAAAATAAACGAAGATTTATCAAGGCCTTATGGAGACATGAAACATCCGTAGCTAGTGATTTTCTTTAGTCTTACCTCGCACTCTTGAGAAAACAATGCATTAATGGGTCACAGTCCTCATCTCCTTCGGAGACATGGAGGATCCGTAGACAGTGTTGTCCTTTCGTCTTACCTCTCTCTGAGTAGATAATGTATTAACGAGTCAGGGGGTTTTGTTTTTTGTGGTTCTGTTATGGCTCATGAATGGATGTGTTTATGGATTGAAATTTAAGGAAAATATGAGTTTAGTGTAGCATATGAATGGGATGCATCCAAGCATTTTAATTTCAGAAGTTGGGTTTGGGTTTATTGTGCATATGAAATGGCATGTGTTCATGCTTTTGAAATTTTATTCAGAGAAAAGAAAAAATGGATTTGGTATTGCATATGAATGAGATGTATTCTTCGTATATGCTTGGCCATCTATAGAGGTTTCTTGATTTTTGGTAATTAACTTAACCTCTTGATTTTGGGTAATTAACTTACTCTAAAATGAAATAAGACATTCAATGTGTTCCTTGTAATATAGATATAAACAAAACATCTAAAGAAAAGTAATTGCACAATGACCCAGTCTAAGAAAACAAGGTTTTCCACAAACGAATTAACTCTTCTAGAAAAATTCAACAATTCCAATTTAATAATCCTATCGGCCTCTCTTTGTACCTTTTGGGACAATTGCTAGTATATGTATATATTTCGCACATGGTACACAGATTTATAATATTTGTTAATATATTATTTTATTAACACAAAAGTTCTTGGATATGTGATATACATGTGTTTGCCATATTTTGTCTTATCATTTGCGTGGTTGGGTATTATGTTTTATTCTATATATTCTTTTAGTTTAGTTTTTATTTTATTTTATTTGATTAAATACACAATTTACTTATTACTCAATAATATTAATATTATTTGCATATTTAGTTTAGTAGTATGTTACATATAATATTTATTTATATTTTTTAAGTATTTACATTTACATTATACGCATTATAATAAGTATATATACATGAATATATTTATACGTTTTTATAGGGCACATATTACGAAAACCCATGTGGAATGCAAGAGCTGCAATGATTAAGTGAAAGAGTGCTTTAAGAAGATAAAGTGGTCAAAATTTTAAATTAGCAAAGGAATGTGCCACATTCCTATTCATTAGGAAATTGACTTGAGACCAAACAAGCTTTATGCAAAAAATAAGTAAAATCAATCAAGCAACGTGACAATCACAACAATCACAAGGAAGGATGTGTCAAAGTATGATTGAATCCTGAATAATCAAAAGTTCAAAAACCAAGCAAGACGGTTAATAAACAAGGGAGTCTTTCAAAATAGAGGATAAAAGGATAGCAAACAATAAAAAAACCTAATGCAAGTAATGAAATTCAATAAGGGTCTCCATTATTTTGTTGAAAAAATTATGGGAAGGTTATGGCCAACAACAGTGACGACTCACTGGGAAGAAGCAGTGATCTTTGGTTTAAAGATACAAATCCTGTAAAAATGAAGGAATTATTGTTAAATGATTCATAATTCCAAATTTAGATATCCTAACAGTTTCGTCCCAATCATGCGCCATTAACAGACAAAAATCATATCCATAATTGTTCATGAACTTATAAAAAATTTGTCCCATGAATCCATTGTATTCAACAAATTCGTAACTTTATCAAGAATCGATTTTAAGGTAATCAAGTAAAACATAGTTTTAAATTAACTTCCATACCATAAGCATGGCCACTATTTCCAGCAAGCGTCTATAGGCTCTGTAAGGATGCATTTTAACCCTTTTAGGTGTCAGTGTACCATCTATTAGGAATAAATGCATAGTTGCAAAATATCATTCTAAACTTATTCAAAGGTCAACAAAAGATCATTTTCTGGCTTGGTAACCAGCTAATGACAATGCCATTCAACAAATCTAACACAGTGAACAAGTTGACTCGTGATGAGACCTCTTGTGTTTCAACCTTGTGGTCAAAAGCCATTACCTTGGCTTGGTGACTAATAATGGTAATGCCACAATGTTAGAACATATGATCATGGTAGGTCGGCTCGTGATGAGACCTCCTATCCTTCAATTGATCATTTTTAGTTTTAGGTTTAACTATGGTTATTTTTAATCTTATAGAGATTACTTAATAGATGGGTTGATAGATTACTCCTTAAAAGCGAGGGATGTCGTAAAAAGTATTAAGGTAACTAGTATTTACTTGATTAGGCTTTCTCCCCAAGACCTAAATACCTTAAGTAATTGTTGTTAAACATATTTTTCTTTCATGAAAATGGGGATAAAAACTATAATCCATTAGATAATGATGGTTGATTTAAACACATAGAATCAAAACCAGAGACTTTATTGTTTAGGATAATTGAAAGCGAGCATAACAACATCATCTTAAAAGGGAAAATTGCTTAAATATAAAGTTTTGTTTATATAAAATAGAGCATAAAAATCACTTTCCCAATGATTATGCTAAATTGAACGAAATAAAAATATTCCCCCATTTTACTGGAAAGTGAAATGAAAAGAAAAATCAAGCTAAACTTAAAATGCTAGCACCATAAAGCAAGCCACCAAGAGCATAAGCCATGAGAGAAATATTACAATATAAAAATGAATGAAATGATAATTATGTTTATAGATTTTATCATGTAAAATGATTAAATAATAAAGTTTGTATTCAAAAGCATATTTATGAATTGTATTTTACAAGTGTATGCTTTATTAGAAATTCTCTTTCTTTTGTTTATTTTGCTATAAAGCTGATTTGCAAGTATTTAGAGATCAAGTTTTAAGAATAAGGCCAAAAATTAGTTTCAAAAGAATATAAGAAAGATTTGAAAGAAGGAACGAGAAACTCCCTAATTCCATATCATGGTTATTCTTCTTAAACTCCTTTTGCTAGAAAAACAAAATCCTCAAACCAATGAAAACCTGCAAAAGAGAGAAGAGAAGGATGAGAAGATATAACTAAAAGAGAAAATAAAAGCAAGGAACTAAGAAGAAATGAAGATCAACATGTACACATACCTGAGAGAAATGCATACCAAATTACATTGTGTATCTTGACATCCTCGTATTAAGAGTACATAGAAATAGACAAGACAAGTTACATTTATCTCCAAGTTTCCATATCATTGAAGACCATCAAATTCTTGGGTTTAAATACTAAGCATTGCTAAAAGGATTCTTCATAGGACATAATAAGGTTTGACATGTGAATAAATGAATGATAAGGTATTGTATGCCAAAATTTGAAGTTTTGTCTCATGAGTTCCTTTCGTCAATAAACCTTTCATTTAAAATGTAAATTCTAATCTTATTGCAATTATGTGTTTAAAAAGTAGAAATGAGCACTATATTTGAGTGAACATCTTAGAATATGGGGTTTATCATTGATCAAATGTAAAACTTTTTTACAAATGAAAAAAACCAAAATGAGCAAGACACCAATTGAATGAATGGTAAGGTCTCTTCCTTATTCATTGAAATACCATAATTGCTTTATTTTGGAAGAAAAATAAAATCAAACCATCTAAACTCTTATTCTAATTCTAATCAGGAAAGTATGACTACATATAGTCATATTTCCAATGCAACCAAGCAAACTCTTTACTTCCTGCACAAATATGTACAACATACATTAGTAAACATACTAGATCAAGTACTAAACTACGTAAAAAAATGTTAAAGTCAACATGTATATTAATTCCTAAGAATAAAGACAAAAATAATCTAAAACTAGAAAGCCTTCTATTATAAGAATCCTCAAATTCTAAATAAAATCTATCAAAATATGTACAAGCTAGAGAGTTAACAAGATGACCTTTAAGAATGTGATAAGACCCAATGTATAAGATTGAAATAATTTTCATCGGTTGCTTCTAGAAGTTTAAAAGAATCGTCTTTTACCCTCATGAGATATTGATTGTTATAGCGAAGGGGAAAATAAGCAACATCCTTAAATTGATTTGTTTTATGAATATATGAATCAAGGAAACCGTGAACCCAAGGTTTTTTACAAAGGTAAGAGGGTCACTAGATGATTGTATCAACAAGCCTTTAACACAACAAATTTTGAATTTAATATTGTCATGAATAAAATCGAAAACTTGTAATAGAGGTGGATTATCCAAATTAGAATGGGAGGATGCAAATTAGCACTCATAAAATGAATCAACATGAAAATTTGTTAAGATTGAATCAAATGATCTAAGTTCATAAGTATCAGGGTAGTTGTTGAAGCTGAAATCATTTTCGCATAATTTATAAGAATTATGATAGTCATGAAAAGGATGGGTAGAAATTTCTAAACTGATATCAGTAAATAATTGATCATTTAAAGATAACCCTTGAGCTCCATGATATAATTCATTCTTAAGACTTGAACTAGCAAATATTCCAATAGGTTGATCCATACAATAACTATGTTGTAAATAGTGATAATGAGAAAATAAATCATCATTTTGAGTTTATTTTGTTAAAAGATGAAATGATTTCTGGTTTAATAATGTGTCATTTTTTGTTAAAATAGAACCTAGCTCCTTTTCAGAAGAAGAAATGTCATCATTATTATTTGCTAAATCTTGATGCTTCGTATAATTTAATTCTATTGAGCTTGATTCATCATCACAAACATAAGGAGATATGGTAGAAATACTTTTAGATGTAAGATTCTCATTTTTATTTATTTATCATTATCACAAGACTCGTGACATCTTATGTCATTGTATCATTTAAATTTAATATACTAAATTAAATTTGGTACATTGCCTTACTTTTTTTAGTCATCAAGAAGTCGGTGTGCAACATAATCGTGGTAGGATAATCATGGTCGGGTGTTATAGTTAAAGAAGAAGAGCCGAAGGAGAATCAACTATCTGATATTTTCACCTTTTCAAACGATATTTTTGGTATTGATTCATCTGCTACGATATTTGAATTTTCAATAATATGTTAATGTTAGTTTAGAATGAAACTGTAATTGCAATAAGCGTTCCGCACTTTCATCTTGCACTGTTAGGAAAGGATATTGATGGAAATGAAATCCCAACCAAATTCAAAGTATAATTATTAATTATAATTATTTGCTATGTAAATGAAATCTCGACCATATAAAGATTCACCAAAATAATGTCAAATATTGCTTAAGTCCTTTTGGATGCTTTCCCATTAGACATCATTTCTCGTTATTCATCACAACCATCATTTAACAAAAGTATATTTAACTGAAAACCCTTCAAATAAAACAAGCATAATTCTATGCCATTAAATGAAACAAACACATGAAATTAACTAATAAAGGACATTCTAAAGTTGAACTTCAAGGGTTTTTACTGTGTGTTAGTACAATAAAGAAGTTGAAAACTCGCCTGTAACTCTTCTCTTTAGCGCATTCCTAAAGTAGAACAACCTTTATGCTTAGTTTGAAAAAATTGTTTCTAGGCGGGTAAATAACGACTTGTATCCTCCAAATCAATGATACCACCTCTGCAACGAAAAATACTTCTCATACATTCACCACCAACATAGTTATTTGTTCATACATGCCTACTGCTGCCTTGGAATTCTCTTCGGCCCATATGGGGTCTCGAAGTAACAATTGTGCAATTTTCCCAGCAGTCAATATCAAAGGGGTTGTCTTTGAGGCGGAGGAAGAAATTGGTGAAAGCAAAAGGATGAGTCTAGCGTACATCAAACATACCAACAAAATTTCTATGCCCAAGACGGTGACATAGAGATCTTCCATTCCCTTCATGTTTTATGGAGATAACTTGCATGGAAACCCGTTTTCTGAAAAACCTCCCGCCCATTCGGCAAATTAAGTTACCAATTTGAAAATTAGGGATCTCTGCATTAAAAAAACACCAGTCAAAAGCACAAATTCACTATGTAGGCATACCTTCAACCAATGTAGTATAATGTATCCCATCTCAAAGATTATGGCACCGAAATCCTCTTCACGAGTGTCTTCTAGCTTGACACCATTGGCTGGTGCATTGTGGAAATTTGGGACAACCTGCCATTATAGTAGTAGTTAATGAAGAACATGCATTCACTTCGAAATTGTGAGCACAAAGAATGGTGTGAACGCCAAGAGACACCACTTTCGCTCTTGACACATGAGAAATATTTCTGCAACGTTTCTTTTCCTAATGCAGTGTTAATCCTGCGTCCTACCACATAACCAAACACCTTCAGCGTTTCACAAGAAAATTTTGCTGCTCACATCCGTCAATGTAAAAAAACACACTTGGTAACAACGAAACTCTGACAACGAACAGTTATGCTGCAAAGAAAACGCAGGGATCGAAACAAGAAGTCCAGCCTCAATGAGCACCACAAAACCAAAAAAAACCCCGTTGAACACTGAAAACAGCTAAATCCGCTAATTGATAGCCCATTAACCATAATAAATTCTCCACCAACACTCCTAAAACCAAATTTACACCATTAGAACTCAAAGAAACCCAAGTTAACTCTAGGTTGTATGAAGAATCACCCTTCCCTATACTTACACAATATAATCAGGTCAACCCATACTACTTTGCATCACAGGATGACGTCCACCCTCGAAATCCGGAGTCGGGTATGCTGCGGCATGCTGACGTCACGCAAAAAAAATCAATGAAAAAGCTAATGTTCACTAAAGAAAATATTTTTTTTTCACTAATACAGACAAACTAATAGTTTAGAACCGATCATATCTGTCACTGCTTACACAGTGATATAATAATGTTATTATTTTCATCCCTTGGAGATATATATATATATATATATAGTTTTAGTTTTATTAAATGTAACATTACGTGACAACATTTCGCTCATGTATTAAGCTATAGAGCGCCTCTCAATGTAATTAAAATGTTATACTCCTATTATAATTGTTTATAAATATATAAATTTATAAAATTCAAGTGTGTATAGTATAAATAAAAAAAAACCTAAAACATTTTTTTGAATTAATATATATATATATATATAACCAATAATAAATAATAAATTATATATAGAAAAATATTATATAATATTTCATGTAATCATATATATATAAAATCAATCATATATATATAATAATTCATGGTATGAAAATATATATTTAAAAATCTTTATGAAAAAACTAGTATAAGTTATAACCAAAAAATAATTTAATATATAAAAAAGAAAAAAGTAACTTAAAATATTTAATGTTTATGTTATTAAATAAAATCAATTTTAACTATGTATATATTATATATAAAAGAATTGAAAATAATAAATTTTATTGAGAAAAAAGTAACATAAAATATTTAATGTTCATGTTATTAAATAAAATCAATTTTAATTATGTATATATTATATATAAAAGAAATGAAAATAAAATTTTCATGTTATTAAATAAAATCAATTTTATTATGTATATATTATATATAAAAGAAATGAAAATAAGAAATTTTATTGAGAAAATATTTTAGCATGTATTGTTTAAAATGGAAGAGTTGTAATATGAAGCTAACACATAACGTATATATTTATGTGCAAGGAGAAAGAAGAATAGAGTATGTGCAAAAAAAAAATTGAAAAAATGTTTACAAATTGAAAGAATTGAATTTGATTTTTCAAATGTTTACACGTTGACCATACTAGCGAGTTATTTCAGGTAGATTGATTTTTCTTAAATAAGGGTGATGAGTCAATTTGCATAGAAAGTGATAACTATTATCATCTATAACCCTGTCTGTCCATCATCAAAGTTGAAATTTTGCTCATGTCTACCAAAATAAAAGTTCAAAAAAAAAAAACTATACAAAACATTTAAATAATATCGACTAATAAAATAAATTGCACGTGAAGAAATTGGATCCCTCTCACCTTATGTTAAATCCAATAGATATACACTGATACTAAAATATCATAGATTATCCATATGAAAAAAGACTTAATTGGATCCTCTCACCTCATGTTAAATCCAATAAATGTATGGTACTAAAATATCATAGATGATATATTAAAAAGGACTTTAGTGACGTAAAATAAATGTCATCTGCCCCGCGTTCAGTAACTTTCGTCCGTTTTTTCTTTTTCCTGCGCATCGCCCCAGCTTCCATTTTTTGTCTGCCATATTTCCCTATCTGCCCTGTTCCCCACGGCGACTCCTATTTCAGACCCTATAGCATTTTAAATGCGCCCTGACATGGCCGCTCGATACCCAGAGCATATTGATCTCCGTTTCTTTTTCAATAACAGTGGCATGGCGACGTGTTATATCGGGGTATCGAACGGCCATGTCAAGCCGCATTTAAAATGCTATAGAGTCTGAAATAGAAATCGGACCAATATCCACGGTGTTGTGCGTCATTAAAAGTTGTGTGGCAACGTGGAAAGCGCTCGTTGTGCCTCACACCTCACTACTATGTAGCAGTTGCTGTCGATCTTGCAAAACATGTTGGTAATTGTTCTCCCTATTCAGAGACTATGTTCTCAGAGCTAGATCGACAACCCTCGGCTGCTCGATATGAAATTCTCTGCAACAGGACAACATCGCAGTCTCGTTTCGATGTCCATTATCTGAACAGATGGTTAAAAAGACGCAGTGAGTACTTAAAAAGTTATAGGGTTTAGAAATATTCGATTCTATTGAGATTATACCTTAAAGAGATAGTTATCAACAAGGCCCTATGCTTGCTTGGAGAAAAGTGTCCAAAGAACCTAGTAGCTTCTAACGATGTCCTTCAATTTGCTATCAATCGGTCTCCGACATGCAACTCCTTGCTTAATCAAGCGGAGCTTATGCTTCAACAGACTAATCGACTCATTAATTCTTCCATATTTCTGCCCTATAATCTTAGGAGGACAGATAACGCTACATGGCAAAGTATATACTGTGCAGTGCTTATGATAACAAGCGGAGTTTATGTGGGGTTGTTATGGTTTGCATAGCACAAGAAAATAAGCTCATCAAATATCTATAAGGATTGTAATGTAAGGTCTTTATGGATGGTCTCAAGGGAACTATAGGATTTTTTCTTTTTTTGGTTGGGTTAGGAGGATCAAGCATATTTTGGGATTTCTCTGCATATACCATTTCTCATATATAACGGGAAATCTCTCATATATAACAGGAATGTAACACTGTGGCTGACAGTCTCTGCCTTGGCATATCCTCTGGTTTTTTGTACTATTGATACGAGGTTGACTACTCGGTATTGGAGGAAGGCAGGTTCTGCCTTGCTATGAATCACTTCGACACTCTGCATCATGACTTTATGTGGGATTTACAATTTGAGATGCTATAGACTACATTATATTTTGATTTTTGCAGCGTAACTTATACAATTTGATTTTTATGTTTTATTTTAATGAGAGAGTGAAACTTATGCTTCACCTCGTTAATAAAAGAGTGAAAGTTAAAATGAGCAAAATATGGAGGAAGTATTAACCTGATGGCGCGGAATAAATGTGTAGCTTTTGAGAAAATACGGGGAAGACTCGGCACTGGATGATGAGGGAAAAACATTTAATTGCGAATGTAACGATTGCGGAACATTTGACTGCCACAGTTGCTTTTGCAATTAAATGCCTTCCATGATCATCCGGCGCAAAATATTTAAAGTATCAACGGACCGGCCTTTCATCGGTCGTCTCCAAATTTTGGATGGACTCTGCATGGAAGTATTCCCGACAAAGTTCTGAAGATTTGTGAGAGCCCTCGTTCAGTCAATGGATTTCCGTGCCGCAGAGGCATTGCGATTTTGAATGGATGAGAGATACAATGAACCTAGACCTCTTTTCGGTTGGATACATTGTTTTATAAAAAAATATTCCGAATGGCTCTTCATTCAACGCAGCACATGTACACGACCTGCGATGTCATTTTAGCCTGCCTATATATAAATATTCATATTCTCTTTCGTTTCTCTATTTAGTTTAAAATTCAAATTTAAAATAGCTAATTTTATGATGTGAAATAATTTATAGATATGACATTGTAGTCGTAATTTTCCCAGATATTATCTATAATATTCATGGACATATTTATTTTATTCCGTTAAAATTTAAAAAAATCATAAAAATTAATTATAATTATTATTATTCAAATTATATATATATAATTTTAATTATAGATATTTATTTTTATTTTATTATGAAAATTTTTGATGTGTAAATAAGTTTTTACAATACTATGACTTATCAATATCACATGCCCAAAAAATAATAATTCATTTCATATGATATTTGTTTATATGTTGTTTTTTTAATTAACCAGCATAGATCTATTTTAACTATGGATATGTAACTCATTTCATATTATATTTGTTTATATGCCATTTTTTTACTCATTTCATATTTTATTTGTTTATATGCCATTTTTTGAATCAACCAGAATAGATCCATCTTAAGTACGGATCTAACATAAACCGAGAGATCAAATTTCTTCACTTGCAAACTTTTTTAGAGTGCAAAATACAATGTGTTATTTTTCATTGTTTAAATTGTATTCTTGAATGCTAAATAGAGTATATATAGGATCAAATAAAAAATTTAACAAAAAAAAATTAGATATATATGAAGTTGATATCAACATAAATTATTTAACATAGATCTTCAAATAGTTAATTTAAATCTCTTGTTGAAATATTTTTGAAAATTATAAGATTTAAACATCTCATTCACACATTTTTTTTACTTCTAATTACTTTATAGTATATTATTTATTTTTTAATTATAGTGGGCATTATTTTTCTATTTAGAACATAATTTTTATTTTTAATTTTTTTTAAAAGGGCATGGACAGACAAACACTTACACATCCCCTCACACTGGGTTGTAGAACCAACATAGATCCATCTTAAATACGAATCTAACATGAGCCGAGAGGGATCTAATCTCTTCAAGTGCAAATTTTTTTATGAATGAACATTATTTAAATGTTTTGTATACTTATTTTTTACTTTTACTTTTATATTTTTTAAAAACTTTTATTTTGGCTAACATAAACAAAATTTCAACTTTGATGACGGACTGACCAGGTTTACACATCATATTGAGCACATGCACATCATACTAGACTGTCGAATGAACCTCCTCTCCGTTCAATTAATTTAATTAAAAAATAAAAAATAACCTAAATATTTTTAAAATAAATTTCAACCTTTATAAATACCATAAAAAAATATTTTAAAATATTAATTTGAAATTAAATTCTTATCATCCACCTAAAACTTATTAATAATTAAATTAAAATCATAGAAAACTTATTCCAAAATAAATACCCTATCAACGTAACAAAGTATTTAAAACAATTTAAACCTTATGTTTGAATCCATTAAAAACTATTTTCTAAAACACAGTACACAACCTAAAATATATATAATTTTCTAAAACTATTTTCTAAAATATATATAATATTAAATTAAAACACATTCCACAACCTATTTTCCTAACATGCCCACGTGCCATTAACTTTTTTGGGACTCATCAATTGTCCATCATCGCGAACGATAAGTTATTGTCCATTCTCTAGCACTTCACCGACATCCACCACCTTATTGTCCTGTTGCCATGATCATCAAGACCCCACTCCATCCATGTAAATAGGACTTTTTTTTTTTCTCGGTAAAACTATTCTATTATTTACATTAACAGAGAACAATTACAACATTACTTGACAAAAAGAACCAGCTGCCTGGAGGTAATGGCAGCATGGAACAGCAGAGTTCGCAGTCTGAGAGGACGAACCAAACCATTAGGCTATCCCACGCAGGGGTGCCAGAGGAGCCAAAAAACCAATCCCGCGCAGGGGAGCCAAAATAATTCCCCAACCACATAGAAAAAGTCCCAGAACCTGAACACAGACAATTACTCAACAGCATTGACACAGACAATTACACAACAGCTTTGACACAATTACATAGCCAAAAACATCAGAAGTGACCAAAAGCCCTCACTATCGGGCCGCAAAACCTGAGAAGAAGCTGCAGTTAGTCTTCAGGGGCCTCCTCCACAATCCTGCACCACCCGAATTCCGCCAAGTCCTGAGCTTGGACCTCCTCCGTAGCAGTCGGGACAGGCTCCATCTTGACGTCCTCGTTCTGGCTGATCAGCGTCTCCCTAGCGCTCGTGGAACCAGCAATTGGCCTTTCCGTTACATTCACGGGATCTGCAGAGGGTGTCTCCATGGCTCTCGTGGAGCCAGCAATTGGCATCGTCTCCCGTTGAGCGCTGGATTCGCCCTCATCTTGGGCCTCCTCAATGAAAAGCACCGAAACATGGGCGCTGATCCGGGGACGGTTCAGAGAACTGTTGAAAGTGAATATTGCTGAGCCAAAGGAGGGCGAGGAAGAGGACCCAGGAGCGCTGGCATCCAGAAATTGGCTGGACCGAAGGAAGCTTGCTCCTTCAGTGCGAGGGCAATGGCAATGGCAGTGATGGGAAGTGTCTTCGTCGATTGAAGGGCGCGAGGACCCACCTCGGGAGGTGCCTCGACGGCTGAGCATTCGCTGTCAAGGCCGGGGCATGATTGCAGGGCCGAACAGAGCCTCTTTGCCTAAAGCCGAATTGGAACTCAAAGCAGACTTGGAGCCCAGAACAGCCAAGGAAAGACCAGACACAGGCGGGGGAATAGACCAAACAGACGGGCGAGGATCCTGCAAGAAGGCAGAAAGACAAATGCTAGGAGCGACCAGCAGCGCCAGAGGCGGCAGAAAAAACCCGAACAGAGCCTGAATCAGCGTTGTGAATCCAATGCTGCAACCATATATAATGCACCCACCTTTGCCTCGAGGCGCTCCCGCCATTACTGTGGCATTCATGGGAGCCGAGGAGCCGAGCCCAGCTTCGCGTGCGGAGGTGAACAGAGCATTAATGCTCCTCTACTGCATGCCTTTATTCCAGATCCTGCGCCGCTGAGAATGTCCCTTCCCCCATGTGAATACAGCGCTTCTGCGCATGGCGGGCAGGTGGCCTTCGGTGATCGCCCGTCCCATCTCCTTGATTATAGCCTCAAGCACCCGCATCCGGGGCATGGAAATAGGACTTAAAATGTATGGTTGGAATTAATTAAATCATGATTTCATATAAATCTAAGTGATAAGGACAATTATTCAGTAGTGATAAGGACCATTATTCAGTTTGTACGCGTGTGAAACTATGGAACTAGCTTGAGAATGTAGTGTTACGTTAAATATTGAAGGGAATCTTGGAACTAGCTTGAGAATGCAGTCTTAAAGTTAAAAGATGGAATGGAATCTCCTCAACCTCAACTAATATTGAACCCAAACTGGCTTTATTTGCATCCCGCACTACCCAAATGGGAGGATTTTACATCTTTACCTTTACTATGTTAATTTCGTTGTGTGTCTTTTCCTCCTAAAGGTAAGAAACTAAATTGTTATGTTGTTACTTACGAAATATAGTGACCATGCCCCTGCATTAGTTTGATTATATAGACATGCAAGAAATTTTAGTTCACGTGGACCCCCACCATTGTTTCTTTCAGCTTTTCAATTTCCTTAATTGTAGCACAGTCTACTATTTTTAGCAGTTTTTCAGGTCCTAAACTTCCAGAGTTGTTTTGAGGCCTTAAACGATGTTTTTTGGGAAAACTGGGAGCAACATAGGTCCATGGATCGATGTTGTTCTACCCAAGGTTGTAGTTCTCGGATAGATCTTTCTAACGAGATATTGTGTGCATCAAACGGAGATCATATGCCAAAGTTACGACCCCGGGAAGTTGATGTACCAATTTACCCAAACAAGGCCCACAGTTTGGCGTTTCATCTTCTAGGGTTAGGTTTTTGGATGTTTAGGGTTTTCCATTGTTTCTCAACAATAAATAGGCCTTCGAGCCTCATTGTAACACAATTTAGAGGCATGTAGCCGCCACATCTCTTCTCAGAGATAAGCTACCATCGCCCTCGCTGGTTTATTTCCATTGTTGTTTGTAAGCATATTTCAGTATTTTACATTAATGAAATGATGTATTATTTCCGCTGCATCTCTGCGTTTATAGTTATCTTTGTAATTTGTTTTGTTCCTGTTTAAATTCGGATCAGTGGTATCAAAGCGGTCTGTTTTTTTCTTTGTTTTTCTTTGCATGTCCTAAATGAGGTCGGGATATAAGGAGTTAGGGCTTGAACTGGTCAAACCTTTGCAAGACCAGCCTCACAAATCCCGACGACCTCCCATGGCGGATGAAAAGAAAAATGAGGGGGCAGGAGATCCTATCAAAATCTTGCTCGAAGAAGCCCTCGAGCGACAAAGGAACGCGATGATGGACAACTTTGCCCAGATCCTTCAGCGGCTACCCAGGGGTGACGCATCGGCTTCCAACATCTACTCTGGAAACGCCACACCGTTTAAGGTACAAGTTAATTTTGAAATCCCCATATTCGAGGGTCAGATAGACGCAAATGTCGTTGATAAATGGTTAAATATGCTAGAGGGTTATTCTTCTGTTCATGATTTTTCCATTCGAGAAAAGATTATTTTCGCTCTTCTCCAAGCAGACCCCCACGTCAAGGACTGGTGGGAAACCTACTGCAACCAGAAGGATGAAAGTACAAGCTCACTATTTTCAGTTGCACCCACTTGGGATTCATTCCAGGATGCCATCAAGGAGCAGTACTACCCTATTGGAAGCTATGAGGATCAATACATAAATTGGACCACGTTGCGGCAGGGAAGGGACCAAGACATGCCGAAGTTTACCAATATTTTCCATACCCTTCACACAAAGTTGGGTATCAAGGATTCAGAGCAGCATTTGGTACTCAAATACCGCGATTGCCTGCACAAGTACATCCAGGAAGAAATAGAATTCCTGAACATCCCCTCGCTCGGCACGACATACCGATATGCCGTCAAGGTTGAGAAAAAGTTTAAACATAAGAAGCAAGACTTTGGATCTGCGAATCCGAAGCAAGGGAAAGGTGCCCCCAAACCACAGAACAAAGGACAAAGCCAAGGCGGGGCGGCCCAAGACAACCCGCCAAAGATGCAAGCAAAGAACAACGTCGTGAAGCCGAAAAAGGACATAGGAAAGTGGTGTGAGTTCCATAAGAGCTCCACTCACAACACAAGTGAGTGTCGGGCCAAGCAGTCACTGGTGGCCGAGCTAAAGGTTTCAGAATCAGATGCATGTTCCGACTTTGAGTCAGAACCCGACAAGGGAAATGACAAATGGAAGCAGATTATCGATGTGGAGCCCAATGCCACCGTTGCCACCTCGAAGATCCAGAAGGAGGAACCCGAAGATCCAAAGGAGGAGGAGCATCTCTTCTACTCCCAGATGTGGAGAAAGGGCTCCCCGCTACAGTTCATTGTCGACAGCGGGAGCTAAAAGAACCTCATTTCAGCAGAGGTCATGAAGCAGCTGGGCTTACCGACCACAGCACATCCACAACCCTACACCATCAGGTGGCTTCACCAAGGATGGGATCTTCGCATGAGCCAGCATTGTCGCCTTCCATACAACATCAAGCCCTTCATGGATGAGGTATTGTGTGACATTGCTCCTCTTGAAGTTTGTGATGTATTATTAAGACAACCATAGTTGTGGAAGAGACATGTTGTGTATGAATCAAGGCCCCGTGCTGTTATTGTTACTTTGGGAAATAAGTTGTACAGGATACCAGAGGTAGCACCGTCTACCGCCATCTCTTTGGTTACTGCAAAACAATGTAGTAAGCTCATTTCCAAAATCGGGAAATTTGTTTTCCTGATAATACGCCCTCAAGGAAAGAAGAAGATTGTGGCCACGACCTCCAGACAGGGCCCCTCCGCATGAAAACTACAGATGGACAAAGTCGTGGAGGAGTACAAGGACATCTTCACCTCCCCCGCAGGGGTTCCTCTGCACTGTCAGGTCAAGCACTCCATCGATCTGACCCCAGGTGCGTTGCTGCCCAATGGACCAATCTATCAGTGCTCCGTTCTGGAGAACAATGAAATCAAGAGGCAGATTCAGGAGCTGCTGCAGAAAGGTCACATCTGTCCAAGTTCATCGCCCTGTGGGAGCCCGATTGTGTTGGTATAGAAGAAGGATGGGACTTGGAGACTCTGTATTGACTATCGGGCGCTTAACAATATCACTGTCCATAATAGGTACCCGATCCCATGGATTGATGACCTCCTGGACCAACTGAAGGGGGCAAAGTATTTCAGTAAGATTGATTTGAATTCAGGATATCACCAGGTATCGATCGAACCCTTTGATGTGTGGAAGACTGCCTTCAAAGCCAAGGAGGGCCTTTTCGAATGGTTGGTTATGCCTTTCGGACTGACGAATGCTCCTGGAACCTTCATGAGGCTAATGGATGACATCTTGCGGCCATTCACCAACTCATTTGTAGTGGTATACTTGGATGACATCCTGATCTTCAGCCAGAGTTGGGAAGAGCACCTCCACCACATCCGACAGGTTCTCCAAACACAGCGACAATACAAGCTATGTGCCAATTTGTAGAAATGCACTTTTGGCATGACCCAGGTTCATTATCTGGGATACATTATTGATGAACATGGGGTTCATGTTGATCCAGCCAAGATCCAAGTCATTCGAGATTGGCCATCTCCAACCACTCTGACAGAGCTCCGTAGCTTTCTAGGCCTTGCCAACTTCTACCGCAGGTTTGTGATGGGATTTTCTCATATCACTTGGCCCTTGAGTCAAGTCACTAAGGGAGGAGTGAAAGCAAAATTCTTTTGGTCTAAATTTCAACAGAAGGCATTCACACAGTTGAAATATCGCCTCTGCACGGCACCAGTGCTCACATTACCAGACTTGCAACAACCATTTGAGGTCGAGACAGATGCCTCTGACTATGCTATTGGGGCAGTCCTTACTCAACATGGGCATCCAGTGGCATATTAAAGTGAGACACTTTCAGACACAGTCTGGAAGTATCCCACTTATGACAAAGAGATGTATTCCATTGTGCAGGCCTACCAACAATGGAAACATTACATTTTGGGGAAGAAAACTGTCATCCACACAAACCACCGACCCCTGCAATTCATACAGACCCAAGGGAAATTGCAGAATGATCGCCATCATAAGTGGTCCACATAGCTGCAACAGTTCCATTTGAATATCAAGTATAAGAAGGGAAGCACCAATAATGTTGCAGATTGCCTCAGTCGACCACCGGTCATGGCGTTAACCACCGTGCTCAACTCTTGTGGGCATGAGACTTCTGATTGGCCACTTCTCTACAAAAGTGACCCAGAAATCGGTCACACATACCAGACACTCTTGGAGGGTCAGCGTGTTCCAGATTTTCACCTCCAGGATGCCCTGTTATGCCACCTGGGTCACCTTTGTGTTCCTTCAAGCGAGCGTGCCAAGATGATTTGGGAAGCACACTACAGTCGGGTTGCTGGGCATTTCAGGGTCGAGAAAACAATGGTAGTACTGTAGAAGTATTTCTATTGGCCGAATCTTCGACAGGATGTCGAGAAGTACATCAGATCATGCACTGCCTACGCCATTGCCAAACCGACCATCAAGAAGCAAGGCCTCTATACCCCACTGCCTACCCCTAGTCAACCTTGGGAATCCATATCCATGGATTACATGTCAGGCCTTCCTTCTACTAAGCATGGAAACGACTGTGTTTTTCTGGTCATCGACAAGTTCTCGAAGATGGCCATTATGGAAGCTTGCAAGAAGAATATCACAGCAGAAGCCACTGCTAAACTCTTCTTTGAATGAGTGTGGGTACACTTTGGGATCCCACAGTCTATCATCTCAGATCGGGACAGCAGGTTCCTCAATACATTTTGGTCTAGTCTCTGGTCGATGCTGGACACCAAACTCACTAAGTCCACAACCTTCCATCCTCAAACTGATGGTCAGACAGAGGTTGTCAACATGATGATCATACACATTCTGCGCATGTACAACTCAAAGCATCCACGCACATGGGACAAGAGCCTCCCCTATGTTCAACACAGCTACAACCGGGCTCTCCACAACTCGACTGGCCACAACCCTTTTCAGGTGGGCTTGGGATTCCAGCCACTATGCCCCATTGATGTGGCCATGCAATTTGCAACTACTCACGCAGATTCAACTAATGTCCAGTCCGAAACAGATAAGGAAAACAACTTCATTGAGCACATCCAACATATTCGCCATCAGGGCCATGACATTCTGGAGAAATCAAATTCCAAGTACAAGCAACGACATGATCAACATCGGGTGCCACACAAGTTTCAGGTGGGTGACAAAGTCTGGTTGCATTTACAAAAGGAACGCCTTATCGGAGCCTATCGGAAACTCAGGCCACTCTGATATGGTCCTTACACCATTAGCAAGGCTATGGGAGACAATGCATTTGAGCTCAGCATTCCCCCATTCCTTGGCCTGCACCCAGTGTTCAATGTGCACTGTTTTCGGCCATACTTTCCACCATTACTAGACACATCCGACATTACAAAACAACTCACACCCACAGAGTTAAATCCAGATTGCATGGAACAAGCTGCAACTGATCGGATCATGGACACACAGATCAAGCACACTCACCAGCAGAATATCCAACTGTATCGAGTTGTCAAAGCACGTTGACTCCTTCACCAAGGCAAGTGGCTCACCAGGGACCAAGTTCAGTAGAAGTTTCCTCATCTCATGGAGGAACTCAACATAATGGGGACCATTGCTTCCTAAGGGGGGAGGAATGATCCAGGTGGATATTGGTGACCACCTGCCAAGTCCACTTGGACCCCCACCATTGTTTCTTTCAGCTTTTCAGTTTCCTTAATTGTAGCACAGTTTACTATTTTTAGCAGTTTTTCGAGTTCTGAACTTTCGGAGCCGTTTCGAGGCCCTAAATGACGTTTTTTGGGAAAACTGGGAGCAACATGGGTCATTGGACCGATGTTGCTCTTTCCAAAGTTGTAGTTCTTGGATAGATCTTTCTAACGATATATTGTGCGCGTCAAACGGAGATCGTATGCCAAAGTTACGACCCCAGGAAGTTGATGTACCAATTTACCCAAACGGGGCCCACAGTTTGGCATTTCATCTTCTAGGGTTAGTTTTTTGTATGTTTAGGGTTTTCCATTGTTTCTCAACAATAAATAGGCCTTCGAGCCTCATTGTAACACAGTTTAGAGGCATGTAGCTACCACATCTCTTCTCAGAGATAAGTTACCATCGTCCTAGCTGGTTTATTTCCATTGTTGTTTGTAAGCATATTTTAGTATTTTACATTAATGAAATGAAGTATTATTTCTGCTACATCTCTGTGTTTATAGTTATCTCTGTAATTTGTTGCATTCCTATTTAAATCTCGATCAGTGGGTTCAAAATTGGAAAGCACATACATAGTCTCATTTTTTATTATAGGTGTTTGAGCATGCTTCCTCTATTGTTTTTCTCCTTACATATATAAAGTCACAACAAAGCTACGCAACAAATTCATGTATGATATATCTTTTTTTTTAAACAAATATTCCCCTCTACATAATGATTATAATAGTCTCTCTATCATCTAGGTGAGCCTTTATCATATCTCTCATTAATTTAGTATAGGCTTGGTTATTTGGGTTTGAATTGAACATTCAAAAGTCGGAGGCAGTTTCAAAGGTTTTTGGTACACCAGGTCTACATAGTTCATAATTTCTTCTCTTTCTTTTAGCATATCATCATCGAGGTTGAACATGAAGTTCAAGAACAAATCCTCATGAGTCGTCACTGAATGTCTCATATTTCCTTAGTAACATTTCAACTTTTGAAATGACTGCATACTTCAAATCTAAATGTTAGTGTAAGAGTCATGACTCCTATGAATATTGTGGGCATTTAATAAGTTCTTTTTCCAAGGCATTGAGAGTGCACAAGCATAATAATATTCCATCAAATCTTCTAGGACTCAAAATGTATATGTTTCAAAGTTTGTAATCTTGTTGTACTAAATGATTTGTTCTTAGTTCATTTTTCTTGTTAAAAGAAGTTGTAAGGTTTTGAGGGTTTAAGGCTTAGTCTGATTTTTTTATTTTTAGATGATCTAGTAGTACCCCATGTTAAAATGGTTCTCATTCATGTTGAAGAATTTCTTGAAGCAAGTTGTTATTTAGTGGCCTCTGTTTCCCACTAGTAAACAAAAAAAAATTACATGCTTTCTTGTTACTCACACTACTCCTTCTTCCCTGGCGTGCGACCATTTGGCCGCGGCACCGAGGCAGGGCATTCTAATTTATAGTAATGTATTAGTATGAATATTTCATATACCTTAGAATAAATATTTTTTTAATATTAAGAGAAGTTAGAAGGAGATAAATTTTTTTAATTAAATTTAAATTAATTTTTATTTATTTTATAATTGGGTACTGGGATTTTTCCATTATGTAAGGGCCATGTACGAAACAATATGTGTACTAAAAAAATTTCCAATTATGATGTTGGCTTTGAGGTGCATATTCTATGGTTGATTTCATAAAATATTCTCCTGATATCTTTTCCCCTAGTTATGTACCAATGCTTCCTAGATATTCTTATATTCTTTGTGTGTCCTCTTTTCCTCATGATAATTTTTCACTTCGTAAGTCTTCCTACTAAAAATCAAAGGTTCATATCCATTATATATGTTTCATTTTAAGCTTAACATGAATATCTCTATGTGGGAAAACTATTAGCTATCTGATGTTTAGTTATGCAATCATACACACCTGGAATAAATGCCTTTTTTACTAGCATAATCACATTGTTGTTTGTATTGATTAAGCAATGATATCCATCCGGTATTGATACTTAAACAAGGAAAGAATTTTCTCCTCTGCCCTTGCTGAACATCCTTCCAAAACTAAACACCATTTATGCCTTGAAGATACAAAAATCATCGTGAGAGAAGACCATTATTTCAAGCGCAGGTTTAGAGAAGCTTTATAAATCATCAAACATCCCAACAATATTAACAGGGATGGGGGTGTTGAAGTCAGTAACGGTTGGATTCCTTTATTCTCTCACATCTAACATTTTCCCTCTCTTTTTGCTTCTCCTGCCTTGAAATATTCTTCCTCCCCCCGTCTGCTTTGAACTCTTCCTTCCTTCACCCTTTGTCCAACCCTCCCCCTCTCTTTTTTCTTTTTCTTTCTTTCCCTTTCCATTTATACAATTTGATCCTTCTTCTTTTCTTATTACTTTCCTAATTTCCCCTTCCCTTTCCATTCTATATTCTCTTTCTTTAATATTCATTCACAATTAAAATTTTATTATTTTATTGCCTTATTTATTTTTTTAATTTTAATTTTTATTTGCACTTTACATCTTTCTTATTTTATTTTATTTTTCTTTATTTTTATTTAATTTTGTTTCCTCTAATTTTCTTAATTTATTATTTGTTCTTTATATTTATTATTTGTTTTATTGTTTAATTAGTTATTATTTTATTGCATTTTATTTTCATCATTTTATAGTGTTATTATTTTATTATATTTTCTTTTATGATTTTGGTTTATTTTTAAGTTTTTCTATTTTATTTTATTGAATCCTTAATCATTATATTATTATTTCTCTCTTATTTTCTTTATTTTATTTTATTTTATTTTTTGATCTCTCTTATTTTTCTTTTATGGTTCTTTTTTTTTCATGATTTCTAGTTATTTTCTTAACCTTCTTTCTTCTTCTTCTTCTTCTTCTTTTCTTCTTCTTCTTCTAGTTTTCAGAGTTATCTCTTTTTATTTTTTCTCTCTCTTTTTATTTTTTCTTTCCAATTTATTCATCCATTTCTCTTCCACTTTCTTCTCTTGACAATCATGTCCTGATGATGAGTCATGTTTGAACTTGGAACATCAACTTAATAATGACACCTATGGATTTTTTGAATCAACACTCTACTTAACTTCTTTAATTATGTAGCAAGATAGGGTTCTTTTGTGCTAAGGGTGACCACAATTTCAACATCCACAAGTAGATTAAGTTCATAGCTAATTGGGTAAGGGATTTACATCAAGCAAAAAATGGATGGGTTTTCATTTTACATTTTAGTTGGCTATAATGATATTTCTAGTTAATATAGGCATTTGTGACCTTCGAACCCTTTGGTGGACTTGTTAATATTTCCACAATTCCTACACAAGATGTGTGCAAATAATTTCAAATTGGAAAGTACATTCAAGTACCAAAAAAGCCATGTCCATGTGGTTAATAATGATTTTTATCTCGTCAACAAAAGAATATAAAATTCCATAGTCAATTTTGGAGTGCTCCATTTAGACTAGGGATTCATTTTCCTACACGCCTAATTTTAAACAGACTTAATTCAAATATGACATTGGAATTGAGACAAGTTTTCTTATACTATGTACCATTGGGAACATGTATAGTTATACTCATATATTGTTACTTCTAAGAGTATATGTCATTTATATCTATATATTTGTCAAGGGTATATTTACATTGTAGGTTTTAACCTTGTACAGAAATTACTTGCAAATGAATTATTAAACCAGAAAAATAAACAACGGAGAGAAAATAAAAAATATACCCAGATATTTTCTCTTGGAACCCAAACCAGGAAAACTATATTGATTTTTCATTATATTCCTTTCAATGTTACAATACATTATATCCATGTCAAACCATTCATAATCCCTGATCCATTAACCCTGGATTAGAACATAATCATAGTTCCCTTGACCATATTAACAAAATACCATGGGAAAAAACCATCATGTCCAAAACCATGCACAAAAACCATGTGCAAAATTATGGATAGTTCTGCCCACCATCCTTAGGTACATCCAACTATTATTGGGTCCAAAAAAAAGAAAATCTTGGGGCGTTGCCACCAACGGAACCTATCAATGCTTGAAGCTAGTCGTGGAAAGAATATATCACATACCCAACATTCTCCCACTTGTTTACTTTCCACACAGAGGATTGCAAGAGTGCACAGTCATTCGTTCCAGGATGTAACACCCATTGTTTCTCTACACCAAGAAAACTTCTTAGTGCTCATAGACATTGCCAATGCATCTACAACATTCTTCAAAGTGTCCAGCTTTACCAGCAACACCTTTTTGTCTTCAACCATATCCCTCACAAAGTGATACTGAATATCAATGTGCTTTGTCTTTGAATAATAAGCAAGGTTTCTTGCCAAGAAAATTACACTTTGGTTGTCACACTCTGTCATTATAGTTCATTGTACCAACCCTATACTTGAACACTGATCTGATAATGAGATCCAAGACAATTAATAAGGTATTACAGACTCATGTGCATGGATTTGCCTATGTTATTTTATGCAATGGATCGATAAGATTGCGAAATACACAAACAATGAAGCAGTAAAGAAGCATAATAGACAACACACATAAACACAACAAATTTAATAAGGAGTTCACCCAATACTCCTGGGCTACATCTCCTGGTCCAGCCTTCAGTGGTGGCCTCTCTATTATGCCTTCAAGTAGAGTTTTACAACAGTGTGAGCTCCATTTGAGACTCAACACACAACAGATACAACAGCAAGAGTTTGCTTGAACCTCTCAAGCCTCTCTAAGTACACAGACTCTCTCAATCACTCTCTGTCTTTGTCTTGTCTCTGTCTCGACACTGCCTTCAATACTGCATGCCCCTGTTTGCTCTCTGTCTGTGGCTTTAAAGCCAATCTGTTCTGCCTGTTCATTTATGCTTCTCGACTTTCTATCTCCCGGCCTCTATCTGTTCGAATCCCTCTTCTAACGTTAAGTAATCATTGCATAACGCATTAAGGGGAGGTGGCCACCCAATCTGCAACGGATGAGTGCATCGACCCTTCGAAATCCCTGAAATGGCTGCTTTCTGTCAACACAGGGAAATGCTACAAAACATAGAAAATCCTCCAAAACACTGTTCATCGGATTTGAAATATTATGAATTCGCTTTATGACTCCTATTGAGTCCACCTTGGTAGCGATATCACATCTCCACCATTGATCTGGGAGATCCAGATCCAATGTTGAGATCCATTTCAGGCGGCTCTTTCATACGGGAGTTAACCACCTGATGAGGGTGGTTTTCTCTCTCCTCAGCCTGTACACGTGGCAACCATTGTATGGGATCGGGCAGAGCCTGACCCAAACCACTTACCGCCTTTGGCCTGCCCGAAATCCCGCTTATATCGTTATTTCCCTTTGTATTAAAAATACATTAAGACATTAAAATAACGTAAAAATGGCCTTGGGCGAATTTGAAATGACATACAATAGCCTTAAGTAACCCTTTCGGGTCCAGCTTATCACATCGGTGCTTCATCTTTTGTATTTCGTTTAATAAACGAAATACGCAAATACAAAGGAAATGGCGGTTTCGCGGAACTCAAATTATATCAAATGTGGTTTATAATGTTATTGGGTCCGGTCAATCGCATCGCATATATGTATATGCATAAATCCCGCTCCATTGTGTTTTTTTTATTGCGATATCGCGATGCGATTAATCGCAATTGCATATCGCGATAACCTGGGCCGTTTGGTGAGTGTTCTATTGTTGTTTGCCAATGCGATGTTGCGATGCAACGTGGGCCATCGATCTGCACGCTTGATCGACGGTCCTCATTGACCCCGCTGATCATTATCGCAATACATATATAATATGCGCCGATCTCCTCCCTTTGCCATCGCCGATTGTGACTTGCCGATCAGATCTGGACCGTTGATCAACCAAATCTGACGGCTATTATGCATTCACTGTTCAAGCCTCACTGCTCTGTTTTTCACTGTTTTCTCTATGTTTTTGCTTCCCGATAGTGTTTTTCCACCTTTTGGAGGGTTCCCCTTATGCGATGGTTTTGATCTTTTAAGCATTTTTAAAAGATTTTGAAGACTTAGAAAGTATTCTAGGATCCATTTGGATCACGCCTTCCCACTGAAAAGGCTTTTGGACCACCAAAAGTTGGTTTTCAAGCATCGTTCAAGTGAGGATACAACTTCCTCACTTGCCCAATCTCTATCCATTTTGCACTGCTAGGTTTTGAACCTTTGAGTCCAATTCTAAGGTACTCCACATCCCCTCTGTGCGTAGTCCTCACCTTCCTGTCCAAAACTATATCTTCATGCAGCTCATTGAGATATTCAGGCAACAGATCATCAATGGAAGGCAATTAACTTTTCTCTTCGAGATCTTCAATTAATGAAGGTTCAAACAGTCTTAAGTTTTCTACATTTACCATTGAATAGATGTGCATGTATGCTGGCAAGTCAAGGCGGAAAGCGTTCTCACCAATTTTCTAAAGTATCTTGAAAGGCCCATACCTTATTGGCTTCAGCTTCTTTCCTTCACCTTGCATTCTGTCTTTGCTGATATACAACCCGACTTGATCACCAACTTGGAAGCTATGCTCCATCCAATGCTTATCATGCCTTTCCATGTACTTGGCTTGGATCTTTTCCAGCTTTTCCTGCACTGCCTGGTGAATTTCTTAGATCTGTTCAATGAACCTGGTTTCTTTGTCCACATCACTGTGTCCATCAACTGCTATGTCTTTTTCAAAGACAAAATCCAAGGGATACCTTGGTATAAAACCAAAACAAGTCTCAAAAGGAGATCTATGTGGGTTGTAAGCATGTTGCACACAACATAAGTGTTCATCCCAAAGCTTGGGATGCTTACTGCAATAACCCCTAAGCAACTGGATCACTGTCATGTTGACCACCTCTGCTTGGCCATCTGTTTGTGGATGAAAGGCTGTGCTCTTCTTCAGTCTGGTGTCCATCAATTCCCACAGACTTGACCAAAACTTCCCAACAAATCGGGAATCTCGATCAGATAATATGGAAGTGGGTAACCCAAAAGGCACCCAAACATGCCGAAAGAACAACTTCATTGTTTGTTCAGCTATAATCTGCTTGTTACAAGGTAATAAAATACACATTTTGCTAAACCTATCCACAATAACATATAAATAGTCATGACCTTTTCTAGATTTTGGCAATCCCCCAACAAAGTCCATGGAAACACTTTCCCAAGGACGAGAAGGAACTGGAAGTGGAGTGTACAAGCCTAGTTTTCTATTGCTGGGCTTGCTTTTAGCACACATGGCACACCCTCTTACATATCTAGAAATTGTTTCATGCATTTTTGGCCAATAGCAGAATCTTTGCAGCTGTGCAACTGTTTTACTTACACCAAAGTGACCTGATATCAGAGAAGTATGTGCTTCCCGAATTATGTTTACTCTTTCAGTTTGTGGAATACATAGCTTTCCCAAACGATACAAGAGTTGGTTCTTAACATATTAATCCAATTCTTCTACCTTTTTGCCATGACATAAAGTTGCATATACATCTTTAAAATCTATATCTTGAGCATACTGTTCAATGTAGCTTTCATGCATTACTGAGTTATGCTTAAGTATAGTAGATTCATATATGATTGATCTGGACAACATATCTGCAACTTTATTGTGTATGCCTTTCTTATATCTGATGACTAGATGAAACTGTTGTAGAAAACCCATCCACATATAGTGTCTTGATTGCTGCAATTTAGTTTGTGAGTGCAAATATTGAAGTGGTTGATGATCAGTATGTACAACTGTTTCTTTGCCCATTAAGTAATGTTTCCACTTCTTTACACTCTGTACTAATGCATACAATTCTTTATCATATGTGGGATAATTAACTACTACAGAATTAAATGTCTCAGAATGGTAGCATATGGGTTTACCATGTTGCATCAACACTGCTCCCATGGCATAGTCACTGACATCTGTTTCGATCTCAAATGGTTTTTGAAGATCTAGAAATACTAGTACTGGTGTTGTACTAATTTTTTCTTTCAAGGTGTCGAAGGCTTTCTGCTGTTTGCCTCCCCACTGAAACACCTTATTCAATCCTGTCAAAGCATGTAAGGGAGATGCAATTAAGGAAAAGTTAGCAATAAACTTTCTCCAATATTGTGTTGCTCCTAGGAAGCTTCTAACTTCTGTAGCAGATTTGGGTTTAGGCTAGTTTACAATGACTTCAACCTTAGAGGGATCTATCTTCAATTCACCACCCCCTACAATATGACCCAAATAATTCAAAGATGTTTTGCCAAATTCACATTTTGATAATTTAACATAGAGATTTTCTTTTTTCAAAACATCTAGAGTCTGCTTTACATGCTTCAAATGTTATTCCCATGTTTTACTAAAAACAAGAATGTCATCTAGATATGCAATTACAAAATCATCAATAAAAGGCTTGAGTACATCATTCATAACTCTCATGAAAGTGGTAGGAGCATTAGTTAAGACAAAAGGCATAACTAGCCATTCATACAGCCCTTGCTTGGTTTTGAAAGCAGTCTTCCATGCATCTTGTTTTACTACTCTGACCTGATGGTAGCCACTACATAAGTCCAACTTGGAAAAGTAAACAACTTCTTTCAGTTGATCCAATAGATCATCAATGCGAGGAAGGGGATAACGATTCTTGATCGTTATTTTATTCAGTGCTCTGTAATCAATGCACATCCTCCACGAACCATCTTTCTTCCTCACCAACACGATTGGAGATCCGCATGGTGATGTGCTTGGTCTTATGAACCCTTTCTCGAGCAACTCCTGTACCTGCTTCTTGATCTCTGCATTCTCTAAAGCGAATAACCTGTACATTCTGATGTTAGGCAATGGAGCATCTTGCTGCAAATGAATATCATGTACAATTTCCCTTTTGGGTGGCAGACCTTTAGGTTCTTGAAATAGGATATCATATTCTGAAACAACTCTTTCTAAATCAGATTTCTGTTTAGCATCACAGCCTTCAAATATATTGGTTTTATTAGGGTTCTTTTCCTTTACAACCATCAGTAAAAATTGCTTGCATGAATTTACAATTCTTTTCATCTGCCCTGAGTTTATGAGAGTGTAATTATTTTTGAGTTTATGAGCTCTTACAATATATTCTATTCCATCTTTGGTGAGTTGATACTTATTTTCAGCTCTATAGAAAATGGCTTTTCTATCATACAAGTAAGGACTTCCTAAAACAATTCCACATATATCCAAGGGAACGATATCTAACTCAACCTCATCTACAAATGTTGACCCAAAAGAAAACCTAAGTTTACATTGTCTAGTCACTTGTAGCTTTGCTTTATCACATACCCAACCTAATGGATATGGCTTCTTGTGAGGTGTGGTTAGTAATCCCAACTTCTTTACAATTGCCTCAGAAATCAAGTTTACTTGTGAGCCACTATCAAATAAAATATCAATATTTTGATGCTTGGAAATAACTCTAATATGAAAAAGCTCATGTCTTTTCCTCTCATTTTCTTCATTATCAATAGTTTGTGCAGAATTACTAGTAGATGCTTCAGAATTTTTACCTTTTATACCTATAGTTGTGATTGTTGTTTCATCACCTGAGTCTGACCCCAAATCCTTCTGAATAGCAGCAGCAGTCTTCTTCTTCTTGCCATCAAACTTCTTGGGTTTCAACTTCGGATGCAAAGACCAGCATTGTTCATCATCATGCCCATCCTTCTTGCAATGAGTGCATGAAGGTTTGGCTTTCTATACAGAATTTGCCTTCCTCTCTTTCCATTTCTGCTTCCTCTTTTCCTTGTTCTTGCTTGCAGTGGGTTTTGATGATCCCCCAATCTCTGGGTCACATTCTTGCCTCTAGCCTCTAGATGTGTAGCCTGAACAGATACCTCATCTATGCTAGTAGGGTTAAACATGAGAATGGTGTGCCTCAAATAACCATGTAGACCACCTATATACTTCAGCAAAGTTTCAAGTGAGTCTAAAGAAATGCCTAGAATTAAAGCTCTTTTTCTAAATTCTTGGGTGTAGCTTTGTACAGTTTGCCCCATTAATTGGCGAAGAGTTTGCCAACTCATCATAGCTTGTTGCATATAAGCTAGTGGATATCTAACTGTTTTTTTATGGCAGAAACAAATTCACTCCAGACAGAAAGAATTTTACCATGCTTCTTCAAATCAACTTGTGTCCTGCCTTCCCACCATACCAAGGCAGTTCCTCCAAGGCGTAGGCTGGTTAGCTGAATTTTACTCCTGTCTGAATCAATGTTCTGCACCCTGCAATACACATCAATCTGTCTTATCCAGTTATCTAGCTTTTCTGCATTTAATTATCCATCATATATTTGCAAATCAAATTTTACATCTAACTTAATCAAAGATGTTTTCCTCTTTTTATTTTCAGGGCTATCACGAGGTGTAGGAGGTTTTTCTCCTTTCCCTTTTCCTTCAGAATGGCCATCTAGAAGAGGTTCTTTTGTTCCTTTGTCTTGTTTGGAGGTTGAAGTATCTTCACCTCGACCTTTCTTAAATTCTCGATACATCTCTTCTACCATGGCTCTCATGTTCATGAAACTGTCCATGAACTGAGAGTCTGATTCCAAGGGAATTTCTTTTGTCATTTTCCTACTAGGATAAACGCTACCAATTTCTGGGTTAGCCTCAACCAGTTCTCCTTCTCCTAATTTGATCTTTGACCTAGTTAGCATTCAACAATCCAACACAAGCTTGTTTGACCTTGGAAAACCTAAAGCTCTGATACCACTTGATCTGATAATGAGTCTATAATACCTTATTAATTGTCTTAGATCTCATTATCAGATCAAACACAATCTCTGCAACCAAATTGCTTCCTTGCTTGCATGAGTGGTTGCCAAGTATTCAGCCTCTTTAGTTGAAAGTGCCACTACATATTGTTGCTTGCTCATCCAACTGATTACTCCTTCAAATAGGTTCAACACATACCCACTTGTAGATCTTCTTTGATCCAGATCTCCAGTTGAGTATGCATCAACAATGCCACATATGTCCATAACTTTATCTAATCTTAGTCCTCCTTGGTAGCACCAACCATAACCATTAGTGCCATGCAAATGCATAAAAACTCGCTTCATTGTTGTCCAATGCTCTTTCCTTGGTTTTGACATAAACCTTCTCAATAGTCCCACTACATGTGAATTGCCTGGTCTAGTACATACCATTGCATACATTAGGCTACCAACTGCACTCGCATATGGAACACAAGAATGCCCTCTTCCTCTTCTTGTGTCTTGGGACAATATTCAACAGATAACTTTACACCAATAGGTATAGGAACATTCACTCGTTTACTATCATACATATTAAACCTTTGCAATATTTTCTTGACATACTTCCTTTGGTTTAACCATATCTTCTTCTTTTCTACATCTCATTTAATTTCCATGCCCAAAATATTGTTTGTAGCATCAAGATCTTTATGTCAACCTTAGAGGAAAATTGGGTCCTCAAATCCTGTATAATTTCTCTGTCATTTCCAATCAACAACATATCATCCACGTACAAAACCAAATAAATAATACGGTCACTAATTAATTTAAAATATACACAATGATATGCTTTTCTCCTTATGAAATCAAGTCCCTGTATATATGTATCGAATTTTTGATACCACATCCTTGATGACTGCTTTAGCCCATACATGTACTTTTTTTAACCTGCATACCAGTTCTTTCTTATCCTTCACTGCAAAGCCTTCTGGTTGCTTCATGTAGATCTCTTTTTCCATATCCCCGTGAAGAAATGTTGTCTTCACATCCATCTATTCTACCTCAAAATAAAAACAAGAAACAACAAATAAAAGTAATCTAATAGAAGGTAGCTTGGAAACAGGATAAAAAATATCACCAAAATCAATTCCCGACACCTAAGAATAACCTTTTTCTACTAACCGAGCTTTGCATTCTCCACCTTGCCTTTTTCATTCATCTTTTTCTTGAAGACCCATTTGATGCCAATGGGTTTCCTTCTAACTGGTAACTCCACTAGATCCCAAGCCTCATTTTTGTTTAAGGCTTCCATTTCTTTAACCTTGGCATTTTTCTAGAGTTTTCCATCCTATGAATCCACTACCTCCTTGATAGTTCTCGGATCATCATCATTAAGAGATAAGGAAAAATTTGAACAAAAAAGAAGATAGATTGTATCTATCTGGTTTCCTTCTCTCTCGAACTGATCTCCTCAAAACTAGAGTGCGTGAAACTTCCTCTTCTGGTTCTTGTTGCTCTGTAGAGTTTGATTCTTCCTCCTTCATCTCAAACTCCATCTCAAACTCTATCTTCACTAGTTTGTTTTCCTTTGGTATGACTTCATGTTTAATAACATCTTTTACTTCTCTAAACACCACATCTCACCTATACACAACTTTCCTTGTTTCTAGGTTCCAAAACTTTTAAGCTTTTGAGCCATTCTTATACCCACTAAATATGCATCTTTCAGATTTACTATCCAATTTAGTTCTTTTCTCCTTTACAACATGTACATATGCATCACAGCCAAATACCCTAATATGTGATAGAGAGGGTTTCTTACCAGTCCATGTCTCATATGGAGTCTTATACTCTAACACTTACGAAGGTGATTTGTTAAATATGTAACATGTAGTATTCATTGCCTCTGCCTAGAATTCCCGCCCTAATCCAACGGAACTGACCATGTTTCTTACCTTTTCCATCAACATCATGTCCATTATTTCTATAACTCCATTTTTCTAAGGTGTGTACGGAGTAGTCTTATGTTGTGCTATACCACATTGAACTCTTTGAATTCCTTCTTGTAGAACTCTCCAACATTATCATTTCTCAACACCTTAATCTTCTTCTCTATCTAATTTTCCACCAAAGCCTTAAATTATTTAAACCTGCCAAAGACTTCATATTTCCTCCTGAGGAAATATATCCATGTATTCCTCAAGAAGTCATCTATAAATGAGACATAGTACACAAACTTACTCAATGATAGAACTGACACATGTCCAAACACATCACTATGCACAAGCTCTAATATCCCTTTCGTCCTCTTAACACGAGAGGGGAAACTCACCTAATTCTACTTCCCATATACACAATGTTCATAGAAATCGAAATCCAGCGAGAAATAAGACATACTTTCTACCATACCATTACCATGTAATATTTGAAGGCCCTTCTCTCCAATGTGTCCAAGTATTTGAAGCCACAATATAGCCTTTTCTCTAGAGACTACAAGATTTTCTGCTCCACATTCAAGAACCAAAAAAACTATTGCACCTATCAATAAAACCGCTACCCAGAAGATTGTATAGAGTTCTGATTACAATTCCCCTCATCAATTATAGTGCTCCCCAAACCATCTTCCAGGTATATTTCTTTAACATTGTTTTTACACCTGCAACATCCATCTTTCTTATGAAAATTAGATTTTTTGCCAATCCAAGAATGTATAGAACACCAGGAAGTGTTCTAATCCTTCCAACTTGTAACTTTAGTTTGACTTTTCCACGTCCTATGAGTTTGGTCTTCCTATCATCACCTAAGCTGACATCACCACCATCATATTTCTCACACTTGCAGAACCACTCCCTGTGGGGAGTCATATGAAATGATGCACCTAAGCCAATCAGCCATGCCTCATGATCTACATGTGTACTTGAAGAAGAATCCAAATATACATCCCCACCTTCATCTGAGGTAGTTTTCAACTTTGTAGAAGGAACATCATCAGATCCCTTTCCTTTCTCAGGATATTTAGATATATAAACATTTTTTTAGTGCCCTTCGTTTTTTGTAGTTCCTTTCTTTTCCACATTTCCAGCATAGCTTTACATATTTTCTTGCAGATTTAGATCTCCCTCTAGATTTAGATCTCCCACATGAAAATTATTTATGCTTTTGTTCTAGGACTGTCCTATTACAGACAATGCATCTCCATTTTGGCTCTCCATGTTTTTTCGTCTAATCTCGTCTAATAACAAGGATGAGATTGTTTCATCAAAATTCAAGGTCATTGTATTGCTACCTATAGAAACAATGAGACTACCCCACGAGTCTAGTAGAGAACACAACAAATTGCTGCACTTATCTTCGCCTGAAATTTTAATATCAACAGATAACGATTGGCTTACTACAGTATTAAATGTGTTTAGATGCTTAGTCACCAAGTCTGCATCCTTCATCCTCAAGTTATACATCTTTCTCTGCAAGAACAGTTAATACAATAGAGAGCTAGATTCATACAAAGTCCCTAACTTGTCCCTCAAATCATTTATTGTAGCTTCATCTGTGTTGATGTGCGAAAATGTCCTCCATTAACATCGGGGTGACCACTTCATCAGGGACCCAATTAGACCCTTTTCCGTTGAAGCTGGTGGTTATGACTAGTTCAATTAGGCCCAATTACCCTCTTTCCCTTCTTGCTAACTTGTGATGTTTCTATTTCATATCAACAGGAAGACAAAGAGTGGATCTACCTTCTTGCAAAACTCTTGAAAAGAAGTAAATCCTTAAGCTAAATTAATGGCTCAGCTAAGCGAGACCTAAGGTTAGCTTTTCCTAATATGAGTGTCAATTTAGCTTAGTCATATTATGCTATCCTATGTGTTAGATTTAAGTTTATGTTACAATAATCATCTAATGTTAGGCTTAGTCTATTATAAGTCAATAATCTAATATATAATATATATAATCTAGCTATATTATTATTGTAATTTTATCTACTTTATTATTAAAATGGTGAATGATTAATCCTAAGCTAATGTTAATATTATACTAGAGTTAAATCTAATTGTTATAATCTAATCTAGTTAAATCTAAAATTATTTCTAATTCTATTTAGTATTATTAGTCAAAATAAAAGAAATTATTAACTCTAACTAAATTGTTAAAGTTCACACTATGGTTTAATGTTACAAAGCATTATAAAACTTTACAAAAAGATCAAGGTTAAAAAAATGAATCAAAAGACCAAACTCATATACAAAATATACAATTAATTGCATTTCCTTTATATTGACCCTTTAAAAAAGTAAATTGAAGAATAAGGTCAACACAAAGGTTTGATCAAACCACGCTACAATGAATTTGCCTCTTGAAGAGAGGACTTGATGTAAATCTAAGAATGCAAATGCAAGTTTATATTGATGCAAGCAAAGAAACTAATCCTATCTTGAATTGGAATAGGATAGCCTTCTTCCAATCCAAGAGAAAATGCACTCAAACAGGGGAAATGATTGTCATATGATTGAACCCATAATTAATGTTTAATTGTACGTTGCAAAATAGTTTGAAATATACAAAAGATTGATGCATCTATGTAGGTGAGTTTGATTTAATAAATAAGTATTAGAGTAATCTCACTTACATACCTGGATTCATTTAAGCAGAATTCATTGAATGATTTACATGAGTTAAAAGAAAAAGTTCACTTCAACCAATGTAAATAAAAGCAAAGCAAGCTTGTAAATAAACAATAAAAGGTTATTAACCAGTGCATTCTCATTCTGATGAATCTTCAGCTTGATTCCAATTTCATTTTCTCTACAAAGAAAGCTTTAACAAAGCTTCATTGACATATAACAATTGCTACAGACAAAAGTGCCTAACATCAAAGAGTAGAAAACTATTAAGAACAAAATTAAAACTAACTAGAGAAATTTGGGGAGCAATAGATTAATTTACATTTAGACAAAAGTGTACTGGAAAGAAAATTTATTAAAATATAACCAAAACCTCATTATAGAATTTACAGTTCTTGAGCAGTGTCTGACTCCATGAGGAAATGTTACAAAAGTGCAAAACAACCTTTCATCTCAGAACCAAATTGCTCTACCTCTCTACAATCAAATACCTTTTACATTACAATAGGTCAAATACCCCAAAATATATATATATATATATATATATCGCAAAAAAAAATCCCATGTTCGGTGGATTCCAAACTCCCTGTCATGTATAGTGAGATCTATGTGTATATAACTTAAATGAACACTACTACCAAGATTCGATTGATACAATTTTGTTGAGCTATGTGTGCAATCCCAATCCTCAAATCAGGCATTTTGCTATGTGTTGGAGAGGTAAATCCCCTCTGCGGACAGAGGCGATCCCACTAGCCCAAAATGGGTCTAGCAACAATCAATCAACGCTACCATGCAAGTTCCTAGTTGCAAATTGAAAGTGGATTATGAGAACCAACCTGAAGTCCAACGCTAGTGTCGTGGAAGAGTTGATACTCCCATTCCCTTGCTCCAGCAGGTCACGATCTCCGCGAATGGATACCTGCACATGCAAAGAATGAAGCGAATACAAGCATAAAATCCACTAAATACAACCATATATCGGTCAGAAAAGATATAGATCAAACATTATCATAATGAACAATAAGATCGGAACCATAATGATAGTCGTTTATTAATGAGTAATCAACAGAGAAAAGTACAACCAAGGTTCTGACGTTGAATCCCTCCTCTGGTTGGGCGAACAGCTACATATGTCTTGCAAAAAACCTTTCTCTCTCTTTGATTATGAATGCACAGCTCAGACTTCTGACAACATAATCTCCCTATGCTCCAAGACTCTTACTATCACTCAAAACTAGCGTTATCACTAGCTTGTCAAATGCATGAGGACAGGCTTTTATAGATGGAGGAGGGGAAGAAGATACAATGAATCAAGACACCCATTATGGATTGGTATTATCCCCAAAAAGCCATTGTGGATAGATGTAAGGGATAGATGATGAATCTCGACATCCAAGAGATTAACATTATCCTCAAAAACTTCATGATTTGAAGGGAAAAAACATCCGGGCGCGCGTTTGTTAAAAATCTTTTCCAAACTCGGTTGGCGCGGGTGTAACTCTAAGACAGAGCGCCAACTGGCGCGCCTTCTTTTGAGGATTTCCTTCATTGGCGCGGGTAGTACATTGTGGACCCGCGCTAATGGAAAAAGGGCACTTTTCAGGGATATTTTGCAAGAGATGTCTTCAAGGCACATGAAGTCCATACTTAGGGGAACATAATGCAAGTGTTTTTAAGTTATGTCACTGCTCACAGGTCCCGGAATGAGTCCTCCAAAGTGCGGGAAAGGGGTAACAGGGACGGTGACCAATGGTGACAAATTACTGTGTAACAGATGCCCCCTAAAGCATGAGGCCCGAGAGAGAGAGGGGTGAAATGCTTTACAAGAACACATGCAGTTGCCGCCGGAGAATCTGCACAGAGAGATACAACTGATAGCTCAAGTACATGATATATGTGGTATGGTCGCAGTCATCCATAATAGAGTACATAATAATCTAGATCCATGGTATGGGCGCAACCATCCGGTTAGGATCGATGAATAGACTCAGGTATGGTCGCAGCCATCCAGTGAATGAGTCATGTAACAAGAATCCACAAAATCACAGCCTGGATTCCAATAGACAAAATCCAGGGTCTTGCGCTCCATCTCGACCCGAACAAAAGTACAAGTTCAAGCATGCGAATACATGAGCTGAAGTTGAACATACATGAACATCGTCTGATTACCAGTCAATAATGAAAACTGTTAACAGACGCGAGAGGTACCACCAATAATGACAATGGCCCTCAAGTTACTATAGGTACAATCTACGGTGTGCGAATTAGTGAGCTGGCGTCGAACACCCGTAGAATCATTCGATCGGAGGCCAATGATGAAAACCTCACGTTGAACACGAAGAACCTGCCATTGAGGCATGCAAGCTCCAAGGCACCGAAAGGGAGTCTCTAGATCAGCTTCCTGGATAATGAGTTGAAGTCGACAGGAAGTGACCTTGATCGAAGGTGGGCCATAGTGTTTCCCACATCATCGACACGAGACAAAGAAAAAATATTGTGGTGGATTGTGTGAGCTATCAGAAAGAGGTTGTTACTCTGCAGAGGTCAACTTCTCTTGAACATATCGGCGACACGACAGTGGAATTGGCAGTATTTGACGTCAATGGATCAGAGGTCATGGTGACGAGGCAATGAGTAGATGAGAGGTCAAACAAGATTACCCAAATCCATGGAGGCAAGTGAAAAATGAGATGAGATATCCCCACCCAGACACGAAAGCAAACAAGTGCCATGTTCAAGAGCGACATACTGCCGTCACGACAATTATTATGGTTCCATTTTTCCCCGCCATTTCTGGTGAGTACCCCAATTATTTTTATTTACAAGCTTGATGGGGATAGCATATGCTTATAACGTCATCTTAACGGACTCCAATGTCATTAAGTTTTAACGAGTCTGACAAAGGAAAAACTCGGCGCCTTTTCATGTTTAGAGAGTTTGAAAAGAATGCGGAAAATAAAACTCCAAGGGTGTCCTTTTTCGTAAATTTGTGTCTCTCGAGCCCGAAAAATTATAAACAATGCTTGAAAGAACCGCCCGACCATTACGATCGAGGAGTACTTTTCATAATTAGTGACTTCAACCTGAAAAAGTAAAAAAGCGATTGAGATCACGTCGTTTCGTAACCATTAACGAGTCTGAAATGACGAAAGCCCGGTAATCTTTTTATGTTTTAACGGTCAACAAAAAGAACTTAAAACAATCGCCTCTTATTTACTTTTAACGAGTCAAGAGGGAAAACTTGGCAATCTTTTCGTCTTTAAATGGTCGGAAAAGAGCTGAAAGAAGACCTCCATTTTTATTTTCTTTAACAAGTCAAAAAGGAAAAATACTCGGCAATCTTTTCATATTTTACGAGTCAGAAAAGAGCGTAAAGGTGACTCGTCCTAAAGGAACGAGTGGTATAAAGGGTAGCAACTAGTTCCGACAATGGTGGAACTGCTCAAAACATATAATAGTTAAGAGGTTGGCTAATAAAACCACTCATTGCTGCGGTTCCTCAGGAAAGGATAAACAATCAAGTGAGAGCATATGATCGGCCAAAGAGATGGTGGCGATGGAAAGAAACAACCAAGGCTCATCTAACAAGATTTTTCGAATAGGTGGCAATCACGAGATGTAAATCGGGTATGGGTTCATTTTTACACAAGCTTGAACCATGGAGAACTCTGCTTGGATTCGGTTTCATGTTTACACAAGCTTGAAACGAAAAACTATGCTTGTTATAAGTTCGCATGCCCCCAGCATAATAACGCAAATCGAGGTACATGCCCCCCAAGCTTCATTGCATTCAACAAAGTGGATGGAATGAAGGTTCACTCTCGAGATCTATGAAAGACTCGACTTTGTATTTTACGAGATCTTAAACAAAAGACTCGATTTGGAAAGGGAGTTATTTCATTTTTTAATGAGGTTGACAGAGGAAAAGAACTATCCTCATAACCTTTGTTTCATTTTTAAACGAGGTCGCCACAAGATCAAAACTATCCTCGACCAGACCTAGTTTCATTTTTTAAGGAGCTTGACATAGGAAAACGAACTATGCTCCGACTAGTACCAGTTTCATTTTTTTAAGGAGCTTGACACAGGAAAGGAACTATGCTCCGACCAGTACCAGTTTCATTTTTTAAGGAGCTTGACACAGGAAAGGAACTATGCTCCGACCAAACTTCATCATAATGAACAGGAAGTCGGGGCTTCCAAGAGTGCCACTCCTGGTGGAAGGACAACATCTCGGAAGTCAGGACCCAATGCCCCCAGGACACTGTGCACGACGACGGCATCGCTGGATACAGGCACGGGATAGGTGGCCACGTAGTTGATCTGTGGTGGGGCAGATGCAACTGGTGGATGAAAACCAGGAGGGGGTGACGACTGCATAGGAGGGACCCGTGGATGAACGAACGATAATTGATCGATAGTCACAATTCTTCCATCGTGTGGAAAGCAAACCACACGAAAAAGTGAAGAGACAAGGGCCCCCATGGCATAAACATAGTCACGGCCAAGGAGGAGACTGAAATCTAAAGCATCTTGGGTAACCGATACGTCTATATAGACGGTTTTGCCTCCCAAAGTAATAGGGAACTTTGGAAGGATCCCTAATGGTTGACTAGTTCCTCCGTCAAAAGCCGTCAGATTCGGTGCGACTGGCACAAGCTGTGGGGAACCCAAAGCTTGCCAAGTAGTGGCAAGCATAAGACTGACAGATGCACCCTCATCCAAAACAGTGCCAGGTATCGCCTTATTATAGGCGTGTACCGTAACCCAGAAAGGCACATGGGATGGAAGGCGGGAGGTGGTCAAACGACTCCAGTCGAAGGAAACGACTGAACTACTTGGTGGGGGAATCGTATGATTGCCCCCCTGCTCTAAAGGGACCGAAGCAGGACTCTCGGGAACAGCTGGGATAGGAGAGTCATTTCCGTACTCAGGAGAATCTGAGGAGACGAGAAGAACATGGGAATTATGCTCTTCCGAAACAGAGTGATCGGGTGGTGAACTCGGGTCGACACTCTTTCCGACCAATGGTTGGTCTGGAACAGGCTTGGCAGAGCCAGGTTCAGGAAGAGGAGGCTGGACAAGAGAGGAATCTTGGTCGATCTCTTTGTCAGCAGGGGAACGATCTGCGGCTGTAGAGAGACGTTGATAACCAACGGGAAGTTGAGGTGAGGGAGCTGTAAGACTTTCCAAGACAACAGAGGCTTTATCCATGAGCGGACAAAGGTGAAGGGGATGATTGCCTTCACAAAGTCTACAAGGGATTCGAAGCTTCCCTTTTCCCTTACCATTTCCGGCTGATAGGGTAGCATCGTCGTGAGCTCCAGAGGACGATGAGGGTCAGGCCGTATCGCGATACCATACTTCTAAGACCTTGGGAATGCCAGGACAATCGCGAAGAAGATGGTCCTCCTTGCACAACCTATAAGGAAATTTGACCTTCCGCAGAGGAGCAGAAGCTGGCTCGACTTGAGTTGTACTTTTAACCTCTCGCTTAGGAGTCTTCTTCTTCTTCGTCTTCTTCTTCTTCTTCTTAGCCACCTGGTTACTTGAATCCAGACTTTCGCCAGGCAAAGTAGAAGATGAGGACGCAGAAACAGACGAAGAAGGGGAGAGGTCCACCTTGGAATCAACATGATGTTGTTTGGGTGGAGGAGACGGTGGAACAGGAGTCATCACACTCGGGACCACCGAGGTTGAAAACAGCCATACGGGCAAGCCGATGGTTAACCCAGGCAAAGACAAAGTTGCCATATACGGAGCACCGGCATTTCCAAAAGAAGGAAATGGACTAGGGTTTCCATCCGGGGGAACACCTTGGCCGGTAGACTCGGGGAAGGTTGCCATTGAAAACGAGAAAGAACCCTACTCAAGCTAACGCAAACAAGATCTAACCGGGTAAATGTGAATCGTGGCCGAATAAATTTTAAGACAAAGGAACTGAACTTGACCTTTTCATGTTTTAAGAGTCGAGAAAAGGACAAAAAGATGACTCTAGTCTCCTTCGAATGTTTAATGAGCCTGAAGTGACAAGTGCTCAGATGAACCTTTTCTTTTAGGGAGTCCGAAAAGGGTCAAAAGTGACTACTCTGGAGAACTAGGCAAAAGGTTTACCAAACAATTCGTAAAACTGCTTATACACCTTGGCAATCAGATGAAAACCAAGGACTTCCCGTACGGCAGTCAATCTTCCCGAATGCTGTGTTCAATGCATTATGGCTTGTAAGGCGGCAGACACGGCTTCCTGTGGATAAAAGATGATAACCTAGTGGGGTCTCCACATATACTCGATGGTACGTGGGAGCAAAAATCCGTGCTAGACCATTATCGAATCACAAAAGGAGGAATCTTCCAACCATAATGTGAAACAACAGTGACTAGGTTTAACGACGCCGGAACACGTCTCTAGCCTAGACCTCTAGAATGTATGCGTTAAGTTCCAATGCGTTTTTAGATTCATTCAGTTCATTTTACAGTTGATCTTTGATTAGGTTTCAGTTTTCAGGTCCTACCGTATGTGATCTCTCACAATTTCCTAAATGCAAGCTATATGCCAAAATGTATCATTTTATTCGATGAATGCTAGCTACGAGAGAGTTGATATCTTTCAATCAAACAAAATGATCATAAAACAATCAACAATATCTCTAATGCAGCTAATGGAAATTAACAAAACTTTCTCTGAAGTTACTAATCGCTAATAACAACGAAAAGCTCTATTTTCCATTAACTAATGCAAAGCAAAAGAGATTGTTTGTTTTCTTTTTGATGGCAAAATGCACTAAACAAATTTTGAGAAACAATAACAAAGAGTAAAAATATAAATTTCACTCAATGAAAACACAATCAAGTCCCTAAATACTAAGGCAGTCCCTCAAAACCAAGAGAAGATCTCAAAGACCTCAATGGGCAATGTAATCTAAGCCCAAAACGAAGCCAAGCGAAAAAGAGGTAAATCGCTCGAATAACACAATAAAAAGCTTTAACAATCACTGAAAAAGTGCAAGAGAGTAACCAAAAAGTCGACTGGACCAACAGAAGGCCAAAACTCCTAAGGAAGGCTCGATGCACAAAGCCACTAGATGCCCTAGGGCTAAAATGTGAAATCGGTGGGAAAAAGCAAACACCCAAAGGGTAAAGGCCAAAAACCAATCAAACAAGACTCTAACACACTCAAGTGATTGAAAGAAAGTATCCAGACACAAAAACCAAGCTTGGAAGGCTCAAAACAAGCAAACTCTAAAAGGTTCCCTGGGCTGGTGCGACTTTCAGGCTAAAAGTAGCGCCAATTGAGGATTGGCGCGGGCTGTACATTGACAAGTTGCGCCAATTGAGGATTGGCGCGGGCTGTACATTGACAAGTTGCGCCAATGGCGCGACTGTCATGCAAAAAAGAGCGCCAATTGAGTTTGCTATGCTAAAATAAAAAACAAGCAATCCAAGACTAGGCCAGCAGTATCCAGACAGACCAGGCAGCAAGAGACAGCAAAGAATCCAACCCAGAAAGCTATCTAAGCAAGCAAACAAGAGAAAACCAAAGTGCAAGACAAACTCCAAGTTGTTCGGTTCGTAAACCAAACCGGAGATTGACTGAAGTGGCGTTGATCTACTTCGCTAATGCAGAGCAATAGCATTTCGAAGGCTACCTGGCCGTACTTCAGGCTCCATCCAAAGTTTACGAATCAAACAACAAATAGCTTCCCCAGCGGAGTCGCCAAATTGTTGGAGAGGTAAATCCCCTCTGCGGACAGAGGCGATCCCACTAGCCCAAAATGGGTCTAGCAACAATCAATCAACGCTACCATGCAAGTTCTTAGTTGCAAATTGAAAGTGGATTATGAGAACCAACCTGAAGTCCAACGCTAGTGTCGTGGAAGAGTTGATACTCCCATTCCCTTGCTCCAGCAGGTCACGATCCTCACAATCTCCGCGAATGGATACCTGCACATGCAAAGAACGAAGCGAATACAAGCATAAAATCCACTAAATACAACCATATATCGGTCAGAAAAGATATAGATCAAACATTATCATAATGAACAATAAGATCGGAACCATAATGATAGTCGTTTATTAATGAGTAATCAACAGAGAAAAGTACAACCAAGGTTCTAACGTTGAATCCCTCCTCTGGCTGGGCGAACAGCTACATATGTCTTGCAATAAACCTTTCTTCTCTTTGATTATGAATGCACAGCTCAGACATCTGACAATATAATCTCCCTATGCTCCAAGACTCTTACTATCACTCAAAACTAGCGTTATCACTAGCTTGTCAAATGCATGAGGACAGGCTTTTATAGATGGAGGAGGGGAAGAAGATACAATGAATCAAGACACCCATTATGGATTGGTATTATCCCTAAAAAGCCATTGTGGATAGATGTAAGGGATAGATGATGAATCTCGACAAGAGATTAACATTATCCTCAAAAACTTCATGATTTGAAGGGAAAGAACATCTGGGCGCGCGTTTGTTAAAAATCTTTTCCAAACTCGGTTGGCGCGGGTGTAACTCTAAGACAGAGCGCCAACTGGCACGCCTTCTTTTGAGGATTTCCTTCATTGGCGTGGGTACTACATTGTGGACCCGCGCTAATGGAAAAATGGCACTTTTCAGGGATATTTTGCAAGAGATGCCTTCAAGGCACATGAAGTCCATACTTAGGGGAACATAATGCAAGTGTTTTTAAGTTATGTCACTGTTCACAGGTCCCGGAATGAGTCCTCCAAAGTGCGGGAAAGGGGTAACAGGGACGGTGACCAATGGTGACAAATTACTGTGTAACACTATGCATTGCATTGGGGCCCATTTAGGAAAATTATTAGCTAATCAAAATAGACCCGTTCATATGTTCCAACATGGATGTTTTTTTCAAACACATCTGGTTCTATAATTGTTGGATTTCTTCCACCGAGTCAATGCAAGCACCAGCTACTAGTCAATGATATCCTTCAATGGTAGATCTTTTCAATGGTCTGTAGCCAGATCAGTTCAACTATATCGCCTCTGAATCAACCAATTTTGAATTTCCCGGAGTTATTCATGCGGTGGTTATGGAACGCTGACAGCTTGAGAGAAATTGCTCCAAAAAGAATCGAATCCTGGCATCAACGGTCTAAAAAGTCCTGCCAGCAAAAATATACCATTAATTTAAATTGCTAATAAAAATATATATATGCAATTTAGTAGAAAATAATGGAACGTGGGCACGAGGCATCCAGGGTGACATCGAATAAGATTTACCTGGGATGGGAAATCAAAGGTTTAATTGATTATGCGTTATGCCACTAGCATTGAGTATATCCCATATTCATCGCACACATTGACTTTATATTCTTTATAAATGGGACCATGCTTAACAACTTATTGATAATTTTGGTATGGTGGTTGTGTTGGTGGCATGGTGCATTACTTTTCTATCTACCATGATAAAACGCTTTCGTTTTTCATTTTTTTTTGGGTAATTTTTGGTTTCATGATGAATTAACCCACATTTATTTTGTTTTTCAATTCTTTGTTGTTTATGTTTAGTTTGTAATTCAATGCCGACCCAGAGGATGAGAAACTTCTATAAGCATTAGTGTTGTGTGCCTTGGGATATTGAATATTGCTTGAAGTGGCTTGGTTTAGTCATATGAAACAAAACTTTTTATTTTTTAATATAATATGCCCCCATCTTTTTTTAACAAGTTTTGCTTTAATCATGAGATTAGAGGTTATTTCCCCCACCTGGCCTTCATAATTATTATGTGATTGCTTATGTAAGTTGGTAAGAATATACCCCTATGAAAAATTGGCTTATTTACACGTTAAATTATAACAATGCATTAATATATGTATATATTTCACACATGGTACAAAGATTTATAACATTTGTTAATATATCATTTTATTAACACAAAAGTTTTTTGATATTTGATATACATGTGTTTGCTACATTTTGTTTTATAATTTGCATTGTTAGGTATTATGTTCTATTCTATATGCATATTTTATATAGTTAATTGTTTTTCTTTAATACATAATTTACATACTACTCATTAATATTAATAATATTTGTATATTTAGTTCAGTAGTATGATACATATAATATTTATTTAATATTTTAAGTATTTATATTTACATTATATGCATTATAATATGTATATATAAATTAGTATATTTTTATATTTTTATATGGCACATATTACGAAAAGCCATGTGGAATGCAAAAGTCGAAATCATCAAGTGAAAGAGCGCTTTAAGAAGATACAGTGGTTAAACTTTTAAATTAGAAAAGGAATGTGCCACACTCTTATTCATTACGAAATTGTCTTGAGACCAAACGAGATTTATGTAAACATCAAGCAAAATCAATCAAGCAAGGTGACAATCACAACAATCACAAGGATGTGTCAAAGCATGATTGAATCCTAAATAATCAAAAGTTCAAAAACCAAGCAAGAAGGTCAATAAAGAAGGGATTCTTTCAAAATAAAGGATAAAAGGATAGCTAACAATCAAAATACCTAATGCAAGTAAGGAAATTCAATAAGGGTCGCCATGATTTTGTTGAAAAAGTTATAGGGGGATTGAGGCTAACAACGATGGCGACTCACTAGGAAGAAGAAATTATCGCTAGTTTAAAGATATGAAACCTGTAAAAATGAAGGAATTATAGTTAAATGATTCAAAATGCCAAATTCATATATCTTAGTATTTTCATCCCTGTCAAGCACTGCTAACAAATAAACATCATATCCATCATCCTTCATGAACTTATAAAAAATTTACCCCATGAATCCAATGTATTCAACAAATTTGTATGTACAATAGTCAACTCGATCAGCAATCAGTTTTCAAGTAAACAAGGTAATCAAGTAAAACATAATGTTAAATGAACTTCCATACCATAGACATGACCACTGTTGCCAGCATGCATCTATATCCTCGACATGGATGCCTTTTAACCCTTTTAGGTGTCAGTGTCCCATCTATTAGGAATAAGTGCATAGTTGCAAAATATCATTCTAAACTTATTTGAAGGTCAACAAAAGATCATTGTCCTATCTTGGTAAACAACTGATGACAATTCCATTCACAAGATCTAACACAGTAAACAAGTTGCCTCGTGATGAGACCTCTTGTCTTTCAACCTTGCGGTCGAAAGCCATTACCTTGGCTTGGTGTCAATAATGGTAATGCCACAATGTTAGAACCTATGATCATTGGAAGTCGGCTCGTGATGAGACCACCTATCATTCAATTGATCATTTTTAGTTTTAGATTTAACTATGGTTATTTTTAATCTCATAGAGATTACTTAATAGACGGGGTGGCAGCTTACTTCTTAAGAGTGAGGGATGTCGTAAAAAGTTTTAAGGTAACTAGTCTTTACTTGATTAGGATTTCTCCCAAAGAACTGAATACCTTAAGTAATTGTTGTTAAACATATTTTTCTTTCATGAAAATGGAGGTAAAAACTTTAGTCCATTAGATAATGATGGTTGATTTAAACACATAGAATCAAAATCATGGACTTTATTATTTAGGATAATTGAAAGAGAGCATAACAACATTATCTCAAATGGAAAAATTCTTTAAAGATAAGGTTTTTCTTATATAAAATAGAGCATAAAAATCATTTTCCCAATGATTATGCTAAGTTGAACGAAATAAAATTATTCCCCCATTTTATTGGAAAGTGAAATGAAAAGAAAAACCAAGCGAACTTAAAATGCTAGCAATCCATACAGCAAGCCACCAAGAGCATAAGTCATGAGAGAAATATTACAATATAAAAATGAATGAAATGATAATTATGTTTATAGATTTTAGCTTGTAAAATGATTTAACAATAAAGTTCATATTCAAAAGCATATTTATATACACAGGTATTTTCTCTTGGAACCCAAATCAGGGAAACTATATTGATTTTTCATTATATTCCTTTCAATGTTACAATACATTATATACATTCCAAACCCTTCATAAACCCTGATCCATTAACCCTGAATTAGAACATAACCTTGACCGGATTAACAAAATACCATGGAAAAAAGCCATCATGCCCAAAATCATGCGCAAAAAACATATGCAAAATCATGGATAGTTCTGCTCACCATCCTTGGGTCCAAACAAAAAAATCTTGGGGTGTTGCCGCCAACGGAACCTATCAATTCTTGAAGCTAGTCGTGGAAAGAATACGGCACATACCCAATATTCTCCCACTTTTTGTTTTCTTTCCACACAGGGGGTCGCAGGAGTGCACAATCATTCATCCCGGGATGTAACACCCATTGTTTCTCTACACCAAGAAAACTTCTCAGTGCTCATAGACATTGTCAATGCATCTACACCATTCTTCAAAGTGTCCACCTTTACCAACAACACCTTTTTGTCTTCAACCATATCCCTCACAAAGTGATTCTGAATATCAACGTGTTTTGTCTTTGAATGATAAGAAAGGTTTTTTGCCAAGAAAATTGCACTTTTGCTATCACACACTATCCTTATAGCTCATTGTACCAACCCATACTTGAACACAATCTCTGCAACCAAACTGCTTCCTTGCTTGCATGAGTGGTTGCCAAGTATTCAACCTCTTTAGTTGAAAGTGCCACTACATATTGTCGCTTGCTCATCCAACTGACCGCTCCTTTAAATAGGTTAAACACACTTGTAGATCTTCTTTGATTCAGATCTCTAGTCGAGTCTCCATCAACAATGACATGTATGTCCATAACTTTATCCAATCTTAGTCCTCCTTGGTAGCACCAACCATAATCATTAGTGTCATGCAAATGCCTAAAAACTCGCTTCACTGTTGTCTAATGCTCTTTCATTGGTTTTGACATAAACTTCTCAATACTCCCACTACATGTGAATTTCCTAGTCTAGTACAGGCCATTGCATACATTAGGCTACCAACTACACTTGCATATGGAACAAAGGAATGTCCTCTTCCTCTTCCTGTGTCTTGGGACAATATTCAACATATAACTTTACACCAATAGGTATAGGAACCTTCACAGGTTTACTATCATGCATATTAAATCTCTGCAATATTTTCTTGACATACTTCCTTTGGTTTAACTATATCTTCATCTTTGCCTGATCTCATTTAATTTCCATGCCCAAAATATTGTTTGTAGCATCAAGATATTTCATGTCAACCTTAGAGGAAAATTGGGTCCTCAAATCCTAGATAATTTCTCTGTCATTTCCTATCAACAACATATCATCCACATACAAGACCAAATAAATAATGCGATCACCAATTAACTAAAAATATATAGTGTGATCTTCTTTGATCCTTATGAAACCATGTCCCTATATATGTGTATTGAATTTTTTATAACACATCCTTGATGACTTCTTTAACCCATACATGTACTTTTTTAACCTGCATACCAGTTCTTTCTTACCCTTCACTACAAAACCTTCTGGTTGCTTCATGTAGATCTCTTCTTACAGATCCCCACGAAGAAATGTTGTCTTCACATCCATCTATTCTACCTCAAAATCAAAACAAGAAACAACAAATAAAAGTAATCTAATAGAAGGTAACTTGGCAACAGGAGAAAAAATATCGCCAAAATCAATTCCTGACACCTGAGAATAACCTTTTGCTACCAACCGAGCTTTGTATTCTCCACCTTTCCTTTTTCATTCATTTTCTTCTTGAAGACCCATTTGATACCAATGGGTTTCCTTCTAGCTAGTAACTCCACTAGATCCCAAGCCTCATTTTTCTCCAAGGCTTCCATTTCTTCAACCCTGGCATTTTTCCAGAGTTTTCCATCCTATGAATCCACTACCTCCCTGATAGTTCTAGGATCATCATCATTAAGAGATAAGGAAAATTTTGAACAGAAAGCAGATGGATTATATCTTTCTGGTTGCCTTCTCTCTCGAACTGAACTCCTCGAAACTACAATGCGTGAAACTTCCTCTTTTGATTCTTGTTGCTCTGTACAGTTTGATTCTTCCTCCTTCATCTCAAAATCTATCTTCTCTAGTTTGTTTTTCTTTAGTAGGACTTCATGTTTAATAACATCTTTTACTTCTCTAAACAACACATCTCGACTATACACAACCTTCCTTGTTTCTAGGTTCCAAAGCTCGTAAACTTTTGAACCATTCTTATACCCAATAAATATGCATCTTGCAGATTTACTATCCAACTTAGTTATTTTCTCCTTTGGAACAGGTACATATGCATCACAGCCAAATACCCTAAGGTGTGAGAGAGGGTTTCTTACCAGTCCATGCCTCATATGGAGTCTTATCCTCTAACACTTATGAAGGTGATTTGTGAAATAGGTAACATGTAGTATCGACCCCCTCTCCCTAGAATTCTCGCCCTAATCTAGTGCAACTGACCATGCTTCTTGCCTTTCCCATCAACGTCCTGTTCATTCTTTCTGTAACTCCATTTTGCTAAGGTGTGTATGGAGTAGTCTTATGTTGTGCTATACCACATTTCTTACAGAACTCTTTGAATTCCTTCTTGTAGAACTCACCAACATTATCATTTCTCAACACCTCAATCTTCTTCTCTATCTGATTTTCCACCAAAGCCTTAAATTATTTAAATGTGCCAAAGAATTCATATTTCTTCCTGAGGAAATATATCCATGTATTCATCAAGAAGACATCTATAAATGAGACATAGTACACAAACTTACTAAATGATGGAACTGACACATGTCCAAACACATCACTATGCACAAGCTCTAATATCCCTTTCGTCCTCTTAACACGAGATGGGAAACTCACCTAAGTCTACTTCCCATATACACAATGTTCATAGAATCAAAATCTAGAGAGAAATAAGACATACCTTCTACCATACCATTACCATGTAGTATTTGAAGGCCCTTATCTCCAATGTGTCCAAGTATTTGAAGCCACAATGTAGTCTTTTCTCTAGAGACTACAAGATTTTCTGCTCCACTTTCAGGAACTAAAAAAACTATTGCACCTATTAATAATACCGCTACCCAGAAGAATGTGTAGATTTCTCATTAGAATTCCCCTCATCAATACCAGTGCTCCCCAAACCATCTTCCAAGTATTTTTCTTTAACATTATTTTTACACCTGCAACATCCATCTTTCTTATGAAAATTAGATTTTTGGCCAATCCAAGAATGTGTAGAACACCAGGAAGTGTTCTAATCCTTCCACATTGTAACTTTAGTTTGAATTTTCCACAACCTATGATTTTGGTCTTCCTATCATCACCTAAGATGCCATCACCACCATCATATTTCTCATACTCACAGAACCACTCCCTATGGAGAGTCCTATGAAAGGATGCACCTGAGTCAATCAACCATGCCTCATGATCTACATGTGTACTTGAAGAAGAAGCCAAATATACATCCCGACCTTCATCTGAGGTAGTTTTCACCTTTGTTAAAGGAACATCATCATATCCCTTTCCTTTCTCAGGATTTTTAGATATATAATCATTTTTGTAGTGTTGTTCTTTTTTTGTAGTTCCCTTGTTTTCCACATTTCCAACATAGCTTTACATATTTTCTTGTAGATTTAGATCTCCCTCTAGATTTAGATCTCCCACATGAAGAATTAATTATGTTTTTGTGCTAGGGTTGTCCTCTTACAGACAAGGCATCTCCATTTTGTCTCTCCATGTTTTTCTGTCTGATCTCCTTTAACAACAAGGATGAGATTATTTCATCAAACTTCAAGGTCATTGTATTGCTACCTATAGCAACAACCAGACTACCCCACGAGTCTAGTAGAGAACACAACAAACTGATGCACTTATATTCGCTTGAAATTTTAATATCAACAGATAACAACTAGCTTACTACAATATTAAATGCGTTTAGATGCTTTGTCACCAAGTCTCCATACTTCATCCTCAAGTTATACATATTTCTTTGCAAGAACAATTAATTAACTAGAGATTTAGATTCATACAAAGTCCCTAACTTGTCCCACAAATCCTTTATCGTAGCTTCCTTTGTGTTGATGGGAAAAAATGTCCTCCATCAACATCAGGGGGACCACCCAGCTAGGGACGCAATTAGACCCTTTTTCGTTGAAGCCGGTGGTTATCACTGGTTCAATTAGGCGCAATTACCCTCTTTCCCTTCCTGCTAACTTGTGATGTTTCTATTTCACATCAATAGGAAGAGAAAGAGTGGATCTACCTTCTTGCAAAACTCTTGAAAAGAAGTAAATCATCAAGCTAAATTAAAGGCTCAGCTAAGCCAGACCTAAGGTTAGCTTATCCTAATCTAAGTGTCAATTTAGCCTAGTCATATTATGCTAACCTATGTGTTAGATTTAAGTTTTTGTTATAGTAATCATCTAATGTTAGTATGTCCTAGGCTTGGTCCATTACAAGTCAATAATCTAATATATAATATATGTAATCTAGCTATTTTATTATTCTAATTTTATCTACTTTATTATTAAAATGGTGAATGATTAATCCTAAGCTAATGTTAATATTCTACTAGAGTTAAATATAATTGTTATAATCTAATCTAGTTAAATTTAAAATTATTTCTAATTCTATTTAGTATTATTAGTCAAAATAAAAGAAATTTTAACTCTAACTAAATTGTTAAAGTTGACACTATGGTTAAATGTTACAAAGCATTATAAAGCTTTACAAAAAGATCAAGGTTAAAAAAAAATTGGGAGGGCACCCAATCCCCTGATATTCAATGATATTAAGAATGTCATTTTGAAGACTGGCCAGCCATACATGCTCTAAGAGGCTAAGAATCAGTTGATTCCAGGATTGGAACATCTACAAGGGACAGGTTTGTGACACCAAGATCAGAAACAGTTGTTCTACCTCTGAAATGGCGACTGCCGCCTCTTTGCTTTTTCCTAACAGTAATATTTTTGCGGAATTAGGACTAATAGAAGGATAGAGAGGGAAAGAGGGTTTATGAATGGTTAACGGTTCAAGAACCGAGGGGTTCCTCTGAAGGAAAAGATCTATGTCACTATCGGATTTATTCACAGGAGATTCAGTCGGGGAGTTGAAAGGGGTCGGCGATAGCATAAGCTCCTTTCCTTTTGACAAACCAGTTGAAGGATTGGCAGAAGAGGGCGATGAAGAGGCAATCAGGATGGGGTGAGACCCCACGACAAAATCCCCTTGATTCATGGCAGGAGGAGAGGGCACCGCATTCTCATCAAGAGGCTCGGGGATAGGAGGACATTCAAATACTGTCGCATTTTGAGCTTCTGACTGATCTTGAGGATTGTGCTGAGAGCAGCGGAGATCCGAGGCTTGAAAGGTTAACTGATTATCATGATTGCTTGCATCTTCAGAAAGAGAATCAGAACCGGAATTTCTGCCCCGATAAAGAGAATGCCTCTTTGGCCTGCGATTAAAACGAAGACTGCAGCTTTTGATGAGGTGTCCAGTTCGATGACAGAGAGAGCATCGAAAGGGGATGCCCCAAAAATCAAGTCTTTGACAAATTTTGACACCCTCCACGCGATCCTTTTATCCTTCTCTCCTCTGACCCAGGGATCCACATAAATAAATTTGCCAACGGAATTACCAATCTCAGTAAGGGTTTCTATCGACCATAATTCTAGAGGTAAGTTAGGAAGTTTTACCCATATCATGCAATTTGATGGCGTATTCTTAAGAGGGTCAAAACCCATGAACCACCGAGATAATGACAGAAAACTTCTACCATACACCCATGGTCTATTAAGGACGATTTCCAAGTCAGATGCTTTCAGAAAGTGGAAGGAGAACCAGTCTTTCATTAGACGAGATATGACTGGAGTGTATCCAATCAGTGGAGACCATTTATTTGCTAGCCATTTCCTCATTTCTTCCTCAGTCATCTCCGGAAAATGCCACTTCCCGATCAGTGCAAGCTTTTGCAGGCTATCAATACATTCGGATAGTGTAGCACTGACCACAGATACAGCCTTTGGAGGAGGTATCGTTTGACCGGATTTCTAGATTTGTTAAAATGCTGGGCATGGGCATGAGTTTTACCTTTTCTAGAGAGGTCCGACCCAATTTTCTGATGAGCCAATTCCAGTACCGGCAGGGCAGGAATGGATTGGTCCCGAATGTCGGGGAGGAGCATTTCTTCCACTGTGGCATGCCAGCTGATGCCTTGATTGGCAATTTCACGTGCAGATTCAGCCTCAATTGCAGCTCTAAAAAGGGCTTGTGTGGCAGGAGAGTCACTTTCATCCGACATCTTTGAACAAAGAGAAGGCTTAGAAGGTGCTGGAAAGAAAGTACAGCACGGAATCTAGAGCAAAATCCAGCCAAAAGAGATCCTTCTGCAACAAAAACCTGGATGGAATAACTACTGAAAAGGAAAGCGATGGGAAAAAGTACAATTGGAAGTCTTTCCCGCTAGATCCTGTCAGTAAACGAAGGACAAGGCTAGATATGGAATTAAAAGAGCAGCTGGAAAAGGATTTCGGATCCTCGAAAAGGAAGATTCAAGGACAAGGAAAAGTAAATTCAAAGCTCCAGATCAACTGCTCACATGATGTGAGAAGACAGGAGGGGAGGGTATCCAACCGTCAAAATGTCAACTGCAGGAGGGGATGAAAATCGAAGCTGAGGATGATGGGAATTTTATTCTGAGGTACTTCAGAACGTTCAGAAATCTTAATGATAGCCCAAGGGATCGCCGGAAAAGAGTTTTGAAAAAAACTCCGTCAAAGGGAATCCTGCCGAGAAACCTAAGAAACCAGGGATGATTCGAACCAGAGGGACCGTAAGAGCTGAAAACCAGGAGCTACTGGAAAAAAAACTATTCTGCTGGCTGATTATGACAATCAATACAGCAACAATAGATTTGAATAATACACCACCACCTCCCAATTCTAAAACGGATGTCTGAGCATGGGCTATAGATGAAGATAGACGCCTTAATCTTATTAATGAAAGATTTCAACATATTTTGCCAGAGACAAGCAATATGCAGTAATCCACATTTAAATCATCCTTAAAAATGACTATCCTCACAGAGTCTAAAAACAAACATGGAAAATTTCCTGAGAAATAAACTTTCCAAGCCCATAGACAATCATGACATTCTACTGTTTGAAATAAACGACATAATAAGGAAGAAAAGATAACTAACCAGCGATGGAGTCCGCAAGCATGTCTGAACCAAGAGAGCCTTGTCGAAAAACCGAAAGCAGGAGCGTCCGAGCATGAAAAACACGAGTTGGGGAACAGATAGCAGAAAGTTCATTCAATGGCACCTCCTACAAACTTTGCCTCTGGCCAGGAAGGCCAGAGGGGAAACCGATTACTGCACACCAGAGTCGATACTTATAGAAAGGAACGTAGGCAGAGTGGCAAGGCGGAAGACCATACCAGGTGTCACCCTGCATGCATGGGGGACCAAAAAACTATTTCCAGTAAAGATGAACCGAGAAAATGTGTTCGGTTAATGGATTAGGTGGCCATGCATAGAGAGATAAGTTGACGCCTGTGAGATAAGAAAGGCGAACGCCTGATTGGTGATGACTCGAGGCTCATGTTGGTTGGTTGGGGCTCATGCTGGGTGGCTGAGGCTCATGCTGGTTGGCTGAGAAAAACAGCTGCTCACTGAACAACGCCCTCCTGTCCCGACACGCTCTGGCTGCCATCCTAGAATACCCTACCTTTAATCCAAATGCAATTTTATATTGATGCAAGCAAAGAAACTAATCCTATCTTGAATTGGAATAGGATAGCCTTCTTCCAATCCAAGAGAAAATGCACTCAAACAGGGGAAATGATTGTCATATGATTGAACCCATAATTAATGTTTAATTGTACGTTTCAAAATAGTTTGAAATATATTAAAGATTGATGCATCTATGTAGGTGAGTTTGATTTAATAAATAATTATTAGAGTAATCTCACTTACATACCTGGATTCATTTAAGCAGAATTCATTGAATGATTTACATGAGTTAAAAGAAAAAGTTCACTTCAACCAATGTAAATAAAAGCAAAGCAAGCTTGTAAATGAACAATAAAAGGTTATTAACCAGTTCATTCTCATTCTGATGAATCTTCAGCTTGATTCCAATTTCATTTTCTCTATAAAGAAAGCTTTAACAAAGCTTCATTGACATATAACAGTTGCTACAGACAAAAGTGCCTAACATCAAAGAGTAGAAAACCATTTAGAACAAAATTAAAACTAACTAGAGAAATTTGGGGAGCAATAGATTAATTTACATTTAGACAAAAGTGTACTGGAAAGAAAATTTATTAAAATATAACCAAAACCTCATTATAGAATTTACAGTTCTTGAGCAGTGTCTGACTCCATGAGGAAATGTTACAAAAGTGCAAAACAACCTTTCATCTCAGAACCAAATTGCTCTACCTCTCTACAATCAAATACCTTTTACATTACAATAGGTCAAATAGCCAAAAAAAAAAATGATTGCAAAAAAAAATCCCATGTTCTGTGGATTCCAAACTCCCTGTCATGTATAGTGAGATCTATGTGTATATAACTTAAATGAACACTACTACCAAGATTCTATTGATACAATTTTGTTGAGCTATGTGTGCAATCCCAATCCTCAAATCAGGCATTTTGCTATGCATTGGAGCCCATTTAGGAAAATTATCAGCTAATCACAATAGACCAGTTCATATGTTCCAACAGGGATGTTTTTTTCAAACACAGAAGATGCAGAATCCGGTTCTATAATTGTTGGATTTTCTTCCACCGAGTCAATGCCATTTATGATATTAATTTTCACTAAGCACCAGCTACTAGTCAATGATATTCCTTCAATGCTGGGATGTGACAGGGTAGATATTTTCAATGGTTTGTAGCCAGTTCAACTATATCGCCTTTGAATCAACTATATTTTCCATGTTTCTAGGTTCCAAAGCTCGTAACCTTTTGAACCATTCTTATACCCAATAAATATGCATCTTGCAGATTTACTATCCAACTTAGTTATTTTCTCCTTTGGAACAGGTACATATGCATCACGGCCAAATACCCTAAGATGTGAGAGAGGGTTTCTTACCAGTCCATGCCTCATATGGAGTCTTATCCTCTAACACTTATGAAGGTGATTTGTGAAATAGGTAACATGTAGTATCGACCCCCTCTCCCTAGAATTCCTGCCCTAATCCAGTGCAACTGACCATGCTTCTTGCCTTTTCCATCAACGTCCTGTTCATTCTTTCTGTAACTCCATTTTGCTAAGGTGTGTATGGAGTAGTCTTATGTTGTGCTATACCACATTTCTTACAGAACTCTTTGAATTCCTTCTTGTAGAACTCACCAACATTATTATTTCTCAACACCTTAATCTTCTTCTCTATCTGATTTTCCACCAAAGCCTTAAATTATTTAAATGTGCCAAAGAATTCATATTTCTTCCTGAGGAAATATATCCATGTATTCATCAAGAAGACATCTATAAATGAGACATAGTACACAAACTTACTCAATGATGGAACTGACACATGTCCAAACACATCACTATGCACAAGCTCTAATATCCCTTTCGTCCTCTTAGCACGAGAGGGGAAACTCACCTAAGTCTACTTCCCATCTACACAATGTTCATAGAATCAAAATCCAGAGAGAAATAAGACATACCTTCTACCATACCATTACCATGTAGTATTTGAAGGCCCTTATCTCCAATGTGTCCAAGTATTTGAAGCCACAATGTAGTCTTTTCTCTAGAGACTACAAGATTTTTTGCTCCACTTTCAGGAACTAAAAAAACTATTGCACCTATTAATAATACCGCTACCTAGAAGAATGTGTAGATTTCTCATTAGAATTCCCCTCATCAATACCAGTGCTCCCCAAACCATCTTCCACGTATTTTTCTTTAACATTGTTTTTACACCTGCAACATCCATCTTTCTCATGAAAATTAGATTTTTGGCCAATCCAAGAATGTGTAGAACACCAGGAAGTGTTCTAATCCTTCCACATTGTAACTTTAGTTTGACTTTTCCACAACCTATGATTTTGGTCTTCCTATCATCACCTAAGATGCCATCACCACCATCATATTTCTCATACTCACAGAACCACTCCCTATGGAGAGTCCTATGAAAGGATGCACCTGAGTCAATCAACCATGCCTCATGATCTACATGTGTACTTGAAGAAGAAGCCAAATATACATCCCCACCTTCATCTGAGGTAGTTTTCACCTTTGTCAAAGGAACATCATCATATCCCTTTCCTTTCTCAGGATTTTTAGATATATAATCATTTTTGTAGTGCTGTTCTTTTTTTGTAGTTCCCTTGTTTTCCACATTTCCAACATAGCTTTACATATTTTCTTGTATATTTAGATCTCCCTCTAGATTTAGATCTCCCACATGAAGAATTAATTATGTTTTTGTGCTAGGGTTGTCCTCTTACAGACAAGGCATCTTCATTTTGGCTCTCCATGTTTTTCTGTCTGATCTCCTTTAACAACAAGGATGAGATTATTTCATCAAACTTCAAGGTCATTGTATTGCTACCTATAGCAACAACCAGACTACCCCACGAGTCTAATAGAGAACACAACAAACTGATGCACTTATCTTCGCTTGAAATTTTAATATCAACAGATAACAACTAGCTTACTACAATATTAAATGCGTTTAGATGCTTTGTCACCAAGTCTCCATACTTCATCCTCAAGTTATACATATTTCTTTGCAAGAACAATTAATTAACTAGAAATTTAGATTCATACAAAGTCCCTAACTTGTCCAACAAATCCTTTATCGTAGCTTCCTTTGTGTTGATGGGAAAAAATGTCCTCCATCAACATCAGGGGGACCACCCAGCTAGGGACCCAATTAGACCCTTTTTCATTGAAGCCGGTGGTTATCACTGGTTCAATTAGGCCCAATTACCCTCTTTCCCTTCCTGCTAACTTGTGATGTTTCTATTTCACATCAATAGGAAGAGAAAGAGTGGATCTACCTTCTTGCAAAACTCTTGAAAAGAAGTAAATCATCAAGCTAAATTAAAGGCTCAATTAAGCCAGACCTAAGGTTAGCTTATCCTAATCTAAGTGTCAATTTAGCCTAGTCATATTATGCTAACCTATGTGTTAGATTTAAGTTTTTGTTACAGTAATCATCTAATGTTAGTATGTCCTAGGCTTGGTCCATTATAAGTCAATAATCTAATATATAATATATGTAATCTAGCTATTTTATTATTGTAATTTTATCTACTTTATTATTAAAATGGTGAATTATTAATCCTAAGCTAATGTTAATATTATACTAGAGTTAAATATAATTGTTATAATCTAATCTAGTTAAATTTAAAATTATTTCTAATTCTATTTAGTATTATTAGTCAAAATAAAAGAAATTTTAACTCTAACTAAATTGTTAAAGTTGACACTATGGTTAAATGTTACAAAGCATTATAAAGCTTTACAAAAAGATCAAGGTTAAAAAAATGAATCAAAAGACCAAACTCATATACAAAATATACAATTAATTGCATTTCCTTTATATTGACCCTTTAATAAAGTAAATTGAATAATAAGGTCAACACAAAGGTTTGTTCAAACCACACTACAATAAATTTGCATTATAAAGCTTTACAAAAAGATCAAGGTTAAAAAAATGAATCAAAAGACCAAACTCATATGCAAAATATACAATTAATTACATTTCCTTTATATTGACCCTTTAATAAAGTAAATTGAAGAATAAGGTCAACACAAAGGTTTGACCAAACAACACTACAATAAATTTGCCTCTTGAAGAGAGGACTTGATGTAAAGCAAAGAATGCAAATGCAAGTTTATACTAAGATGTAAGCAAAGAAACTACTCCTATTTTGAATTGAAATAGGATAGCCTTCTTCCAATCTAAGAGAAAATGCACTCAAATAGGGGAAATGATTGTCATATGATTGAACCCATAATTAATGTTTAATTGTACATTTCAAAATAGTTTGAAATATACAAAAGATTAATGCATCTATGTAGGTGAGTTTGATTTAATAAATAATTATTAGAGTAATCTCACTTACATGTGTGGATTCATTGAAGCAGAATTCATTGAATGATTTGCATGAGTTAAAAGAAAAAGTTCACTTCAACCAATGTAAATAAAAGCAAAACAAGGTTGTAAATGAACAATAAAAGGTTATTATCCAGTGCATTCTCATTCTCATTCTGATGAATCTTCAGCGTGATTCCAATTTCATTTTCTCTACAAGGAAATTTTTAACAGAGCTTCATTGGCATATAACAATTGATACAGAGAAAAGTGCCTAACATCAGAGAGTAGAAATCCAATTAGAACAAAATTAAAATTAACCCGAGAAATTTGGGCAGCAATAGATTAATTTACATTCAGGCAAAAGTATACTGGAAAGAAAATTTATTAAAATATAACCAAAATCTCATTATAAAATTTACATTCTTTGAGCAGCGTCTGACTCCATGAGAAAAATGTTACAAAAGTGCAAAAAAAACCTTCCATCTCAAAGCCAAATTGCTCTACCTCTCTGCAATCAAATACCTTTTACATTACAATAGTTGAAATGCCCAATAAAAAATGATAATCCCATGTTCTGTCCAAACCCCCTGTCATGTATAGTGCAGATCTATGTATATATAACTTAAATGAACAATACTACCAAGATTCTATTGATACAGTTTTGTTGAGCTATGTGTGCAATCCCAATCCTCAAATTAGGCCTTTTGCTATGCTAGGAAAATTATCAGCTAATCACAATAGATGTTCCAACAGGGATGTTTTTTTTCAATCACAGAAGATGCAAAATCTGGTTCTATAATTGTTGGATTTCTTCCACCGAGTCAATGCCAGTTATGATATTAATTTTCACTGAGCACCAGCTACTAGTCAATGATATTCCTTCAGTGCTGGGATGTGACAGGGTAGATATTTTCAATGGTTTGTAGCCAGTTCAACTATATCGCCTCTCCAACGCCCCGGAGTTATTCATGCGGTGGTTATGGAACGCTGACAGCTTGAGAGAAATTGCTCCAAAAGGAATCGAATTCTGGCATCAACTGTCCAAAAAGTCCTGCCAGCAAAAATATACCATTAATTTAAATTGCTAATAAAAATATATATATGCAATTAAGTAGAAAATAATGGAAGATGGGCACGAGGCATCCAGGGTGACATCGAATAAGATTTATCTGGGAGGAGAAAGTATCAACCTCGGAAAAGCATGCTGGAAATCAAAGGTTTAATTCATTGTGCGTTATGCCACCCGCATGGAGTATATCCCATATTCATTGTACACATTGACTTATGTTAAAGGCGATTTCTATTTCCGCCACAGTTTTTTAATTAATGCCCCTTGACATGAGGGGGCATTAGGGAAATATAACGCGAGAAAAAAAACTGAAAAAGAAAAAAAAACAGCTCACGTGGCGAAAATAGGAATCGCCCTTTATCAATGGGACCATGCTCAACAACCAATTGATGATTTTGGTATGGCGGTTGTGTTGGCGGCATGGTGCATTATTTTTCTATCTACCATGATAAAGCACTTTCGTGTTTCAATTTTTTATTTTTTATTTTTGGTTTCATGATGAATTAACCCACATTTATTGTGCTTTTTAATTCTTTGTTGTTTATGTTTAGTTTGTGATTCAATGCCAACCCAAAGGATGAGAAACTTCTATAAGCATTAGTGTTATGTGCCTTGGGATATTAAATATTGCGTGAAGTGGCTTGGTTTAGTCATATGAAACAAGTTTTTTTATTTTTTAATATAATATGCCCCATATTTTTTGATAAGTTTTGCTTTAATTATGAGATTAGAGGTTCTTTCCCCACGTGGCCTTCATATTATTATGTGATTGCTTATGTAAGTTGTAAGAATATACACCTATGAAAAATTGGCTTATTTACACGTTAAATTATAACAATGCATTAATATATGTATATATTTCACACATGGTACAAAGATTTATAACATTGGTTAATAAATCATTTTATTAAGACAAAAGTTATTTGATATTTGATATACATGTGTTTGCTACATTTTGTTTTATAATTTGCATGGTTAGGTATTATGTTATATTCTATATACATATTTTATATAGTTTTATTTTTAATACACAATTTACATACTACTCATTATTATTAATAATATTTGTATATTTAGTTTAGTAGTATTATACATATAATATTTATTTACATTTACATTATATGCATTATAATATGTATACATACATGGGTATATTTATACATTTTTATAGGACACATATTATGAAAAGCCATGTGGAATGCAAGAGTCGAAATGATCAAGTGAAAAAGCGCTTTAAGAAGATAAAGTGATCAAATTTTTAAATTAGAAAAGGAATGTGCCACACTCCTATTCATTAGGAAATTGTCTTGAGACCAAACGAGATTTATGCAAACATCAAGTAAAATCAATCAAGCAAGGTGACAATCACAAGGATTTGTCAAAGCATGATTGAATCCTGAATAATCAATAGTTCAAAAACTACGCAAGAAGGTCAATAAAGAAGGGAGTCTTTCAAAATAGAGGATAAAATGGTAGCAAACAATCAAAATACCTAATGCAAGTAAGGAAATTCAATAACGGTCCCCATGATTTTGTTGAAAAAAATATAGGGGGTTGAGGCCAACAACAATGGCGACTCACTAGGAAGAAGCAGTTATCTCTAGTTTAAAGATACGAAACTTGTAAAAATGAAGGAATTGTAGTTAAATGATTCAAAATGCCAAATTCATATATCTTAGCATTTTCATCCCTATCAAGCACTGTTAACAAATAAAAACCATATCCATCATTGTTCATGAACTTATAAAAAATTTACCCCATGAATCGAGTGTATTCAGCAAATTCGTATGTATAATAGTCAACTTGATCAGCAATCAGTTTTCAAGTAAACAAGGTAATCAAGTAAAACATAATGTTAAATTAACTTCCATACCATAGACATGACCATCATTGCCAGCATGCATCTATATCCTCGACAGGGATGCCTTTTAACCCTTTTAGGTGTCAGTGTCCCATCTATTAGAAATAAGTGCATAGTTGCAAAATATCATTCTAAACTTATTCAAAGGTCAACAAAAGATCATTTTCCTATCTTGGTAACCAACTGATGACAATTCCATTCACGAGATCTAACACAGTAAACAAGTTGGCTTGTGATGAGACCTCTTGTCTTTCAACCTTGCAGTTGAAAGCCATTACCTTGGCTTCATGTCAATAATGGTAATGCCACAATGTTAGAACCTATGATCATGGTAAGTCAACTCGTGATGAGACCTCCTATCCTTCAATTGGTCATTTTTAGTTTTAGTTTTAACTATGGTTATTTTTAATCTCATAGAGATTACTTAATAGATGAGGTGGCATATTTTTCCCTGAGAGCAAGGGATGACGTAAAACGTTTTAAGGTAACTAGTCTTTACTTGATTAGACTTTCTCCCCAAGAACTGAATACCTTAAGTAATTGTTGTTAAACATATTTTTCTTTCATGAAAATGGGGATAAAAACTATATTCCATTAGATAATGATGGTTTATTTAAACACATAGAATCAAAACCAAGGACTTTATTGTCTATGATAATTGAAAGTGAGCATAACAACATCATCTTAAAAGGAAAAATTCCTTAAAGATAAGGTTTCATAAATATAAAATAGAGCATAAAAATCACTTGCCAAATGATTATCCCAAGCTGAACGAAATAAAAATATTCTCCCATTTTATTGGAAAGTGAAATGAAAAGAAAAATAAAGCTAAACTTAAAATGATATCAATCCATAAAGCAAGCCAAAACAACGTAAGCCATGAGAGAAATCTTACAAGATAAAAATGAATGAAATGATTATTATGTTTATAGATTTTATCTTGTAAAATGATTTAGTAATAAAGTTTGTATTCAAAAGCATATTTATGATATGTATATTACATTTGTATGCTTTATTAGAAATTCTCTTTCTTTTGTCAATTTTTATTTAAACCTAATTTGCAAGTCCTTAAAGATCAAGTTTTAAGAATAAGACCAACAATTAGTTTCAAAAGAATATAAGGAAAAATTGAAAGAAGGAAAGGAAAACTCCCTCAATGCCATATGGTGGTTGTTCTTCCTAAACTCCTTTTTCTAGCAAAACCAAATCCTCGAACCAATGAAAACCTACAAAAGAGAGAAGACAAGGATAAGAAAATATAACTAAAAGAGAAAACAAAAGAAAGGAACTAAGAAGAAATGAAGATCAACATGTACACATACCTGAGAGAAATGCATACCAAATTACCTTGTGAATCTTGACATCCTCGTATGAAGAGTACATAGAAATAGGCAAGACAAGTTACATTTATCTCCAAGTTTCCATATTGTTGAAGACCATCAAATTCTTGCGTTTAAATACTAAGCATTGCTACAAGGATTCTTCACAGGACATAATAAAGTTTGACATATGAATAAATGAATGATAAGATATTGTATGCCAAAATTTGAAGTTTTGTCTCATGAGTTCCTTTTATCAATTAACCTTTTATTTAAAATGTAAATTCTAATCCTATTGCAATTATGTGTGTAAAAAGTAGAAATGAGCACTATATTTGAGTTAACATCTTAGAATATGGGGTTTACCATTGATCAAATGTAAAACTTTTTTACAAATGAAAAACCCAAAATGAGCAAGACAAATGAATGGTAAGGTCTCATCCTTATTCATTAAAATACCATAATTGCTTTATTTTGGAAGAAAAATAAAATCAAACTAACTAAACTCCTATTCTAATTCTAATAGGGAAAGTATGACTATGTATATTCATATTTCCAATGCAACCAAGCAAACTCTTTACTTCCTGCAAAAATATGTCCAACATACATGAGTAAACATACTAGATCAAATACTAAACTATGTACAAAAATGATAAAGTCAACATGTATATTAATTCCTAAGAATAGAGACAAAAATAATCTAAAACTAGAAAGCCTTCTATTATAAGAATCCTCAAATTCTAAATAAAATCTATCAAAGTATGTACAAGCTCAAGAGTTAACAAGATCACCTTTAAGAATGTGATAAGACCTAACTTTTGAAGAATGTATAAGATTGAAAGAATTTTCATCGGTTGCTTCTAGAAGTTTAAAAGAATCATGTTTTTCCCTCATGAGATATTGATTGTTACAGGGAAGGGGAAAATAAGCAAGATCCTTAAATTGATTTGTTTTATGAATATATGAATCAAGGAAACTGGTGAACCCAAGATTTTTTACAAAGGTAAGAGGGTCACTAGATGATTGTATCAACAAGCCTTTAACACAACAAGTTTTGGATTTAATATTGTCATGAATAACATCGAAAACCTTTAATAGAGGTGGATTATCCAAATTAGAATGGAAGGATGCAAATTTTCACTCATAAAATGAATCAACACGAAAATTCGTTAAGATTGAATCAAATGATCTATGTTCATAAGTATCAGGGTGGTTGTTAAAGATGAAATCATTTTCCCATAATTTATTAGAATTATGATAGTCATGAAAAGGATGGGTAGAAATTTCTAAACTGATATCAATAAATAATTGATCATTTAAAGATAACCCTTGAGCTCCATGATATAATTCATTCTTAAGACTTGAACTAGCAAATATTCCAACAGGTTGATCCATATAATAACTATGTTGTAAATAGTGATAACGAGAAAATAAATCATCATTTTGAATTTCTTTTGTTAAAGGATTAGATGATTTCTGGTTTAATAATGTGTCATTTTTCGTTAAAATAGAATCTAGCTCCTTTTCAGAAGAAAAAATATCATCATTATTATTTGTTAAATCTTGATGCTTCTATAATTTAATTCTATTGAACTTGATTCATTATCACAGACATAAGGAGATACTGTAGAAAGACTTTCAAATGTAAGATTTCCATTTTTTTTATTTATCATTTACCAAAAGACTCGTGAGAGCCTATGTCATTGTATCATTTAAATTTAATATACTAAATTAAAATTGGTACATTGCCTTACTTTTTTTAGTCATCATGAAGTCGGTGTGCTACATAATCATGGTAGGATAATTGTGGTCGGGTGTTATAGTTAAAGAAGAAGAGTCAGAGGAGAATCAACTATCTGATATTTTCACCTTTTCAAACGAGATTTTTGGTATTGATTCATCTGCTGCGATATTTTGAATTTTCAATAATATGTTAATGTTAGTTTAGAGTGAAACTGTAATTGCAATAAGCATTTCCGCACTTTCATCTTGCATTGTTAGCAAAGGATATCGATGGAAATGAAATCCCGACCAAATTCAAATTATAATTATTAATTATAATTATTCGCTATGTAAATGAAATCCCGACCATATAAAGATTCACCAAAATAATGCCAAATAATGCTTAAGTCCTTTTGGATGCTTGCCCATTAGACATCAATTCTCGTTATTCATCACAACCATCATTTAACAAAAATATATTTAACTGAAAACCCTTCAAATAAAACAAGCATATTTATGTGCCATTAAATGAAACAAACACCTGAAATTAACTAATAAAGGACCATCTAAAGTTGAACTTCAAGGGTTTTTACTGTGTGTTAGTACAACAAAGAAGTTGAAAACTCACTTGTAACTCTTCTATTCAACGCATTCCTAAAGCAGAACAACCTTTGTGCTCAGTTTGAAAAAATTGTTTCCAGGCGGGTAAATAATGACTTCCATCCTCCATACCAGTGATACCACCTCTGCAGTGGAAAATATTTCTCATACATTCACCACCAGAATAGTTATTTGTTCATACATGCTAACTACTGCCTTGGAATTCTCTTCGGCCCATTTGGGGTCTCAGAGCACCAATTGTGCAATTTTCCCAGCGATCAATATCAAAGGGGTTGTCTCTAAGGCGGAGGAAGAAATTGGTGAAAGCAAAAGGATGAGTCTAGCGTCCATCAACCATCCCAACAAACTTTCTCTGCCCAGGACGGCGACATGGAGACCGTTCATTCCCTTCATGTTTTTTGGAGACAGCTTGCATGGAAACCCGTCGTCTGAAAGAAACTCGCCCACTCTGCAAATTAAGTGACCAATTTTTAAATTAGGGATCTCTGCATTAAAAAAACACCATTTAGAAGCAGAAATTCACTATGTAGGCATACCTTCAGCCAATGTAGTATCATGTAACCAGTCTCAAAGATTATGGCACCAAAATCCTCTTCACAATTGTCTTCCAGCTCAGCACCATTGACTGCTACATTGTGGAAATTTGGGACAACCTGCCATTATAGTAGTAGTTAATGAAGAACATGCATTCGCTTTGAAATTGCGAGCACAAAGAATGGTGTGAACGCCAAGAGACACCACTTTCTCTCTTGACACATGAGAAATATTTCTGCAACGTTTATTTTCTTAATGCAGCGTTAATCCTGCGTCCTACCACATAACCAAACACCTTCAGCGTTTCGTAGGAAAATTTTACTGCTCACATCCGTCAAAGTAAAAATAAACACACTTGGTAATAATGAAAATCTGACAACAAGCAGTTATGCCGCAAATAAAACGCAGGCATAGAAACAAGAAATCTAGCCTCAATGAGCACCACAAAACCCAAAAAAAAATAAAGTAGCTCCTTTGAACACTAAAAACAGCTAAATCCGCTAATCGATAATCCATTAACAATAATAAATTCTCCACCAACACTCTTAAAATGAAATTTACACCACTAGAACTCAAAGAAACCCAAGTTAACTCTCAGTTGTATGAAGAATCGTCGTTCCCTGTACCTACACGATATAATCAGATCAACCTAGACTACCTTGCATCGTAGGATGACCTCCACCCTCGAAATCCAGAGACGGGGATGCGGCGACGCATTGACGTCACGCAAAAAAATCAATGAATAGGCTAATGTTCACTATAGAAAATATTTTCTTTTCACTAGTACAAACAAACTAATGGCTTAGAACCGGTCATATATTACGCAATGACATAATAATGTTATTATTTTCATCCCTTAGATATACATATATTAGCCAACACATATATATATTTTTAAAGTTTTAATTTTTTTTTAATATAACAATACGTGAGAACATCTCGCTCATATATTGGACTATAGAGTGCTTCTCCATATAATTAAAATGTTACACTCGTATTATAATTATTTAGAAATATATAAATTTATAAAATTTAAATGTGTATATTATAAATAAAAAATTAACATAGAACATTTATTTTTAATATATATATAATTCACCCATAATAAACATAATAAATTATAAATTATAAATCATATGTAGGAAACTATTATATAATAATTCATGAATATATGAAAATGTAGGTTTAAAAATATTAATAAATAAAAAAACCTAGTACTAGTCCTCACAAAAAATTTTAATATATAAAAAAAAATAACATAAAATATTTAATGTGCATGTTATTAAATAAAATCAATATATATTATATATAAAGGAATTGAAAATAAGATTTATGAGCGCCCTCCTCCTTCCGTGCCGCAGAGTCATTGCGATTTGAATGGATGAGAGATACAATGAACCTGGACCTCTTTTCGGTTGGATACATTGTTTTATAAAAAAATATTCCGAATGGCTCTTCATTCAACGCAGCACATGTACACGACCTGCGATGTCATTTTAGCCTGCCTATATATAAATAGGCATAGTTTCTTTGGTTTCTCTATTTAATTTAAAATTCAAATTTAAAGTAGCAAATTTTATGATGTGAAATAATTTATATATATGACATTGTAGTCATTTTCCTAGATATTATTTATAATATTCATCAACATATTTATTTTATTGGGTTAAAATTTAAAAAAATCATAAAATTATTTAAATTATAATTATAATTATTATTATTCAAAGAATATATATATTTATTTTCATTTTATTATGGAAATTTTTTATGTGTAAATAAGTTTTTACAATATCATGACTTATCAATATTACATGCCCAAAAAATTATAATTCATTTCATATGATATTTGTTTATATGTTGTTTTTTAAATTAACCAGCAGAGATCTATCTTAACTACGGATATGTAACTCATTTCATATTATATTTGTTTATATGCCATTTTTTTACTCATTTCAATATCACATGCCCAAAAAATCATAATTCATTTCATATGATATTTGTTTATATATTGTTTTTTTAATTAACCAGCATAGATCTATCTTAACTGCTGATATGTAACTCATTTCATATTATATTTGTTTATAAGCCATTTTTTTACTCATTTCATATTATATTTGTTTATATGCCATTTTTTTAATTAACCAGAATAGATCCATCTTAAGTAGGGATCTAACATGAGCCGAGAGATCAAATTTTCTTCACTTGCAAACTTTTTTAGAGTGCAAAATACAATGTGTTATTTTTCATTGTTTAAATTGTATTCTTGAATGCTAAATAGAGTATATATAAGATCAAATAAAAAATTTAACAAGAAAAAACTTAAATTTTTTGTACATATAGATATATATAAAGTTGATATCAACATAAATTATTTAACATAGATCTTCAAATAGTTTATTTAAATCTCTTGTTAAAATATTTTTGAAAATTATAAGATTTAAACATCTCATTCACACATTTTTTTTTACTTCTAATTACTTTAGAGTATATTATTTAATTTTTAATTATAGTCTCGCATTATTTTTCTATTTAGAGCATAATTTTTAATTTGATTTTTTTTTAAAAGGGCTCAAACGGACAAACATTTACACATCCCCTCATATTGGGTTGTAGAACCATCATAGATCCATCTTGAATATAGATCTAACATGTGCTGAGAGAGGACAAACAATTACACATCCCCTGATACTGGGTTGTGGAACCAGATCCATCTTAAATAGGGATCTAACATGAGCCCAGAGGGATCTAATCTCTTCAAGTGCAATTTTTTTTATGAGTGAACATTATTTAAATGTTTTGTATACTTATTTTATATTTTTTTAAACTTTTTATTTTGGCGGACATAAACAAAAGTTCAACTTTGATGACTGACTGACAGGGTTACACATCATATCCAGCTGTAAAATGACACACACATCATAGGTTACACATCATATTAGGTTGTAGAATGACATACACATCATACTAGGTTGTAGAATAAGCTTCCACTCTCCTTAATTAATTTAATTAAAAAAATAAAGAAATAACCTAAATATTTTAAAAATAAATTTCAACCTTTATAAATACTATAAAAGAATATTTCAGAATATTAATTTGAAATTAAATTCTTATCATCCAATCTTATTCCAAAATAAATACCCTATCAACCTAACAAAGTATTTAAAACAATTTAAACCTTCTGTTTCAATCCATTAAAAACTATTTTCTAAAACACAGTACACAACCTAATATATATATAATTTTCTAAAACTATTTTCTAAAATATATAGGTATAATCTTAAATTAAAACACATTCCACAACCTGTTTTCCTAACATGCCCACGTGCCATTAACTTTTTGGGACTCGTCAATTGTCACTTTTTGGGACTTAAAATCTATGGTTGGAATTAATTAAATCATTCTAAACCCAAATGATAGGACAATTATTCAGTTTGTCCGCGTGTGAAACTAGGGAACTAGCTTGAGAATGTAATGTTACGTTAAATATCGAATGGAATCTTGGAACTAGCTTGAGAATGCAGTGTTAAAGTTAAAGATGGAATGGAATCTCCTCAACCTCAACTAAAGATTGAACTCAACTAGCTTTATTTGCATCTCTATGCACTACCCAAATGGCAGGATTTTACTTATGTTAATGATCTTTACGGCAAGAGACTAAATTGTTATGTTGTTACTTACGAAATATAGTGACCATGCCCTATTAGTTTGATTATATAGACATGCAAGAAACTTTAGTTTCCTAATTGGATATGGAAATATTTTCTTTGCTTTTCTAATCTTGGCTTTTCTCATCTTTTTTAAACATCAATTGGATTTGCTATTACTAATGTTTGTATTATAATGTAGCTCCTAAGGTGTGGTGATAAATTGATTATGTTGATTGGTTCAGCTAATTGTATGAGTTATTTTTCATTATCTTGAAGTTATAAGATATAAAAGTTGTCATATCTTTATCCTTAGTCATTTTATCACTTAGAATGCTTTTCTCTCCTTGCTTTATTTCCTCTCTACTCTATAAGCCAGTAATTTCATATCATTCCAAATAATGTTGCTTTATTTCCACTCTACCTTATATGTTGATAATATTGTAACATTGTCCTCAACAGTACTTATGGATCTACAATTGAAATGTATTTTGAGTTACTTACACTTGTTATTGGGTTTCCATTTACTACGACTTAAATGTTTATTTGGATAGATGCAGACCTCCCCTTATCCATGCTTGGTTCAGGAGAAGGACTTCCCATCCTTCTCTTTGTCATGCCTGGAAATAGGAGATAATAGACTGGTTCATGAAGCCTTTCTCATGAAGTTCTTAGATAAGCAAGATAAGTATAAGAATAATAATTTTGTTTAGGAAGGAGGTTGAGTACTTGTGTGTCTATGTGTATGTATGTGAGATTGAGAAGTATATATATTATAAAAGAAGGGCCAAAGTTAATCAACTCACTGGCTATTGGGATCACCTAAGAAATGAAGGAAGGGGAGGTTCACTCAATTGTCCACAATATTTAATAAGGATTATGGTGGTGGTGAGGGTTGTGGGTTCAAAATTGGAAAGCAAATACATAGTCTCATTTTTTTATTATAGGTGTTTGAGCATGCTTCCTCTATTTTTTTTCTCCTTACATATATAAAGTCACAACAAAGCTACGCAACAAATTCATGTATGATATATCTTTTTTTTAAACAAATATTCCCCTCTACATAATGATTATAATAGTCTATATATCATCTAGGTGAGTCTTTATCATATCTCTCATTAATTTAGTATAGGCTTGGTTATTTGTGTGTGAATTGAACATTCAAAAGTCGGAGGCAGTTTCAAAGGTTTTTGGTACACCAGGTCTACATAGTTCATAATTTCTTCTCTTGCTTTTAGCATATCATCATCTAGGTTGAACATGAAGTTCAAGAACAAATCCTCATGAGTCATCATTGAATGTCTCATATTTCCTTAGTAACATTTCAACTTTTGAAATGACTGCATACTTCAAATCCAAATGTTAGTGTAAGAGTCATGACTCCTATGAATATTGCGGGCATTTAATAACTTCTTGTTCCAAGGCATAATAATATTCCATCAAACCCTCTGGGACTCAAAATGTATATGTCTCAAAGTTTGTAATCTTGTTGTACTAAATGATTTGTTATTAATTCATTTTTCTTGTTAAAAGAAGTTGTAAGGTTTTGAGGGTTTAAGGCCTAGTCTGAATTTTTTATTTTAGATGATCTAGTAGTACCCCATGTTAAAATGGTTCTCATTCATGTTGAAGAATTTCTTGAAGCAAGTTATTATTTAGTGCCCTCTGTTTCCCACTAGTAAACAAAAAAAAACTACATGCTTTCTTGTTACTCACACTTCTCCTTCTTCCCTGGCGTGCGACCATTTGGCCGCGGCACCAAGGCAGGGCATTCTAATTTATAGTAATGTATTAGTATGAATATTTCATATACCTTAGAATACATATTCTTTTAATATTAATAGAAGTTAGAAGGAGATAATTTTATTTATTTAATTATTTTTTATTTATTTTATAATCGGGTATTGGGATTTTTCCATTATGTAAGGGCCATGTACGAAACAATATGTTTACTAAAAAAATTTCCAATTAGGATGTTGGCTTTGAGGTGCATATTCTATGGTTGATTTCATAAAATATTCTCCTGATATCTTTTCCCCTAGCTATGTACCAATGCTTCCTAGATATTCTTATATTCTTTGTGTGTCCCCTTTTTCTCATGATAATTTTTCACTTCGTAAGTCTTCCTACTAAAAATCAAAGGTTCATATCCATTATATATGTTTCATTTTAAGCTTATCATGAATATCTCTATGTGGGAAAACTATTAGCTATTTGATGTTTAGTTATGCCATCATATTGTGAGTTATACTCTTATTTTATTGTTATTTTTTTTCTATTGTGTCAAAATCCCTTCAGTTTCTCACATTTGAGAATGGATCTAGGCAATTATAGTCAGTTACTTTATAGTGAATTTCCCTACACAATTATTTTGTCAATTGAAAATAACTTTCAAGTATAATGATGTAAAAATATCTATAATTGAAGCAATTACACACTTGGAACAAATGCCTTTTTTACTAGCATAGTCACATTGTTGTTTGTATTGATTAAGCAATGATATCCATCTGGTATTGATACTTAAACAAGGAAAGAGTTTTCTCCTCTGCCCTTGCTGAATATTCTTCCAGAACTAAACACCATTTATGCCTTGAAGATACAAAAATCATCATGACAGAAGACCATTATTTCAAGCGCAGGTTTAGAGAAGCTTTATAAATCATCAAACATCCCAACAATATTAACAGGAATGAGGGCGTTGAAGTCAGTAACAGTTGGATTCCTTTACTCTCTCACATCTAACATTTTCCCTCTCTTTTTGCTTCTCCCGCCTTGAAATATTCCTTCCTCCCCCGTTTGCTTTGAACTCTTCCTTCCTCCACCCTTTGTCTAACCCTCCCCCTCTCTTTTTTTCTTTTTCTTTCCTTCCCTTTCCTTTTATACAATTTGATACTTCTTCTTTTCTTATTACTTTCCTAATTTCCCCTTCCCTTCCCATTCTATATTCTTTTTCTTTAATATTCATTCACAATTAAAATTTTATTATTTTATTACCTTTTTTTTTTTTTTTTTTTTATTTGTACTTAACATTTTCCTTATTTTATTTCCTCTATTTTTTTTAATTTATTATTTGTTCTTTATATTTATTTTTGTTTTATTGTTTCACTATTTATTATTTTATTACATTTTATTTTCATCATTTTATAGTGTTATTATTTTATTATATTTTCTTTTATGATTTTGGTTTATTTTTAAGTTTTTCTATTTTATTTTATTGAATCCTTAATCATTATATTATTATTTCTCTCTTTTTTTCTTTTCTTTATTTTATTTTATTTTATTTTTTGACCTCTCTTATTTTTCTTTTATGGTTCTTTTCTTTTATTTATTTTCCATAATTTCTAATTATTTTCTTAACCTTCTTTCTTCTTCTTCTAGTTTTCCGATTTATCTCTTCTTATTTTTTCTCTCTCTTTTTATTTTTCATTCATTTATCTTCCAATTTCTTCTCTTGACAATCATGTCCTGATGACGAGTCATGTTTGAGACTTGGAACATTGACTTAATAATGACACCTGTCCATTTTATGAATCAACACTCTACTTAACTTCTCAATTATGTAGCAAGATAGGGTTCTTTTGTGCTAAGGGTGACCACAATTTCAACATCCACAAGTAGATTAAGTTCATGGTTAATTGGGTAAGGGATTTACATCAAGCAAAAAATGGATGGTTTTTCATTTTACATTTTAGTTGGCTATAATGATATTTCTAGTTAATATAGGCATTTGTGACCTTTACACCCTTTGGTGGACTTGTTAATATTTCCACAATTCCTACACAAGATGTGTGTAAATAATTTCAAATTGGAAAGCATTATCACTCAGTATTTTCTCAAGATTAAAGAAAGAAATCACCGAGGTAACTACAAACCAACTTTGGAGTATAGGCTCTAGCCAACCTATGGCTCAGAGAGGGCTCTCTCTATATGATTTATCTTTGTTTGCTGGGATTTCAGGCTAGTTATGAATGTTCAGGGGGGTTTTTTGATTTGTATTTAAGATTGGGTGGTGGGATCCTTGAAACAGATGGATAGAATGATGTCTTTAGACCATTGGGCTATGGAGTCAATAGAAGGGTAGCAGAACTGGATCAACTCACTAATGGGAATGTTTAAAGGGAAAGCTAGCAGAGTAAAGTGCAGGTCTTTGGAACAAGGAGGTGAAATGGCTTTAATCAGGGCGAGAGAAAAATTAAGAATTCTCAGACTGGGATATAAAGGAGGAACAGAGGGTAATCGAAACAAAGGGAAATTAAGAATCCTTTGATATGGATTAGCAAGAAATAACCTAAACTAAAGAGTAATTAAGAATTCCTTAACTTAGATATCAGTAGAAAACATTTATATGCCTAACTGTTAAAATAGAGTGTAACTAGCATTTGCACCTTATGTTGCAAAGGAAACGCCGTAAGGCATAGAGTGGGGAAGAATAGCATAAAGTGGAGAAGAATAGAGACATGTATAGAGTGGGGAAGAATAGCATAGAGTGGGGAAGAATAGGGACATGTGAAGGGACATTGTTGAAAGCAAGGGTGGATGATAATGAGTTACAATTGCAATAGTTAGTTATGTGTATTCTGAAAATGAATATTTTGTAAATAATAATAGTTTGTGGAAGAATTTATAAAAAGTATGCCATCAACTACACAATTGATATGTACAGAAATATAAGGCTAGAAAACAAGAATTTTAATTTATAAGATCCAATTTACATGGTTGGTCAACATGTAGAAACCCCTTGTGTCATCTCTCTGTCCAAGTGGGGAATAATAATATGACAATGGAATCACTATTGTGAATACGCAGAGACATAATACTATGGCATGCTTATAGATCGTTGTTGGCTGAATGACTTGCAATTGGCTTTCAAGCTACTGATTCACCATAAGTTGGATCTACAAAATATTAGTTGGATCTGAAGAACAAATAAAGCTAGGATAAAAGGTCCAAATTTATGAAATTATTAGTTTCTTCCTTCCCCACCTTTCCATTGTTGTTATTATTATTATAATACTAATAAAATATTATTATTATTACCAGATAGCTCCCTGGATGTCGACAAACAATTAATATTTATTTTATTAGAACAAATCAAGGTACGGATAGAAATCTAGAATTTCTGAAATTATTAGTTTCTTCCTTCCCCTCTTTTTCACTCTTAGCATTATGACACTTCCTTTCACATCCTACGGTGGATTGAACTTGCAAGAAAATTCGAGGTGAACCTTATACCTCTGCCTCTTCTGTTCATTTTTTTACAAAAGGAGGTATATACATCTTCAATGCATATTTCTAGCCATTATCAACACCTAATACATGCTTTTGTATACAGGGAATTAAATTTTCATCATGTTTGAACTCAACTACTTGCCTTCCAAGGCTGGCTAAAATGGTTGTTGGGCTGAGGGCCTCCACTGCAAATATTTTTATTGACAATGGCCCTTACGGAGAGTTTATTTTCAAGCATTTTCAAGTGGCTTCTGTGGATGAAGAAAGTGCAGCAGTAGTTCTAATAAGTTGATCAGTCTATAAAAGAAATTCCCATCTGAAGCCCTGAGTAGGCTATGAGTGAGACTTTTTGCCTCTTCATAAGAGTTCATTAGATAATGTGTTCTACAAACCCCTCTCACATACTCAACTGCATGACTGCCCTATTCAAGAAGCCAGCTATTCCAATAAGCATGTGAATGAAAATCACCTATACAATTTACCAATTACAACAACAACCAACCAACAAAAAAAAAAATTACTCAGCAAACTAAGGCAACAAACTGGTCAAGTAATAATCCTCAAAAGGGCCAATATACTGGGACTCTCCATTCAACTAGGTATTACCACCTATATTTTATCTTGATTTAAGTATATTTCCAGTAACAATTCACCAAACTGTAGTCAACCTATGTGATGAAACAATATCACCAAAAGTTCAAACTACGCATGTTACCAATAAAATTGTTGGCTAAACCTATAAACAATCTTAATCATCCACTTCTACCTGCCTTCTTAGTATTAGGCTTTTACCAACATGTGTGTGATTAAGTTGTTTCTCATCTTTTATCAGCTACCAGGTTTGACAGAAAAGAAGTGCAAATTTTTTGCCTCCACTATTTAACAAATCTGCTAATTTCTGAATCATTCAAAACTTGAACAGGGCCAATATATTGAAATAACACCATGAGAGCCTCAGAATTTATGCCTCCATTTATAAGCTATCTTAACTAAGCCATTTCTTTTGGTAATCCAAATAACAAAAAAACCATTCCATTTCTTGCATTTAAAATAGATATTTTCATCCAACAACTTCTAGTGGCATGCAGAGGAAGATTCATTGAATTTTACCATTCACGTCAATCTTGGTATGCAGAGGCAGATTCATTGAAATCAGATATTTCTTTTAGCAAAATATAGCAGTGTGATGAATATGTTGGCAACGATTAAATGACCCCTGGTCCACTGCAACGAGGAGAACATGATTCAATAACTATTCGAAGGCTCTGCATGTACAAATGTAGTACACTGTTTTCCTCTGCCCAAGCTACATTTATGGTTGTGATCATCACAGTCTTGTTAGGCATTGAAGTTTTTTCTGGACCACTCCCTAAATCAAAGGCAGTTACAAATGAATTCAACTCTGAACTCTGCAAGAGATTGGCTCTTAATTGAACCGTAATAGCTGATGAGCCCCAAATTTGGTAACATTTTGGGCTCATTTGGCCTAACTACCCTTGCTCAACCCTTCATTTTTCATGACTTATGCATCATTTTCTTAGTATATTTATGTCATTTGTACGAATGAGGGCAGTCATTAGTCCTAGGTGGCTAACACGTGCTTATTTCAGGTTTTTTGACATTTAATGGAGCAAAACCACGCAGATGAGGGCTAGGAGACAACCAAGATGGGATTGAGCTTTTGTAGGAAGGTTTTCCAGAGCATTGAATGGCCTTCCTTGTGATCTTCACCCCCAACTCTGAGCTCTGACAGCCACCACCACCGAGTTAGAAGGCAGCCAAACGGATTTTGAGGAAGCAGCAGTTCACTCCTAGTTGGTCAGCCAAATCCCACTGATTTAGGAGGCCAGCTTGGGACCTCGTACTGTATAAATGATGAGGCTGTAGCCTTCGAAAAGGACTTTTGAAACCTTGTTGCACATTCTGGATTATGAGCTGTTAGCTCTGTTTTGCTCTTTTGTAAGCCATTATTGGCATGTTATTTGACTTATGATTATTATCTTTTAATGGAAAGCGGGCCGATTTGAGTTCAGTTCTGAGTTCTTAAAGGAGCCATAGCTCTCGGGGTTGGGCCCAACCTGAGAGCCTAAGGCCTCCTTCCTTTGTATTGTTATCTTTCTTTCAGCATCGTGTTTTTGTTCTTTTCCTTTACATGCATTTGGAAACATAGTTTGCTGAGTTAGATTTCTTGGTGTGGTTAAGTAGGTAAATTTTATGAGACAGAGTTGCTTCAGCAGTTTTAGAATAGAGTAAATAGATTTGAGTTAATAAGAGTTCCAAAAAAGGTTGACTGCACACTCATTTTCACCTCTGTTTAGGGGCTGGAATTGCAGACAGTGCCACCCACCAAAAACAGCGTTTTACATGTTCATGCAATCTTTGATACAATGTTTTCGCTGTAATAGTTGTCCATGCGTTCAAATCTTGTGGAATGATTCTTTGCTTCAGTACCATGCATGATTTTCCTTAGAAATAACGTTGTTGTTCTTTGGTTTTATTAAACAGTTAGAATAGGATCATGATATTTCGGTTATGTGCAGGACGTGGATGATTTGTTTCATTTACACTGTGCAGCGCTACTCCTTCACTCTCTTGTCTTTCTAAGCCATGCCCAGACCAACTACTCATCTCCCAATTAGCCCCCTTGTCTCTCAACTATTCTATTACCCTCGTTATTCTACCTTTTTCGGCCTTCCATTCCCTCTACCCTCCTTTAGACAAGCTAGCTTAGCACACCCCCTCTTCATCTCATCTCTCTGTCCCTAAGTCATTACAAACTCCCCTCCTACCTCCCTATCCATCCATGCAGCCTCTTCCACTCACCCATCACCCAAAAATCCGATTATAGAACATCCTGTAGGAATTACTGAACTTCCTGTAGAAATTCTGAACATCCTGTAGAACCCCTGCAGACTTCCTGTAGAAGCTCATAAACACGGTTGCTTGGCATCTAAACTTTGCGAACTTCTCTAAAAGGATGTTAGGGACTCCTTAGACCCGCTCTGAGCCTTCCTGACCTCTTCCAAGCATTTCCCTCCTTGATCTATCCCTGCACAGTAAAGATCCAGATAGAAGCACATGCATAACAATTCCAACAACTTGAACAAAAATACAAAAATATGTTCTCTTCAGATCAAAGTAGTCTAGACACATGCATCTCACCTTCCTAGAAGTAATGGCATCTCTTTCAGTAGTTTGCATTCCCACCTTTTGCATCAGTAGGACTAGCTGGTAGAATTAGGGTTTGCTCGGGTTTGTGTTTCTTGTTGGCTTTCAGTTCCTTTCTGCAAGTAGGTTAATTTCCTTTGAGTTAGCTTTCATTCATCGGTTAAAAAGCTTCTTCTAAGAGCTCATAGAAGTTGGCTTGAGCCCCTAGCGGACTTGTGCCAGCTGACCAAGTGACAGCTGCGGCAAGAGCTAGTACTTGTGCATACAACACCGTCGCTTCCAAGTTTGTTACGAACTACCGGGTTGATAAAATTAGAGAAGGAAGCTCCAGGAGTTGTAGCATTATTGCTACAATACTGGAGCCCACCATCTTTTTGGCGCCGTTGCCGGGGAAGCGTCAGAGTATTAGTGATTGTTGCTTTTCTTCTATTTTCCTACTCTCGCCTTCTGCTAAGTAGTTTATTTCATTTCCATTCTGCAAAAGTAGCATAGACATTTCCTGCTTTCATAGATTAACATTTCAATTCTGCAATTTCAATTCCTGCAAGCGTAGGTTAGCATTTCAATTCTGCAAGCGTAGACTAGCATTTCAATTCTGCAAGCGTAGCTTAGCATTTCATTTCTGCAATTTCATTTGAGCAAAATAGATTAGTTCTTTCATGCTTTCATTTCAATTCCGCATTCCCATTTCAGCAAGATAGTTAGTTGCAGTTCAATCTGTTTTAGTTTTGCAGGTACCAGAAAAAACAAAAGCAATCAGAAGTCTTTTCATTTCATGCCTCGTAGAAACCGAGATAAAACAGGCAAATTCTTACCCAACATCCCCACCACATCACTAAGTCACCCTTCTCTCTTCTTTAGTGACAGTGATCCAGAAGAGCCTATAGGCGAACCTCCTGAGATATACGAAGATCCTATAGCAGAAGAAGAGTTAGAGACCACTCCATCTGAAGCCATGGCTGACCATAGGGGAGAAGATGAGAGAATAGAAGGTGCCTTCCCCATCCGAGAGACCAATGGAGACATGAAAATGAAGAACATAAGCCCTTCTGCTTTACCTCACTTCCATGGACTGACTACTGAGGACCCTGATACCTTCCTATTTGAGTTTGCTGTCCTTTGTCGAACCTATGACTTTACTGAAGATGAGCAGAAACTGAAACTCTTCCCCTCTACCCTCAAGGATGCCGCATTACGCTGGTTCATGGGCTTACCTGGGAATAGTATCACCACTTGGGCCCAGATGCATCAAGCCTTCAATACCAAATACCGGGACAACTGTAGGTCCAAGGAAACCAAGGGAGAAATCTTTCGGATGACCATGGGGAATGATGAGTCTTTAGAGGATTACGAGGAAAGGTTCCAGCTTAGCTATAAACGGGCCAGGTGCACACTGGACCCTGAATCCCTTAAGTTGGTTCTGCTCCGAGGAGTCCCTGAAGACATCTTAGATACCCTTCACATGCTAGCTGGAGGAGATATTTACCAACTACCTTATGAGGACATAAAGACTGTGTTTAGAAACCACTCTAGGGCAGTCCGGAAAAGAGGTAGAGGAAACCTCCTCTCAGCTGGTATTCCTTTCTCCAAACATGAGTTTGCAAATCAATCAGAGGACCTCAAAAGTGAGGTGAGACAGACCATTGCCATGCAACTTGATACATTTTGAATCCAGCAGAAGAAAGAAGAAGCTGAGAGGGCCTTGGCTATTTTCTGCCCTAGGTGTACGATGAAACATCCCAAGAACGAATGCCCATTACATTCGGTTGAAGTATGTTTTGTCTGTGAGGAGGACCACCCCACAAACCAATGTCCAACCTTACCTAGGCTTAAAGCCATGTATCAAGGGACGGAAGCACCCACTGAACCTCTCTATTTCCTCAACCAAAGGAGGCCACAAGGACCTAGACCTTACCAACAAGGGATGCAAGGGACACCCCAAGCTTATTACAACCCCAACCAATCTGCTCCTATGCCTTCCTGGGGACCCCCTGTTCATTCTTCCTGGTCTATACCTCCTCCATGGTCTTACCCACCTCAGTACCATACTCAGCCCACTACTCATTCGTTCCACTCACATGCCCAGCCACAGCCTCAATGGAATGCACCTCAATCGGGGTGGAGGCCCCAGTACAATACTCCTCCCGCCATTTTGCCTCCACCACCAGCTCAACCACAACCATTACCTCCTGCTCCTCCAAGGCAACCTCAAATGCCTGCTCAACCGAACCCGAACCCCAACAACAGACAGGCCCAGCAGGTATATACTGGGGAAACATCATGCCCTACCTATGCTGTGGAGATCCAGGAGATCAATCTGCGATCTAGAAAGACTCTTCCGGATCGCCAACCTCCTCCCCCAGAGGACGAGGAAGATAAACAGGAAAGTGAACCAAAGGCCATTCCACCCTTTCCTGAGAGACTAACAGCCACCACACAACCCAACCCAGAGGAGGATGAGCTTCTGGGAGAGCTCAAACAGTTGTGTGTGAAAATACCACTTCTCCAAGCCATCAAAGATGTACCGATATACAACAAACTGGTTAAGGAAAAGTGTTTCAGACATCCAGGCAGGCGAAAAAGAGATGCTTCAACCATCAATGTCATAGGACAACTGTCTGATCTTATGTTGGGACAAGTCATCTGCCCAAAGTATTTGGATCCTGGGAGTCCTGTAGTGGATGTACACATCAATGGCACCATCATACCTCACACATTGATTGATCTGGGGGCTGCCATTAATGTGATGACCAGAGATACCATGCTCAAACTCAACCTTCAGGGTTCCCTGAGAAAGACCTCGACAGTCCTACAACTAGCAGATCGCTCCACTGTGACTCCCGAAGGGATCGTAGAGGATGTCTTGGTCTCGGTTGACTCTTGGGAGTACCCTGCAGATTTCTTGGTTCTGCAACCAAAGGAAAAGCTTACCAGATACCCTCTTATTTTTGGAAGGCCTTGGTTAGCCACTGCAGATGCTTACATAAGCTGCCGTGCAGGAAACATGACCATCAAAAATGGTCCTATGTCCAAGCAGCTAGTCCTGTACCCTCCTGCCCAACCCTCATTAGAGCATGACTTACCACTTTGGTTGGAGGAAGGGGAAGAGGATGAGGTGTACTCAACACCTTTGTGCACCCTAGACACCACTAGGGGAGGCCTCCCAACCGAGGATGATTTGATTGAGACCTTGATCCAGACTCCACCTCCCAGTGCATTTTCCTTAGAAGAATTGGTGGAGGATGCCCAAGCCAACACCTTAGTGGACCTTTGTGTGACCGACCCTGTCACTTCCAGAGTCAAAAATGTGGAGTTCGGTCCTGAGAGAACGTTAAAGATCAGCTCCTCCCTCTCTCCTTCCCAGGAAAAGGAGCTGTGTAGTCTGTTGGCCAGTCATCTAGATGCTTTTGCTTGGAGCTATAAGGAGATGAAAGGAGTCCATCCTTCGGTCTGTACCCATCACATCTACATCAAAGAAGACTGTAAACCGGTTAGGCAACCCCAAAGGAGAATGAATCCAGCCCTTAAGGACATCGTCAAGGAGGAATTACAAAAACTGTTGGATGCTGGATTCATTTACCCCATCTCGGATAGCGAATGGGTGTCCCCTTTGGTGTTGGTTCCCAAGAAAAACGGGAAGTGGAGAATCTGTGTGGACTACCGAGAACTGAACAAAGCTACCAAGAAAGACCATTTTCCTCTACCTTTCATAGATCAAGTGTTGGATGGACTGGAAGGAAAGAAGTTTTTCTCTTTCCTGGATGGGTTTAGTGGGTATAACCAGATCCAGATCAGCCCGGAAGACCAAGATAAGACCACCTTCACTTGTCCTTGGGGTACCTTTGCTTACCGAGTTCTTCCCTTTGGACTATGCAATGCTCCTGCCACCTTCCAGAGAGCCGTATTGAGCATCTTTTCTGAGCTGGTCCATGATTCGGTGGAAATCTATATGGATGACTTCACTCCTTATGGGTCCAACTTCCAGGAAGCATTGTCCAATCTGGGAAAAGTACTAACCAAGTGCATTGAGATGAACCTGTCCCTTAGTCCTGACAAGTGTGAATTCCTGATGACTGAAGGGACCGTGCTAGGCCATACCATTTCTTGCCAAGGGTTACAAGTGGATCCTAACAAAATTGCTCTCATAAAAAAGGTTCCACCTCCTCAGAAGGTAAGAGATGTTCGAATTTTCTTAGGATTAGCAGGGTATTATAGGAGATTCATTAAAGACTTCAGCAAGCTAGCCTCGCCATTGTTTGGCCTCTTGGCAAAAGATGTTGAGTTTCAGTGGACTGACGATTGTCAGAAGGCTCTGAATGAATTAAAGGACAAGTTGGTGTCTGCCCCAATCTTGAGAGGTCCAAACTGGGCCCTACCTTTCCACATCCACACTGATGCTTCGAACAAAGCCATAGGGGCAGCCTTAGGACAAGTTGAACAAAAACTTCCATATGCCATCTACTTTGTCAGCAAAAACTTATCCAAGGCAGAACTGAACTACACTGTAACTGAGAAAGAATTCTTGGCCGTGGTCCATGCACTGAACAAGTTCCGACATTATATCACTGGCTATCAAACGTTTGTACATACTGATCATGCTGCAATTAAATATTTAATGAATAAACCAGATGTGAATGCTCGTATTATTAGATGGTTACTTTTGTTGCAGCAGTTTGATTTGACTATCGTTGACAAACCAGGTAGAGAGAATGTTGTTGCTGACTTCTTGTCTAGATTGGATTTACCTGTAGGTGAGGATGGAACAGTGGATGACCAGATGCCCGATGAACATCTGTTCGCTATTTCAGTACTCTCTCCATGGTTTGCTGATATAGCAAACTACCTTGTTTCAGCACAGTTCCCTCCGCACTTATCCTCAAGAGAAAAGAGCAGAATCGTCAGAAAGAGTGCCTCATTCACTTGGATCGGGGGCAACTTGTTCAAGCTTGGCCCTGATCAGATCTTAAGGCGTTTTGTAAGGGAGGAGGAAGTCTTTGATATCCTCCTCACCTGTCATGATGGGCCTTGTGGAGAAAATTTTGCAGCAAAGAGGACTGCCTTCAAAATCCTACAGGCAGGCTACTATTGGCCCACGCTTCATCAAGATGTCAGAAGGTATATCAGCCAATGTGACCGATGCCAAAGGATGGGGAAACCGACTCCAAAGGATGAAATGCCTCTCCAACCTCAAGTGACTCTTGAGCCATTTGAGAAGTGGGGTATGGATTTTGTGGGTCCAATCAATCCTCCTTCGAGGCAAAGATCTTACATCATTGTGTGCATAGACTACCTGACAAAGTGGGCAGAAACCAAGGCAATCAAAGCAGCGACAGAAGAAAAGGTGGCCGAGTTCTTAAGAGAAAACATCTTCTACAAACTTGGCTACCCAAGAGAGCTAGTCACCGATCAAGGAAGCCAGTTCACCTCCAACTTAATTGAAGACCTACTAGCTCATCACAAAATCAAGCATAGGACTTCCACCCCCTATCATCCTCAAGCAGATGGGCAGGTGGAAGTCACCAATAGAGGATTGGAAGGGATCTTGACTAAGGTGGTGAGCAGCAGCAGGAAAGATTGGGCAGATCGCCTGGTTGAGGCCACATGGGCTTACAACACCACTTGGAAGACCACAACCGGCTTCACACCTTATGAGCTGGTCTATGGGAAGAGAGCTCTGCTGTCAATTGAATTCGAGTACAACACCTTGAGGATGGCAGCTCAGCTGGACCTAGATCTCAACCATGCCTAACAAGAAAGGTTATTGCAGTTGAATGGATTGGACGAGCATCGAATGCAGGCCCTTCTTCACTCAGAAGTGGTTCAACTTCAGAGGAAGGTGTGGCATGACCAACACCTCAATGACAAGCAATTTCTACCGGGAGATTGGGCGCTGTTGTATGATTCCAGGCATAAAGATTTCAAGGGAAAGCTGAGAACCAGATGGCTGGGACCATATGCAGTGGAAAAATGTAATGACAATGGATCTGTACTTATTCGGACCATTGATGAGGAGGTCATCCCTATGCTTGTCAATGGGCATCGGTTGAAGATCTACAGAAAGCCTCTGTCAAGGCAAGAATTCATCAAAACTGTGGAAAAATCAATGCTGGTCATAGAGAAGGGTTCTGCCTCTGTTTTGGGCATACCCTGAAGATCTTAAAAAAAGAAATAAAATAAAAAATAAAAAAATAAAGATCCTTGGGTGAAAACCTCTCTGAGGCTCCCAAGGCAGATGGTAGGGGTGAAAACCTAATTGAGGCGCCCCTGCTATCTTTCAAAAAAAAAAAAAAAAGGTTTGAAAAAGACCCTTGAGTGAAAACCTCTCTGAGGCACTCAAGGCAGATGGTAAGGGTGAAAACCTCATGGAGGCGCCCCTACTGTCTTTCAAAAAAAAAAAAAAAAAAAAAAACAGGGACAGCAAGTTCACAATGTGGAAATGCATGCAGGTTGCAGGTATTCTATGAAGGAAAATAGGTCCCTCAACTCAAAGACAAGGGTCCTTATTATGCTACCAGGTGACCTCACCAGCACCCCCTCCGAAAACACTCATCTTCTCCAAGGTCTGAGCGCGATTCGATCACAGTTTAGTCTTCTACAGGAAGTTACAGACTTTCTACAGGAAGTTCTGTATTTCTACAGGAAACTTCCTGTAGAAGTTTTGGACGGCCCAGAACTAATTGTGTGGGGAGATCTAACGACCGAGGTTCGGCATGGAGGCATGCAAGCTACTATTTTCTCCATCACACACTGCTGTCGCCTCCTTCTACCACCCCAGTTGCCATGCAATGGAAAAAACCTGCACAGTCAAAACAGAACATTGAATTATCAGAGGGAGCACTTCTCAAATAAATGAAAAAGATGCAGAGATACCATGCAATACTTATCAAAGCCATCCGAGGGCCCTGCGATCGTGACTGTGATGCCACCGCCTCCGCTGTCTCAGCATGCACCCGAGGAAGAAAAACTGCTACAGGACATCCTACAGGAATCCCGTAGCAGTTCATCTAGCTAGGGTGTACACCATTAAATCGCCTGCAACATGCAATAATAGAGCGGGCACATGCAGTTGAGTCACAAGCTTCGTCATCAGCGGCAGTCTGCAAGGAAGGACCCCCGGGCCTGTGCAAATAGCGGCAGCAAGAAAATTTAATCACCATCGTCCTGAAACCTGGAAAATCATGTCGCGGCCGCACAGGTAAGTGCCTCGCCCTTTCTTTCGTCAAATTACATGAATCATACTATGAAATGTTTGCAAGTGTGGGAATGAATGGGTTGAGCAGTCGAATGGCCATTCCACTGGCCACGACGACCAGTCAGATGGTCTAGTCGGATTTGGTAAGTGGCGGTCGTGGCAAGCAAATCGGGTAATAGACACGTGAGAAGTGTCTAGTCGGGGAGAAGCGGCGTTTTAACAGAAATGACGGCGGCAGATCTGCGGAGAATGATGCGGCAGTCAGGGAAACTTGTAGTGGAATGATTAGGTGATGTCGTCCAACGGTCCGGCAGGGACAGCTCACCCCCGCGCCACGAATTCCGCGCGGGATTCAAATCCATCTGCTAGATCGCTACCCCACGCATTTATCATCAGCCGTTTTGAAGTCGAGTGAGCGTCCGAATTTTTTTGAAGCTCGTTACTCCAAGTCTTCCGCTTGTTCGAGCGTCTGGTAGCGGCACAGAAGGAGCAGAACCACTGCAGTGCTCTCCAGAACCCGTGCGCTGTTTCTACAGGAAAGCTACGCTACAGGAAGCTCACTGCCACGAGGAAAATTGGGCTCTTCACGCCAAAGGTGGCGAATTGGAAAAGGTAAGCCTGAACCTGTTCCTCCCATGCAATTGGTTTCGAGGGTGGTGGAGTCGACGTTCTCAAGAACGTAAAACTACAGTCTGGTCATAAAATTGTAAGCGTCGTCGTCGAAGTATATGTGGGATTTTCTACAGGATGTGATTTTTAAGGCTCATCTGTAGATAGTCTTCGCGAATTGTGTGCGTGGCAAAGGCGTAGTTCTACGCTCTGTCCCAAAAGGCTAGTTTTTGATTCGCCCCCGCCACCTCCAGCTAACAGAGCAGGTTTTCACCATGCCGGGTGGATTCATCAGAAAAGAACCGACCGACTCAAAGAAACTAAGGGAGAACCCTGAGGTGGTAGAGCTGTTCACTCGTGCGCAATGGATGTCGTTCTGCGACAAACTCCAAGGATATGATGATGAGGTGGCAGAGGAGTTCTTGCGAGCTCTGAAGCCAAAATCCAAAACACTGGCCACTGTCAATTTCAGGGGTTTGAGTCTCAGACTCACCCCACAATTCATCAGCCGAGTCACTGAGCTCCCAATGGGGGTACCGTGGGACAAGGAGGAGAAGAAATTAGGCCAGAAGGCTAAAAAGGAGTTCTTCCCACCAGAGGAGACCTTCTCAGAGGATAAGAACGGGGTTCGCAGAACTAGCTTACAGCCACTTTGGAGCGAGGTCAGCCTCCAAATTATGAAATACATCACATGCGAAGGACGGTTCAACATTGTGTATGGGTACCATTTCCGGCTACTCACTGAATTGAGACATCAGATGGACCTACCTGCAGAAAACAAACTAAGTATTCCCTACTTTCTACTGCAGTCTATGACTGAATGTGCCACCAAGTTAAAAGAAGGCACGCCAGACCAGGTAGCCCATCATGGGCTCATTAAGCTCCTCGTGGAGGATGCACTTCACACATACAAAGTCCCTCTCTCGTGGGAAGCCTTCCGAAATCTGACTAAGGATGGCGATATAAAAATGTTGACCGAAGAGCTTGGTTCCTCCAGCAGCGAGGAGAAGGAGTCAGTACCCACAGAGAAGAAGGGAAAAGGCCAAGAACCCACGGCCAAAGCACCGAAGAAAGAGCAAAAAGGGAAACAAGAGAAAAAGGTTGCCGAAGAGAAGGATGGCAAATCCACATTGACACCCAGGGAGAAAAGGTTACAAAGTAGGGTGGAAAGGATTGAGCAAGTCCACGTCAGTAAAGGCACCTCGACAGCAGCCTCAACCAAGTCAAAAAGCAAAGCACCCGTAGTCAAACAAGCTAAACCGGTGCCACCTGTTTCTACAGGAAAACCGAAAACGGCTTCTACAGGAAGCCAGAAATCAGCTGATACAGGGCCTTCTACAGGAAGCCCTGAGAAAAGAAAACCAAAGGAAAAGAGAGCAGAAATTCTTGCAAGGGAGGCAGCAGTCGTGCTGGCCGCCCTTAGTACACCTCCTAAGCCGAAGGAAAAGCGAAAGAGGGAGATCCCTCTGTATTTTAAAGCCCGGAGAAGTGTGAGAATCAAAACAGGGAGGCCACAGCCTCCATCCAGTAGCCCAATTACTATAGAGGATGCCCCTACTTCACCCAGGGAGAGGTCCCCCTCAAAAATATCAATCACTTATGAGCGAGGGAACCCGAAGACAACCACGTGGAAAGAGAGAATGGACAGGTTGGCTTCAGAAGCCCGGCTACAGGATGCTGAGGCTGCTCTACAGGAAACCTTAGCCCGGCTTAAGGAGACAGAGAGGATGGAGGGAGAAGCACCCTCATCACCACCGAGGGAAGACGAAGTAGAGCCACCAAGAGAAGAAGAGAAAGAGCATATTCCGGAGCCTAGCCCCCAGCCAAGTCTGAGCTCATATTATAACTTCTTAGAAGCTGGAAAGATTATACCACAGAAATTCACTGTGCCACTTTTCTTTGCGTTGGAGGAAGAAAGAGTGAGAACGCACACGTGGATGAAAATAGCTAAGTCAAAAGGCGTGGCAGATATAGGCCCCTTGGAGGAACAACTCAAGGAGGCATGAAAGGAGTTAGCTATGGCCAAACACGTGGCAAATTGCCAGCGGGTGTTCCTACAGGAAGAGAATGAAAAATTGAGACTGCAGCTACAGGAACTGAAGAAAGGAAAGGGCACATCCTCAGGGGACATCACAGCAGAACAACAAGTCGGTCTTGGGGAGCCAACCACGCATCTACATGAAGGGGAGCTGCAAGCACAAATCGAGGTACAAGCTCTCGAACAGCAGTTGCAGCAAAAAGAGGCACAATTGGCCTGCATGGCCAGTTGGGCCATGGATGCTATACAATGCAGACAGTCGGCCAAATCCTATGGCCTGTACCTGAGAGACCAATGGCTACAATTTCAGATTAATGCATTAGCACAAAAGGGTATCTCTCAGCTCCAAGACCCGCAACATTTCACTGAATTATGCAATACCAGTTCATCAGAGGATAAGGCCAAACTATTGGAGTTATATCTCCATAATTTGGCCCTTCCTAATGTGACTTCATGGGATCCCAACACGGTCTTAGGGGATATGCAGTTAATGGCATTTGCCTCATGGTTGAACCATGAAGACAAAAGAGCAGCAGAAGTCAAAGCGGTCATGAACCGAGAGCTGAATGAGCCATTACTAATTAGAGCAGAGCCAGGGGATCCAACTGCATTAATATCAGCACACCAACACTTATCCACCGACCCTCAAGCTTTATTGAAATATATGGATCAGCAGGCCCAGGCCATAGCGCATTTCGAGGATATGGAGAGACTGTTAGGGGACAACTGTGTTCAAGCTTGCACCCGCCGATGGAACACATTGGCCCACAGTCTAAAAATCAGAGAATATCACACTCCAACTCGAATGAGGGAAGCTCTAGTACGGGTGCCCCTCTATAAGAAATCCATGCAGAACCTCCAGGCCAGCTGGATTGGCCTCAAGCTAAGCCCACCTCTGCTGTTAGGATTGATGGAAGGCAGCACAGACAAAGATGAGCATGAACAGTGGGAAGAGGTGGAAAGAAAGGCTGGGTTCCATATCAGTGAAGAGGACACTACTGCAGAAGCCTGGGATGTGAGGGTGGCAGTGAAGGCAATGAAGGACGAGGAGCTAGATTAGTTGCTCAAGGATGAGCAATCATTTTAGCTGGGGGGTGATGATGAGCCCCAAATTTGGTAACATTTTGGGCTCATTTGGCCTAACTACCCTTGCTCAACCCTTCATTTTTCATGACTTATGCATCATTTTCTTAGTATATTTATGTCATTTGTACGAATGAGGGCAGTCACTAGTCCTAGGTGGCTAACACGTGCTTATTTCAGGTTTTTTGACATTTAATGGAGCAAAACCACGCAGATGAGGGCTAGGAGACAACGAAGATGGGATTGAGCTTTTGTAGGAAGGTTTTCCACAACATTGAATGGCCTTCCTCGTGATCTTCACCCCCAACTCCGAGCTCTGACAACCACCACCACCGAGTTAGAAGGCAGCCAAACGGATTTTGAGGAAGCAGTAGTTCACTCCTAGTTGGTCAGCCAAATCCCACTGATTTAGGAGGCCAGCTTGGGACCTCGTACTGTATAAATGATGAGGCTGTAGCCTTCGAAAAGGACTTTTGAAACCTTGTTGCACATTCTGGATTATGAGCTGTTAGCTCTGTTTTGCTCTTTTGTAAGCCATTATTGGCATGTTATTTGACTTATGATTATTATCTTTTAATGGAAAGCGGGCCGATTTGAGTTCAGTTCTGAGTTCTTAAAGGAGCCATAGCTCTCGGGGTTGGGCCCAACCTGAGAGCCTAAGGCCTCCTTCCTTTGTATTGTTATCTTTCTTTCAGCATCGTGTTTTTGTTCTTTTCCTTTACATGCATTTGTAAACGTAGTTTGCTGAGTTAGATTTCTTGGTGTGGTTAAGTAGGTAAATTTTATGAGACAGAGTTGCTTCAGCAGTTTTAGAATAGAGTAAATAGATTTGAGTTAATAAGAGTTCCAAAAAAGGTTGACTGCACACTCATTTTCACCTCTGTTTAGGGGCTGGAATTGCAGACAGTGCCACCCACCAAAAACAGCGTTTTACATGTTCATGCAATCTTTGATACAATGTTTTCGCTGTAATAGTTGTCCATGCGTTCAGATCTTGTGGAATGATTCTTTGCTTCAGTACCATGCATGCTTTTCCTTAGAAATAACGTTGCTGTTCTTTGGTTTTATTAAACAGTTAGAATAGGATCATGATATTTCGGTTATGTGCAGGACGTGGATGATTTGTTTCGTTTACAATGTGCAGCGCTACTCCCTCACTCTCTTGTCTTTCTAATCCGTGCCCAGACCAACTACTCATCTCCCAATTAGCCCCCTTGTCTCTCAACTATTCTATTACCCTCGTTATTCTACCTTTTTCGGCCTTCCATTCCCTCTACCCTCCTTTAGACAAGCCAGCTTAGCACACCCCCTCTTCATCTCATCTCTCTGTCCCTAAGTCATTAAAAACTCCCCTCCTACCTCCCTATCAATCCATGCAGCCTCTTCCACTCACCCATCACCCAAAAATCCGATTATAGAACATCCTGTAGGAATTACTGAACTTCCTGTAGAAATTCTGAACATCCTGTAGAACCCCTGCAGACTTCCTGTAGAAGCTCATAAACACGGTTGCTTGGAATCTAAACTTTGCGAACTTCTCTAAAAGGATGTTAGGGACTCCTTAGACCCCCTCTGAGCCTTCCTGACCTCTTCCAAGAATTTCCCTCCTTGATCTATCCCTGCACAGTAAAGATCCAGTTAGAAGCACATGCATAACAATTCCAACAACTTGAACAAAAATACAAAAATATGTTCTCTTCAGATCAAAGTAGTCTAGACACATGCATCTCACCTTCCTAGAAGTAATGGCATCTCTTTCAGTAGTTTGCATTCCCACCTTTTGCATCAGTAGGACTAGCTGGTAGAATTAGGGTTTGCTAGGGTTTGTGTTTCTTGTTGGCTTTCAGTTCCTTTCTGCAAGTAGGTTAATTTCCTTTGAGTTAGCTTTCGTTCATCGGTTAAAAAGCTTCTTCTAAGAGCTCATAGAAGTTGGCTTGATCCCCTAGCGAACTTGTGCCAGCTGACCAAGTGACAGCTGCGGCAAGAGCTAGTACTTGTGCATACAGCACCGTCGCTTCCAAGTTTGTTACGAACTACCGGGTTGATAAAATTAGAGAAGGAAGCTCCAGGAGTTGTAGCATTATTGCTACAATACTGGAGCCCACCAATAGCCATGGAAATTTATTTATAAAAAGTATGCCATCAACCAGACAGTGAATCTGACCTATTCATGCCTCTTTGTGCTATGAGTTATTGAAGAGAAAAAGTTTTGTTAATGTCGATTGTTTTATCTAAGAAGATGCCTACTTATTCCTTGTGCTTGTAATAAGGCCAAGAAGCCTATGTCACATAAAGCACTGCTATATACTATCATGCTCTGTGAATTTGGCCGACCAGTATAGGTCATTGGGGCTGTGATTTCTTGATCTCCGGGCTATAAAAGAAGAAAGGTGGTCGACTTCTCATTCCACATATTTGTAAGGAAGCGGAGAATCTTTTAAAGGACAGTTCTAAGGCCCTTCATAATTTAAGGAAGTCAAGATTCTGTTTGCATATATTTGCAAGCCTTGAAAAGACAATCAGTGGGCATCCTATGTCATCTATATTAGTAAAATCAAGGAACCCTATTTGTGTATTGAAGAAGAGGCCAAGTCCTTATCACTGTTACAAGTGCATATATATAGATATATATACAAGTGTTAAAAGCCTGTTCCATTAAAGCCAACTTGCAAATCAATAAGGAATATATATTCATGTCTTCGAAACCTTCATAAGAGGTGCCCTGAAGCCAATAAAAATAGAGGATGCAGTTATGAGAAGGGATGGTCCCTTTAGACATCAGTCTGAAAATGATTTTTGAAGAATAGTAAAAGCCCTCCATAATGTCATTATCTAGCAGTGGATGTGATTTTGTTGAGAAGGTTTAGTGGTAGCCCTCCATGTGATCCTATTTTTGTCTAGCATCTGAAGCAAAGGAAGTTCATCCAAGAAAAGTATGCAGCTCCTTTGTGTTGGCACCATTGGATAAGGGTGACAGTACCCTTGGAAGTCTGGAAGATAGAAGAAGTGCGAGGCACTTTGGAGCAGACCCCTGTAGCAGCGTGTATGAACATAAAATCAGAGGTATGGTATCTCTCAAGGTGCCTCATGAAGAACACATTGGAAGAAGGATGTGCATGGCTAATCCTATGTCTTGGTGAGCACAATGAGCAGAGGGCACTGTGAGGACCCTGATTTTGGCATCTTGATTAGGTCATTGGGCACTTTGATGCGTTGAGCCAGGATCTTATGAAAGACGGTCTTATGAATATGGATGCCTGGATGCGAAGGACCCCTCCTCATCATGGATTGGGTAATTTAATGCATATTACCCATTTAATGCAGTGATTTAATTTTTTTTAGGGACTTTTGATATGCTATTTGCGGAGGTAATATTTCAATGTTCTTACAATAGGAAAGTCCTCCTTCAGCAGCTAAACCACGTGTCATGATAAGAAGTCAATGAAGAGTTTTGTTTTAAGAATTTGTTGATCTGAGTCCAATCTTCTCAGTGGATAAAGCAGTCAACAGTATGTTTGAAGATCTGATCCCTTTGGCACCTCTACATTAGAATTCTGAAGCTAGCAGTCCTTCCATCCAGTCACCTGTGCTCACATAAATTCAAGTCTTGTAAACAAAGATGTCCAACAAGAAAATTTGTTGAGGATCAAATAAGTGACTCTAGGGATACATATATTTATTTGGATTTGATCAATGAATTAAAGAGAGTCCTATGGAGCAATGAAGAACCAAGTTGTTGGCCTAGTTCTCTGAACCACATTAAGAAGGAGCCAAGTGTTCCTATTGTTCTGAGCACAAGAAACAATAAAGGTCTGCTATGCAATGGAGCTATCTCTCTTTTACATTCTGGGCATAAGTATGCTTTTGGATTAATCTTTTGAAAATAACTTTATTCTCCTAGGAGGCCAAGAAAAGTGCAAGAACACAAGAATATGCCAAAGGTCATTTCATGAAGCCAACCTTGGAGAAAGGATTACTCTGTTCTCGATCTTGTGGTATGGAGGCAAAAATGTTATGGTGGACTGCTTAATATTAAAAAGCGGCACACCTGCACTTCTCAAAATCCAACGTGCATGATCGCTGGCCTCATCCCTTTGAGGGTTACTGCCATTAGGGTAGGGCACACTACAGTAAGAATGGCCAGATGACTAATGCCCTTAAGATCTTAATCAAACAAATAACTTGCTGAATTTAATTAACCAGAAATTAAATTTCAGGCCATATCATCAATCACACAATAGCTGGAAATTAAATAGTGGAAGCATAAAACAGTTTCACACATACAGATGTAATTTCTCCTTCAAAATCAGATTTTCATTCTTTCAAAAACACTTACAAAGAAACCTTCACAGTGTGCTAAAATCTAGCAGCTCTATGGTCAACAAATCACCCTAAACTGAGCAGTACAGTTGGCCCGAGAAGATACGGCATGCTGTATGTCTGGACTGTGTTGCTTTATGGATTTCACAGCCCTATTTGCATGAACATATGGAACTGTTTTGTAAACTACATGGAACTGCCTAGATCCGTATGAATGTACATATCTGCTTTTCATGGTCTCTCCCTGCTGTCGTATATTCTGTCTTGCTCTTCAATTCAGACAGTGAATCCGACCTATTCATGCCTCTTTGTTCTCTGAGTTATTGAAGAGAGAAAGTTTTGTTAATGTCGATTGTTTTATCTAAGAAGATGCCTACTTATTCCTTGTGCTTGTAATAAGGCCAAGAAGCCTATGTCACATAAAGCACTGCTATATACTGTCATGCTCTGTGAATTTGGCCGACCAGTATAGGTCATTGGAGCTGTGATTTCTTGATCTCCGGGCTATAAAAGAAGAAAGGTGGTGGACTTGTCATTCCACATATTTGTAAGGAAGCGGAGAATCTTTTAAAGGACAGTTCTAAGGCCGTTCATAATTTAAGGAAGTCGAGATTTTGTATGCATATATTTCCAAGCCTTGAAAAGACAATCAGTGGGCATCATATGTCATCTATATTAGTAAAATCAAGGAACCCTATTTTGTGTATTGAAGAAGAGGCCAAGTCCTTATCACTGTTACAAAGAGTTTGGACACAGTACACAAATTCTACATTTCACAGCCATAAAAATAGCGCGATTTTACTGTATATCGTATCTTCTTGTTATTCCATTCGTAATTAAAGATTTATTTTGTCATTTAGACTCTAGAGTAACCACTTAATCTTCATTTTCTCTTCTAATCAAGTAATAGATCTACGAATCTAACTCTTGAAGTTGGTTGTTTCTGACAGATCTTCCACACAGAGGCGGGTGTTGCAGTCCTCTGAATCTCTTGCTGAACAATTTGTGGTGTTAGAAGATCCCTCAGTGTCTCACAGAAATACATTAGAAGAAGCAATATCATGTGATCAAGAACTTGGGAAAGCAGCTTGCTCTTCCTCTTCATATTCTCTTCTAGCGTTTGGTATATATCAAGGAAACAGTTGTATGATTCCAGCATGATAAATAGTTGACTACATTTAAGCAGAGTTTCATAAAAAAGAGGAGAGAGCCGCGATTCCAGCATGATAAATAGTTGACTACATTTAAGCAGAGTTTCATAAAAAAGCGGAGAGAGCCGCGGAGAAACAAATTTGTTTTTGCATTTGATCGCCAGTTTGAAATAAAAGTATTGTCTAAAAGTGATTTGCCACCTTTTGATAAAAGACCACAATCAAGATAAAGCACTCGTGGGTTCCAAATTGGCTAAAATAACACCTGTGTTGAATGGCCATTTAAGGCTTGGTCTTGTAGTGTTTCATTTGTACCATACTTCATTACCTGCACAACAATACAAATATTATTATGAATATGCTTTAAGCAATGCTTTCACCAAGTGATCTGTTAGAACTATTAGATGGTTTGTCAAACTATTTCTCAGAATTCTTTTTAAAATGCATCAAATATTTCATCAGTGAACAATAAAAAGCACATCATGCAATCCACATCATCAGGCCAAAGCTTGAATGTGAAAGCTTCTGCACGAGACAACAAATCCTCTTCGGCACCAGCTCCAAGTGAATATAACGGTTTTTTTTATTTAATGAACCTCTGTATCTAATTTCGCATGGTACTTGTGCTCAAATAACCTTTAATCTGGAAGTAAGAGATCGCTTTATGGCCATCTTAGTCGCTATTTCTGTCACAAATTTGTATAGGATAGATCCGGAGCAAATATTTCATTTGAAAGCTTTATAGCCCTTCAAAATCCATTTCATAGATCATACAAAAGTAAAACAAAATTATACAACCGTAGGTACGATCAGCTATTTGATTAATCACAACCAACAACTCCATAAGCCATTGGAAAGTCAACTACAATCAGAGAGAAGATTGTATTTATATGTGGAGCAGAGCTTATCCATGCACAAAAATCTTTAATTTTATCATAGGAAGGAATCTATTTTGAACCAATAGCGTGTATACTTTTTTGGGGCTTCATAATATTTGGTGTTCCAATCCTAAAAACTTCATAATTGAAAGTGGCATTATATTATTTGTAGACAACTATGGACCATGTAATTATGTAAGATAAAAATCATGATTTTTGAGAGAGATAAAAAGGAGTATCTTTCTTCTTACTCTAGGTGGAGGTACTTGGGTCTTTGTTAACTACTGATAAAAGTTGTTTCTATTCTTGAGCTTGATGGATTTGTATTCTCCTAGGCTTTCAACAAGTTCTCCTTTTGTTGAGGTATTTTAATCACTTTAACAAAAGAATGAGTAATTTGTAGCTCTATCAATTCATTCATTATGTTATAAGTCATCTTCATCATTGCATTAGCTTGTTCCTTGTATGCTATTCATTAGCTTGATGAAGGGTTGAATGAGGAGTATTATTGAATGCTTTTCCTTTACCTACTTGATTTCTAGGCTTGAACCTACTTAGTTGAGCTCTTGTTTGAATGAAATTCTCTTGATCTTTTTCATAATTTTCATGTTCATCATAGTTTTACGGAGTAAAAGTTTGTATGCTCTCTTCACATTGCATGCATTCTAGGACATTTGATTCTTGAATTCTTTCATTGGTTGAAGGATCTGAGTACTCATGAAGTTCTTCAAAAGTGCCATTTTCTTTCAAAATGACTACATTTGGATTTGGCGCACAAAATGCTCTTGGTCCATGTCCTTTGGGCTTCTAATTTTAATCAATTTGTTCTCTAGAATTCAACATCACCGTTTTTCCTATTTGTCATGAGATAAGCTTATCATTTCTCTTGATAAGCTTATCTCGATGAATTCCAGTTAATTTGCAGTTTCACCATTGCAGTCAAAACCTACTAAACATGGCCATTGAATTTCAGCCCTTGACCATTACAGACGAACCATCCACATTTTTTCAAAAATCAATGAAAACCATGGCACGGTAGAAAATCCAGAAATTCAAATTTCAGATGTTTTATATATTAATATGAATATGAAAATCTTGGAGCCCTAAATCAAACCCAGATACATGAACCATACACTGAAAGTGGCAAATATCTTAAAAACAGGCAAGGGCATCATATATATTCCCATAATTGAAAATTAAAATACATTACAGAGAGAAATGTTTATTTGTTTTAAGTTAAGGGGCCTTAAGCCCATAAAACTTAAAACTGCATCTACAAGTAGCCTGCGCACTACCTCTTAAGTGGCTTCTCCAAGACAGCAGAGATATACATTTCTTTGAGCTCGGGCCCTCTATCCAACTTATGGGCAACAAACCATTTCAGCTTCTTATACCCTAGCTGCTCAATCATGGGCACATAGATCTTCAGCTGATCCTTTGTGTAGAAAAAATGATCTAGCCAGAACAGGCCTCCAGGCCTCAAAATCCTGTAGATATCATAGAGTACAAATTCCAGCAGCTGTGAGGGAATCCAATTTCTCAAGACATGCATAGAATGAACAATGTCCAAAGTATTTTCAAAGAATGGCAGCCTCTGTGTTATAGTGATATACATGGGAATAACCCCTCTAGAGGCAATGAAACTGTTGAAGGGCCCGTTCAAGTTCATGGAAGTCGTACCTGTATGATACAGAAGAAAAGATACTGGTATAGAAATATCAAAAGCACCTGCACTTCAACTCCACCTCAAGTAGGACACAAAAAATAAGCAAAACCTGATGCTTACTTCAATCTCTAGGGTACCAGGTTCATTGTCGGGACAACTGGTCTTCAAAGAGGTTATATCTGACCAATGAATCTCCATCGTGTTCTTCAGACCACCCTCCAAGACTTCCCAAACAAGTCTACGCTTTGCATCATAGCATTTTACCACCAAGTCTCCTTCATATCTTGAAATACACTGGCATCATCAGCATCTTTATGTCAATGCAATCTTGCTAAATGTGCATTACTTACTACCATATCATGAGTTTCCATCAGTGGCTATCAAAAGGCTTGTTCAGGTGAACAAAAAATATTTAATATGTTCTGACAAGATTGAAGAATTTAATATGCAAACTTAGCTGTATTAATTTCTTATGCATATTACCTCCCAAGAACCAATTCTCAAAACCAAGGCTGGGAAGTTTGAGGCCTTGTACTTGTCAGCAATAGCCGGTCCTGGTGCACACTTTGATTCATTCTTTCTCCCCACCTCCAGGCTGGAATTATTTATAGCTAAGGGAGCTGCTGAGTCCCCTCCAGAAAGATTCATTTGAATAAGTTCTATGAATGAAGGTGTTTTCTTCAGCGTTAAACCCAATGGACTAACCTCCTCGAATGGATGCAACAAAAATCCTAGAGAGAATGTCGTGCTTGTTACAGGGCTCCCCTGCTAATCCACCAAAACATGAAATAGAAGCATCATTGCCAAAGAGAATAGAAGGTAGATACAAAAACAAACTAAGGAAATCCACACCATGCAATGCCTCAACGAAGTTTTGTAGAAGCACACAACTTTCTTAAATTCCTCAACAATGTCAAAAGACATATTTTCAATTCTTGATACCCTACAAAAAAAATCAAGATTCTCAAGACATTCAAAATTTATTAATGACCAACCAGGTAAAAACAAAAATCTATTTGAGGTTGTAAACAAATTCAGAGTGCCACTAATACGGCAAACATCGTATTATTGACGATTTAAACAAATTTTGGGCAAAAACGTATTTTGAGCAAATGATGTTTTATTTAATTTTGCCCAACAGAATTTTAGGGCTCAAACATAGCTTCATACTTGTAAGTCACCAACATTCTTGAAGTACTCTGGGAGGTTTCAACCAATTGCTTATCCACTTACACTTTCATTCATAACAGTCTTGGTGACCTAGGGTACTCTTCAAATCACTTTTCTCAAAACATTTCAACATAGCCGTTGGAAAAAGGGAGGTGAATTGAATAGTTAAAAACTTAAAGACTCTTTTACTCCACCTCTACAGGTCCTAAGGAGAGATGTTTATTTGGTTTTACACTAGCAAAGCTCAAGGATCAATCTTAACTTTATGCTTATGTTCCACTCACGTTATAGATGAGGCTTAGGAGTTCTGCATAAATTTTCAAACATCATAGCCGTTGGAAAAAGGGAGGTAAATTGAATGGTTAAAAACTTAAAAATATTTAACTCCATCTCTGCATGTCCTAAGGAGAGATGTTTATTTGGTTTTGCTTTCTAGATGTGGCTTAGCAGCTCTGCACCAGCTTCTTAGAAATTTTCAAACATTTCATTTCACTCGTTGCAATCATGGTGAACCAGGTCCCTCTCCAAATCACTCTCCCCAACTCCATCTGTATTCTCACAGGCTGATGATATGGATACCTTCGGCTCCTTTCGGCCTAGAGACCAACCCTGATCCATTTATTTCAAAAATAAAGACTCACCCAAAGCAAACTACACTCCATAAAAATGAAAAGAACAATGAATATGTCCAGTAACAACCATAGGATTAAAGTCTATTTGTTGGTTTTATAACTCATACTACAACATATAATCAAACTCAACATAATCAATGATGGGTATGTTCATGCAGGCCAGATTCGTAATAAAAAAAAGCTAAAACTCAAATAAAGGACTTGAAAAATAAAAATATAAACAATAAGCATTATTCAGTGGGAAAATTACCAGATGATACTTGGTGCGCTTGTGTCTCAGATGGCGTTCTTCACCAGCAGTTTCATCCGCATCTATTTTTATAGTGCCATCGTGATATTTAGTCATAAGATCGCTAGCCATGATTGCTAAAAACTCTCTCCTAAAACCCGGCTCCATTTCCACCACGGTTAAATCCAGGCCCAAAAACAAGGTTCAGTTCTTATTATTGTTATCATAAAAGTTGCCCTAAATTGCTCCCTGCACCATGATGCCGCTTCACCCGAACTAAAATATATATATAATCAAGTTGAATATAAATAAAAGACAAGCTCCCAAGCTCGATTTTCCCTATTCTGCCATTATGTTAATTAACACATTCAATCAAAATCATCAAATTTGTAGCAACCTGCAAATCCACTTATTCTTCTCTCAATAACCTCCTTTCTGCAGATTTTAAAGCTCGATTATAACTGAAAACCAAAGCTCGATTATGACTGAAACCCAAAGCTCGATTATGACTGAAACCCAAAGCTCGATTATGGCTGAGACCCAATTCACCTAGTACAGAGCAGATAAGAGAAATTTGATCGAAGCCTCGAAAAAAAGGAGGAGGGAATGCCAATGGCTGAGTGGGTTTCTAATCAATTTGTCTGCATTCGAATCGGAGGAAATGTTTTGACAAAAAAATGGAAAGGCCCACTGATAGTTCCTGAATGGGTGATCGAAACATGCAATCTCGATGATGCCCAGTGGCAATCTCGATGATACCCAGTGGAAAATCTGCTCAACCCACCTGTACATACTTTCGATTTTTCCCTTCTTTGCCCCCTTATATTTTCTTTTCTATGGTTTTCTTGTTGCTATTACAGGCATATACGTTCATGTTTGCTAACCCGACGGCCCCGTCATATCATGGGACCGCCTGGCAGCATGCTGTGAGGGAATCCAATTGCTCAAGACATGCATAGAATGAACAATGTCCAAAGTATTTTCAAAGAATGGCAGCCTCTGTGTTATAGTGATATACATGGGAATAACCCCTCTGGAGGCAATGAAACTGTTGAAGGGCCCGTTCAAGTTCATGGAAGTCGTAATAATTGTTACATTCCGCTCCCTCATTCTCACGGCGAAAGTTCCTATTCCTCCTCCGATGTCCAACCCAATTCGAATTGTCTTCTTCTTCAAATTCAAGACCTCGTCGACAGAGTAATCCATGGAGCCACCGCCATTAGGGTGGGACAGACTACAGGAAGAACGCAATCCTGGTGGACTGCTTAATATCCAATACGTATCATCACCCAACCTCGCCCCTTTGAGACTCTTGCCTTTAGATAGAACACACTACAGCAAGAATGTAACCTTGGGGGACTGCCTAGGATTCAGTATCCACCATCAACCAGCCTCATACCTTCGAGATTTAGTAGACACGCCTGAACTTCTCAAAATACATTATACCCCGTCTCCCAGCCTCGTGCCTTTGAGATTTCCTGCCATTTGGGTAGGGTCCATTACAGTAAGAATGTAATATGGGTGGACTGCATGGTATCCAATATGCATTGTTACCCCAATCTCATCCCCTTTGAGATTCCTGCCATGAGGATAGGGCATACTGCAGTAAGAATGGAATCCTCGTGGACAGTTTATTTTTAGAAAGTAGACACACCCACTACTCAAAATGAATATGCACCATTTCCCATCCTCATTCCTTTGAGACTTCCTGCCGTTAGGGATCAGGACAGGGCACACTACATTATGAACTGAATACTGATGGAATGCTTAGTGTCTGACATGCACCATCGCACAGTCTCATCCCTTTGAAACTCCTACCATTAGTTTAGGGCAGACTACAACAAGAAAGGAATTCAAGAGGACTGCCTAGTATCTAATATGCACCATCACACATCCTCTGCCCTTTGAGACTCCTGCCATTTGGGTAGGTCACAGTGGACACAACAGTGAAAAATGAAATCCTGGTGGACTGCTTAATATTAGAAAGCGGACACACCTGCACTTCTCAAAATCCAACATGCATGATCGCTGGCCTCATCCCTTTGAGGGTTACTGCCATTAGGGTAGGGCACACTACAGTAAGAATGGCCGAATGAATAATGTCGTTATGATCTTAATTAAACAAATAACTTGCTGAATTTAATTAACCAGAAATTAAATTTCAGGCCATATCATCAATCACACAATAGCTGGAAATTAAATAGTGGAAGCATAAAACAGTTTCACACATACAGAGGTAATTTCTCCTTCAAAATTAGATTTTCATTCTTTCAAAAACACTTACGAAGAAACCTTCACAGTGTGCTAAAATCCAGCAGCTCTATGGTCAACAAATCACCCTAAACTGAGCAGCACAGTTGGCCCGAGAAGATACGGCATGCTGTATGTCTGGACTGTGTTGCTTTATGGATTGCACGGCCCTATCTGCATGAACATATGGAACTGTTTTGTAAACTACATGGAACTGCCTAGATCCATATGAATGTACATATCTGCTCTGCATGGTCTCCTCGACAGAGTAATCCATGGAGCCACCGCCATTTACCTACCTGGTTTTCTCCCGGCCTTGAAGATTGAAGCAGTCTTTGCAGTCATCGAAGCCCTTCTGGTATTTTCTCTGAATGAGGCAGGAGTAATCCTTGCAAGAATATGCAGTCCAGACGACACTGGAATCAGGGGCTTTTCCCATGCTCGGCGCACAGATGTCAAGTGGAAAGTGGAACGTTTTTAAATATTTTTTAATGTTTTAAAACATTTTTTATTAAATCAGACGGCTGATTTTTGTTCAATCGTCTAACAAAAGATCTAACGGCTACGATTAGGACAGAAAGGCATTTGGGGGAGTTCATTTTAGAGGGAAACGCCTTACGGCGTAATTAAACAAATTTTGAGATATTGTTCCAGTTATAGCATTCAGATTCAGAAATACATTAAAGATTGTGGAAAAACTTTAAGAAAGATAACGATAACATAAGAGAATACTTGTCTGCACTTCGCTCAACACATGAATCCTGTGAAATATCTTATCTTTATTCATCAATCCAACTTGCTGGCTCAGTCAATGATACAATAGCTTTACAGTCTTTTGATCAAGAAGTCTATAGAAATGTCTAAGAATCCACACTCAAATACTTCAAATGAAGAAGTATTTATACAAATTCTAAACTGAAATATCTTGAAAAAAATATCAAGATTGGTTTTACAAATATCTCAAACGGTTTTACATTAATAGAACTTAAATAAAGGACACTAAAAAACAATGAATCTATTTGGCACTATATTTATGGATTTATGGTGACAAAGAAGAGAAATTTGAATTTGATAGCAACTCTTAATTGATGATGAGGCTTCCAAGTCACTAACTAAGTCATTCCTTTGTGCATTCTGCCCCAGAAATTCTACAAAATTAGGGTCTAGTGATACCTTTGTATATCTCAATCCGAGATAGATATGTAAAAAGTGAAAGAGGTTATTGTAGATAAGTATGTTATTGAGATAAACCTCTTTCATTTTCCCAAAATTTAGCTCCAGATGTTCACAATATTCTCTGCAAAAAGATGTCAAAAACAAGACTTTGCACAGTCCGAAAACTAGGCTCTGAAGATATGCATTTATCTCCCTTTTTGTAATACCTGTGTAAAACGTGAGATAGGTTTTTGTATATTAGAATTTTAGGAATAGAAACCTCCTCCAGTTTCTCAAAATGCATCTTGTATTGGCCACAATAGTTTTTCCAAAATTATGACTTAAACATGAAATTTCTGGAAAATGTACCATTTTTGCTCTGTTTTTTCATTTATCTTCACTTTGATTTTTCAATATGATACACTTTTACTGATACTCTTTCATCTAATACACTTTTACTTTGATGACCTGTCAATATCCTTTACTGTGTTTTTACTTTTACTGTAAATTTTAACTTTTTACTATGTATTTCAACAGTAAATCATTTAGTCTTTTATATGTATCAACATATGGTAATGGATATTGATCAACTTTCTGTATGTTTGATCTGTTTATCTTTTGACTGTATGCTCTGTATGGTTCCTTTGTTTTAACAGTCAATGTCTCTGTGTGAATGATTTCTTTCTTTGTCCTGTGTATAGTTGTTTTCTTCTTCTGAATGGAGTTTTTTAAATAGATTTCTTTTCGAGTCTTGGAGTAAACAAGTTTTGAGACTAGTATCAAAACTGTTTATCCAAGCTCCGGTCTTCTGCTAATTACTTGCGAAATACAACAATCATTAAGAAAACATAGGTTGGGAGGAAAGGCATGATGGCTTTATTGCACAGGGATGTCTGGAGAAGGAATCATGGCAATGTCTTTGAAAGTAATTGGAGGTCAAATAGTGTTGCAGAGGTTTAGGGTGGCATCGGAAGGGTTAGATAGGTTTTATTGTGAAACGAGGCAAAAAGGAATGAAAACAAGGGCTTTCAGGGTTTTAACAGGCAACTTTTTAAATTTGGCACGGGATTAGTTAAATGAACAGTGAAGGTCTTGTCTTATGCAGGGAGGTGATTTTCCAAGCCATCACACTGCTTTTGTGGTGAATGTGGTATTTGGAAGGGATCACCTGATCTACCTCCATGCCTGACACGTAGCATTTGGGGTTCGGGGGAAAACCGCTTTATCGAGCAGGTAACGATCGACCATCGGGCGCAGCCAATATGGTTGTGGATCGTCAGATTTGGGCGCTGACAATCAAATGACAGTCGGGTGGTAGCACGAACGGGATGGGGAAAAAGTTTAGGGGGTCCGAGGCTTTAATCACAAGTGGTTTGTGATTAATTATAGGTTAAATATGGGATTAAATTGATCAGAAGGGTTTTAATGAAGTGGGACCATGGGTTTAAACGGAGGGATTTTCTTAACTTTACCAAGGGTTGGTGAGTTAAGAGGGGTTTGTCAGGGAGGTATGAAATAGAGGGTAAAACTATAGTTTATAATTAAACTATGGGTTGGGATATTATATATGGAGGATTTATTTAATATGGGAAAAAGTATATCGAGGAGGTAATACATTAGGTTAGCATGTTAATATGAAATGAATGTGCGGGAATGTAAAATACACTAGGCATAGTGTAAAATAAGATTTTTAGGCGCGATTTGTTCATTGTGATGCCCCACATAATCATTTAACACTTCTACTTAGGATAAAGCCTTTTTGTGGGTATTTTGAATGAAATGGAATTTAACATGGAGTTGTTTACTTTTCATAGGAAAATGGAGTTTAACCTTAGGAAAAGGGGTTTTATTAGGGAAATGAAGGGGGATGACTTTTATGAAGGGGATTCTAACACTTGATGTCCATAAGTCATTAAGTCGAGGGTCCGGTCCCACCAAAAGTCAGAGAAATGCTCTGAGCCTCTTTGACTTGAAGGATTAAAAGTACTAGAACATGCTTGTGGGTAGGAAATTAGTAAGTATAGGGGGAAAATGACTGAGGGAGAATTAAATTAACTTGTAAACCTTTGCTTTTGCCTTCATAATTGATCATACATATTAGCACATATGTCTAAGCATGATGAATGTGTTTTGATCCAATCAACTTTATACTTCAACAACCTTTCTTCTACTTACCCATTTACTTACCCTAACATTTTTTCTTCATTTTATTTGGGTGCATTTAGACTAGCAAACCCTTATCATCCATTTTTCTTTTAAAAATTAATCTTTCTAATTCTAACCTTATATCATCCAAGGGCTCATATTAAACTAATGAGCTCCTTTTATTTTCTCTACCTATCTAATGATCTGCCAAGATTAAGCTGTTTGATCAGATTTTATTCTCTAACTATAAACATAAAATTCAAAGCATGATATAATCAAAATTAAACAATTTGATTACCATGGATTGTGGCATGAATAACAAGCTGCAGACAATCATTATTATGCATAAAAATAAATAGGAGTGGCGTTTAGACTTGCACACTTTCATGGTCTCTTTTTGTTTTTAGGGTTCATATATTTTCATTTTTTGACCTTCTCTTATTCTTTTTGTCCTTTGATATTTCTTTTAGGACATATCCTCTTTACATTTTTTAATTTTTAATATGGAAAACAATTGCAGAAAGCAAAGGTATGTACAATATTACAAGGCTTAACCTTATTCATTCAAAATTATGACTCCTATTGGTATAGGAACCTAACAGAAAGTACATTCAAGTACCAAAAAGGCCATGTCCATGTGGTTAATAATGATTTTTATCTCGTCAACAAAAGAATATATAATTCCATAGTCAATTTTGGAGTGATCCATTTAGACTAGGGATTCGTTTTCCTACACATCTAGTTCTAAACAGACTTAATTCAAATATGATATTGGAATTGAGACAAGTTTTCTTATACTTCATACCATTGGGTACGTGTATAGTTATACTCATATATTGTTACTTCTAAGAGTATATGTCATTTATATCTATATATTTGTCAAGGGTATATTTACATTGTAGGTTTTAACCTTGTACAAAAGTTACCAACAAATGAATCTTTAAACCAAAAAAATAAACAATGGAGAGAACATAAAAAATATACACAAGTATTTTCTCTTGGAACCCAAACTAGGAAAACTAGATTGATTTTTCATTATATTCCTTTCAATGTTACAATACATTATATACATGCCAAACCATTCATAAACCCTGATCCATTAACTTTGGATTAGAACATAATCGTAGTTCCCTGGACCATATTAATAAAATACCATGCGAAAAAACCATCATGTCCAAAACCATGCACAAAAACCATGTGCAAAATTATGGATAGTTCTGCCCACCATCCTTGGGTCCATCCAACTATTATTGGGTCCAAAAAAAAGAAAATATTGGGGCGTTGCCACCAACAGAACCTATCAATGCCTGAAGCTAGTCATGGAAAGAATATAGCACATACCCAACATTCTCCCACTAGTTTACTTTCCACACAGAGGATCGCAAGAGTGCACAGTCATTTGTTCCAGGATGTAACACCCATTGTTTCTCTACACCAAGAAAACTTCTTAGTGCTCATAGACATTTCCAATGCATTTGCAACATTCTTCAAAGTGTCCACCTTTACCTACAACACCTTTTTGGCTTCAACCATATCCCTCACAAAGTGATACTGAATATCAATGTGCTTTGTCTTCGAATGATAAGCAAGGCTTTTTACCAATAAAATTACACTTTGGTTGTCACACTCTGTCCTTATAGTTCATTGTACCAACCCTATACTTGAACACAATCTCTGTAACCAAACTGCTTCCTTGCTTGCATGAGTGGTTGCCAAGTATTCAACCTCTTTATTTGAAAGTGCCACTACATATTGTTCCTTTCTCATCCAACTGATTACTCCTTCAAATAGGTTAAACACATACCCACTTGTAGATCTTCTTTGATCCAAATCTCCAGTCGAGCCTGCATCAACAATGCCACATATGTCCATAACTTTATCTAATCTTAGTCCTCCTTGGTAGCACCAACCATAACCATTAGTGCCATGCAAATGCATAAAAACTCGCTTCACTGTATTCCAATGCTCTTTCCTTGGTCTTGACATAAACCTTCTCAATACTCCCACTACATGTGAATTGCCTGGTCTAGTACATACCATTGCATACATTAGGCTACCAACTGCACTCACATATGGAACATAAGAATGTCATCTTCCTCTTCTTGTGTCTTGGGACAATATTCAATAGATAACTTTACACTAATAGGTATAGGAACCTTCACTGGTTTACTATCATGCATATTAAACCTTTGCAATATTTTCTTGACATACTTCCTTTGGTTTAACCAGATCTTCCTCCTTTCCTCATCTCATTTAATTTCCATGCCCAAAATATTGTTTGTAGCATCAAGATATTTCATGTCAACCTTAGAGGAAAATTGGGTCCTCAAATCCTGGATAATTTCTCTGTCATTTTCAATCAACAACATATCATCCGCATACAAAACCAAATAAATAATATGGTCACCAATTAATTTAAAATATACACAATGATATGCTTTTCTCCTTATGAAACCAAGTCTCTGTATATATGTATCGAATTTTTGATACCACATCCTTGATGATTGCTTTAGCCCATACATGTACTTTTTTAACCTACATAACAGTTCTTTCTTACCCTTCACTGCAAAGCCTTCTGGTTGCTTCATGTAGATCTATTTTTCAAGATCCCCGTGAAGAAATGTTGTCTTCACATCCATCTATTCTACCTCAAAATCAAAACAAGAAACAACAAATAAAAGTAACCTAATAGAAGGTAACTTGGCAACAGGATAAAAAATATAACCAAAATCAATTCCCAACACCTGAGAATAACCTTTTTCTACTAATCGAGATTTGTATTCTCCACCTTGCCTTTTTCATTCATCTTCTTCTTGAAGACCCATTTGATTCCAATGGGTTTCCTTCTAACTAGTAACTCCACTAGATCCCAAGCCTCATTTTTGTCCAAGGCTTCCATTTCTTCAACCTTGGCATTTTTCTAGAGTTTTCCATCCTATGAATCTACTACCTCCCTGACAGTTCTAGGATCATCATTATTAAGAGATAAGGAAAAATTTGAACAAAAAGCAGATGGATTGTATCTATCTGTCTTCCTTCTCTCTCGAACTGATCTCCTCAAAACTAGAGTGCGTGAAACTTCCTCTTCTGATTCTTGTTTCTTTGTAGAGTTTGATTATTCCTCCTTCATCTCAAACTCTATCTTCTCTAGTTTGTTTTCCTTTGGTATGACTTCATGTTTAATAACATCTTTTACTTCTCTAAACACCACATCTCACCTATACACAACTTTCCTTGTTTCTAGGCTCCAAAACTTTTAACCTTTTGAACCATTCTTATACCCACTAAATATGCATCTTTCAGATTTACTATCCAATTTAGTTCTCTTCTCCTTTACAACATGTACATATGCATCACAGCCAAATACCCTAATATGTGAGAGAGAGGGTTTCTTACCAGTCCATGCCTCATATGGAGTCTTATATTCTAACACTTACGAAGGTGATTTGTGAAATAGGTAACATGTAGTATCCACTGCCTCTACCTAGAATTCCCGCCCTAATCCGCAATTGACCATGTTTCTTACCTTTTCCATCAACATCATGTTCATTATTTTTGTAACTCCATTTTGCTAAGGTGTGTATGGAGTAGTCTTATGTTGTGCTATACCACACTTCTTATAGAACTCTTTGAATTTCTTCTTGTAGAACTCTCCAACATTATCATTTCTCAACACCTTAATCTTCTTCTCTATCTGATTTTCCACCAAAGCCTTAAATTATTTAAACCTGCCAAAGACTTCATATTTCTTCCTGAGGAAATATATCCATGTATTCCTCAAGAAGTCATATATAAATGAGACATAGTACACAAACATACTCAATGATGGAACTGACACATGTCCAAACACATCACTATGCACAAGCTCTAATATCCCTTTCGTCCTCTTAACACGAGAGGGGAAACTCACCTAATTCTACTTCCCATATACACAATGTTCACAGAAATCGAAATCCAGAGAGAAATAAGACATACCTTCTACCATACCATTACCATGTAGTATTTGAAGGCCCTACTCTCCAATGTGTCCAAGTATTTGAAGCCACAATATAGCCTTTTCTCTAGAGACTACAAGATTTTATGCTCCACATTGAAGAACCAAAAAAACTATTGCACCTATCAATAATATCGCTACCCAAAAGATTGTATAGAGTTATGATTACAATTCCCCTCATCAATTCTAGTGCTCCCCAAACCATCTTCCAGGTATTTTTCTTTAACATTGTTTTTACACCTGCAACATCCATCTTTGTTATGAAAATTAGATTTTTGGCCAATCCAAGAATGTGTAGAACACCAGGAAGTGTTCTAATCCTTCCACCTTGTAACTTTAGTTTGAATTTTCCACGTCCTATGAGTTTGGTCTTCCTATCATCACCTAAGATGACATCACCACCATCATATTTCTCGCACTTGCAGAACCACTCCCTATGGGGAGTCATATGAAAGGATGCACTTGAGCCAATCAACCATGCCTCATGATCTACATGTGTACTTGAAGAAGAAGCCAAATATAAATCCCCACCTTCATCTGAGGTAGTTTTCAACTTTGTAGAAGGAACATCATCAGATCCCTTTCCTTTCTTAGGATATTTAGATATATAATCATTTTTTTAGGGCCCTTTGTTTTTTGTAGTTCCTTTCATTTCCACATTTCCAGCATAGATTTACATATTTTCTTGCAGATTTAGATCTCCCTCTAGCTTTAGATCTCCCACATGAAGAATTATTTATGTTTTTGTTCTAGGACTGTCCTCTTATAGACAATGCATCTCCATTTTGGCTCTCCATGTTTTTTCGTCTAATCTCGTCTAATAACAAGGATGCGATTATTTTATCAAAATTCAAGGTCATTGTATTGCTACCTATAGAAACAACGAGACTACCCCACGAGTCTGGTAGAGAACACAACAAATTGATGCACTTATCTGCGCCTGAAATTTTAACATCAACGGATAACGACTGACTTACTACAATATTAAATGTGTTTAGATGCTTTGTCACCAAGTCTTCATCCTTCATCCACAAGTTATACATCTTTCTTTGCAAGAACAGTTAATTCACTAGAGAGTTAGATTCATACAAAGTCCCTAACTTGTCCCTCAAATGCTTTATCGTAGCTTCGTCTGTGTTGATGTGCGAAAATGTCCTCCATTAACATTAGAGTGACCACTTAGTCAGGCACCCAATTAAACGCTTTTCCGTTGAAGGTGGTGGTTATGATTAGTTCAATTAGGTCCAGTTACCCTCTTTCCCTTCCTGCTAACTTGTGATGTTTCTATTTCATATCAACAGGAAGACAAAGAGTGGATCTACCTTCTTGCAAAACTCTTGAAAAGAAGTAAATCCTTAAGCTAAATTAATGGCTCAGCTAAGCTGGACCTAAGGTTAGCTTATCCTAATCTAAGTGTCAATTTAGCCTAGTCATATTATGCTATCCTATATGTTAGATTTAAGTTTATGTTACAATAATCATCTAATGTTAAGCTTAGTTTGTTATAAGTCAATAATCTAATATATAATATATATAATCTAGCTATATTATTATTGTAATTTTATCTACTTTATTATTAAAATGGTGAATGATTAATCCTAAGCTAATGTTAATATTATACTAGAGTTAAATCTAATCGTTATAATATAATCTAGTTAAATTTAAAATTATTTCTAATTCTATTTAGTATTATTAGTCAAAATAAAAGAAATTATTAATTCTAACTAAATTGTTAAAGTTCACACTATGGTTAAATGTTACAAAGCATTATAAAACTTTACAAAAAGATCAAGGTTAAAAAAATGAATCAAAAGACCAAACTCATATACAAAATATACAAATAATTACATTTCCTTTATTTTGACCCTTTAAAAAAGTAAATTGAAGAATAAGGTCAACACAAAGGTTTGATCAAACCATACTACCATGAATTTACGTCTTGAAGAGAGGACTTGATGTAAATCTAAGAATGCAAATGCAAGTTTATATTGATGCAAGCAAAGAAACTAATCCTATCTTGAATTGGAATAGGATAGCCTTCTTCCAATCCAAGAGAAAATACACTCAAATAGGGGAAATGATTGTCATATGATTGAACTCATATTAATGTTTAATTGTACGTTTCAAAATAGTTTGAAATATACAAAAGATTGATGCATCTATGTAGGCGAGTTTGATTTAATAAATAATTATTAGAGTAATCTCACTTACATGCCTAGATTCATTTAAGCAGAATTCATTGAATAATTTACGTGAGTTAAAAGAAAAAGTTCACTTCAACCAATGTAAATAAAAGCAAAGCAAGCTTGTAAATGAACAATAAAAGGTTATTAACTAGTGCATTCTCATTCTGATGAATCTTCAGATTGATTCCAATTTAATTTTCTCTACATAGAAAACTTTAACAAAACTTCATTGACATATAACAATTAATACAAACAAAAGTGCCTAACATCAAAGAGTAGAAAACCAATTAGAACAAAATTAAAATTAACTAGAGAAATTTTGGCAGGAATAGATTAATTTACATTCAGACAAAAGTGTACTGGAAAGAAAATTTATTAAAATATAACCTAAATCTCATTATAGAATTTATGGTTCTTGAACCATGTCTGACTCCATGAGGAAATGTTACAAAAGTGCAAAACAACCTTCCATCTCAAAACCAAATTGCTCTACCTCTCTACAATCAAATACCTTTTATATTACAATAGTTCAAATGCCAAAAAAAATGGTTGCAAAGAAAAATCCCATGTTCTGTGGATTCCAAACTCCCTGCCATGTATACTGAGATCTATGTGTATATAACTTAAATGAACACTACTACCAAGATTTGATTGATACAATTTTTTTCAGCTATGTGTGCAATCCCAATCCTCAAATCAGGCCTTTTGCTATGCATTAGGGCCCTTTTTATGAAAATTATCAGCTAATCACAATAGACCAGTTCATATGTTCCAACAGGGATGTTTTTTTTCAAACACAGAAGTTGCAAAATCTGGTTCTATAATTGTTGGATTTCTTCCACCGAGCAATGCCAGTTATGATATTAATTTTCATTACGCACCAGCTACTAGTCAATAATATTCCTTCACTGCTTGGATGTGAATGGGTAGATCTTTTCAATGGTTTGTAGCCAGATCAGTTCAACTATATCGCCTCTGAATCAACCAATTTTGAATTTCCATGTGGTGCATTCTCCAACGCCCCATAGTTATTCATGCGGTGGTTATGGAACGCTGACAGCTTGAGAGAAATTGCTCCGAAAGGAACCGAATCCTGGCATCAACGGTCTAAAAAAAGTCCTGCCAGCAAAAATATACCATTGATTTAAATTGCTGATAAAAATATATATATGCAATTAAGTAGAAAATAATGGAACGTGGGCACGAGGTATCCAGGGTGACTTTATGTTCTTTATAACCATGGTTAACAACCTGTTGATGATTTTGGTATGGCGGTTGTGTTGGTGGCATGGTGCATTGCTTTTCTATTTTGGTTTCATAATGAATTAACCCACATTTAATGTGTTTTTAATTCTTTGTTGTTTATGTTAGAGTTCGTGATTCAATGCCACCCCACACGATGAGAAACTTCTATACGCATTAGTGTTGTGTTCCTTGGGATATTGAATATTGCGTGAAGTGGCTTGGTTTAGTCATATGAAACAAATCTTTTTATTTTTTAAAATAATATGCCCCATCCTTTTTTTGATAAGTTTTGCTTTAATCACGAGATTAGAGGTTCTTTTCCCCCACATGGCCTTCATAATTATTATGTGATGGCTTATGTAAATTGGTAAGAATATGCACCTATGAGAAATTGGCTTATTTACATGTTAAATTATAGCAATGCATTAATATATGTATATATTTCACACATGGTACAAAGATTTATAACATGTGTTAATATATCATTTTTTTAACACAAAAGCTTTTTGATATTTGATATACATGTGTTTGATACATTTTATATACATATTTTATATAGTTCCATGTTTGTTTTTAATACATCATTTACATACTACTCATTAATATTAATAATATTTGCATATTTAGTTTAGTAGTATGATACATATAATATTTATTTACATTTACATTATATGCATTATAATATGTATATATAAGAGTATATTTATACATTTTTATAGGGCACATATTACGAAAAGTCATGTGGAATGCAAGCATCGAAATGATCAAGAGAAAGAGCGCTTTAAGAAGATAAAGTGGTCAAACTTTTAAATTAGAAAATGAACTGTTAGCTCTGCTATACAAAAGGATAAAAATGGATCCAAAAACACTCCCAAAGTCTGCAAATCTGCTTAAAATCATGCCAAGGGATCCATGCATGCTATTGAAATCTCCGATTTTTGTCAAGAGTCATCCACCGATCGAAATAGTTGCAGCTGGAGAGCCCTTGGAAGGGCAAAAATGCACTATCGAGAGGCAAAAACACTCCAAAACCATGAAAAAACCAAAATCGCAGGCTTAAACAATGGATGCACGACAGCTGTTCGATCTGGCCGATCAATGGTCCAGATCTAGTCGACGGGTCGCAATTGGTGGAGGCGAATCGGCTGCATCGGCACGGACAGAAGGGGCATTGCGATTGCGATCAGCGATGCAATGTGGACCGTCGATCGCGCGTGTGGATCGATGGCTCACATCGATGCAATGTGGACCGTCGATCGCGCGTGCGGATCGACGACTCACATTGCATCGCTATATCTTTATCGGCGGAAACCAAAGAGAGCCTTGGAGCCTTGCAATGCGATAAGTCCCGGACCCGAAGGGTTCCAGAAGCAAAATGTATAATCTTTCACGTCTTCCAAAGCCCATTTTTAATGTATTTTTGTGTGTTTTCGTTGTATAAACAAAATACAAAGGAACCTTCGGCTGAGTGCGATATGCGACAGCGACCTGAAGGGTGGACCTAATAAAGGAATTAATCATGTTTATGGACTTTTGAATTCCAAAAAGAATCAGAATGGGCGGGATTTACAGTATTACCGTATTTTCTGTGTAAAACAGAAAACACCCATTATTAAACATTTTAAAGGGAAAGCAGAAGCCCGAATAGCCATAAGGTTGGAAGGAGAAAAGCGACAACACAGCGCACACAGCTCATCCCGAACCGACAAAGCATTCAAGGAGCGTAGACAGCGCAACATAGCCATTCCATATTCCCGAAAGGACGCAGGGGGCCGGTGTTCACCACTCCGCGCAGTTACTTTTCAACCATCGCATTCAACAAACAGGATGGCCGAGAAGGGAAGAGGATGTGCCTCGAGCAAATCACAGCATTTATCAGTCATGGCGTTCCATCCATATTACACTCCACCCGCTCGATAAGGACAACAGAGCATCCGAGAAGATCGATTTTGTTCACTGAAGCGGCAGACTGTAGCAGAGACGCCATCAGAGAGTTAAGGTGGTTGGTGGTCAATTATGACCCCTCCACGCATAGCACAACAACATATCTTTGTAATGAAACTCTATATATACCCAGAAAATAGATGTAATCAGGGTTGATGGTTGTAGTTTTGATGTAAGGTTCAACTTCTAGAGACTGTAACTACTTTGATACTTGCAGCGTCTGGTCTTCATTTTCAGCTAATACAAGCTTCTTTTGCTATTAATTACTCACTTTCCACTTCTTCTCTGTTCTAAGCTGTGCCTGTTATGCATTTTTCATGTGCTCTTGATATTTAGCATTTGGGGGGCTGTCATCTCACCTCTGTGTTAGAATCTAGTATATATCATTGAATGTGTTATGCAGGTTTTTGTTATTTCAGTGCCAGAGAGCTATCATCCTGTCTGTGCATTAGGAAATAGATTTGCAGACCTCTTTACTGGTTGCAGCTGGCCATCACATGGTCTTGTGCATCTGTTGGTGTGGTCAGTATTCTCCATGTTCACTTAATCCTCAAACTGTGAGTAATTTGTGGTTTAAAGCCTTGTAGTCTGGGGGTGTTCACCCATGTCTGGAGCTAAGCATAGTAGGAGTGGTTATCTGGCTTGAATATGCATCATACCTTCCATTCATCCATTTCCAACATTTTGTTGAGTTTGTAATGTTCCCGAGCATCTCCAAGATACAACCTAGGAGAGTTTCTTAAGGTGATAACATTAATTGGCACTGTTGCCAGGGAGAGGAAATTGAAGCTCAGCTTCCCTGGGAGACGACACAGTTCCAGATTTTGATGATAGACAAATTCTGGGCACATTTCTGGTTGTAATCATCTATCTGGCGACTCCACTGGAGGAAGACCAACCTTTGGTGACTCCACGTTACAGTTCTGGCGCAGTTTGTGAGGCATGCTCGGAGAAACCCTAAAAAATCACCAGCTGTTCCAGTGCCTGATCCTGAGAAGATCGTTAACCCGAAGAAAACATCACAGAAAGGAGCATCAGGATCAAGTAAGCCTTAAAAGTCCCATGTATCTCTGCTAGTGAAGTAATCACCTTTAGAGATTCATAAAGCTCCTTGTTCATTCATTTCCCTTTCGAATCTCAGTCCAAAGAAGCATCCATGTTGTCCATCATATTCCTCTGTCTCTGTCATCCTTTTCATTGATCCATACCACTCAGTCTACCAGTATCCTTTCATATACCCCAGTCATGGCAGGTCAGCAAGCTCTTACAAAGATAGAAAGAATCATTGCTGCTAGGTATGGACCCTTGGTCTTGCCTATCCCTTTGAATGCCATGCCTGTAGGAGATTATCAAGAATATATGCCTAAGTTTACTGGTACAGAAGGAGTAACAACTGAAGAGCACCTTGAGTCCTTTTATAGCTATGCTGATAATCTAGATATTAATGAAGAGGATGTGTGGATGAGGGTTTTTGTCCAAAGCCTAGATGGGGAGGCTAGAAAATGGTTTAGAGAATTACCCCCTAGGTCTATAGCAGACATTGAGGCCTTAGATGATGTGTTCCTAAAGCACTGGGGGAATAAGAAAGATTTTCTATATCATTATACTGAATTTAGGAACTTGCAGAGGGAGAATGGTGAGCTGCTGTCTGATTTCAACATCAGATTCAACATTATGTACAGCAAAATACTAGTTGAAGTCAAACCTACCCCTACTTCTGCTATGCTCACTTATGCTAATGCCTTCGATTCTCAGTTCTGCCTGCTGTTAAGAGAAAGAAGATGTGCTTCCTTGGCTGATATGCAAGATGCAGCCTTTGAAGTAGAATCAAACATCATGGCTGCAGAGAGACTCGAAGGTGATGCTGAAAGGAGAAGACAGGGGGGTGAGTCCTCATCATCCTCAGATCCTGAGATCGATAAAATGGCCAGGATGATTGAGTCATTGGCCTTTGAAGTTTCTAGATTGAGAGCTGAGCAGCATTCATGAGAGGAGCAGTTGCAGATTCTGCAAAGAAGCAGAGATACAAACGAAGACCAAAGGCTGAAGACCTTTGTTCAAAATATAGTCATGGAAGAAGAGCACTTTGAAGAAGAGGATGAGGTTCAGGGTTTGGAAGATAAGGGCAGTGCCCCTTTCTTAACCAGAGCTGCCTATGAAGAGTCATTATCCAGAGGCATTGCTCGTGAGTTTGTTGTACCTGCAGAACAACAAGCTCATCAGCATAAGCAATCAGCAGCAGGTCCCACCATCCTCGAAGAGCTTGAGCCTGAAGCCAGCCCAGCTTCCCATGACTATGCCCGGCCTGCTTTTATCCCCGGCCCAGTGATAAAAAAGGGAGAAGAAAACTCCCCATCATCTTATGTTTCTCTGTCTGCTCGAGAGACAATCCCTCATAGTTGCCTCCTAGGCACTGAGGCAGGCCATGATTCAAAGCCCAAGGCTGATACTGATCATCTCAGTCTTGATATTCTGATGCCTGCCCAGGTGGCCTCCACACAGCTTGAAAGGGCAGTTTGTCAGATGGCAGAGGAAGAGGATGCACAGTTTTGGGACTCCTCCTTGGATGTGGATTGTTCTAAGGAAGAGGTAGGAGCAGATGAAGTCTCTGTGTTCCCCACACAAGAATACATTGGTTCACCATTCATATTAATTGTGCAGGCCACAAATGACACAAAGAAGTACACAACAACCATTGTTATTGAGCAGGTGTACAAAGGCTCCTATAAAGAACATCTAAGGATGAGAGTATACAGAAAGGGGATGAAGTATGGATCATCTCTACTGGCCAAGGTCAAATGTCCTAAACTGTTTGAGGTAGATGATCAAATAAACCCAATTTTGCAGATCTATGATGAACGGGCCGAGAGGGGGGGAAACATTTTTGATGGCCTAGTAGATGGCCAATTTTTGAAGAATTATGTTGTTTAAGGTTCTCAGTTCTTAATGATTGTAATCATTTTCTCTTAGCTTTAGCATAAACTTAATTAGACTCCATGCCCAATGGAATACTAGGCAAATGTTTTTTTTAAGCTTGTTTTGTATGAAGGCATTAGTCTGCAGTTCTTGAGACCTCAAAGGGAGGATCTCATCCCCAAAAGGAGCCAGTGTTAGCTCTGCTATACAAAAGGATAAAAATGGATCCAAAAACACTCCCAAAGTCTGCAAATCTGCTTAAAATCATGCCAAGGGATCCATGCATGCTATTGAAATCTCCGATTTTTGTCAAGGGTCATCCACCGATCGAAATAGTTGCAGCTGGAGAGCCCTTGGAAGGGAAAAAATGCACTATCGGGAGGCAAAAACACTCCAAAACCATGAAAAAACCAAAATCATAGGCTTAAACAATGGATGCATGACAGCAGTTCGATCTGGCTGATCAATGGTCCAGATCTAGTTGGCAGGTTGCAATCAACGGAGGCGAATCAGCGGTATCGGCACGGACAAAAGGGGCATTGCTATTGCGATCAGCGATGCAATGTGGATCGTCGATCGCGCGCGCGGATCGACGGCTCACATCGCATCGCTATATCGTTATCGACGAAAACCAAAGAGAGCCTTGGAGCCTTGCGATGCGATAAGTCCCGGACTTGATGGGTTTTAGAAGCAAAATGTATAATCTTTCACGTCTGCCAAAGCCCATTTTTAATGTATTTTTGTGTGTTTTCGTTGTATAAACAAAATACAAAGGAACCTTCGGCTGAGTGCGATATGTGACAACGACTTGAAGGGCAGACCTGATAAAGGAATTAATCATGTTTATGGACTTTTGAATTCCAAAAAGAAGCAGAATGGGCGGGATTTACAGTATTACCGTATTTTCTGTGTAAAACAGAAAACGCCCATTATTAAACATTTTAAAGGGAAAGCAGAAGCCTGAATAGCCATAAGGCTGGAAGGAGAAAAGTGACAGCACAACGCACACAGCTCATCCCGAACCGACAAAGCAGTCAAGGAGTGTAGACAGCACAACATAGCGATTCCATATTCTCGAAAGGACGTAGGTGGCCAGTGTTCACCACTCCGCACAGTTACTTTTCAACCACCGCATTCAACGAACAGGCTGGCCGAGAAGGGAAGAGGACGTGCCTCGAGCAGATCACAACTTTTATCAGTCATGACATTCCATCCATATTACACTCCACCCGCTCGAGAAGGACAACAGAGCATCCGAGAAGATCGATTTTGTTCACTGAAGCGGCAGACTGTAGCAGAGACGCCATCAGAGAGTTAAGGTGGTTGGTGGTCAATTATGACCCCTCCACGCATAGCACATCAACATATATTTGTAATGAAACTCTATATATACCCAGAAAACAGATGTAATCAGGGTTGATGGTTGTAGTTTTGATGTAAGGTTCAACTTCTGGAGACTGTAACTACTTTGATACTTGCAACGTTTGGTCTTCATTTTCAGCTAATACAAGCTTCTTTTGTTGTTAATTGCTCACTTTCCACTTCTTCTCTGTTCTAGGTTGTTCATGTTATGCATTTTTTCATGTGCTCTTGATATTTAGCATTTGGGGGGCTGTCATCCCACCTCTGTGTTAGAATTTAATATGTATCATTGAATGTGCTATGCAGGTTTTTGTTATTTTAGTGCCAGAGAGCTATCATCCTGTCTGTGCATTAGGAAATAGATTTGCAGACCTCTTTACTGGTTGCAGCTGGCCATCACATGGTCTTGTGCATCTGCTGGTGTGGTCAGTACTCTCCATGTTCACTTAATCCTCAAACTGTGAGTAATTGGTGGTCTAAAGCCTTGTAGTCTGGGGGTGTTCACCCATGTCTGGAGTTAAGCCTAGTAGGAGTGGTTATCTGGCTTGAATATGCATCATACCTTCCATTCATCCATTTCCAACATTTTGTTGAGTTTGTAATGTTCCCGAAAATCTCTGAGATACAACCTAGGAGAGTTTCTTGGGGTGATAACAGGAACGTGCCACACTCCTATTCATTAGGAACTGTCTTGAGACCAAACGAGATTTATGCAAACATCAAGTAAAATCAATCAAGCAAGGTGGCAATCACAACAATCACAAGGATGTGTCAAAGCATGATTTAATCCCGAATAATCAAAAGTTCAAAAACCAAGAAAGAAAGTCAATAAAGAAGGGATTCTTTCAAATAGAGGTTAAAAGGATAGCTAAAAATCAAAATACCTAATGCAAGTAAGGAAATTCAATAAGGGTCCCCATGATTTTGTTGAAAAAATTATAAGGGGGTTGAGGCCAACAACAATGACGACTCACTAGGAAGAAGCAGTGATCTCTAGTTTAAAGATACGAAACCTGTAAAAATGAAGGAATTATAGTTAAATGATTCAAAATGTCAAATTCAGATATCTTAACATTTTTGTCCTGTCAAGCACCGTTAACAAATAAAAATCATATCCATCATTGTTCACGAACTTATAAAAAAATTACCTAATGAATCGAGTGTATTCAACAAATTCATATGTACAACAGTCAACTTGATCAACAATCAGTTTTGAAGTAAACATGGTAATCAAGTAAAACATAATGTTAAATTAACTTCCATACCATAGACATGGCCACTGTTGCCATCATGCATCTATATCCTCGACAGGGATGCCTTTTAACCCTTTTAGGTGTCAATGACTCATCTATTAGGAATAAGTGCATAGTTGCAAAATATTATTCTAGACTTATTCAAAGGTCAACAAAAGATCACTTTGCTGTCTTGGTAACCAACTGATGACAATGGAATTCACAAGATCTAACACAATAAACAAGTTGGCTCGTGATGAGACCTCTTGTCTTTCAACCTTGCGGTCAAAAGACATTACCTTGGTTTGGTGCCAATAATGGTAATGCCACAATGTTAGAACTTATGATCATGGTAAGTCAGCTCATGATGAAACCTCCTATATTTCAATCGATCATTTTTAGTTTTAGGTTTAACTATGGTTATTTTTAATCTCATAGAGATTACTTAATAGATGGGGTGGCATATTGCTCCTTAAGAGCGAGGGATGACGTAAAACGTTTTAAGGTAACTAGTATTTACTTGATTAGACTTGCTCCCCAAGAACTGAATACCTTAAGTAACCGCTCTTAAAAATATTTTTCTTTCATCAAAATGGGGATAAAACTATATTCCATTAGATAATGATGGTTGATTTAAACACATAGATTCAAAACCAAGGACTTTATTGTCTAGGATAATTGAAAGTGAACATAACAACATCATCTAAAAAGGAAAAAATACTTAAAGATAAGGTTTCGTAAATATAAAATAGAGCATAAAAATAACTTGCCCAATGATTATCCCAAGTTGAACAAAATAAAGACATTCCCCCATTTTATTAGAAAGTGAAATGAAAAGAAAAATAAATCTAAACTTAAAATGCTAGCAATCCATAAAGAAAGCCAACAAGAGCATAAGCCATGAGAGAAATCTTACAAGATAAAAATGAATGAAATGATTATTATGTTTAAAGATTTTATGTTGTAAAATGATTTAGTAATAAAGTTCGTATTCAAAGCATATTTATGATATGTATATTACATTTGTATGCTTTATTAGAAATTCTCTTTCTTTTGTCAATTTTTCTTTAAAGCTAATTTGCAAGTCTTTAAAGATCAAGTTTTAAGAATAAGACCAACAATTAGTTTCAAAAGAATATAAGAAAAAAATGAAAGAGAGAGGGAAACTCCCTCAATGCCATATGATGGTTGTTCTTCCTAAACTCCTTTTTCTAGCAACACCAAATCCTCGAACCAATGAAAACCTACAAAAGAGAGAAGACAAGGATAAGAAGATATAACTAAAAGATGAAACAAAAGCAAGGAACTAAGAAGAAATCAAGATCAAGATATACACATACCTGAGAGAAATGCATACCAAATTACCTTGTGTATCTTGAAATCCTTGTATGAAGAGTATATAGAAATAGGCAAGACAAGTTACATTAAGCTCCAAACTTGCATATTGTTGAAGATCATCAAATTATTGGCTCCAAATACTAAGCAATGCTACAAGGATTCTTCATAGGACATAATAAAGTTTGACATATGAATAAATGAATGATAAGATATTATATCCCAAAATTTGAAGTTTTGTCTCATGATTTCCTTTCGTCAATTAACCTTTTATTTAAAATGTAAAATCTAATCGTATTGCAATTATGTGTGTAAAAGGTAGAAATGAGCACTATATTTGAGTTAACATCTTAGAATATGGTATTTAACATTGATCAAATGTAAAACTTTTTTACAAATGAAAAAACCCAAAATGAGCAAGAGGCCAACTAAATGAATGGTAAGGTCTCATCCTCATTCATTGAAATACAACGATTGCTTTATTTTGGAAGAAAAATAAAATCAAACTAACTAAACTCCTATTCTAATTATAATATGGAAAGTATGACTATGTCTAGTCATATTTCTAATGCAACCAAGCAAACTCTTTACATCCTGCACAAACATGTACAACATACATTAGTAAACATACTAGATCAAATACTAAACTATGTACAAAAATTCTAAAGTCAACATGTATATTAATTCCTAAGAATACATACAAAAGGAATATAAAACTAGAAATCCTTCTATTATAAGAATCCTCAAATTCTAAATAAAATCTATCAAAATATGTACAAGATAAAGAGTTAACAAGATCATATTTAAGAATCCAATAAGAGCTTACTTCTTAAGTTTGTATAACATTGAAAGAATTTTCATCAGTTGCTTCTAGAAGTTTAAAAGAATAATATATTTCCCTCATGAGATATTGATTGTTATAGGGAAGGGGAAAATAAGCAAGATCCTTAAACTGATTTGTTTTATGAATTTATGAATCAAGGAAACCAGTGAACCCAAGATTATTTACAAAGGTAAGAGGGTCACTACATGATTGTATCAATAAGCCTTTAACACAACAAGTTTTGAATTTAGATTTGTCATGAATAAAATCGAAAACTTGTAATAGATGTGGATGATCCAAATCAGAATGGAAGGATGCAAATTTGCACTTATAAAATCAATCAAAATGAAAATTCGTTATGACTGAATCAAATGATCTAAGTTCATAAGTTCTAGGATAGTTGTTAAAGATAAAATCATTTTCCCACAGTTTATAAGAATTATGATAGTCATGAAAAAGATGGGTAGAAATTTCTAAACTGATATCAATAAGGAATTGATCATTTAAAGATACCCCTTGAGCTCCATGATATAATTCATTCTTAATACTTGAACTAGAAAATATTCCAATGGGTTGACCCATACAATAACTATGTTGTAAATAGTGATAACGAGAAAATAAATCATCGTTTTGAGTTTATTTTGTTGAAAGATTAAATGATTTATGCTTTAATAATGTGTCATCTCTCGTCAAAATAGAACCTAGCTCCTTTTCAGAAGAAGAAATATCGTCATTATTATTTGTTACATCTTGATGCTTCGTATAATTTAATTCTATTGAATTTGATTCGTTATCACAAACATAAGGATATACAGTAGAAATACTTTCAGATGTAATATTTTCTCGCAATGTTGATGGTTGAGGAGGGTTATTATTTTCGTGTAAAGGTTCAATAGAAGTAATTATAGGATCAAGATTTACTAATGGTGATTCCTCTTTATGTTCATTATAATATCTTACATTATATTGCTGAACAATAGAGGTAAATTTCTCAATTAAAACTTGTGTAGGGTGTAAGTCATCATGAAGGAATCTATAGCATAATAACATAATCTATCAGAAAACTCGATAACAATTTCATCTTCATAGTTTGTTAAGCTATCAAATTCTAAGCACAGTTTCTCATAACTATAATTATGATGAGTCAAGAAGAATCCCTGCATGAAGTGGTTCCAAGAGTGAATGCACTTAGCTGGTAGCATCTTGTAGCATTCTCAAATCCTTCCTTGAAGTGTGAGGGTAAATAACCTACAAATATCATTATCTTTAGTGAAGTTAAAACATTTACATTTATGTATAAACTGATCAACATGTTCCAAATAAGAAATATTACTACTCTCACCATCACATTTCAATTCAGATTTGGATTTAAGTTGCCTCTTTGTTATACCTATGATAGTCTTGCGTGAGCTAAAAGCGTGACCCAAAGTAGGAATGCATATAGGATCCATAGCTAGTTAAAAATGTTAAAAGGAAACTCCACACATACCAGCTAGCTTAGGCCCTCCTTCTAGCACCAAAAATGTTGATAGGAAAAAATGCCCTCCATCAACATCAGGGGAGATCATCGATTTAGAGCCCCAGCTAGACCCGTTTTTGTTGAAGACGATAGTTCCGACCGGTTCAATTAGGCCCAGTTATCCTCTTTCCCTTCCTGCTAACTTGTGATGTTTATATTTCATATCAACGGGAAGAGAAAGAGCAGATCTACCCTCTTCCAAAACTCTTGCAAAAAAGTAAATCCTTAAGCTAAATTAATGGTTTAACTAAGCCAGACCTAAGGTTAGCTTATCCTAATCTAAGTGTCAATTTAGCCTAGTCATATTATGCTAATCTATGTGTTAGATTTAAGTTTATGTTACAATAATCTTCTAATGTTAGTATGTCCCAGGCTTAGTCTATTATAAGTCAATAATCTAATATATAATATATATAATCTAACTATATTATTATTATAATTTTATCTACTTTATTATTAAAATGGTGAATGATTAATCCTAAGGCAATGTTAATATTATACTAGAGTTAAATCTAATTGTTATAATCTAATCTAGTTAAATCTAAAATAATTTCTAATTCTATTTAGTATTATTAGTCAAAATAAAAGAAATTATTAACTCTAACTAAATTGTTAAAATTGACACTATTGTTAAATGTTAGAAAGCATTATAAAACTTCACAAAAGATCAAAGTTGAAAAAATGAATCAAGGACCAAGCTCATAAACAAAACATACAATAAATTACATTTCTTTTATATTGACTCTTTAATAAAGTAAAATGAAGAATAAGGTCAACACAAAGGTTTGAACAATTCAAAGGTTCGATCAAACCACACTACAATGAATTTTCCTCTTTAAGAGAGAACTTGATGTAAATCTAAGAATATAAATGCGGGTTTATACTAAGATGTAAGCAAAGAAACTAATCCTATCTTGAATTGGAATATTATAGCCTTCTTCTAATCCAAAAAAAAAGAACTAAAACACCGGAAATGATTGTCATATGATTGAACCCATAATTAATGTTTAATTGTAAATTTCAAATTAGTTTGAAATCTACAAAAAATTAATGCATCTATGCAGGTAAATTTCTCACTTACATGTCTGGATTCATTTAAGCATAATTCAAATTAGTTAAAAGAAAAATTTCACTTCAACCAATGTAAATAAAAGCAAAACAAGCTTGTAATTAAGTCGAAAATAATGGAACGTGGGCACAAGGCATCGAGGGTGACATCGAATCGGATTTCGCTGGGATGATAAAGTATCAACCTCACATAGAGCATTGGAAGTAAAAGGTTTAATTCATTATGTGTTATCCCACCCACATGGAGTATATTCTATATTCATCGCACACATTGAATTTATGTTCTTTAGAAATGGGACCATGCTTAACAACTTGTCGATGATTTTGGTATGGTAGTTGTGTTGGTGGTATGGTGCATTCATTTGCTATCCCCCGTCATAAAACACTTTCATTTTTCATTTTTTGTTTTTATTTTTAATATATTTTTTTTTGTTTTTATTTAGATTTTTTTGTTGTTTATGTTTAGGTCATGATTCAATGCCAACCCAAAGGACGAAAAACTTCTATTTGCATGAGTATTGTGTGCCTATGGATATTGAATATTGGGTGAAGTGATTTGATTTAGTCATATGAAAGAAGTCTTTTTATTTTTTAATATAATATGCCCTATCTTTTTAAAATTTTTAATATAATATGCCTTATCTTTTTTTAATTTTTCATATAATATGTCTCATCTTTTTTGATAAGTTTTTCTTTAATCATGAGATTAGAGGTTCTTTCCCCCACGTGGCCTTCATAATTATTATGTGATGGTTTAGGTATGTTGGTAAGAATATACACCTGTTATCACCCTAAGAAACTCTCCTAGGTTGTATCTCGGAGATGCCCGGGAACATTACAAACTCAACAAAAATGTTGGAAAATGGTGGATGAATGGAAGGAATGATGCATATTCAAGCTAGATAACCACTTCTACTATGCTTAACCCTAGACATGGGTGAACACCCCCAGACTACAAGGCTTTAGACCACCAATTACTCACAGTTTGAGGATTAAGTGGAAATGGAGAATACTGATCACACCATCAGATGCACAGGACCCTGTGATGGCCAGTTGCAACCAGTAAAGAGGTCTGCGAATCTATTTCCTAATGCACAGATAGGATGACATCTCTCTGGCATTAAAACAACAGAAACCTGCATACACATTCAATAATATATACTAGATTCTAACATAGAGGTGGGATGACAACCCCTCTAATGCTAAACATTAAGAGCACATGAAAAATGCATAACAGGCACAGCCTGGAACAAGAAGAAGTGGAAAGTGAACAATTAACAATAAAAGAAGCTTGCATTAGCTGAAAATGAAGACCAGACGTTGCAGGTATCACAGTAGTTACAGTCTCCAGAAGTTGAACCTTACATCAAAATAACATCCATCAACCTATTACATTTTGTCTCTGGGTATATATAGAGGTTAATTACAAAAATATCTGCTATCCTATGCGTGGAGGGGTCATAATGGACCACCAACCACCTTAACTCTCTGATGGAGTGTCTGCTACAATCTGACTGTTTTAATGAATGGATTTGATCTTTTTGCTGCTTGGCCGTCCTTCTCAAACAAGTGGAGTGTTGAATGAAAGAAGCCCCATAACTGATAAATGCTTTTATCTGCTCGAGGCTTGTACTTTCCTTCCTCGGCCATGCTGTTACTTGAATGCGGTAGCTGAAGATTTAATACAGACAATACCGGGACTGGTAGCCGGCCACCTTCGTCTTTTAGGAGCGCAGAACAGGCTATGGGCGTGGACAAAATGGCGGAGGCATGGTGGAGAAAGATCAGCCGTTGGATCCAGGAGATGAGCGGCATGGACTGATTTACGGAAGATATCGGGAGATAGGAGAGCAAAATGATCGTGAGCCGTCAGATCTGGCAGATGGACGGCGGAGATCAAATCGGAGGGAGCTATCGGGAGGAAATGTGGACGGACGAACGTGGGCCGTCGGATCGTAGTTGGGCAGATCCAACGGTGATCGGAGGTTGAAAGTACGCGGAGGATAATGCGCGGGTGAACAATGGTTTCATTGGCGGGCGGTATTCCCCGCACCACCTTTGGAGCTACGGCGGTTTCCGTATGTGGGGGTGCGATGCAATAAAATTGCGACGCGTGGCGGATGTGACGGCGGGGAAACCGATTTCCCCGCGGGTTATCAAGCGTGCAGTTTACGAGAGCGGGAGGCGCGATCACCGTCAGATCTTACAGTGAATGCGATCGACGGTAGGGAAATGAACAGGGTTTAGCACGCGGGAAGACAGGATGGTGTTGGCGGGGACCGTTGAATTAGGACGATCGACGGTGGGGATTAAGGCGAAGGGTTATGAAAGCGCCGAGTGATATGGTTGGGTCATATGGTGACTAAAGCTTAGCACTCAGGGGTCAGAAGAAACACGGGATTACGCAAAGTTTCAAAGGAGAACAGGGAAAGTGGGGAAGGAAGAGGTTTTAGGAGAAAAACAGAGATATGAAGGGCTAAGGGAATATGAGGAAGCGGCAGGAGAAGTAGGTAAATGACTGCTACGAGCTCCCTTTTCTGCATAAACACATGGCTGAGCTGATATTTGGTCCTCCAAATGCTGAAGTTTGTAGCAGAGCTAACAACACCTATGAAAAATTGGTTTATTTACACATTAAATTATAACAATGCATTAATACATGTATATATTTCGCACATGGTACATATATTTATAATATTTGTTAATATATCATTTTATTAACACAAAAGGTATTTGTTATTTGATATACATGTGTTTGCCATATTTTGTTTTATAATTTGCATTGTTGGGTATTATGTTTTATTCTATATACATATTTGATACGGTCAGTTTCTTTTTATTAAATACACAATTTACATATTACTCAATAATATTAATAATATTTGCATATTTAGTTTAGTAGTATGTTACATATAATATTTATATATATATTTTTTATATTTACATTTATATCATATGCATTATAATATGTATATATACATGAGTATATTTATACATTTTTATAGGGCATATATTACGAAAATCTATGTGGAATGCAAGAGCCGTAATGATTAAGTGAAAGAGCGTTTTAAGAAGATAAAGTGGTCAAACTTTTAAATTAGCAAAGGAATGTGCCACATTCCTATTCATTAGGAAACTGTTTTGAGACCAAATGATCTTTATGTAAAAATTAAGTAAAATCAATCAAGCAACGTGACAATCACAAAGAAGGATGTGTCAAAGCAGGATTAAATCCTGAATAGTCAAAAGTTCAAAAACCAAGCAAAAAGGTTGATAAACAAGGGAGTCTTTCAAAATAGAGGATAAAAGAATAGCAAACAATAAAAAAACCTAATGCAAGTAAGGAAATTCAATAAGGGTCCCCATTACTTCACTCAAAAAATTATTGGGGTGGTGGGGGGGGGAGGTATGGCCAACAACAATGACAACTCGTTGGGAAGAAGCAATTATCTCTCGTTTAAAGATATGAAACCTGTAAAAATTAAGGAACTATAGTTAAATTATTCATAATTCCAAATTCATATATCCTAATAGTTTTTTCCCTGTCATGCGCTATTAACAGACAAAAATCATATCCATCATTGTTCATGAACTTATAAAAAATTTAGCCCATGAATATGGTGTATTCAACAAATTCGTACATACAACAGTCAACTTTACCAACAATCAGTTTTCAGGTAAACAAGGTAATCAAGTAAAACATATTTTTAAATTCACTTCCATACCATAGGCACGGCCGTTGTTTCCAGCAAGCATCTATAGCCTCTACAGGGATGTCTTTTAACTCTTTTAGGTGTCAGTGTACCATTTATTATGAATAAATGCGTAGTTGCAAAATATCATTCTAAACTTATTCAATCAACAAAAGATCATTGTTTTGGCTTGGTAACCAGTTGATGACAATGTCATTCAATAGATCTAACACAATGAACAAGTTGACAAGTGATGAGACCTCTTGTCTTTCAACCTTGTGGTCAGTAGTTATTACCTTGGCTTGGTGACCAATAATGGTAATGTCACAATGTTAAAACATATGATCATGGTAGGTCGGCTCGTGATGAGACCTCCTATCCTTCAATTAATCATTTTTAGTTTTAGGTTTAACTATGGTTATTTTTAATCTCATAGATATTACTTAATAGATGGGGTGGTAGATTACTTCGTGCGAGGGATGTCGTAAAAAGTTTTAAGGTAACTAGTCTTTACTTAATTAGGCTTTCTCCCCAAGAACTGAATACCTTAAGTAACTGTTGTTAAACATATTTTTCTTTCATGAAAATGGGGATAAAAACTATAGTCCATTAGATAATGATGGTTGATTTAAACACATAGAATCAAAATCAGGGACTTTATTATTTAGGATAATTGAAAGTGAGCATAACAACATTATCTTAAAAGGAAAAATTCCTTAAAGATAAGGTTTTGTTTATATAAAATAGAGCATAAAAATCAATTTCCCAATGATTATGTTAAGTTGAATGAAATAAAAATATTCCCGCATTTTATTGGAAAGTGAAATGAAAAGAAAATCAAGCTAAATTTAAAATGTTAGCAATCCATAAAGCAAGCCACCAAGAGCATAAGCCATGAGAGAAATATTACAATATAAAAATGAATGAAATGATAATCATGTTTATAGATTTTATCTTGTAAAATGATTTAATAATAAAGTTCATATTCAAAAGCATATTTATGGTTTGTATTTTACAGGGGTATGCTTTATTAGAAATTCTCTTTCTTTTGTTAATTTTTCTATAAAGCTAATTTGCAAGTCTTTAGAGATCAAGTTTTAGGAATAAGAACAACAATTAGTGTCAAAAGAATATAAGAATAATTTGAAAGAAGGAAAGGGAAACTCGTTAATTCCGTATCATGATTGTTCTTCCCAAACTCCTTTTGCTAGAAAAACGAAATCCTCAAACCAAAGAAAACCTACAAAAGAGAGAAGACATGGATAAGAAGGTATAACTAAAAGAGAAAACAAAAGCAAGGAACTAAGAAGAAATGAAGATCAACATGTACACATACCTGAGAAAAATGAATACCAAATTACCTTGTGTATCTTGACATCCTCGTATGAAGAGTATATAGAAATAGACAAGACAAGTTACATTTATCTCCAAGTTTCCATATTGTTGAAGACCATCAAATTCTTGGGTTTAAATACTAAGCATTGCTACAAGGATTCTTCACAGGACGTAATAAGGTTTGACATATGAATAAATGAATGATAAGATATTGTATGCCAAAATTTGAAATTTTGTCTCACGAGTTCCTTTTGTCAATTAACCTTCCATTTAAAATGTAAATTCTAATCCTATTTCAATTATGTGTGTAAAAAGTAGAAATGAGCACTATATTTGTGTCAACATCTTAGAATATGAGGTTTACCATTGATCAAATGTAAAACTTTTTTACAAATGAGAAACCCCAAAATGAGCAAGATTCTAACTGAATGAATGGTAAGGTCTCATCCTTATTCATTGAAATACCATAATTGCTTTATTTTTGAAGATAAATAAAATCAAACTAACTAAATTCCTATTCTAATTCTAATAAGGAAATTATGACTACGTATATTCATATTTCCAATGCAACCAAGCAAACTCTTTGCTTCCTGCACAAATATGTACAACATACATTAGTAAACATACTAGATCATATACTAAACTATGTACAAAAATGCTAAAGTAAACATACTAGATCATATACTAAACTATGTAAAAAAATGCTAAAGTCAACATGTATATTAATTCCTAAGAATAAAGACAAAAATAATCTAAAACTAGAAAGCCTTCTATTATAAGAATCCTAAAATTCTAAATAAAATCTATCAAAATATGTACAAGCTCAAGAGTTAACAAGATCACCTTTAAGAATCTGATAAGACCCGACTTCTGAAGAATGTATAAGATTGAAAGAATTTTCATCGGTTGCTTCTAGAAGTTTAAAAGAATCATATTTTTCCCTCATGAGATATTGATTGTTATAGGGAAGGGAAAAATAAGCAAGATCCTTAAATTGATTTGTTTTATGAATATATGAATCAAGGAAACCGGTGAACCCAAGATTTTTTACAAAGGTAAGAGGGTCACTAGATGATTGCATCAACAAGCCTTTAACACAACAAGTTTTGGATTTAATATTGTCATGAATAACATCGAAAACTTGTAATAGAGGTGGATTATCCAAATTAGAATGGAAGGATGCAAATTTGCGCTCATAAAATGAATCAACATGAAAATTCGTTAAGATTGAATCAAATGATCTAGGTTCATAAGTATCAGGGTAGTTGTTAAATATGAAATCATTTTCCCATAATTTATAAGTATTATGATAGTCATGAAAAGGATGGGTAGAAATTTCTAAACTTATATCAATAAATAATTGATCATTTAAAGATAACCCTTGAGCTCCATGATATAATTCATTCTTAAGACTTGAACTAGCAAATATTCCAACAGGTTGATCCATAAAATAACTATGTTGTAAATAATGATAATGAGAGAATAAATCATCATTTTGAGTTTCTTATGTTAAAAGATTAGATGATTTCTGGTTTAATAATGTGTCATTTGTCGTTAAAATAGAACCTAGCTCCTTTTCAGAAGAAGAAATATCATCATTATTATTTGTTAAATCTTGATGCTACGTATAATTTAATTCTAACGAACTTGATTCGTTATCACAAACATACGGAGATACAATAGAAAGACTTTCAGATGTAAGATTTTCATTTTTTTTTTTTTTTTTATCATTATCACAAGACTCGTGAGAGCCTATGTCATTGTATCATTTAAATTTAATATACTAAATTAAAATTGATACATTGCCTTACTTGTTTTAGTCATCATGAAGTCAGTGTGCAACATAATCGTGGTCGGGTGTTATAGTTGAAGAAGAAGAGTCGGAGGAGAATCAACTATCTGATATTTTCACCTTTTCAAACGATATTTTTGGTATTGATTCATTTGTCATGATATTTTGAATTTTCAATAATATGTTAATGTTAGTTTTGAGTGAAACTGTAATTGCAATAAGCGTTCCGCACTTTCATCTTGCACCGTTAACAAAGGATATTGATGGAAATGAAATCCCGACCAAATTCAAATTATAATTATTTGCTATGTAAATGAAATCCCGACCATATAAAGATTCACAAAAATAATGCCAAATAATGCTTAAGTCCTTTTGTATGCTTTCCCATTAGACATCATTTCTCGTTATTCATCACAACCATCATTTAACAAAAGTATATTTAACTGAAAACCCTTCAAATAAAACAAGCATATTTCTATGTCATTAAATGAAACAAACACCTGAAATTAACTAATAAAGGACCATCTAAAGTTGAACTTCAAGGGTTTTTACTGTGTGTTAGTACAACAAAGATGTTGATAACTCGCTTGTAACTCTTCTATTCAACACATTCCTAAAGCAGAACAACCTTTGTGCTCAGTTTGAAAAAATGGTTTCTAGGCGGGTAAATAACGACATATATCCTCCATATCAATGATACCATCTCTGCAGTGGAAAATAATTCTCATACATTCACCACTAGAATAGTTATTTGTTCATACATGCTAACTACTGCCTTGGAATTCTCTTCGGCCCATTTGGGGTCTTGAAGCACCAATTGTGCAATTTTCCCAATGAGCAATATCAAAGGGGTTGTCTCTGAGGCGGAGGAAGAAATTGGTGAAAGCAAAAGGATGAGTCTAGCGTCCATCAACCATCCCAAAAAAATTTCTCTGCCCAGGACGATGACATGGAGACCATCCATTCCCTTCATGTTTTTTGGAGACAGCTTGCATCGAAATCCATCATTTGAAAAAAAATCCTGTCGATTCTGCAAATTAAGCGACCAATTTTAAAATTAGGGATCTCTGCATTAAAAATACACCATTCATAAGCATAAATTCACTATGTAGGCATACCTCCAACCAACATAGTATAACGTAACCAGTCTCAAAGATTATGGCCCCGAAATCCTCTTCACAATTGTCTTCCAGCTTGGCACCATTGGTTGTTGCACTGTGGAAATTTGGGACAACCTGCCATTATAGTAGTAGTTAATGAAGAACATGCATTCGCTTCGAAATTGCGAGCACAAAGAATGGTGTGAATGCCAAGAGACACCACTTTCACTCTTGACACAGGAGAAATATTTCTGCAATGTTTCTTTTCCTAATGCAGCGTTAATCTTGCATCCTACCACATAACCAAACACCTTCAGTGTTTCGTAGGAAAAGTTTACTACTCACATCCATTAAAGTAAAAAAAAAAAAACATTGGTAACAACAAAAGTCTGACAACAAGCAGTTATGCCACAAAGAAAATCCAGACATAGAAACAAGAAATCAACCTCAATGAGCACCACAAAACGCAAAAAAAAAAATAAAGCAGCCCCTTTGAACACCGAAAACAGCTAAATCCGCTAATCGATAATCCATTAACCATAATAAATTATGCACCAACACTCTTAAAATGAAATTTACACAACTAGAACTCAAAGAAACCCAAGTTAACCTACAGTTGTATGAAGACTTTCCCTTCCCTATACCTACACGATATAATCGGATCAACCCAGACTACCTTGCATCGCAAAATGACATCCACCCTTGAAATCTGGGGTCGGGGATGTGGTGGCGCACTGACGTCATGCAAAAAAATCAATGAAAAGGCTAATGTTCACTGTAGAAAATATTTCTTTTTCACTAGTACAAACAAACTAATAGCTTACAACCAGTCATATATGTTACTGCGTAAGCAGTGACATAATAATGTTATTATTTTCATCCCTTGGATATACATATATTAGCCGACACATATATATATTTTTAAAGTTTTTTTTTTTAATGTAACATTACGTGACAACATCTCGCTCATGTTTTAGGCTATAGAGCGCCTCTCGATGTAATTAAAATATTACACCCTATAATCATTGTTTATAAATTTATAAAATTTAAGTGTATATAGTATAAATAAAAAATTAACATAAAACATTTTTTTTAATTAATATATATATATATATATGATGTAATCATATATATAATATTTCATAAATATATGTTTAAAAATATTTATAAATAAAAAAACTCATAACAAAAAAATAATTTAATATATAAAAAAGGAAAAAGTAACATAAAATATTTTAATGTTGATGTTATTAAATAAAATCAATTTTAACTATGTATATATTATATATAAAGAATTGAAAATAAGAAAAAATTTATATTATATATAAAGAATTGAAAATAAGAAAAAATTTATTGCTAAAATATTTTAGCATGTATTATTTATTTAAAATGGAAGAGATGTAATATGAAGTTAACACATAACATATATATTTATATGCAACCAGAAAGAAAGATAATTTTATGGAGTATGTGCAATTTTTTTTTGAAAAAATGTTTATAGATTGAAAGGATTGAATTTGATTTTTCAAATGCTTACATGTTGATCATACTAGCGAGTTATTTCAGGTAGTCTGGTTTTCTTTGAATAAGGGTGACGACTCAATCTATCTTTGAATAAGGAAAGTTATGACTATCATCATTGTTGATTTGATTACTGAGTTATGATAAGTTTTCCCAATTGCTTTTATCATTGAGCCGAAAGACTCATTCTATGATGTGTAACCCTGTCCGTCCATAATCAAAATTGAAATTTTACTCATATCCACTAAAATAATTTTTTTTTAATATATTAAAAAAAATAACTATACAAAATATTTAAATAATATCACTCATTAAAAAATTATAATATATATTTAAATAATATCACTCATAAAAAAATTATTATAATCGAGGAAACCTCACCTCATGAGATCAAATAGATGTATCCTAATACTAAAATATCATCGATTATCCATATGAAAAACGACTTTAGTGGTTTGGTGACGTAAAATATATGTCATCTGCCCCGCGTTCAGTTCCTTTCGTCCGTTTTTGCTTTTTCCTGCGTGTTGCGGCACCATCCATTTTTTTGTCTAACCATATTTGCCTGATCTGCCCTGTTCCCCAGGGCGGCCAATATGCATGGTGCTCCACATCATTAAATGCTGCGTGGAAAAGGCTCGTCGTGCCTCACACCTCACTGCAATATAGCGGTTGCTGTCGATCTTGCAAAACATGTTGGGAACCGTTCTCCCTGTTTGGAGACTATGTTCTCAGAGCTAGATCGACAACCCTCGGCCGCTCGATATGAAATTCTCTGCAACAGGGCAACGACTCAGTCTCGTTCCGATGTCCATTATCTGAACGGACGTTTAAAACGACGCAGTGAGTACGTAAAAAATGCTACAGGGTTTATAATGTTACAGGGCAGAGTTTATATTGTGTGGTGTTTATGAATATAAAGTTTGTTTGAGATATACCTTAATTAAAGATGTGCTCAATAGATTCCTGTTGTTCTTGCTTGGAGCAGTGTCTGACATTTAAGGCTTCCCAGATCAAAATTTCAAACCTTCGAACTTTCACACAACAGACATTAAAAGTTAAAATAAAATGAGCGAAATATGGAGCAAGTATTAACCTGATGGCACGGAATAAATGTGCAGCTTCTGAGAAAAAACGGCGAAGACTCGGCACTGGATGACGAGGAAAAAACATTTAATTGCGAATGTAACGATTGCTAAACATTTGACTGCCACCGTTGCTTTCGCAATTAAATGCCTTCCATGATCATCCGGCGCAAAAGTATCAACGGACCGGCCTTTTATCGTTCGGCTCCAAATTGAACTGACACTCCAAACTCTGCAATTTTGGATGGACTCGGCATGAAAGTATTCCCGACAGAGTTCTGAAGATTTATTAGAGCCCTCGTCCACTCAAATGATTTCCGTGCCGCAGAGTCATTGCGATTTTGAATGGATGAGAGATACAATGAATCTGGACCTCTTTTCGGTTGGATACATTGTTTTATAAAAAAATATTCCCAATGCTCCTTCATTCAACGCAACACATGTACACGACCTGCGATGTCATTTTAGCCTGCCTATTTAATTTAAAGTAGCAAATTTTATGATGTGAAATAATTTATATATATGACACTTCACTCATATTTTTCATATATATTATCTATAATACTTATCAACAAATTTATTTTATTTAGTTAAAATATAAAAAAATTATAATAATAATAATAATAATTATTATTATTAAAAAATTATATATAACAATGAATTTAATGATAGATACTCATTTTTATTTTATTATGGAAGTTTTTGATATGTAAATAAGTTTTTACAATATTATAAGTCAATATCATAATTTATCAATATCACATGCCCAAAAATCTATAACTCATTTCATATGATATTATATGCCATTTTTTTAATTAACCATCATAGATTCATCTTAAGCACTGATCTGTAATTCATTTCATATGATATTTGTTATGTCATTTTTTTAATTAATCAGAATAGATCCATCTTAAGTACAGATCTAACATGAGTCGAGAGATCAAATTTCTTCACTTGCAAACTTTTTTAGAGTGCAAAATACAATGTGTTATTTTTCATTGTTTAAATTGTATTCTTGAATGCTAAATAGAGTATATATAGGATCAAATAAAAAATTTAACCAAAAAAAAAAAAAAAACAAACAAACAAACATAATTTTTTTTACATATAAATATATATGAAGTTGATATCAACATAAATGATTTAACACAGATATTCAAAGAGTTTATTTAAATATCTTGTTGAAATATTTTTGAAAATGATAAGATTTAAACATCTCATTCACACATTTTTTTTACTTCTAATTACTTTAGAGTCTATTATTTATTTTTTAATTATAGTCGCCATTACTTTTCTATTTAGAGCATAATTTTTAATTTTTCCCTCACACTGGGTTGTAGAACTAGCATAGATCCATCTTAAATACAGATTTAACATGAGCCTAGAGGGATCTAATTTCTTCACGTGCAAATTTTTTTATGAGTGAACATTATTTAATGTTTTGTATACTTATTTTTTATTTTTTAAAAACTTTTATTTTGACCAACATAAACAAAATTTCAACTTTGATGACGGACTCATAATGTTACACATCAGACTGCGCTGTAGAATGACACACACATCATACTACGCTGTAAAACAAGCCTCCTCTTCGCTCAATTAATTTAATTAAAAAATAATATAATTATTTTAAAAATAAATTTCAACCTTTATAAATACTATAAAAAGATATTTTAAAATATTAATTTAAAATTAAATTCTTATCATCCAACTAAAACCTATTAATAATTAAATTAAAATTATAAAAACCTTATTCTAAAATACATACCCTATCTACGTAACAAAGTATTTAAAACAAATTAAACCTTCTGTTTCAATCCATTAAAAACTATTTTCTAAAACACAGTACACAACCTAAAATATATATAATTTTCGAAAACTATTTTCTAAAATATATATAATATTAAATTAAAACACATTCCACAACCTGTTTTCCTAACATGACCACGTGCCATTGACTTTTTTGGGACTCGTCAATTGTCCATCATCTTGAACGATAAGTTATCGTCCATTCTCTAGCACTTCACCGACATCCACCTATGTTAATTAACTCATTGGCTATTGGGCTCATCTAAGAAATGAAGGAAGGGGAGGTTCACTCAATTGTCCACGATCTTTAATAGGGATTATGGTGGTGGTGGGGGTTGTGGTTTCAAAATTGGAAAGCACATACATAGTCTCATTTTTTTATTCTAGGTGTTTGAGCATGCTTCCTCTATTGTTTTTCTCCTTACATATATAAAGTCACAACAAAGCTACGCAACAAATTCATGTATGATATATCTTTTTTGTTAAACAAATATTCCCCTCTACATAATGATTATAATAGTCTATATATCATCTAGGTGAGTCTTTATCATATCTTTCATTAATTTAGTATAGGCTTGGTTATTTGGGTTTGAATTGAACATTCAAAAGTCGAAGGCAGTTTCAAAGTTTTTTGGTACACCAGGTCTACATGGTTCATAATTTCTTCTCTTGCTTTTAGGATATCATCATCTAGGTTGAACATGAAGTTCAAGAACAAATCCTCATGAGTCATCACTGAATGTCTCATATTTTCTTAGTAACATTTCGACTTTTGAAATAACTGCATACTTCAAATACAAATGTTAGTGTAAGAGTCATGACTCCTATGAATATTGTGGGCATTTAATAAGTTCTTGTTCCAAGGCATTGAGAGTGCACAAAGCATAATAATATTCCATCAAATCCTCTGGGACTCAAAATGTATATGTATCAAAGGTTGTAATCTTGTTGTACTAAATGATGTGTTCTTAGTTCATTTTTCTTGTTAAAAGAAGTTGTAAGGTTTTGTGGGTTTAAGGCTTAGTCTGAATTTTTTTATTTTTAAATGATCTAGTAGTACCCCAAGTTAAAAGGGTTCTCATTCATGTTGAAGAATTTCTTGAAGCAAGTCGTTATTTAGTGCCCTTTGTTTCCCACTAGAAAACAAAAAAAAAAACTACATGCTTTCTTATTACTCACACTGCTCCTTCTTCCCTGGAGTGCGACCATTTGGCTGCGGTACTGGGGCAGGGCACTCTAATTTATAGTAATGTATTAGTATGAATATTTCATATACCTTAGAATAAAAATTATTTTAATATTAAGAGAAGTTAGAAGGATATATATATATATATATATATATATATATATATATATATATATATATTTAATTTAAATTAATTTTTATTTATTTTATAATCGGGTATTGGGATTTTTCCATTATGTAAGAGCCATGCATGAAACAATATGTGTACTAAAAAAATTTCCAATTAGGATGTTGGCTTTGAGGTGCATATTCTATGGTTGATTTTATAAAATATTCTCCTCATATCTTTTCCCCTAGCTATGTACCAATGCTTCCTAGATATTCTTATATTCTTTGTGTGTCCCCTTTTTCTCATGATAATTTTTCACTTCGTAAGTCTTCCTACTAAAAATCAAAGGTTCATATCCATTATATATGTTTCATTTTAAGCTTAACAAGAATATCTCTATGTCGGAAAACTATTAGCTATTTGATGTTTAGTTATGCAATCATATTAGGAGTTACACTTTTATTTTATTGTTATTTTTTTGCTATTATGTCAAAATCCCTTCAGTTTCTCACATTTGAGAATGGATCTAGGCAACTATAGTGAGTTACTTTATAGTGAATTTCCCTACACAATTATTTTGTCAATTGAAAATAGCTTTCAAGTATGATGATGTAAAAATATCTATAATGGAAGCAATTACACACTTGGAACAAATGCCCTTTTTACTAGCATAGTCACATTGTTGTTTGTATTGATTAATCTATGATATCCATCTGGTATTGATACTTAAACAAGAAAAGAATTTGCTCCTCTGCCCTTGCTGAACATCCTTCAGAAACTAAACACCATTTATGCCTTGAAGATATGAAAATCATCATTAGAGAAGACCATTATTTCAAGCGTGGGTTTAGATAAGCTTTATAAATCATTAAACATCCCAACAATATTAGCATGGATGGGGGTGTTGAAGTCAGTAACAGTTGGATTCCTTTACTCTCTCACATCTAACATTTCCCCTCTCTTTTTGCTTCTCCTGCCTTGAAATATTCCTTCCTCCCCCCGTCTACTTTGAACTCTTCCTTCCTCCACCCTTTGTCCATCCCTCCCCTGTCTTTTTTCTTTTTCTTTCTTTCCCTTTCCTTTTACACAATTTGATCCTTCTTCTTTTCCTGTTACTTTCCTAATTTCCCATTCCCTTCCCATTCTATATTCTCTTTCTTTAATATTCATTCACAATTAAAATTTTATTACCTTATTTATTTTTTTAATTTTAATTTTTACTTTACATTTTTCTTATTTTATTTTATTTTTCGTTATTTTTATTTAATTTTGTTTCCTCTAATTTTCTTAATTTATTATTTGTTCTTTATATTTATTATTTGTTTTATTGTTTCATTATTTATTATTTTATTTTCATCATTTTATAGTGTTACTATTTTATTATATTTTCTTTTATGATTTTGGTTTATTTTTAAGTTTTTCTATTTTATTTTATTGAATCCTTAATCATTATATTATTATTTCTCTCTTTTTTTTCTTTTTTTTATTATTTTTCTTTTCTTTTATTTTATTTTTTGACCTCTCTTTTTTTTTTTTCCAAGGAAAAAAGCGGTAACCTTTTATTAATAAATTAATGAAAAGTTACACAAAGCAGATGCAATGAAGCATTCCGTAAGGTGCCACATGGGCCCGCGTGCATATGCACTTCACACAACGTTAGAAGACTAACGTGCAAAGAATAGAAAAAAAGAGAAAGGGAGGAGAGAGAAGGGGGAGGCAAGAAAAGCTGAGAGACACACTCATCAAGCTTTTCTCCCCTTTTTCTTTTCAACCTTGCGCCACTCTCCTTGAGTGGGCCCGATCGAAGCAATAACTAACTGTGTTTCTGCATTCTGTGGCCCTGTTTCTTTGTCTGAATCTGAGGTTTCTGAGTGGTGGTGCCGTTTGATGCCTCCCATACTTGGATCCATGCTTGTCATCTCTGCGTGATTTTGATGACTCTTTGTGCTCTTTGAGGTTGATGTAGTAATTTTCCCGGAATCTGAGGGCAGATGTTCCTGATTGTTTACCGTTTGGGTCGCTACTGCGATATTCTCCCCAATGGGATCCTCGTGTTGTTCAGTTGGATCATTAGGCTCCCCCTCTTCCTCTATTTCTTCTTCTGGATTCACTGTACATTGCCAACCTCTTGGTTTGTGTACCTGTTTCTTGTTCCTTTTGGTTTCTCTTTTATTTTTCGGACAATTATTTTGTAGGTGTCCTGTTTGTTGACAGCCTCTGCATCTGAAAGCCGTGTTTTCATAATCAAGAGGCTGTTTCCACTGTGTGTTGTTGTGAATCAAGATTATATTGTCAGGAAGCCCTTCACTGAGATCAACCTCCACGCAGATTCTGGCGAAGGTATGAATGCATCTGTCTATTCTTTCAACATCTTGCTTGATGAAAGAACCTATGGCGTTCCCTATTGCTGCAAAAACATTAGGGAACCAGAAGTGTAGTGGTAGATTGTGGAGCCTGACCCAAACCGGCATTTTGGAAACCACCATATTGGAGGGATCAAAACCCGGAAACCAGGGGGTCATGAAAAGACCCGCATTGCCCCATAACCATGGCCCTTCATGAAGGGCAAAATCTTTTTCCTTTGCTGTGTCGAATTTAACAATGAAGAAACCCTTGGAGCACAAATGTATATCACAATTTGTGGTCCATGTGGAGAAAATCCATTGTCTTAAGGCATCTGTTTTGGGCCAAAACCCGTTGAATCTGCATATTACAGCCAATGAAGCAAGATCAGAATGAAAATTTTTTACCTCAGGCAAGTCGATTTGCAGAGCAGGGGTCTGAGTTCTTTGTTCCACAATGTAGGGACCAGGAAGATCTGTAGGAGGTGATGGCTTGTTTTTGACTTCCCCCTTCCCTTTGACAGCATCTTTGAAAGAACCAGGGCCTTTCGAGCCTGAACCAGAGCTTCCTCCTCTCAACCTTGTGCTTATAATGATGGTTGAATCTCTGCCAATGCCATAGTGCTGTACTGTGAAATTGTCCTGCAGGGTTTTACCTTCATGTATCAAGCTTTGCATATTTGATGGAATGCCCATATCTGCTTGTATTTCATCCTTTATATTCTTAATCAGCGCTCCTGTCCAGATCTGCTTGCAGAATGTTTTCCCTGTCAGGGTTCTGATGAAGATTTGAGTTCGATCCTTTTCTGGGTCTTTGGGAGCTCGCTTGCATTCTTTACCCCCTGAAGCTTCTGCTATGCTCCTGATTGGGCTGTCGCTTCTTTCCAAAATATGTTTGTCGGGGCTTCTGTTACAAAGCGGCGTCCAGATTGTAAGACCCCAGATCTGTTCAGCCAGGGACTTGAGACAACCCACAACTCGCGAACTCGGTTCCCTGCTTCCGTCCCTTGCTTGTTCTATAGTTCTTAACATCCGTCCTATGACGGCAGATCGACGCCATATCGCATCCAAATGAAAACAGGGGACGTCCTTTCCGCCATACCATCGTATAACATTCACAAAGGGGATCGTATCAAGGAAAACCCAGAAAAGAGCCTGTTGTTTTGGGATGTGGACCTCCGGCCTAAGGATTTCTGGTGTCGCCCTGAGGTATTCCATCTGAAACTTGACCGCTGGGCATACCAATCGCAGCCTCTTTTGGGTCGAACCGTAAAAAGCCTTCTCCCCATCAGATCCTGCCCCGGACCAGAGGAAGCCAGCAGGTTCAGGGTATCCAATCGCCCAACGCCCAGCCGATCCATAGCCGAGCAGATCTTTTGGAGCCTCGGCGGCGCAGGAAACCTCCTCTGAAACCCTAGATCCAAGAAATGCCGCCATCGCTCCCTTCAACCTAAAACCAATTTCATTATTCATAGTTTGACCTCTCTTATTTTTCTTTTATGGTTCTTTTCTTTTCTTTATTTTTCATGATTTCTAATTGTTTTCTTAACCTTCTTTCTTCTTCTTCTTCTTCTTTTTTTCTTTCTTCTTCTTCTTCTTCTTTTTTTCTTTTTTTTCTTCTTCTTCTTCTTCTAGTTTTCCGACTTATCTCTTCTTATTTTTTCTCTCTCTTTTTATTTTTTCTTTCCAATTTATTCATTCATTTATCTTCCACTTTCTTCTCTTGACTATCATGCCATGTTGATGAGTCATGTTTGCGACTTGGAACATTGACTTAATAATGACACTTGTGGATTTTCTAAATCAACACTCTGCTTAACTTCTTTAATTATGTAGCAAGATAGGGTTGTTTTGTGCCAAGGGTGACGACAATTTCAACATCCACAAGTAGATTATGTTCATAGTTAATTGGGTAAGGGATTTACATCAAGCAAAAAATGGATGGTTTTTCATTTTACATTTTAGTTGGCTATAATGATATTTCTAGTTAATATAGGCATTTGTGACCTTTACACCCTTTGGTGGACTTGTTAATATTTCCACAATTCCGACACAAGATGTGTGCAAATAATTTCAAATTGGAAAGTAAATTCAAGTACCAAAAAGGCCATGTTCATGTGGTTAAGAATGATTTTTATCTCGTCAACAAAAGAATATAAAATTCCATAGTCAATTTTGGAGTGCTCCATTTAGACTAGGGATTCATTTTCCTAAACACCTAATTTTAAACAGAGTTAATTCAAATATGATATTGGAATTGAGACAAGTTTTCTTATACTTCGTACCATTGGGTACGTGTATAGTTATACTCATATATTATTACTTCTAAGAGTATCTGTCATTTATATCTATATATTTATCAAGGGTATATTTAATTTGTAGGTTTTAACCTTGTACAGAAATTACCTGCAAATGAATTCTTAAACCAGAAAAATAAACAATGGAGAGAACATAAAAAATATACACAAGTATTTTCTCATGGAACCCAAACCAGGAAAACTAGATTGATTTTTCATTATATTCCTTTCGATGTTACAATACATTATATACATGCCAAACTATTCATGGACCCTGATCCATTAACCCTGGATTAGAACATAATTGTAGTTCCCATGATCGTATTAACAAAATACCATGGGAAAAAACCATCATGCCCAAAACCATGCACAAAAACCATGTGCAAAATTATGGATAGTTCTGCCCACCATCCTTGGGTCCAAAAAAAAGAAAATCTTAGGGTGTTGCCACCAACGGAACCTATCAATGCCTGAAGCTAGTCGTGGAAAGAATATAACACATATCCAACATTCTCCCACTTGTTTACTTTCCACACAGGGGATCGCAAGAGTGCATAGTCATTCATTCCAGGATGTAAAACCATTGTTTCTCTACACCAAGAAAACTTCTTAGTGCTCATAGACATTGCCAATGCATCTGCAACATTCCTCAAAGTGTCCACCTTTACCAGCAACACCTTTTTTTCTTCAACCATATCCCTCACAAAGTGATACTGAATATCAACGTGCTTTGTCTTTGAATGATAAGCAAGGTTTTTTGCCAAGCAAATTACACTTTGGTTGTCACACTCTGTCCTTATAGTTCATTGTACCAACCCTATACTTGAACACAATCTTTGCAACCAAACTGCTTCCTTGCTTGCATGAGTGGTTGCCAAGTATTCAGCCTCTTTAGTTGAAAATGCCACTACATATTGTTGCTTGCTTATCCAACTGATTGCTCCTTCAAATAGGTTAAACACATACCCACTTGTAGATCTTCTTTGATCCAGATCTCTAGTCGAGTCTGCATCAACAATGCCACATATGTCCATAACTTTATCTAATCTTAGTCCTCCTTGGTAGCACCAACCATAATCATTAGTGCCATGCAAATGCATAAACATGAGAGGGATGCAAACAAGCAGCTCCACTCGACTTATCTTGAATGTGTCCCAACTCTGAATCTCAATAGGTGTTGTGGAAGCCAGGCATCAACTTGTATTTATGACTAGCATTTTTCAAACGGAGGAAACAAATAGTTTTGTTGTCTGACTACAAACATTTTATTTCCCTAGTTCGTCGCATGCTTCTACTTTCAATGCTAACACTGAACGTTTATTTGTAGCACGTTTCTTGCTTGTTAATGTCTAATAAACACACCTCCACTGCTTACATGCCCATTCGTTTCTTCTCACACTTTTCTCTATTGTTTCTTTAATTTCCTTCCTTTTTTGTATCTTCTCACCTATTTCCAAACTTTACAAACAAATAAATTCTATACAAAACATGCACACTAACTTTTTGCATTACAACCATCAAAATAAGACAATGCACATGGAAATACATCTATCAAAACTACAAAGTACAAGTCCAAAGCCAACTCCTATCATGATACTATAAGTAGCAAACAATATAGATATAATTATCTATTTGGAAGCTAAACAAAATTAATTACCTCTCTCTTCACTGTTTTCTTCAATAGACAAACACAATTATTTTTGTAATACAAGTGGAAAATATAACTTCATTGCATGAACATATCAAAATGAACCCTTTTCCACTTGAATGCATCCTACCTATTGGCACTTCAATTAAGAGCACAACAACATCAGTCACAAAAAAGGGTCAAAGCAATCATCTACTCTTAACTCATATAAATACCCAACTAATGAGACAAACAATTACATCTTCCACATCAAATGTGTCTCTTCTACAAAAATTGAATTGTGTGGGAACAACCAGTCGCTAGCGCTACTTAAGACATTGATACAATAGGTGCTTATGCATTCGTAGACCAACATCTAGTGAAATATGACACTCATTACAGGAAGGGGGCATTTTTAATTATTTATAAAGGAAATTTTTAATAAGCATTTTCCAGACGAAATTGCCAATGCCAAAAATAATCAAATTAACAACATCGAAAAAGGGTCTATTCACACCCATCACAATTGGATCTATATTAATACGTTGATACGAAATAATTTGCAAGACAGTTCAAATTTACAACTTTATAACACTTTTATAGCGAAAAAAATTGGTTTGCATCTCTCGTCATGGAAAAACAACATAAATGAGCAAAAAAAAAAATTGCACACAAATTCACTTTTCAACCTTAACTAGATTTCTTTTCTTTCCTATATCACTCTGGTAGCTATGTATTAACCTTGGAGTGAACTAATCATGCTCAAATAACCTACAAAAAATTATACAAAGCCATCATATTTTATAATATGTTGTCTTACCCATTTCCTTCCACATTCCCCGCTCCTCCCATTGGCGTTCCTTTGCACCTCTCAGTGCAATTGCTAGTATTAAAATACAATTTAATGCTACCGTGGATCATGATACAGAGAGTATAAAAACCATCCAAGGGTTTTCGTGGCAAAGAGACATTACGATTATGAAATGATGAGAGATACAATGAATTTGAACCTCTTTCTGGCTGGATGCATTGTTTTATGGAAAGAATCTTCCCCAACGGCTTTTCATTCAACGCAGTTGTTGAAGACCAAAATTGTTCCTTTTTTACACCCTCCTTAAACTCCATTCTCTTCCTTTTTGACCATAATAACTCCAATTAAGTGTTAGCTTGCAAGGTTATTGGCAAAAACAGGTATTTAATCATCTTTTATTCATAGTTTCATTATTTCTTTATTATTTGATTTAATATTTGCACAAGCTACCGAATTGCATCAATTCTGCAGCTAATAATCGATTCTGCAGCTTACTTGAAGAATCTACAGGTTCTGAAACATCAGTTGAGGAACGAAGCATATGAATAGGTAGCTAGCAACCAGCACAACGATATCCACCTATTCCTCTGATCTGGCAAGGTGATAAGGATGCCTGTATGAGCAGGTCAATGTGGAAGTCAACCCAGCAGAAAAGACCGAAGACAAATTAGGCGAGCGAGAAGATCGTTGATTGAAGCTGATATTTTGCCTCATGATTTGCTTCTTCGATAGAAAATCATGAAGAATTGTTATTTTATTTAAGCAATGTTATTTTAAGATGTTTTGTTGAGAAGGATAGGCTTAGAAATCTCCAAACAATTTAACAAAGGAGGTTATAAAACTTGCCTCTCGGCATATGATACACATGACTAGTTATTATTTTAAAAATTCTTTGCAATTGATTAATTGAGCTCTTGATTCCACTGTGTTGTGCGTATAAATGCGTGGTTAATCTTTGTTGATCTCTGCATACCTACACTCATGGGAGGGCCCCCTGGGAGCTGTAAGGTTTCATTTTTTATTTCTAGTTAAGCTTTTTGTTTCATAGGATTAAGTTATCATAGTGATTATAACTTTGATTTTTAGAAGAACGTTAGTAACAGTTAATATAGAATTTTCTATAGATTTTGTAATAGAATTTGTTGTATAATTCTTTTTATAGAATTTCTTTCATAAATTTAATCTCGTTGTGTGAATGATGAAGAAAATAATCAAAGGGATTTATTATGCACATGTAAATTTTGATTGATAGATAGAAAGTAGAATCATTTGATTTGGAATTTGCAATTAATTCAATGTTTTATTTCTGTTAGTGTGAAGAAGATTTTGATTTTTCTAGTGTGATATTTATTTTTGCACTTTAAGATTAGCTTTATTTTTTTAAGAAGATTTAGATTTGATTTTTCTATTTATTTATGCACTTTATATTAGCTTTATTTCCGTGAGTGTGATACTTTCCTTTTCTGCAAGAGTGATTTTTTTTTTTTACTTATGTGATTCTTAGGTGAAACATGTGCATGAAAACATCCTAATTTAATTTGAAAATTACTCACATAATAAAGGATCCTAGCACAAATGGTGCACATACACTTCATCAGTTTACAAGCATTGGTCGATAATTTATGAAGTAATTTAAGATTAATTAAATTACTAACAGTTTTGCGTCGTTGTCGGGGAACTGTATATAGGATTTATTTTTTTTAGGAGTCTTTTCATTTAAGAAAAAATAATTAAAAAAAATGAAAAAAAAATTATGCATAGGGAAAGAGATTCTAGGGGTAGGTTTATGATTAGAGGTAGGAGTTCAATTCAAAAATCACCAATCACCCCACCAAGACCTCGCAGTGCCACACTATCCATCAAAACTCATATTCCATCATTTGCAGGTAGACATAGACTTCCTAAGGTACATAGATCTGAGATCCAACCGAAATATTCGTCAACTTCCTCTACTAAATTTGTAGTAGATGAACCTACATCCCCAACATAAAGAGTAATATTTCTATATTCAACTAGAGAACAACTTCTAGGACAAGAATTAGAAGTCCCTAGCGAGGAGGAAGAAGAAACTTATTTTATTCCATTGGTAGAAGAACCAGAATAGGAGCTAGAAATTCAAATTGAAGAACCCTATATTAGCTTTGAGGAATCTACAATGGAAGGGGACTGAGAAGTACATTATGTGAATGATGAACTTAGGATTGGAGGTGGAAAAGGTAGAGGAGGAAATAGAGGAGTAAATAGAGGAGGAGGTGGAGGAAGAGGCGATAAAGGAAATCTAAAACCTTTTAATTTCCTACCTTAGATGAAGATACCACAGTCACAATGAAGAATATCTCACCCTCCATCCTCCCTAATTTCCATGGAGTAAGACATGAGGATCCTGAAACATTTCTTTTTGAGTTTGAAGTCTCGTGTAGCTCTTATGACTACTTGTTTGATTCTCAAAAATTAAAATTGTTTCCAACCACTCTTAAAGATGGAGCACTTAAATGGTTCATGGGATTAGGAACACATACCATAAAAACATGGGAAGAAATGAAAAATGTGTTCTTAGACAAATACAAAGATTATTTCATGCCTCATAACCTTAAAGATGAAGTCTTTAAAATGATGAAAAAATAGGACGAAAATCTTGAAGATTTGGTTGAAATATTTGCTTATAATGTTCAAAGGGCTAAGATACATAATCTAGATGAAGAAAATCTGAAAGCTCTTTTGCTAAAATCCATTAGAGATGAGTGGGTAAATCTTCTCAATTTAATAGGAAAAGGAGATGTTTCTCAATTATCATTTAGAGAAATTTGTGAACTGTGTACACACATTTCAAGAGGAAAGTCTATAACTGGGAAAGAAACATGCTCTAAGAGAATGTCCTCTTGAGAATTTAGAAATATGTGTTATCTGTGCAGAAAGTCATATCACAAAGGAATTCCCTTCAATCCATGGACTTAAAGCAGTCTTGCACAATGACGCTGAAACAAGCCAAAAAAATGTGTTATTTGAACAGATTTTTCGACCGCTTAAATAGATTCAATGTCCCAAAAATTTATGAATCACTTCAAACTTGTGATTTCATAAATTCTATCCAATTTTAAACCAATTAAATAAAAAAAATCCAAAAAATTTACTCTGGAAAAAACCAAACCATATCTAAATTACTATGCAACATTTAATATTAAAATAGAATTTAATGCTACCACGGATCACGATCCAAGGGTTTCGTGACGAAGATACATTGCGATCATGAAAGGACGAGAGATGCAATGAATCTGGACTCCTTTCCGGCTTGATGCGTTGTTTAATCGAAAGAATCTTCCCCAGCGGCTTTTCATTTAACGCAGCACATGTACACGACTTTGCCATCTCATTTTACACTTTTGGCCGCGGCCACATCAGTGACTTTTTTACATGGTTCCGAACTTCCAATTTATGTTAAAAAGTATTATTATTATTTTTTTAAATTAGAATTCAAATAGTAAATTTGATCATGAGTACCAAAAACATTAACGCTATAGTTGGTACATACCTGCAAGGTAGTTAAAACGATTTAAACTTTTCATTTCATTCAAATAAGAGCTAGAAATGAACACTTTGATAAATAATGTATTCCACTCATATATGATAAAACTAAACACATCCCACTCATATAGATTAAACATGCAAGACATGTTACTTTCCATCATCCCAAATGAAAGTTACTCTATTCTCTGGTACTGCAACGACTTCCATCTCCTTTATTGTACTCTTAAGTTTGGTATATTACTATATATATAATTTGTAAGTTTGGTATATATATAAATATAATTATAATTTGTTGTAATTCATATATATAATGTTAAGAATTATTTTCAATATTCATTGTAATAGTTTTATAGACTTTGTAAGTTTAAATTTGGTATATTACTATATAATTAAAATTTGTTGTAACTCATATATATAATGTTAAGAATTATTGTCAATATTTAATTTTCCATTGTAATAGGTTTATAGATTTTGTAGCTGTTAGAGTTTTGCTTTAGCTGATTGTCTCTTTCATGTTGCACAAATCTCTCTTATATGTCTATTATGTGATTCTCACAACTTTTGACTATTGATAAAAATTTGTGCTATAGTGGAGAAGACAACTTCCCTTACAGGAATGGTAGTTGCTTCTACAATTATTTCTTCTGAAGTAAATCAAGCCAAATTTTTTACAATGCTATGTTAAAATTTAGATTTTCTTTTCCAATAGTTTAAGAAGCTTCTACTTTTAATGTTTCTTTGGAGGAAGAAACCTTTAACTGTTAATTTTATTATTATATTACTAGCAATTGCACCAGATGTTGCAAAGGAAACGCTGTAAGGAAATGACATATAACAATAATTAATGTTTCTTTGACAATTGTTTAAAGTCAGAAAAATATCAACAAAAGGCAAAGACCATGCTATAATGAAATCTTACTACAATAATGTTTCCTTGAGCCTTACAAACCATGAGGCCTATGTTGAAGTTAAAGACCTTGTGTGATTATGCCAACATGAATGCCTTGTAAATAAAGAAATAGATTGTGATTTGCTACCTTCGAAATCAGAGGTCATTTTAGTACAATTCTTCCATATTTCTTTTTTATCACTTCCTCCTGCTATAGATAAACCTTAATCAGTACAAAATCAATTTTTTATAGTTTGGAATATGTGTCTACAGAGGAATATAGCAATTTTGCAAATAAATTTTGAATTTCTATGTGAATTAAGATCTTCCCTTGAATAAAAATGCACATATCTCAAATCTAGAAATCAAACCCAAGAATAGCATCAAATACATCTCTTCTTGAGAAAATTGTTTATGTTTCTCTTTTGAATGTTGACTCACATTATCCTTGAAACTATTCAAAAGATCACATTTCTCTTTACCATTAATTTTCTTAGTATCTACCATGCTATGGTTTTAATCCAACAGATTCTGCTTAGGTAAATCTAACCCATGTCATGCAGTTGAAAATATTGTAGAGATCACTCAACAACATTTAAACCATTTTATCTTGAAAATCAAGAAAGTGTGGTCCATAAGCACCACAATGAAAATACTGTTTTTTTACATTAGTAGACCACACCTCACCCTAGTTTTAAAACAATGGCCCCAAAATTTATTCAAATCTTCATACTTTATTAATTTTTTGTCCTTCCAGGTATACAATACATCATAGCATCACATGCACTTCATCATCAACTTCTCATTACTTGGAAAGGAAGTATAGACTTTTCTTGATTTATATCTTTCTATCTCGTTATTTCCATTGCTAGCTGATGAGAATTCAAACTGAATTGACAAGTTATGTGTCATTGATGCATCAATATTTTTTTCTCTTGATAATATGTTGTTCTATGTTATCTTTTCTTTAGGTACTCTTCTTTTCAACCTAAAGAATCTTAAGATTGTATTATAATGAACCTAGCTTTTGTACAAATCCTACTTCCATATTGATGAAGGTCTTATATGGATGTTGTTAACCATTTTATGTTGATTTAATTTCATACTCTGAGTATGTTTTTTTCTTTATGGGTTCTTGACCTATGAAATAAAGTTTAATAATTAAGTTTTCATTGTATTTTTGAGTATCTTAAAAGGAACTGATTTATATTTTAGTAGCTGATATGAAGTTGGTTGATTTTTCACTTTTTGCAAATAGTAAAAAATATATGGAGCGGTGGCTTTCATCACTTAAAGAGCAGTAAAAGAAGGCTATTGAGAAAAGAACTCCAACACCGAGAGATATTTGGTAGTAGCTATGGAATTTGCGAACATGTCTTGCTTTGTGGTGTTTGCTACTGCACATAGATTTCTTGATCTTGTATAGAAGAAAGTATATTTTCATCTACCCTTTGTCTCCCCTGAATTAGAAGGGTTGCATTAGTTGTTTATAAGTTTTCAGTTATCAAGGTCCATGCCTTGCAATTTCTAATTTCTTTCATAGTTGTCTAGATGACATAGGTTACTCTCCGAATCACCCTCGCAAAAGGATCCATCACTCAAAGGATAGTGATGAAAGGTAAAATCTTAGTACTCCGTAGACATGTATATATGAAAACACAAGATTATCCTAGCCAAAGACAAGACAATGAGAAAGAAGCTCATCTTTCACTTCATTTTCTTCCCTTAAGCTCAAGCACATGTCTTCAACAAGGATGGGAAAGGAAGCAAGTAGACTGATTTCAGTCTCTGACTCTCCTCTTTATTTCATTCTATACTAATCAATTCTATTATGAGAGCCTCTTTCTTTTCGTTAATTGGAATGTGAATCTGTTTATTCCACCGAGTTCAGAGTGAGCTCCAGGACTTGGATCGATAGAAATCAAGACGCTCTGTTTTTTTCTCTTTGAGCTTTCCTTTTAGGCTAAGAGTATCATAAGATAAATCCAACTCATAGAGCTTCAAAAGTGCTCTTCCCCTATGGAGTGGAATAAATGTTTAATTCTCAAGATATTTACAAGCCTAAAGGTTCAAAACCTGATGAATATACATGGGAGCAAAAAGATGTTAAATTTTGTGACAAAAAGGTACTCAATGATAAGTTGGGAAATTGGAAATAATGTATGCAAAAAACTAGGAGTGTTAACTTAAAGTCTGTGAAGTAACCTTTAATTAGGGACAAGAATCAATGATTGGTTTTAAATTTGTCAAGAATGTGTAAGACAAATCTAAAAGTGCCAATAGAGCCAATGGCCCCTTTAGCCTAATTGAGGTGCACGAAATGAAAACCAACAACTCAATGGAAGGGCATGCAACAGTTGTAGCAGCCAAGCAATCAACATTAAAAAATATGCAAACGCATCGAAATCCATAAATGTATTAAAACAACTTCTCTCTCGAAGTGAAAAAAAAAAACATATCACTCGTAGAATCTTCATTTAATAGCAAATTATAAAATCAAAGCTACTTAAAAGACACTTTATCATTCCATCCATTAGAATGTCATATTCAATGTAAGAAGGGATATGCAGGATCAATGTAGAAGATGTGGTATGACAATAATAATAAAATTAAGTAGCTTATTATGGGTTGATGATTTAATCTGTTGCTACTTCTATGACATGGATTTTGCTGCTACTACTTATTGCCATGCTTCCATGGGAGTGAGATAGTTTTCTACTACTGATTGGAAATATATCTTGCTGCACTAGTGTGTTGTTGATAGGACTTAACTCATGTCCAGGGGGGGTATTTTATATTCAGTTGATGTCTTGATTTGTTTAACCCTTTTCCATTGATGCCAAAGGGGGAGAGAGTCAGGATATCAATTTTCAGAGGACAATTTCAGATGGTTGGATCAACTAGGGTTGACATCAATGCCAAAGGGGGAGATTGTTAGTGTTGGTATGTATTGTAGTGTTGATGGTTGGCATTGATGTTAACCTAGTAGTTTGGGTTGAAGGTTAGTTGGTTGTGCACATGTATAATTGGCTACAAGTAGATGGCTTTTGGCATGTCAACTAGCATGAAGATGTGAGGATGAAGATGTGTTTTGCAGGTGCTGCATATAGAATGTTGGATGGTGGTGTGTTCCACTAGTTTGGAGGTCTTCCCATGATGATCATTTGGGTAGAGAAGAGAGTTATAACACAATTCAACAAGGGAAGGAAAGGCTTACTCTGTTTTGGTAATTTTTTTTCTGGTTTATTTGCACATTCTGCATATTTCATGAGTAGAGTATTACCATGTTACAAGTATTCTTGCTATTGGCATTACCATGGTATTGGTATGTGTGTGTGGAGTAAGTTGACACGTTATACTACCTTGGTGTAGATAGTCTTGGTATTGACATAACCATGGTATTTTCCTATGGTATTGTTTTGGAGATTACCATCGTACAAGAGTCCTTAGTATCGACATAACCATGGTATTTTCCCGTGGTATTGGTTTAGAGATTACCATGGTATAGGTGTCCTTAGTATTGACATAACCAAGGTATTTTCCCTTGGTATTTGTTTGGAGATTACCATGGTACATATGTCTTTGGTATTTACATAAATAGGGTATTTTCCTGTGGTATTGGTTTATTGGTTTAGAGATTACCATGGTACATGTTCCTAGGTATTGGCATAACCATGGTATTTCCCACTTGGAGAATTGTTGAGGATATTTTGGAATTTACTTATGTGAAAAAAAAAAAATAGTGTTGTTGGTTCGTTGGTCTTCTTGAGAGTGTGAGAGCATGTCATTAAGAGGGCAATAGATTGCAACAACTGCTCACACAATTTTTCAAATTTACATCAGAGTGTTGTATGTAGATCAAAGATCGATTTGAGGATAATTTCAGAGTTTTTGTATTGCAGGTTGCAGTGTTTAGACAGGAGAAGAATTGGCATCTTATGATGTGTTTGAGAGCAGAGTTTTTGATGTGAGAAGAAGAGAAGAATTCCCCTCCTCCAGATAGAGTTTTTGATTCATATTTGGTGTTGTAGAATGATGGTGTTGTTGGGTTGCTCATATTGAGCAGATTGAGAACCCAGTTTGAAAATATATGAAAAGTGGTTCGCATGGAGGAAGTGAAGGCATGTAGGCTTTAGGGTAGATAATGATTTGGTTGATTTAGTATAAGGAACAAATTTCTCCATCTATTAGGAGTTAGATAGTCTAATGGGAGTTGGACGAGGATCGTTGGTTGTGGGGGCTTCCAATGGATAAATTTCCATAGATGTGAGAGAAACATATTTCCTATCTTATAGGAGCCAACATACCTGTGAAGGAAGTCGAGTCTTCTGACTTTTGGTTGTAAGCTCATCTATGTACAATTTATTCAACAAAATAACAAAAGAATTGAGCAGCATAGCAACAACGGGGTGGTTTACTTTCGAAAGGGCTTCCACGAAAATACTTGTGTTCTTATGTGTGCATGCTTGTGATGATATTTTCCATGGTCATTATGCTTTGAGTTTATTGTTGCTTTCATATTTTGATAAGCTAATATTGTGGATTTGTGTGGCTATTTGATATTGTGGTAAGAAAATTTAAAATTGATATAAAGGCCATCACCACTGATTCACCCCCCTCAGTTGCTAGACATGTGAATTGTCCATTAACCCAAATGAAATTTACTCTCTAGTACGTCACCAACATCCATCTTTTTTATTGCCTTATAAATCACCTAGTTCGTGTTCATGTTAGACAAATTTAAAGTCGAACAAAATAAAATTCACTATTAAGTTTAATATATTAAAAAAAATTGATATATCAAAAATTTTGAAAATTATATTATATATAGTTGTAACCCTTTCATATATAATATTAAGAATTATTGTTATATATATATATATATATATAATTATAATTATAATTTAAATATTTTATTTTTATTATAATGGTTTATATATATATATATATATATATAAATATAATTATAATTTAAGTGTGTAAGAAATAAATAAAAATAAATAAATAAATTATATGTCTTTATATATATAGTAAATGATATTAAAATTTAAAGATTAAAATACTTTTTAATTTACATATATATTTTTTTACTTGTTTAAATTTTATATTTTATTGAAATGTTATACTTCTATTATAATTGTTGATAAATATATAAATTTATGTAATTTAAATGTGCATGGTATTAAAAAAAAAAAAATATATATATATATATATATATATATATATATATATATATATATATATTAATACAAATATATATATTAAAATAATAATAAATAACAACACAATTTAAAGATTAAAATAATTTTTTAATTTACTTGTGTTTTTTTTATATATGTAAATTTATAATTTTATGTTTTATTGAAAGGTTAGATTTATAGTTATTTATAAATATATAAATTTATATAATTTAAATATGTATAGTATAAATAAAAAATACATATATTCAAAAATAACAAATAACAATAAAATTTAAAATTTAAAATATTATTTTAATTTACATACGTTTCTTTTATCTATTTAACTTATGTTTTATTGGATTATTAGATTTTTATTTTATTTTATTTTATATATATATATATATATATATATATATATATAGATATATAGATATATCTTAATAAATAAAAAGTCATATATAGAGAAAAATAACAAATAACAATAAAATTTAAAATATTATTTTAATTTACCTATGTTTCTTTTATTTATTTAACTTTTATGTTTTATTGGAATATTAGAATATATATAGAGAGAAAAGAGAAATGTGTATTTAAAAATATTAATAACAAAAGCAAATATTTTAATATAATATAAAGAAGAATATAGTGATAACCAAAAGAATGATATATATAAACAGAGAAAAAGTAACATAAAATATTTAAATGTTCATGTTATCAAAGTAATTCAATTTTAACTATGTATATATTATATGAGGAAATTGAAAATAAGAATTGTTTTATGGATAAAATATTTTAGTGATATATTATTTAAAATGGAAGAGATGTAACATGAAGTTAGCACATAACATACATATTTACGCCGTAAGGTGTTCCCCTCTGAAATCAACTCCCCCAACTGCCACCGTGTAATTATCTACACCATTCGATTGGATGTTAGACGATTGGAAATTTTAAGGCCCTTGGATTGATAGTTAAGACCAAAAAAACCCTAATAGTTAGGTTAAAACGGGCATTCTCCAAGGTTTTTACAACATTCTCTTCATGGTTCTCTGGTCTTGGTGACCAAGAAAAACAACCAGGAGTGTTGTGATTTCGACAGGGCTTTCAACTTCAGTTTGAGGATGCAGGGTAAGGAAAGCCGAATCCTTCATTCATGCAATATTGTTTCCTTATGCGCGATGCTTTGCAACTTCTGCAATGCTTAACAAGCACTCGGGGGCAATTTGGGTGTTTTTCATTGCATTCATTTTGCTCTGGCAGGCTGCAAAATTCTTCAAAGAAGGTTCAACAATACTCTCATTAGATTTGAGTTAATCTGCAATCTTGGTATCTGATGATGCCTATCATGGATTTTAACTGGTTTTTTTAATGACAAAGATTGTTGTAATTTTGACACACATTGAAGTAATTTTTCCCTTTATGTTTTGTTGGTAATGGAAGGATTTGAAAGAGAATTTTGTATGTGTATTGATCATAAGATTCTCTACTGTTTGAATCCTTTTTGGTTACGAGGTTGGTCTTATGTCTCTTCTAATTATTTTTTTTGGCTTCAGGATGGAAGATATGGAAGTGGTTGCGTCTTCTGTATTTGATGAACAAAGTTGCTTTGGTATTTATGCATATAACTAATTTTCTTGGAAGGTTGTCAATGATGGTCATTTGCACCCGTCGAGGGTCGGAGGAAATTGCTCTGCAACACGGTTCTGAGCATCGAACTTCAAGCTAATGGACAACCTTACCTATAACGGTTCTGAGCATTGAACTTCAAGCTAATGGGTAGCCTTACCTATAACAAAACCATGTTCCTTACTGGGCTTATGCTTGTTGAATGATTATGAAATAGCTCTTTTCCCAGATTTAAGCCCTCGATGTCTTCAGTTCAGTACCTGCAATGAGGAGTCCACCGGATTCAATTCTACAATTTTCAGGGTAGTTTAGGATTCCTCCTCTGATCCAAAACGGATGACGTGGTTTAAGTATGCTCAAGCTTCTCGACAGTGATCTACATGTTTTGTGTATGTTTTCTAACTGTGTCCTTGCATACTTGTGTTTTTGAAATTCATGAAGCCACATGTGTTTCTGTCAAATGGTATGAATTCTTGTTCAATCTGAACAGAGCCAAAAGAAAACATGTCTAACTACAGACCTGAGATGAAGAAGAACAACAGAAAGAAGCTGAAATCAAGATTTCAACCCATCAACATTATCATTGGAACCATTTTCATCTTGCAAACCTATTGTGTCTTCCAACCCTAGAGTGAAACTTTTGTTGGTTGTCGTATGTACAAAATATGTCATTTCTTCTGACTGCAATACATTGACACTTGAAGGAGCATCTTTCTCTATCATATCTGACTGTATTTTGAGTCCCTCAGCAGCTAGAGCTTCTATTTTCTCCATAGCAAAAAGGACTAGCTCCTCAAGTGATGCAAATTCATTGTAAGAACCATTAATGACAGATGCCTTGAGTTTCTGCGTCCCAAATCTCACCTGTTTTGTTCCTTCAGAAATAATCATCCTTTTACCAATAGGTAGTTGGTCAGAACTATAATCTAATCTCCTGACTCGACTTATTAAATTGCTACATGTTGAAAAAACAGACATAAGTGATAGTCATGACCAAGAAGAGCTTCTCTGAATGCACATAAATTTTTCCACACAGAAATGAAAAAACGACGATAATATTTGTCTCACCTGCTTTTGGATATGTCAAGGCTAGACCCTACTTCCAATGCTACTTGCTGAAGAGCTTTCCCAGTAATGTCTTCAAGTGGCATCATTTCTTCAACTTGCATGGTAAGCTTTCCAGCTCCGAGAGAAGCCAAACTGTGCAAAATATCAACAACACTCAAATCTCTTTGGATTGGCATTGCTAGAGGCTTTGATACCTGCATGATTAATCTCCCATTGCTTTTATTAGTATTAGATAACATGGGATTCATTTTCCTTAGTAAACCTCCCTCCTTCATTGAGACAACTGAACCAAGATCATTTGCAAGAGAAGGAAGGTGAACAAACCCTGGTACAGGAGAATTTATGGGACTGCTAAATCCATCTAAGGCGTCTGGAGGAGAATTCTGAAGATTATTTTCTTTCAGACCCCACTTTTGCATCAGTGCTTCTGCCTCTGCGTCATCTAGAATCCTAGCTTGTATTTTACTGCGTGTTGTCTGCATCGCTTTAAGCTCTGATTCTATAGCCAACACTACTGATACCAATTTTAGATCTTCATTTGAGCCACGATTATGTCTAGAAGTTTGTGCGGAACTTGAGAGAGCAGGGACATAAAGTTCATGCCCACAGCTGCCTACTTCCGAGAAAGACCCTTCCTGAAACTGGTGGAAAAGGCGTGCCTTGGTAGAGCCTGTTTCACTTACAGAGCCTAAACAAAACAAACTATGATCTTTATAAAGCATATTGAGGAATTCACTCTCAACAAAATCATCATCATCTCTACTAGAAGCCTTTCCCAAATTGTTGTGTCTCTCTTGTTTATGCTCATGAGACACTTGAGCATCACCATTCTTCTCCAAACAGGAATCAAGAGAAACTGATTGCTAAACCTGTGAGACACTTGTGCCATTCTCGATCCTATCGTCCTCTTCTCTAGATGTCAAACTATTCACTTCACAACTCTTATTGCCATCCAGTAATTCTGACAGATTTCCACCGCTGATCTCCACCCCCTTCTCAACAACTGTGAACTCAATATCATCCTCTAGACTAACAAATTTATTATCATTCTTCGAAGTAGCCTCTCTAAAAATACAACTGGATCGAGCCCGATGACTGACTGGAGGGAATAAGCTGCTTTTCGCTTCAAGAGAAAACAAGGATGCCAAACTGGACCCCTTCACATCTTCTGACGGTTGAACTTGCACTCTAGTTTTAGAAGGGCTCTCATTAACAGGGTCTTCTAGGCTCAAATTAGTTATATGTTCATGATTTGTCCTGGGTGCACATATGGAGGCAAATTTTTGAAAATTCAGACCATTTGATAAAGGGTTGTTTCAGTAAATGGAGAACCAAAAGGCAATGATTTAGAGAGGAACAGAGTATTAATGTAGGGCCATGCAAGTTTGAGAATTGCTTTGGATTCAACTCCTGTTAGATAATGTTTTCCATGACGCTCTCTACACAACAAGGGTTCTACTTGTAGAAACTAACCACCATTATTATGAAACTGATAACCTGCCCTAAATTTGCTTCGATATATTCATTGAATCTTCCTCGTACTTAGCATACCTTTAGAAACCCTTTTGCATACTCAAACCTTTCACTGGGGCACATCCTTATGCTACACAATGATGTTAACACAAAATTGTGTTCCATTTTCTAATATAAACCCCCTAATCAATTAAGAAAACAACATCTTTTGCAATCAAATCAATACGAATGAATGCTCTGAACATAGACACATTGATCAGAATTGAGCTGCTAGAACTTAAATAAGAATTTGCTCATGATAAAAATAAAGAACTAATCAGCCATTAAGTTGACTTCAAAAGGGACTTCTTAAAGTGAATAGATTGATGTCATTTAACATAAAACTTGGTTTCAATTCCAGCCATCAAAATCCCATATATGCTATACTAAATTCTAATAATTTCATCACAAAAGGAATTTTACTTGCATCAATCTTTCAATAGCCAAGAATACCAACTACCTTGCACTTTGGTGCAGTTTAAAGCCATATACAAGTGGTACATATATTTGCACAGGTGTGGGTGGCTTCACCGTAGGGTAGATCATTAGATCATTAGAAATAGATGTGGAAAATCAGCTCCATCAATATTGATATGATATTTAGACCTTAGGTTATACAAATCTTCAGTTTTTAAATCTGATATGAAACTCAGATTCCTTTGTATTAATTTGATTCTTTTCCTTTATACTAATTTGATTTATCAGAAAAAATATATATATGGAGTAAAGAGGGCAGACTGCTAGGTCTGTACAGTAGAGAGAGCATTTGTATATTTCGATTTTTTTGGTTTGTACAGTAGAGAGAGTAGAAAAAATATTGAGTAAAGAGGGCAGACTGCTAGGTATGTACAATAGAGAGAGCATTTGTATATTGCGATTTTTTAGGTTTGTACCATAGAGAGAGCATTTGAATATTGCGATTTTTTTTCCCACATAACATCAATAACAATTCAATTAGTTCTAGTGTTTTTCATTCTCTTTGCATCCAAAAAATTTAAATAATTCCTTTCTTTTCAGAAAATATCAATAAAAATTCAAAGTGATATATGATCATTGGTAACTATGCAACATCTTCTATTCTCCCTTGGTGTGAACTGTGGTTGTAGTTGATTATATACAACCTTCTTCCATCTGCTTTTAATGGGAATGTAGGCCTTGATTCGTATTGGGTGGGCCATCTTGGTTTCATTGTAATTTAAGATAATTGAGGCATAATTCAGCAGCTTTGGTTTCATTTTAATTCAAGGGAACTAAGGCATAATTTAGGAGCTTTGGTTTCGTTGTAATTCAAGGGAACTCGGGCATAATTCAGCAGCTCAAGTTTCAGAATATGGAAATCCTAATAGACATGGAGAGATCAGGGGAAGCGAGTGAACTCGAATTCGATAACATCAAGGCACCTCTGCTGCAAGGGATTATTCAAGACAAGGAGAGGAGGCCAGAGAGCTGCCATAGCGGCTCGATATTGGTTGTTTTGATCAGTACTTTTGTTGTTGTGTTGGGTTCAGTTGAATTCGGCTTTAGTGTCAGTATCTCAAATCCTTTAAAGTCACTTCATAAGGGGAAAAAATGATAATGAACTAGAGTTCAAATAAATGGAACAAGTTATAATCTTGTTGGCTTGTTGCAGGTGGGTTTCTCTTCTCCAACGGAGTCTAGGATCATAGAGGATCTTGACCTCACCTTATCTCAGGTGTGCTGACAACGTTAATAGAAACATTTTAAGGAATGAAATGTTTTAGAAAACTATAAATGGCTGAATGTTTTATTGTACAAATAAGAGTAAGCAGAGGTGTAGACATTTTAAGGAATGAAATGTTTTAGAAAACTGTAAATGGTTGATTGTTTTATTGTACTAAGAAGAGTAAGCAAGGGTGCTTCTGCAGCATAGGTGGGGAGCTATCGGTTTACTCATTGTATGTTTTCTTGGTGTAATGATTAGCCACTCTTAATCAAGAAGTTAGCATTTAAAAAATAAAAGTGAAAATTTGTGCTTCATAAATTTAGGTTACAAATCTAGAGCTACGATGAATTTATGCTATTCCTTAAAAGCTTCACTGGTTTATGAAAAACGTTGAGTTGTGTTTATAACTAACTATCTTTAATGAAATTTCAGACTAAAGATTGAAAATAGGTTGTTTGATATTGGTATTGACCTAAATGATCTATGATTTGATTACACATCACAATTCTTGTTAATTCTAGTATAAAGAAGATGAACATGGCTATCATAGCATTTAGAATTCTTTTGACAGCAATATGCAAGCCTGTGACTCTCAATGCAATCCTCATTGAACTTAGACCTTAAGCATTGTATTTATTAAAAACATCGGATATTATGCAGTACTCTACGTTTGGTTCCTTGTTAACAATTCGTGCCATGATGGGTGCAATAAAGAGTGGCTATATTGCAGACTACCTTGGTTGAAAAGGGGTAAGAAAAATTTTTAACAGAGAGAGCTAAGGTGCTTTCTAGTTACAGTGGTTGATCTCTGCACTTAAAAAAAAAGTTACCCATTTTTTTTTTTTTTATCTCAACAACCATCTGCTTTTAATGGGAATGTAGGCCTTGATTTGTATTGGATGGCCCATGTTGGTTTCATTGTAATTCAAGAGAATTGGGGCATAATTCAACAGCTTTGGTTTCATTTTAATTCAAGGGAACTAAGGCATAATTCAGCAGCTTTGGTTTCATTGTAATTCATGGAACTCGAGCATAATTCAGTAGCTCAAGTTTCAGAATATGGCAATCCTAATAGACATGGAGAGATTAGGGGAAGTGAGTGAACTCGAATCCAATAACATCGAGGCACCTCTGCTGCAGGGGATTACTGAAGACAAGGAGAGGAGGCCAGAGAGTTTCCATAGCGGCTCGATATTGGTTGTTCTGATCAGTACTTCTGTTGTTGTGTTGGGTTCAGTTGGATTCGGCTTTAGTGTCAGTATCTCAAATCCTTTAAAGTCACTTCATAAGGGGAAAAAATGATAATGAACTAGAGTTCAAATAAATGGAACAAGTTATAATCTTGTTGGCTTGTTGCAGGTGGGTTTCTCTTCTCCAACGGAGTCTGGGATCATAGAGGATCTTGACCTCGCCTTATCTCAAGTGTTCTCACAACGTTAATAGAAACATTTTAAGGAATGAAATGTTTTAGAAAACTATAAATTGTTGAATGTTTTATCGTACAAATAAGAGTAAGCAGAGGTGTAAACATTTTAAGGAATGAAATGTTTTAGAAAACTGTAAATGGTTGATTGTTTTATTGTACCAAGAAGAGTAAGCAAGGGTGCTTCTGCAACATAGGTGGGGAGCTATCGGTTTACTCATTGTATGTTTTCCTGGTGTAATGATTAGCCAATCTTAATCAAGAAGTTAGCATTTAAAAAATAAAAGTGAAAATTTGTGCTTCATAAATTTAGGTTACAAATCCAGAGCTACGATGAATTTATGCTATTCCTTAAAAGCTTCACTGGTTTATGAAAAACATTGAGTTGTGTTTATAACTAACTATCTTTAGTGAAATTTCAGACTAAAGATTGAAAATAGTTTGTTTGATATTGGTATTGACTTGAATGATTTGTGATTTGATTACACATCACAATTCTTGTTAATTCTAGTATAAAGAAGATGAACATGGCTATCATAGCATTTAGAATTCTTTTGACAGCAATATGCAAGCCTGTGACTCTCAATGCAATCCTCATTAATTATAGTATAAAGACTATTTACATGACTATCATAGCATTTACAATTCCTTTTGATAATAGTATGCAAGAATGAACTCAGACCTTAAGCATTGTATTTATTAAAAACATGGGATATTATGCAGTACTCTACATTTGGTTCTCTGCTAACAATTGGTGCCATGATGGGTGCAATAATGAGTGGCTATATTGCAGACTACCTTGGTCGAAAAGGGGTAAGCAAAATTTTTAACAGAGAGAGGTAAGGTGCTTTCCAGTTACAGTGGCAGATGTCTGCACTTAAAAAAAAAGTTACCCAATTATTTTTTTATCTCAACAACCATTATAAATAAACTGGCATGGGTGTTTTTTAATCTTCCTTAAAAGATCAGAGGTTAACATATCAGGATTTATGCTTGTTGGAAATAATACTGAGAGGGGGGGTGAATTAGTATTATCAGATCAATAATTTAATTTCCCAAACAGATTTTTATACGCTACTTCAGCTAAGTGAACTAGCGTGTATATGCGACTGTACTTAAAGCAACCAGCGTATATGCAGAGAACTTTTGATTTACCCAATTTATCATGCATTGAACTTTAACTAGTATATCAGAGATTTATTAGACAGTGCAGTAAAAGCAGAATAAAGCATCACACATAAGCAACACACATGAACACCAAGATATAAGGTGGAAACCCAATGTGGGTGAAAACCACCTGCTGCTGTCATCTTTTTCTTATTTTAATAATAAGAAAATATGTTTACAATCTTGTACTGGTGCAGACTTATACCAGTACGCAAGCTTCTACCTGCAGAAGGTTACAACCTTCTCTCATTCTCCAGCTTCTACTGGAAGGGAGCTACAACCCCCTAACTCTTGTACTAGCTGATATGTTTACTAGTACATAGGCAATACCTACAGAAGGCTACGACCTTCTTTCTTCCTCCAAGGACCACGTTTCATAAATTTTCAAACTAGATCCATCAACTACATCATAACTGCAATTCAATCATCAAATACATCTGCATCAACCAACCACTGAGACTCAATCATCACTTTCTGAATCAACAACAACCGAATCAATCAATCACTTTGACAACCCATCGTTAAACCACAATCAATCTGATCATTCAGAATACTGTCACCAGAATACAGTAACGAGAACCCAAGGCAGAACCCAGAATTATGCAACAGCAAACAGAAACAACTGAAACATACTTTATAAGGTATACGCTACTTCCATGTGTCGAACCTGCGTGTATACGTGCTTTTCTCAAAGCCAACCAGTGTATACATCTGCAAATATTAATTCATAATTCTACAGCTATTCCAGACTTCAATTATACCCAGATCATAATATTTACAGAATAACACATGCGTCAGTATTCAGATCTAGACTATACATGATCAAACCACATAATGATAATTCATTTCAAGCCTTAAAGATCCCAATCCATCATTAGATCTTATCCTTCATCGACCGCTAAGGTTCATCCTTGGTTCCGATCAAGCACAACACCATAAGCCAATAACCTGCATACTAGATCTCACACTTCATCAGATATTCAATACTTGCACACTTGGCCTAATGATCTTCTCTTATAGTTTTAGGCCTTTCTCAATACTATGGACCAAAACCACTTAGGACCAATACCTCGGACCAAATACCTTGGACCAATACCATGGATCAAAATACCATGGACCAAATACCTCGGACCAAAAACTTAGTTTTCCAAGGTATACGCGCTTTTCCTTCTGTGAAAGTGCATGTGTACGTATACACTACTTGTGGTCAGTGAACCTGCGTGTATACGCAGCTTGGTCAAGGTGAACCTGCATATACCTTTCTTTCTTCATGTTGTGTACTCTGATTTGTAATTCTTTGTTGTTAACCTGCTGTACTGTGATCTTTCATCTGAGTTAGTTGCCATCAAGGAAAACACCTGTATCATAATGCTAACAATCTCCCCCTTTGGACTTGATGGCAACAACAACACCAAGTCACTCTCCCCCTTTGACGTCAAGGGCAAAGGTTCATGCTCCCCCTTTGACATACATTATGTTGGTCATGCTCCCCCTGAGTACATGCTGAATTCTCTGATATGCTGAAGTGTATTGATTGAGCTCCCATGATTGAGTCCATGCTCCTCCTGAGCACAAGCAAAGTCTACAAAAATATTTTCTAAAAGAATAACATGACCCTATACATACATCACCAATGGCCTTCCTATCACCAATGACTCGTACATACATCCATCTCCTAACCAAGTGGGGATATACCAAATTTGACTCATCCACCCAACCAAGTGGGGATATACCAATTGTTTATACATGACAAAAACAAGAAACATTACATCATCCATCCCATGTAAAGTGGGGGTATAAATTACATCATTTCTCCAAAAGGACCCAGTTCAAATGTATGAGAAGACATATCACATCCTAGACTTTTACATGACTGGAGTAGCCAATGGTATAAATCTCTGAAGCCATAGCTGGACGAAGCAACCATAATGCCAACAATGTTGAATTTACGTGAAGGCTAATGCTCCCCCTGAACCGATGCTACCTGTGCATTGTTAACAGGTCAAAGATCAAGGCATCTTTGTTAGTTAGATAAAATTAATGAACAGAGCATATCATCAATATTAGTCAAAGCACCCATATCAGAGCCTGCCCCACTGTTTTTCTTGCCTGAAAAACATATATGCTCCTTGACCCACAAAAACCCGCGTGTGTACGCGACTTCACTTTAGGAAACACGCGTATAATCACCTTTCTCTGAAAAGTTTGATTTAACAGTAGGATGATGCAGCAACTACTCCCAGGATTTGTGTGAGGTATTCAAATGTCTCTCTGGGCAGTGGTTTAGTGAATATATCGACAACCTGTTCTTTGGAGGGTGTTAGCCTCCTGTTGCAACAGGGTATCATCTTTCATGATTGACATTTTTACATGCCAAATATGTCATACTTTGCAAGCTGCAGTGTTCCATATTTCCAGAAGAGACCAAAGAAGAAGCCATGAAGTATGCTGATCCAAATGACACTGCTGCATTCCATTTTGATGAGTTGTTCCAATTTTGAAGAATTTCTAAAAGGGAGGTCCAAACAGTCTAATCCTGGTCTCCCTAGGTTTCAATTTCCTATTGTAGAATATAGAGAATGATGTCTGTCCAAACAGTCTAAGCTTGGCAGATTTGTAGATAGGTAAAGAAACTAAGGGACCCAACTGTTTAATCTGGGCCCTGGCAAAAATAAGTGTAGATTTAGATAGAAAAAAAAAAAAAAAATTGCAAACATGGGTCTGCAAGTCTAAGTGCACCCAAAACAAAAAGAAGAAAAAATGTTAGGACAGTAGGCTGGGTAGGTAGCTGTTTGGTGGCAGAATGATAATTGATGATCAATTTTGTATCTCACAATGTCTTATCCTTTCAGATCATAGTTATCAGACAGTTTTGCATTCAAAGGAGGTACTCAAGCCAGAACTCACTAACCTCCCCTTCTTCTCATTTCCCCCAAGTCACTTACTAACATCCCCCAAGGGGTGAAGGTCTGCTTGAGCCTCTCAGTTTCATCATTTCCATGACATTCGCCTTGGTGAGGATATGCTTCACTCAAGGACTGCTCACTCATCATCTATGAGCCTTCTTTTCCCCAACAAAGCCTAAGGTCTCATACCTTAGCACCCTCTTTTCATCTCCATATTAACTATTAACTTTATTATATAACTCCCTAACAATTTTCCCCTTCCCCTATTAAAATCATGTATATAAAACTCCCCTATGTAAATACCCCTCCCTGGCAATATAGCCATATTTCCTATAAGTCCGGGAAATCACAGTCCATCTGGGGCTGTCTTTAGCCCATCCGAGTCATTAAGGAGCTAGTCTGACATCAGGTCAGCTAGTAACCGCTTCCCTAGCTCTAAAACCCTCAAAAACCTTCAAAAAACCCATTTTTGCACCTTTTGCCCAAGTTCTGTGCATAAAACACTAACCCCGCTTGGCAAAAACCCATATTTCGCCCCTATCCCTAAAACCCAAGTGTAAATATGCCAACCCGCGCTCATAATATTCATACAACACGCAAATCCCGCCATTCCCTATGTTTAAACCCACCGCCGCGATATATTAAAAAGGGAATATTCCCACGAATATCCCCACCCACTAACCCGCCGTCGCTACCCATCTACCACCAGCCGTTAGATCTGGCCCGCCACAGATCTATGGTGGGCGGGCTTTTCTATATGCAACACGCCCGGGCTTTAGCGTCCGGGAGTTCGGCGGTTTTGCCGTCGTACTCCCGCCACGCGTCAGGCGTTGGATTGTGGCAGAGCCCCTTCTCTCGAGACCGCCTTTGCCCATAAGCGGTGCGCCACAAAACCGCTTACCACCCGCAACATCATACCCCACGTCACCCCCTGCACAGTCCCTGCTTACGTCACCCCTTTGTCCAGTTACCCGTTGAGTCACCTGCCTGCGTGGCCTCCTGCCATGTCACTGCCACGTGTCCCTGCCACCGTACCTGCCACGTCATCGTCCGTACGTGATGACGTCATGCTGACATCATCCCGCCACATCGCCCTACTGACGTCATGCTGACGTCACCCGCCGTACAATGTCACATCATGCTGACGTCATCAGCACTTTTTGGGCGCAAAGGCGCGAAAGTCGCACTTCGGAGCCCCGGAATCCAATTCTGAGGCAGTTTTTGATGAGCGATAATGGAGAATCTTCAGGGAATCTTTAGGGAATCTTCTCATCATGCGGCCCCAGGAAGCCCGAAAAGGCGCAAAAATGATTCGTTTTCTTCACAGAGCATACCAAAAGGAGCAGAAGACAATTCCAGATGATACAGAGGCCGAACAGCGGCCATTTACTGGTGATTAGACCCGCAGCACATCAGATCAGCAGTCCAGATTTTGTCAAAGAGTATCAGTGGAAGAAAAGACGCCAAAGAGTATCAGCAAAGATTTGTTTAGGGGCTCGAAGCACCTGAACATTGATGAAGCCCCCAGAAAGTCAAATCAATAAGCATCAGCCCATCCTTGCCTTCAAATCACCATTAAGGCATTCAAAGCACCAGGACAGCAAGGAAGCAGAAACCCATGCATATTTATTTCAGAAGACATTGCCCCAAGGCACCCAGGACTACATCATTTATTCATTTTCTTTTTACGGCCGCCCCAGTACAGCCTGAGAATTTTCATGGATTTATTTCAGATAGGAGTAGGTCAATAAATTATTTTTTATGACCTGATTAGGTCAAGATGTAATAAAAGCAGTAGATATAAAGTTTTGCCCTATATATACCACCCTCTGTATAGTTTTAAGGGTTGGAAAATTGAGAATTCTTCACTAGAGACTCGCTGTGTATACCTGAAATTTTTCTGTAATCAAAGATTGCTGAAAGCTTGGAGAGCGAACTGTCTGTTGTTGATAAAGGCTTTGGAGACTGAAGATGGAATTCTTGTGCTGCGGCCTGAAGCAATAAGTGCCTCTTATCTCTGTTTATGTGTTTGCCATTATCTAGATAGCAGGAAAAAAGAATAGCCTAGAATTAGTTTAAATACTCTCTATGCTGAATTCCTGCTGTTTCTTGATGTTTTCCTCTGAATGAATTGGTTATGAATATTGAATTCCTTCTGGCTCATGTTTACCCCAATTCACCTGTGTTGGCCAATTATCTAGGGATTCTTAACTGCCCCTAGGTAGCGCCCTGTTACTTTCTCTGCTAATCTGTTGGAGAGGTTCTTAACTGCCTCTCTTTCTTTAGCATTCATTTCATCCTTTAAACCTGAAAATTGCTTCGAGCTCAGCTATCTTGCTCCATGTTCCCTCACTGTTATTAAGGAAATGCACCAGCAGTTCCTCTCCTCGACTCCACGCCCAATGGTTTGAAACATTCAGACTATACTCTGCCTCTCTACCTGAAAGTGTCAATTTTCCCACCAAAACAAAACAAAAACCCTCTGGACCCAAGACCTAGCCTAAAATCCTTTCAAACAAAGCTAAATCTAAAAGAGAGAGCCCTCTCTGATTGCAGGTTGGCTAGAACCTGCAGTCCAAAGTTGGTTTGTGGTTACCTCGGCCGTATCCCTTTCTTAACCTTCAGGGACAACCTGAGTGATAACATAATGGCGACTCCACTGGGGAATTTCCTCAGTTAATTTTATAAAGTTTCACGAAGAAGGTTTAAAAAATCCCCTGTAGAAATCGATTTTCTAATTGTTGTATGTTTCCTAAAACTACAGATGAAGCCTGAATGTCAGCCAGGAAGCCTTTGAAACTGTTTTTGTTTTACATTAACAGGTTTAGATAAAAGCTGCTTCAGTCAATCTTCATGCTAGTTTTAAGATATACACAGCCATTTCAAAATCTTATCTGGCCCTTGTGAATACAAAAAATATTCCAAAAAAAATAAAAAAAATAAAAAAAAACAAGTGCGGAAGCTGGCTCCCAAGAAAAGTTCACGATATACAAGGTCAAACCCAGACCCAGATCCTCCAGCTGTTTTTGAAAACCCTAACATAATCCATAAAATCCTTAGGAAGCAACAAAGACAGGAAAATTTTGCTAATAAAACCCCTGAAACAGCTTACCCTAGCTCTGTTCCAACCCCTGTCAAGGTTTTATTCCGGTCTACCCCTGCTTCCCCTTGTTCGTCATCTACATCTCATAGCACTCCTTCCACACCTTCATTCACTGCACATATTCCCATTACCACTACTGTTATCCCTGTTATCCCCGTTGTCCCATTCATCCCCGTTGTTCCACTTATACCAGCCAATATGGCTAATAGATATGCACCCCTGCAATTACCTGCTAACGCTGCGGCTTTACCCCAAGATTACCAATCGAAAATTACATATTTTGATTCCACTGGTCCTTTCACAGCCATTCAGCATGCCAAAAAGATGCAAGACTATTTTGAAAACTATGAAATAGATGATGACAGTGTGAGAATGAGAATTTTTGTTCAGAGTCTAACAGGTGATGTGAGAACTTGGTTCAGATCACTCGCTGCAAATTCCATAACCACTCCTGATGAGCTTTACCTATCCTTTACCAACAGATGGGAGAAAAAGAAAGATCCCTTGCACATACTAGCTGAATATGATACAATTAAACGAGGTCCTCAAGAGACCGTTTTAGAATACTGTGCAAGATTCAACAATGTATATAATGCGATACCACAGAACTTAAGGCCTCCACCCGACCTTGCCTTGTACAAATTTCCTGATGGTTTTGACCCTGATATGGCATATCAGTTGAAAGAAAGAGCTCCTGAAACCCTTGAAGACGCGCAAAAGGTTGCTGTCACGGTAGAAGCCAACTTAATTGCCAAAAGAAATAGAGCCCGAATGGAAAAGAGAACCACCTTTAAGGAAGAACCCTCAGCCTTCGACCAGAAGCTTGATGCTATCATCAATGGCCTGCAAAGACTAGGAGAGAGGGTAGAAAATGTTGAGAGAAAGGCATCATGGGAAGGACAACAGTCTAATCCCATAAGAAACCCAAATTTCAGAAAAACACAGAACATAAATGCTGGTAGGTCTAACCAAGACCATGACATAAGACCCCCTTTTCAAGATAACTATGTAGAAGGATCTACTTCTAGTCAACCCATAGAAGACGATCATATGAATTTAATGGATCTAAAGGGTGAACATCAAACTTTCCTGACACAAGAAGACCAAAATGAGCATGACTGCAATCAATTTCAGACTAAATCTGGTGAGTCTTTTGATTTTAAACAAGGTTATGATACTGCTGTGTATGAAGTACACAAACAATATAAGCTCAGAACTAGGACCATTGACATCTCTGAGCCTAGCAAGACAAAGGAAAGTAAACAACCCAACAAGATTAAAAACAAAGCTGTTGTAACAAAACCAGCTGATATGACTGTCCCAAACCCACATCAAGTGACTGTAGAAGATATAACAGAAATACAGCCTTCCAAAGATCAGCCTTTGCCACCTCCTTTCTCAAAAGAAAATTCAAACAGCGTCCCAAAAAGTACTCCTGAAGTTGCAAAGCCGCAAGCAAATACTCCCCATAGCACTGATAAACAAGAGCAAGTCGCTGAAAATTCAAATGAAAAGGAAAAAACTGCCAATGCCAATACTAAGACTCCATTGGAGAAGCCTTTTAGTTTAGAAACAGAGATTGGAAAACTCAAGATAGCCATTCCTCTTTCAGAATTGGCTAAACACGATGTATATAGGCAACAGATTCAAAGGTCACTGCAACTCCCAGAAAACAAAGATGATGTAAATGTTTTGGATGATTCCCCTGAACTATTGTTTGGACCAGAAGTTAATGGAAAGTCAACACAAGGACCTGTCCCACCCTTTTATGTCAGTCTGCATATACATGACAAAGTTTTACACAACGCTATGTTTGACTCAGGGGCATCGCACAATCTTATGCCCAAAGCAGTTATGGAAAAACTGAATCTCGACATCACAAGACCTTACAAAGATTTATACTCATTTGACTCCAGTCAAGTGAAATGTTTAGGTCTCATTAAAGATCTATGTGTCTCCTTAGTCCAATATCCCAACAAGACCATCCTCATGGATGTAGTAGTGGCTGACATCCCACCAAAGTATGGTATGCTCCTCTCGAGATCATGGGGAGCAAAGCTCCAAGGATCCCTTCAATTAGACCTTTCCTACGCTACCATTTCAGTCTTTGGGCAACCAAAGAGACTGTATAGAGAAACGCTGATGAAATATGTAGTAAGTAGTGAAAGCAAGCCTGAAAATTTTCCCATTTATTCAATTCATTCCGATATGGATTCTTTCATTTTATTCAATGATGATTCAAATCTGCCCACTAATAAGGAGCCTATGGCTCTAGAACAACAAGTGCACATCAATGAAGAAACAGTTGCCCATAATAAAGAAATTGTCAAAACAGTAAATGCAACCAGCATGCTACAAGAACCTCCCCAAACAGAAATTTTAAATCTGCCCAACCCTGATTCAAATAACACTCCTAGCATTGTCAACAAGCAAGAAATCACATGGTTCTTAGAGTTTGATGGTTCTGTCAACAAGTTAGGAGCAGGGGCAGGTGTCTGGATTCACAATACACATGATAATCATGCAGAAGGACATGCCTATAGACTGAATTTCAAATGCACAAATAACATGGCAGAGTATGAGGCTCTGCTGTTAGGCCTTAAACTGCTGAAAACTCTAGGTGTTGTAAAAGTGTCTATCTTAGGTGACTCTGATCTAGTTATTCAACAGATGAAAGGTAATTTTCTTACCAATGAAAACAGAATGAGAGCCTATAGAACTGCTGCTACTAACATACTCCAGGCATTCACTGAATTCAAGCTTGACAAGATTTCCAGAAATCACAACATTCATGCACACAGCCTAGCCACCTTCGCGAGTACATGCAAGCTCCCTTTTGACCCGAATCATCACTTCACAGCCGAAATAAAACATAGGCCCACCGTCCCAAATAATGTCAAAGATTGGCAAGTATTCGAGAATGATGCCCAGATTAATAATTTCCTTACCCTCGAGCATGAATTTTCAAATATTCACATTGACATGGATGCCATGACAGATTCTGAACAGCAGAGAAATGAAAGTCAGCAAGTTCTAACCGCTGCAACAGCCAAACAGATTCTGAAGCCAACCATTTTTGACAATGAAAACATTGAACAGCTGAAACAAACACAGGCAGAAGAAGTAGACAGAACAGAGGCAGAGGTCATTAACTTGAAAGATAATTTTTTGCCTGCTGGATTAACTCCGCTAGAAGACATATTTGACTCTAATGACGTTCCCAGAAAACCAAAACTGCAGCCAATAAACACGGAAATCGAAGAACACAACATTGGGACACCAGAGAACCCAAAAATGATCAAACTGTCCAAAAATTTGCCACCTGATCAAAAGCCCAAGTACATTGGCTTATTCAAAGAATTTCAAGATGTATTTGCTTGGAGCTATGAGGATTTGAAATCCTATGATACATCAGTGATTCAGCACACGATCCCATTGAAGCCCAATCAGAAGCCCTTCAAACAGAAATTGAGAAGAATCAACCCTGTGCTGCTTCCCCCTATTGAAAAAGAAGTAAAAAGGATGTGGGAAGCAGGCATTATAGCCCCTATCAGATTCTCTGAGTGGGTGTCCAACCTAGTGCCTACAAGAAAAAAGACAGGCGAAATCGGACTTTGTGTAGATCTCAGAAATTTAAATCAAGTCTCCTTAAAAGACCACTATCCCCTGCCCAAAATGGACCACGTATTGCAGAGAGTAGTGGGAGCATCTAGAATTTCCCTGCTAGATGGTTTTTCAGGTTTTAACCAGATACTTGTTCACCCAGACGACCAAGACAAAACTGCCTTTACCACACCCTGGGGAACATTTAAATATGTAAAGATGCCATTTGGACTTAAAAACGCTGGTGCTACCTTTCAACGAGCAATGGACATTGCATTCGCCAAAGAATTACATGACTTCCTAGTTGTGTACCTTGATGATTTAACCCCATTTTCCAAATCTGATAAAGAACATCTCAAGCATCTCAGACAAATTTTCATGACATGCAGGAAATATGGCATTTCCCTGAATCCAAAGAAGTCCTTATTTGGCCTGGAAGAAGGAAAATTACTCGGCCACATTATATCAAAGGATGGGATCAGAATTGATCCTGAAAGAATACAGGCCATCCTCCAAATTCCACATCCGAGAAACATAAAAGAGCTACAAGCGTTCCTTGGGAAAATTAACTTTTTGAGAAGATTTATTCCAAATTTAGCTGAAGTAATAAGACTGTTAAGCAACATGCTAAAGAAGGATGCCAAGGTAAGATGGTCCCTTGAGGCCAAGCAGGCATTCGAGAGTATCAAAACTGCATTAACCCAAACTCCTGTTCTAACCAGTCCACAGTTTGACAAGGATTTTATCATATTTTCGTTCGCATCAGACCACACAATCGCTGCTGTCCTGTTGCAAAAGGATGAGCAGGGAGCTGAAAAGCCAATTGCTTTTTTTAGCTGAGCCTTAAGAGACGCCCCTCTGAAGTACCAAATAATGGAAAAGCAGGCCTACGCCCTTGTTAAGGCCATCAAGGATTTCAGAGTGTACATTTTATATTCACACATGACTGCCTATGTCCCACACGCTGCTGTTAAAGATATATTGACTCAAGACGGATTAGAGGGCAAAAGAGGTAAGTGGATTGCAAGTATCCTCGAATATGACATTGAAATAAAACCAACCAAGATGATAAAGGGACAAGGTTTAGCCAAGCTGATGTCCGAAACAAACTTTCAGGCCTTAGACATTAACCAGCTGGACGATGAACCGGAGCTGGCGACTCCATAGATCAGTGAAATATTTCTGCAATGCCCCTGGTACACTGATATTTGCTTTGTATTGTTAAACCTGTGTGCTCCCCCAGGATTGTCCAGAACAAAGAAAAGATTTTTAAAAATGAAGGCTTTGCGATTTTGTGTTATAGATGGTGCATTATTTTGGAGAAATCATGAAGGTATATTGTTAAATTGTTTAACCATGAATGAAACTAACAATGTCATGAAAGAATTCCATGCAGGTGATTGTGGAGGACATCTCTACTGGAAGTCCACAGCAGACAAAATCCTGAGGGCTGGTTTCTACTGGCCCACTCTTTTTGCAGATATAAAAAAGTTTTCCACGACATGTCACAAGTGCCAAATTTTTGAAGGCAAGAGAAAATTGTTGCCCTTGCCCCTTAAACCCATCTCCACCGAAAAACCTTTTCAACAATGGGGTCTTGACTTCATTGGAGAAATTCATCCCTCTTCCTCAGGCCAGCACAAATGGATCCTAACAGCCACCGATTATTTCACCAAGTGGGTTGAAGCCATTCCCTGTAGACAAGCCAATGATACCATCATTATCCAATTCCTTGAATGCAACATTCTTTCCAGATTTGGCTGCCCTGAGAAAATCATCACTGACAATGCCGCTGCCTTTAAGTCCAAAAAGATGATCAGTTTCTGTCATAAGTTTCATATCACCCTGGGCCACTCTACAGCATATTACCCTCAAGGTAATCGATTGGCCAAATCATCTAACAAGAGCCTCATCAACATCATAAAGAAAATGCTAGAAGAAAACAAGAAAAACTGGCACAAAAAGCTGGTGAATGCCCTATGGGCAGACAGACTTTCAAGCAAAAGATCAATTGGAATGAGCCCTTATGAGCTGGTATATGGCATGGAGGCTAGATTTCCTTCATCCCTGGGCATTCCTACTATCAAGTTGTTACAGGAAATTCAGGCTGAACCAAATGACATTCAAAGAAGAATTAATCAGACAATTCACCTTCAGCAAACCAGAGAACAAGTCTATGACAGAGCACAAATCTTACAAGAAAAGCTCAAAAAGATGTTTGATAAGAGAGCTAAAGCTGAATATTTCAGTATTGGTGACAAAGTTTTGAAGTGGGACTCAAGAAGAGAAGACAAGGGCAAACATGCCAAGTTTGACTTTCTATGGAAAGGTCCATTTGTAATTTCTGTTGTTCAAGGAAACAACACCTATTTTCTCAGACCTATGGAGGACAGCACTGTTGAAGAAGGCCCTATGAATGGCAGGATGTTGAAACATTATCACGATCCTTGTTGTTGAAACAATGCAAGTTCTGTAAATATCTTTGTACAAAATTATTTGTATATATCAGCACTCAGTTTAAATTTTTGTAAACAGGCCGATTGTTAAGGAATAGCAGTAAATTTGGAAAGGACGCAGCCAATGCAAATTCTTCAATCTCAAAAGTATCAAAACAGAGCAATAACTTTCAGTTTATATATCAGCATAGTTGCTCAAGCATTGTACATAAAGATCAAGCACGCAGAAGAAAGCAGGCGCTGCTGTACATCTCACAGAAAGCTCTGTTGAGGAGGAGTTGTTCGTAGTTCAAAGTTTCATATTTATAACAGCCAGAACAAAGAAGAAATTCACAGTTAACAACAACAAACAGAAGATCAAGGCAGTCTGACCTGCTGTTCTTGACTTTTCACAAGGAAAAGCCATCCCCAAGTGGAGCCACTGTTAGCCTCCTGTTGCAACAGGGTATCATCTTTCATGATTGACATTTTTACATGCCAAATATGTCATACTTTGCAAGCTGCAGTGTTCCATATTTCCAGAAGAGACCAAAGAAGAAGCCATGAAGTACGCTGATCCAAATGACACTGCTGCATTCCATTTTGATGAGTTGTTCCAATTTTGAAGAATTTCTTAAAGGGAGGTCCAAACAGTCTAATCCTGGTCTCCCTAGGTTTCAATTTCCTGTTGTAGAATATAGAGAATGATGTCTGTCCAAACAGTCTAAGCTTGGCAGATTTGTAGATAGGTAGAGAAACTAAGGGACCCAACTGTTTAATCTGGGCCCTGGCAGAAATAAGTGAAGATTTAGATAGAAAAAAAAAAAAAATTGCAAACATGGGTCTGCAAGTCTAAGTGCACCCAAAACAAAAAGAAGAAAAAATGTTAGGACAGTGGGCTGGGTAGGTATCTGTTTGGTGGCAGAATGATAATTGATGATCAATTTTGTATCTCACAATGTCTTATCCTTTCAGATCATAGTTATCAGACAGTTTTGCATTCAAAGGAGGTACTCAAGCCAGAACTCACTAACCTCCCCTTCTTCTCATTTCCCCCAAGTCATTTACTAACATCCCCCAAGGGGTCAAGGTCTGCTTGAGCCTCTCAGTTTCATCATTTCCATGACATTCGCCTTGGTGAGGATCTGCTTCACTCAAGGACTGCTCACTCATCATCTGTGAGCCTTATTTTCCCCAGCAAAGCCTAAGGTCTCATACCTTAGCGCCCTCTTTTCATCTCCATATTAACTATTAACTTTATTATATAACTCCCTAACAATTTATCCCTTCCCCTATTAAAATCATGTATATAAAACTCCCCTATGTAAATACCCCTCCCTGGCAATATAGCCATATTTCCTATAAGTCCGGGAAATCACAGTCCATCTGGGGCTGTCTTTAGCCCATCCGAGTCATTAAGGAGCTAGTCTGACATCAGGTCAGCTAGTAACCGCTTCCCTAGCTCTAAAACCCTCAAAAACCTTCAAAAAACCCATTTTTGCACCTTTTGCCCAAGTTCTGTGCATAAAACACTAACCCCGCTTGGCAAAAACCCATATTTCGCCCCTATCCCTAAAACCCAAGTGTAAATATGCCAACCCGCACTCATAATATTCATACAACACGCAAATCCCGCCATTCCCTATGTTTAAACCCACCGCCGCGATATATTAAAAAGGGAATATTCCCGCGAATATCCCCACCCACTAACCCGCCGTCGCTACCCATCTACCGCCAGCCGTTAGATCTGGCCCGCCACAGATCTACGGTGGGCGGGCTTTTCTATATGCAACACGCCCGGGCTTTAGCATCCGGGAGTTCGGCGGTTTTGCCGTCGTACTCCCGCCACGCGTCAGGCGTTGGACTGTGGCAGAGCCCCCTCTCCCGAGACCGCCTTTGCCCATAAGCGGTGCGCCACAAAACCGCTTACCACCCGTAACGTCATACCCCACGTCACCCCCTACACAGTCCCTGCTTACGTCACCCCTTTGTCCAGTCACCCGATGAGTCACCTGCCTGCGTGGCCTCCTGCCACGTCACTGCCACGTGTCCCTACCACCGTACCTACCACGTCATCGTCCGTACGTGATGACGTCATCCCGCCACGTTGCCCTACTGACGTCACCCACCGTACAATGTCACATCATGCTGACGTCATCAGCACTTTTTGGGCGCAAAGGCGCGAAAGTCGCACTTCGGAGCCCCGTAATCCAATTCTGAGGCAGTTAGCGCAAATCGCTCATCGCAGGATTTTTTAGGCCGAAATGGAGAATCTTCAGGGAATCTTTAGGGAATCTTCTCATCATGCGGCCCCAGGAAGCCCGAAAAGGCGCAAAAATGATCCATTTTCTTCACAGAGCATACCAGAAGGAGCAGAAGAAAATTCCAGATGATATAGAGGCCGAACAGCAGCCATTTACTGGTGATTAGACCCGCAGCACATCAGATCAGCAGTCCAGATTTTGTCAAAGAGTATCAGTGGAAGAAAAGACGCCAAAGAGTATCATCAAAGATTTGTTTAGGGGCTCAAAGCACCTGAACATTGATGAAGCCCCCAGAAAGTCAAATCAATAAGCATCAGCCCATCCTTGCCTTCAAATCACCATTAAGGCATTCAAAGCACCAGGACAGCAAGGAAGCAGAAACCCATGCATATTTATTTCAGAAGACATTGCCCCAAGGCACCCAGGACTACATCATTTATTCATTTTCTTTTTATGGCCGCCCCAGTACAGCCTGAGAATTTTCATGCATTTATTTCAGATAGGAGTAGGTCAATAAATTATTTTTTATGACCTGATTAGGTCAAGATGTAATAAAAGCAGTAGATAGAAATTTTTGCCCTATATATACCACCCTCTGTATAGTTTTAAGGGTTGGAAAATTGAGAATTCTTCACTAGAGACTCGCTGTGTATACCTGAAATTTTTCTGTAATCAAAGATTGCCGAAAGCTTGGAGAGCGAACTGTCTGTTGTTGATAAAGGATTTGGAGACTGAAGATGGAATTCTTGTGCTGCGGCCTGAAGCAATAAGTGCCTCTTATCTCTGTTTATGTGTTTGCCATTATCTAGATAGCAGGAAAAAAGAATAGCCTAGAATTAGTTTAAATACTCTCTATGCTCAATTCCTGCTATTTCTTGATGTTTTCCTCTGAATGAATTGGTTATGAATATTGAATTCCTTCTGGCTCATGTTTACCCCAATTCACCTGTGTTGGCCAATTATCTAGGGATTCTTAACTGCCCCTAGGTAGTGCCCTGTTACTTTCTCTGCTAATCTGTTGGAGAGATTCTTAACTGCCTCTCTTTCTTTAGCATTCATTTCATCCTTTAAACCTGAAAATTGCTTCGAGCTCAGCTATCTTGCTCCATGTTCCCTCACTGTTATTAAGGAAATGCACCAGCAGTTCCCCTCCTCGACTCCACGCCCAATGGTTTGAAACATTCAGACTATACTCTGCCTCTCTACCTGAAAGTGTCAATTTTCCCACCAAAACAAAACAAAAACCCTCTGGACCCAAGACCTAGCCTAAAATCCTTTCAAACAAAGCTAAATCTAAAAGAGAGAGCCCTCTCTGATTGCAGGTTGGCTAGAACTTGCAGTCCAAAGTTGGTTTGTGGTTACCTCGGCCGTATCCCTTTCTTAACCTTCAGGGACAACCTGAGTGATAACAGAGGGAACATATTCCAATTTGACCTTTTGTTCAAGCACTTGTTCACGTAGAAAATGGTATTTGATGGGTATGTGCTTGGTCTTGGAGTGCATGACTGGATTCTTTGAAATACTGATGGCACTTGTATTATCACATAGAATGGAGATGGGTGGAGTCCATGTGATATGAATGTCTTGCAATGTTTGCATCATACAAAGTAGTTGTGTGCAGCAAGATGCAACAGCCACATATTCTGCTTCAGCTGTAGATAATGCAATGGAACTTTGTTTCTTGCTGAACCAAGACACTAACCTGGAACCCATATAGAATGCACCACCACTAGTGCTTTTTCTGCCATCAACACTTCCTGCCCAATCTGCATCTATATATGCATGAAGAGTAAGATCTGTATCTCTAGGATACCATAAACCAAAGTTTTGTGTTCCTTGAAGATATTTGAAAATCCTTTTGATTGCCTAAAGGTGTGATTCCTTTGGATTTGCTTGGAATCTTCCAACTATTCCTACTGCATGCATGATGTCAGGTTGAGTACCTGTTAGATAAAACAGACTGCCAATCATGGATCTGTAAGTTGGTTGATGTACTGCTGTTGATTCATCATTTGAGATGAGACTGCATCCTGTTACATTGGGGTACATACATGTTTAGAATCTTCCATGCTATACTTTTTCAAGATATGTTTGAGATATTTGGTTTGTGAAATACAAATACCATCTTTATTTTGTTGAACTTGTAGACCAAGAAAATAGGGAAGTTCACCAAGCAAGGACATTTCAAATTCTTGTTGCATTACTGAAGCAAAATTCTGACTCATGGATTATTCATTGCTACCAAAAATGATATCATCAACATAAACAACAATTATTAGCAATTTATCAGTGTCAATCTTTGTATATAGATTTCTATCTGCTGACCCTTTTGAAAAACCCTGTTGGTGTAGATATTTGTCAAGGCGGTAATACTAGGCCCTTGGAGCCTATTTTAGACCATAGAGAGCCTTTCTGAGTCTGCATACAAGTTTTGCATCATTTCCAAGAATGAATCCTTCTGGTTGTTCAATATAGACTTCTTCTTCTAAATCTCCATTAAGGAAAGCAGATTTTACATCCATTTGGTATACTTTGAATTTTTGAAAGCTAGAAAGAGCAAGAAACATCCTTATGGCTTCAAGTCTAGCAACAGGTGAAAAAGTTTCTTCAAAATATATACCTTCTTGCTGAGCATACCCTTTATAAACAAGTCTGGCCTTGTTTCTAATAACTTCTCCATTTTCATTCATCTTGTTTTTGAATATCCATTTAGTTCCTATGATATTTTTATCATGAGGTCTAGGAACTAATTCCCAAGTATTATTATTTTCACTTTGCTCAAGTTCTCCATTCATGGCCTTGACCCAACATTCATCTTTGCATGCTTCATTTACATTTTGAGGTTCAGTGGAGGATAGTAATGCTAGATAGCTTGAGGTTTCTGTAATAGTTCTTCTTGTCTGTACACCTGCCTCTTTTTCCCCTAAAATTTGAGTTTCTAGATGATTTTTCTGAACATACCTGGACGAAGTCTTTTCTTCTACCGTTATCTCTTCTTCTAGTGCTTCATTGGTTTCTTCTTCAAAATCATTGTGATTTGATGTGGGAAAATAATACCCATCTTCTTCATTGTCATAATCTGTTGGGTCCCTATAATACTAGTGATTACCCCATTACTATTGTAGTTATACCCCCTATTTATATTGTTGTGCCCCTATTACCCCCATATTGTTATTTCTGTGCCCCATAGAATCCCTCTATTGTTATTTTTGTGGCTTTATATTATTATTGTTAGGTCGGCTGGATTATATTGTGACTCCTTAGACTCCTATATATAGAAAGGAGGTTTTGTCATTTGTATCATCCAAGAATTGTTCATTTATGTAATGTAAAGGAGGTTGCCCCCTCGAAGAGGCTGAATTCTAAGGCGTGGATCTCTCTTTTCTATCTTTTTGTGAGCTGGTTTCATAACATTTGGTATCAGAGCTTTGGATTCTAGGGTTTCGCTGCTCCAAACAGGTCATCGTGGCATTTTCGCTATAACTTTTTTTCTGTGACGTTTCAGAAGTCGCAAAAAAAACCCATTTGAGAAGAAATCGCGCTGAACCTTGGGTCCGAATTTCAGAGCTTTTCGCGCGATATTTGTGGAGATATGATCTGAGGAAGTTGGTCTTTTTGCAGACTCCTGAATTACATTCAAAACAGGTGACCTGGGGAAAATCGTCATAACTTTCTCTCTAGGGATCGGATTGAAATTTCGTAAGAAGGTACAGAAAGAGGACGGACTGTAGTTTTTGTGTGTGTGTTTCAGATTCAAAGGTTGAAACAGTGACTCGTGGCACGTCGTACAAGTTCGCTCTACTGAACCAGTCTAAAAGCAAGTCACTGTGGGAGATTTCACATAACTCTTCCTTGGAGAATCCAATTTGGCTCAGACTTGTGGCATTGGAAAGAGGACGCAGAAGGCTACTACAGGTAGCAATTTCAGAATTGGATGATCCGAAATTACAGAGATACATCAGATTCAATATCAGGCTTCTATAAAGTGAAAAAAGGTGTGTAGTTTTTTTTTTTTATTTTTGTGTAAGCTTGGTTTAACGGAATTCAAAGGGCATAGTAAAGCATTATTATCGGTAACTGATGCCCCGAGGAAAGAAAATGCAAACACCTAGTAAGGAACCTGAAAGCTCTAGCATGACTCATGAAGAAGAGGAAGAAATGCTACATGATATATCAAAATTACAAGAACAAGTGCAACAAATGTCACGCTCACAAAAGCTAACAGAAGCTAAGATAAGTGGCGTGGAATCTAAGATAAATGGCGTGGAATCTAAGGTAAATGGCGTGGAATCTAAGATAAAGGGCATGGAAGCTAAGATGGATGGCATGGAAGCTAAGGTGAATGGCATGGACGCTAAAATTGATGGCATGGATGATAAGATGGATGAATTGAAGAAGTTGCTACAAGAAAGGGTCACTAATGGTGAAAAGGTAGTAAAGGAAACTCATGATGAGAACAAAAGAAATGTTAATCATGATTCCATAGACTCTAATGTTGGATCGAAGACTCACCATGTTCCAAAAATCGATATGAGGAAGTTTGATGGCAAGGATCCCGCCACATGGATATTACAGATGGAGCAATTCTTCGATCTCAATAATGTGCAAAACACACAAAAGGTACGTATGGCAACTTTATATTTGGAACCAAATCAGTTTGTATGGTATCAATGGCTTTGTTCTCGTAAACAATTTATCACTTGGGCAATTTTTACGGAAGAATTGATAGCACATTATGAGGATACAAAAAGCAACACTTTTTTTAGCCAATTGATAAGTCTCAAACAAAAGGGTTCAATAATGGAGCACATTGAGGAGTTCCAAAAATTGAACATAAGGGTAAAAGATATTCCAGAGGAGCATAGGATTGATGTGTTCATAGGGTCTTTAAAGGATAATATCCAACATGATGTGCGCCTTTGGGAACCTGATTCATTAGAGAAGGCATTCAGGTTAGCAAGAAAAATGGAAAGCAAAATTATGGCAACTAGGAAGCATACCATTCACAACTATAAAGACGGAAGTGTTGTTGCCCATAGTCTTCCACAACCTACAAGGTTGACACCACAACAATTGGAAGAAAAAAGAGCAAAAGGGCTTTGTTACAATTGTGATAGCAAATACACAAAAGGTCATAAGTGTGCTGAGAAGAAATTATTCTACATAGATTGTGAAGAGGAAGAAGAAAAGGAGCAAGAAAGGTCAAAAGAAGAGGATATATTCCAGGAACAAAGCCTAGATGAAGAACAAATAAATCCGACCATATCTTGTAATGCATTGGCGGGAATTACCACTCCTCAAACCATCAAGATAGAAGGACAAATCAAGAAGAAAAAGGTAATAGTGTTGATTGATTCAGGAAGCACCCACAATTTTATTCATTGTAGGGTAGCAAAAGAATTGAATTGCTTCCTATATCCAGCACCAGAGTGTCAAGTGATGATTGCAAATGGAGGAACAATAAATTGTTCTGGAAAGTGCCATAATATCAAGCTATCCATGGGAGAATATGTATTGACTAGCCCAATGCTTTCCATTCCAATGGGAGGTGCTGATGTTGTACTAGGAGTCCAATGGCTACAATCCTTGGGTACAATAGCTTTTAATTTTCAAGAACTTTTCATGAAATTTTCTGTGGAAGGAAAGGAAGTTGAATTAAGGGGTATTGCAGGGAAACCAGGAAAGATAATCAGCTCTAATGGCATGACAAAGCTTCTAAAAAAGGAGCAAAGAGGTGTAATTGCACAATTATGTTCGCTAGATGTTTCCACATTGGAATCATCTATTTCTCCAGATCTCCAAAAAGTCCTGGACAATCATTCCAAGGTATTTGAGACTCCCAAAGGTCTCCCACCTATGCGTGATCATGATCATGCTATTCATCTGATTCCAGGAAGTGTTCCTCCAAACATCAGGCCGTACAGATATCCCTATGTCCAAAAAAGTGAAATTGAACGTATGGTTGCAGAAATGCTAGAGGCTGGTATAATTCAACCGAGTCAAAGTTCTTTCTCAGCTCCAGTAGTATTGGTGCACAAGAAGGATGGATCATGGCGCATGTGTCCAGATTATAGGGAGCTCAACAAGCTCACTATTAAAGATAAGTTCCCCATTCCTGTTATTGATGAATTACTGGATGAATTGCATGGATCAATTTACTTCACCAAGTTGGATCTTCGTTCGGGATATCATCAAATCAGAATGAAGATTGAAGACATTCCGAAAACAGCATTTAGAACTCATGAGGGTCATTATGAATTTTTGGTCATGCCTTTTGGCCTTACCAATGCACCTTCAACATTTCAAGGTTTGATGAATTCAATTTTCAAACCATTCCTTAGAAAATTTGTGTTAGTATTTTTTGATGATATACTAATCTACAGCAAGTCTTGGAAGGATCATGTTGAACATGTTGACAGGGTGCTACAACTATTGGAGGAGAAACAATTATATGCAAAAAGATCCAAATGTTTCTTTGGAGTCCAGGAGGTGGAATATTTGGGTCATATTGTATCTCATGAAGGAGTTAAGGTAGACCCTAGCAAAATTAAAGCCATTAAGGAATGGAAAATCCCCACATCCATAAAGCATCTGCGAGGATTTCTTGGGTTGACAGGGTATTATCGCAAGTTTGTTAAGAATTATGGGAGAATAGCAGCACCTCTAACAACATTATTGAAGAAAGATTCATTTTCATGGACTCCGGAAGCAACAAAGGCCTTTGAACATCTTAAAGAGGCAATGTGCCAAGCACCGGTCTTAGCTACACCGGACTTCACAAAAACCTTTATTGTGGAATGTGATGCTTCAGGAAATGGAATTGGTGCTGTTCTAATGCAAGATGAAAGACCCATTGCTTTTGAAAGTCGTCCAATCAAGGGAAAGTTTTTAAGCAAAGCTATTTATGAGAAGGAAATGTTGGCAATACTCCATGCACTTAAGAAATGGCGACCCTACCTAATGGGAAGACACTTCAAGGTAAAAACGGATCATGATAGCCTTAAATACTTTTTAGAACAAAGATTATCCTCTGAAGAGCAACAAAAGTGGGTCACAAAGATGTTGGGTTATGACTTTGAAATCATCTACAAAAAAGGGAAGCAAAATGTGGTGGCAGATGCACTCTCAAGAAAGGATGAGGATGTGGAAGCATTGTTGTGTGCCATTTCTATTATCCAACCAGATTGGATAAACGAAGCAAGGGAGGAATGGAAGAATGACGAAGAAGTGTGGGCACTTATTCGAAAGCTACAACAAGATTCCAGTACTTCTGATACATTTAGCTGGCAAAATGATTCGTTATGGTACAAAGATCGCTTATACCTCTGTAAGAATTCCCAGCTAAAACAAAAGATTCTTATGGAATTGCACACTTCTCCCTTAGGAGGGCACTCAGGATTTTTAAAAACTTACCACAGGGTTAAGAAGGAATTTTTTTGGGATGGCCTTAAATCAGATATTCAAAAGTTTGTGGCGGAATGTTTGGTTTGCCAGCAAAATAAAGTTGAAACAATTAAGACACCAGGTCTATTACAACCTTTATCCATTCCAAGCCAACGTTGGGAGGAGGTTTCAATGGATTTTATCACAGGTTTACCCAAGTCTGAGGGAAAGAGTGTCATCATGGTGGTAGTTGACAGACTTACCAAGTATGCACACTTTTGTGCATTATCACATCCATTTAAAGCCAGTACAGTTTCTACTGCATTTATGGAAACAGTTCAAAAGCTACATGGAAACCCAAAGATTATTGTAAGTGACAGAGATCCCATTTTCACTGGAAATTTTTGGACAGAATTATTTTCTTGTCTTGGTACTCAGTTAGCTCATAGCTCATCTTATCATCCTCAATCTGATGGGCAAACTGAGATAGTAAACAAATGTTTGGAAGGATATCTTCGTTGCTTTGTATCTGATAAACAGACACAATGGGTCAAATGGTTGCCTCTGGCTGAATGGTGGTATAACACTTCCTTCCATACAGCAACAAAAATGACCCCATTTATGGCACTTTATGGGTATCAACCACCATCCATCACATCATATTTAAGAGAAAATTCTAAGGTTCAGGCAGTGGAACATCACATCGAACATCAACAACAAGTCCTCCAACTCTTAAAGGATAACCTCGTGTTGGCACAAAATAGAATGAAACAACAGGCAGATCAACATCGCAGTGAAAGAAGTTTTGATGTAGGTGATTGGGTATTCCTACGGCTACAACCATATAAGCAAATGTCCCTAAAGCAAGCTAAGAAGGATAATAAATTATCACCAAAGTATTATGGTCCGTACAAGGTGTTGCAAAAGATTGGTACTATGGCATACAAATTGGAGCTTCCTGCAGCTTCTCGATTGCACCCAGTTTTCCATGTTTCATGTTTAAAGAAGGTTATAGGTGACAAGCTCCCAATTCAAACAATATTGCCAGAACTTGACGAGGAAGGAAAAATTATATTGGAACCGGAAGCAGTCACAGAAACAAGAACTCGACAGCTACGAAATCGATCAATTTCAGAGTATCTTATCAAGTGGAAGAACTTATCCGCTGAAGATTCCACATGGGAGGATGAGAATTTTATGCAGAAGTATCCAGAACTACTCAAGCGTTGAGGACAACACTTTTTTGAAGGAGAGGGGCATGTTGGGTCCCTATAATACTAGTGATTACCCCATTACTATTGTAGTTATACCCCCTATTTATATTGTTGTGCCCCTATTACCCCCATATTGTTATTTCTGTGCCCCATAGAATCCCTCTATTGTTATTTTTGTGGCTTTATATTATTATTGTTAGGTCGGCTGGATTATATTGTGACTCCTTATACTCCTATATATAGAAAGGAGGTTTTGTCATTTATATCATCCAAGAATTGTTCATTTATGTAATGTAAAGGAGGTTGCCCCCTCGAAGAGGCTGAATTCTAAGGCATGGATCTCTCTTTTCTATCTTTTTGTGAGCTGGTTTCATAACATAATCTTCGGTTTTTATCTGTTTCGATTTTTTCATGCTTCATCAACTACAACATCAATACTTTCAACAATTTTCCCAAGTCTTTTATTATAGCATTTATATCCTTTACTTTGGGAAGAGTAACTAAGAAGAATACCTTCATCTACTCTAGGCTCAAACTTACCAAGTTTTTCATCAGTCCTTTTGATATTAATTTTCTTCCAAAAACTTTAAAGTATTTTATAGTAGGAGTCTTACCATACCAAAGTTCATGTGGAGTTTGAGTGTTGTTTACCCGAACATTTGCTTGGTTGAGAATAGTTACGACGGCGAATGCAGCTTCACCCCAGAAGGTTGCAGGAGTTCCAGATTCATCTAGCATAGCTCGAGCCATTTGTTGAATAGTTATGTTCATTCTTTCTACCACTCCATTTTGCTGTGGAGTCCTTGCGGTGGAGAACTGCCTTTTTATTCCATGTTGTTCACAAAAGTCAAAGAATTCATCTGAGGTAAATTCCCCTCCTCGATCAGATCTGAGGCATTTGATTTTGCGATCTGATTCATTTTCAACCAAGGCTTTGAAGGCTTTGAACTTTTCAAATGCTTCATCTTTATGCTTTAGAAGACCTATCCAACACATTCTGGAAAAATCATCAATGAACAAAATAAAGTATTCTTCTCCACGAGGTGACTTTTTCCTTGATGGTCCACATAAATCAGTATGAACAAGTTCAAGAGGCTTACTAGCTGACCCTTCCTTTTCAATGAAGTGAGATCTGGTTTGCTTACTGAATTGACATGGTTTGCATATTGTATTTTCAGGAATGCTGATATCTGGAAGATCATGAACAACCTGGAATCTACATGCTTTTCTTATTTGAGAAAAGCTTAGATGTCCCAATCTTCTATGCCATAGCTAGTTTTCATCATTTTTTCTTAGATAGCACTGTTGTTGTCCTCCCTTGAGTATGTATAAGTTGTTTGGAGTTCTTGTACCTTTGATCACGGTTTCTCCTGTATCAAGCTCACGAACAACACATCCGTTTGATCGAAACACCACTTCATTTCCTTGATCACACATTTGAATGACACTCAACAGGTTATGCTTTAGACCATCTACATACATAACATTCCCAGCTTAACCTTTTCTTTCAAGAAAAAAATCCTTTACCTTTTATGATAGCAGGAGTGTCGTTTCCAAATGAGATATTCTTTTCCTTTTCTAAAGCATTATATGAGTGAAGTTTTTCTTTGTTTCCTGTCATGTGTTTTAAGCATTCACTGTCGATGTACCACTAATTTTCTTCTCCTTCTGCATACAAGGCTATACCACATCTTTCTGTTTGAGGTTCTTTCCTTCTCCATATCTTGGGATTTAATGGAGTTTTCTCCTTTTGAGATGTTTGCCGAAATTTGCTCCTGCATTCAGATTCTTCATGGCCAAAGTTGTTACAGATTGAGCATTCTATTTCATTTTCAAGAAGAGAAAAGTTATTATAGGAAATTTTCTTGATCCCTGTCACATTCCTTTGATTTTGTGCTTCTCTAGTCATGATGGTTTTGTAAGCAACACATTGAGCAGCTTTGTGTCCAAAATTATGACATGAGAAACATTGACCATTAAAGAAGTTCCTGCAATTATCAAATCTATTGACCTGGTGATTGTAGTTTCTATTGATATTCATATTTGAATAAAATTGAGTATGATTTACCTGAGGTTGTTTGTGGCTCTTGTTCATCCTTGAATCAAATTGAGCCTGATTTACCTAGCGATCTGCTTTATGCCTTTGCTGACGATTGTCATACTGTTCATTGTTCTTTGCTGCATCAATATAGCTTTTAGTGGAGGTTGACGGCTTCTGTGATTGAGATGCTTCTTCAGTATATCCAAGACCTGTCTTTATCAGAGGAGAACGTTGCAATTTGATAATTTCATTTAAGGTTTCTAATCCTTTAGCAAATCTAAGATTGAGAGATTTTGTTTTCTCAAGATCCTTTCTTAGACCCACAATTTCACATTCTAGTTTTTCATTGTGTTTTTATTTTTCAACAAGTTGGTATGTCAAGGTATCTATAATCATATTCTTTTCTTCTAAACAGATTTTGAGTTTAGATATTTCTTCATGGAGGTCATCTTCTTCTAAAGCATCCCAAAAATTATCATCGTCATAAGCCATTAACAGTCTATAGTCATTACTATTTTCATCATCATCACTATTTGATAAACCATCATTATCTTCATGAGTATAGTAACTCTTTTTACTTACACTTTGTTTTCTATTCCATTTTGCAGATTCCTTCCCTTTATCATATTTATCTTTATGAGGACATTTGGCAGCATAATGACTAACTCTATCATAGGCAAAACATTTGAAGGGTAGTTTACCTCTAAATCTTCTGGAACCCCGTTGAAGCTTCTTGACAAAGTTTACTTCATCTTCTTCTTCTGAAATATGTCCTGATTCATTGAGTTCTTCCTTTCCTTTTGTTGAAGCTTTAAATGCGGCTTCTCTCATATCTGATGGGCCTCCTTTTCTCATCTCAAAGGCAGTTAAGATTCTGTGCAATTGTGTCATAGTGATAGTCTGTAGATCCTGTTTTTCTTCTATGGCAGATACTTTTGATTCAAATTTAGCAGATAAGTATATTAAAACTTTCTCAACTAAGGTAGCTTCCTTTATCTATTCACCTAGATCCTTCATACAATTAACAACCTCATCTATATGTAAGAAGTAACTAGCTATACTTTCACCATTGTGCATCTTAAGAGTTTCATATTGAATTCTGAGAGTTTGCAGTTTAGCATGTTTTACCTGAGAGTCTCCTTCGTAGCTTAGAACGATTTTGTCCCATATTTCTTTGGCTGATTTGAGCTGCATGACTTTGACAAACTCTGATTGTGACAGACTTCGCAATAATGTATTTACAGCCTTGGCATTGGTTTCATATTGCTTTTTACCTGTCGTAACTGTAGGAATTGCTGATGGAAATGTATATTCTCCTTCCACGATTTCCCAGACATCCGTTCCAAGTGATTGTAGATAGGTTGTGGTTCTTATCTTCCAATAAACAAAGTTTCTCCCATCAAAGATTGGCGGTCTGATGGATCCCATGCTTTCTTGATTACTCATGATGATGGATCTTGCTTCAAGTGATCAAGCTTCTTCTGAAGGACCTGCTCTGATACCAATTGTTGGAAATAATATTGAGAGGGGGGGTGAATTAGTATTATCAGATCAACAATTTAATTTCCCAAACAGATTTGTATATGCTACTTCAGCTAAGTGAACTAGCGTGTATACGCGACTGTACTTAAAGCAACCAGCGTATATGCAGAGAACTTTTGATTTACCCAATTTATCATGCATTGAAATTTAACCAGTATATTATAGATTTATTAGACAATGCAGTAAAAGTAGAATAAAGCATCACACATAAGCAACACACATGAACACCAAGATATAAGGTGGAAACCCAATGTGGGTGAAAATCACCTACTGCTGTCGTCTCTATCTTCTTTTAATAATAAGAAAATATGTTTACAATCTTGTACTGGTGCAGACATATACCAGTACGCAGGCTTCTACCTGCAGAAGGTTACAACCTTCTCTCGTTCTCTAGCTTCTACTAGAAGGGAGCTACAACCCCCTAACTCTTGTACTAGCCGATATGTTTATTAGTACGTAGGCGGCGACCTACAGAAGGCTACGACCTTCTTTCTTCCTCCAAGGACCATGTTTCATAAATTTTCAGACTGGATCCATCAAGTACATCATAACTGCAATTCAATCATCAAATACATCTGCATCAACCAATCACTGAGACTCAATCATCACTTTCTAAATCAACCACAACCAAATCAATCAATCACTTTGACAACCCATCGTTAAACCATAATCAATCTGATCATTCAGAATACTGTCACCAGAATACAGTAACCAAAACCCAAAGCAGAACCCATAATTCTGCAATAGCAAACAGAAACAACTGAAACATACTTTATAAGGTATACGCTACTTCCATGTGTCGAACCTGCGTGTATACGTGCTTTTCTCAAAGCCAACCAACGTATACATCTGCAAATATTAATTCATAATTCTGCAGCTATTCCAAACTTCAGTTATACCCAGATCATAATATTTACATAATAACACATGCGTTAGTATTTAGATATAGACTATACATGATCAAACCACATAATGATAATTCATTTCAAGCCTTTAAGATCCTGATCCATCATTGGATCTTATCCTTCAGCGACCACTGAGGTTCATCCTTGGTTAATATCAAACATAGCACCATAAGCCAATAACCTGCATACTAGATCTCACACTTCATCAGATATTCGATACTTGCACACTTGACCTAATGACCTTCTCCTCCTTTTATAGTTTTAGGCCTTTCTCAATACCATGGACCAAAACCACTTAGGACCAATACCTTAGACCAGATACCTTGGACCAATACCATGGATCAAAATATCATGGACCAAATACCTCGGACCAAAAACTTAGTTTTCCAAGGTATACGCGCTTTTCCTTCTGTGAAAGTGCGTGTGTACGTATACGCTACTTGTGGTTAGTGAATCTGCGTGTATACGCAACTTGGTCAAGGTGAACCTGCGTATACCTTTCTTTCTTCATTCTGTGTAGTCTGATCTGTAATTCTTTGTTGTTAACCTGTTGTACGGTGATCTTTCATCTGAGTGAGTTGCCATCAAGGACAACATATGTATCATAATGCCAACAATGCTAATGACTTTAATCGTTAGGAAATATTGGCTTCTAAAAAATACAATATATGATATTATTAGGACCTGATGTGGGATTTATAAAAGCCTGAACACAAGGTCATATTCTTCTGGATAATGCAATATTATCTTGTGAGATATTGTCTGATGTGGATTCATCAATACAAGCTTATATGTATCTGAATGCAGGCTTTGAGAGTGTGCTCAGTATTTTGCATTGCTGGGTGGCTTGCCATAGCTTTTGCAAAGGTATGAGCAGCAACTTGATTAATTGTAGAGAAAAAATCTTCATAATTTTGAAAAAATGTAAATGTTTGGTTTGATTTTTTTCACAAAATATTTTGAACTCTTCTACAGGATCCTCTACCATTGGATATTGGAACACTGTTTGCGGGATCCTATGTTTGGATATCATACTTTTCCTTAAGATACAAAAGTTTCATTTCAGACTCTAAAGCTATGCAGTCTCTAGAAGCTAGACATTTCATCCCTTAAGCTTGGCCTCTCTGCATATGAAAATGGTTTGTGAGTTGTCTGAATTGTAGAGGATGGTGAAGGATGGTTGGGTCGTTGGCTTGAAAGCATGGAAAGAAGTGGAAGAAGCAACTGCTTTGCAAGGAAATCAAAGCATTGTGAGTCAACTGGGAGAAGCAGAAATGGAGCCTCGTCATCAATCAATATCCTTAACTAGCCAGGAATTGGAGAAGTTCACAATCGTTGCCTCCTTTGAAGATTTTTGAGAACATTTTGAAATCAAGGGTTTTGCTTTGAGGGTTTTTGAGTTAACCAGTTGGTCGCTTTTTGAGCATTCAGACCATTTGATAGAGGGTTGTTTCAGTAAATGGAGAACCAAAAGGCAACGATTCAGAGAGGAGTAGAGTATTAATGTAGGGTCATGCAAGTTCCAGAATCAAAATTTCCAAGCTCGAGAGAGATTCTCGTGGGCCAAAATGGATTCGTCTTCATGGTAGGCTGTATAGATTGTGGACAATAGAACTGTAAATGTAGGCGACACTTTTTACGACCGAATTAAGGGTGGAGTTCTACTCGCTTTTATGTGAGTTGCATTCATGCTTTGGTGGATCTATTCTTTTCTTAGGCTCCTAGGCATCTCTGGTGAGGGAATTTCGTCATATAGAATGACTGAAAGTCAAACTTAGATATCAGAGCCCTGGATTATAAGTTTGTTGAATTTTATGAGATTTATATGTAATATTAATTCAATAATTAATAAAAAATAGTGTGAGGCACCCTAAATCAATTATTGTTTATGCAACGTTAGAATTTCATTTCTGCTACATCTTTGCATCTCATTTATATTTGCCCATTCCCGTGTCGTGATTGTTCCTCAATTTATGCCTTACGACGTTTCCTTTGCAACATTTGGTGCAAATGCTAGTTATATACAAAGAGAAAGAGAGACAATTAAGTAGATGTACCTTAACTCTAACTTTTGATATATCAATTATGTGAAAAATAAGTATATAATTGAAAAAATTGATTAAAAAATAAATATTTATTTTTCAAAATTAAACATTACAAATTACATTGGTCAATGCTAAAGTAATAATGGTTAACCGGTAAATCTATTACTAAAAAGAAAAAGATAATAAAAAATTATAAAATAAAAATGAAAAATAAAATAAAATATCTTCTTGTTTAAAATATGTAATAATGATTTAACTTTTTATTATTAGAAAATAAAAAAAATTATTCATACATGTTGAGAAATATAAATGTGTGTTATTTTTCTAAATAAAATATTAAATCTATTTAATCAAAATTTAATTTTTTTAAATTTTATCATCTAAATGTTATAGAGATTAAAATATGTTAAATATGTTTTTACAATAAAAATTTACTTTTCTATACAATCTAGAAGATATTGAATATTTTATATCACTTTAATGTTATATAGATTTTGGAAGATGTTTGAATATTCTTTTACAACATAAATTTACAATTTTAGCCCATTTGATTTTAATTGTTTTAAAAAATTCGATCAAGTGAACAAACATATGGTTGACTTCAAATGTTTGTAAGAATGTGTGTATTATAATTAATGATAAAAATGAAACTGCCATTCTGTATTTAATAGTTTAAAAGTCAACTATTATATGAAATGAAATGATATTTTAAGGTCCACGAGATTAAAAATATTCTATGAGATCATTAGTTCCCTGTTTTTCGCTCTTTGCAATTCAGTCCTTTTCCGATTCAAATTGATGATGAACTGACCCAACCTTCCAACAATCCCCTTGCTAAAAGGACAATGCCAAGAAACTGATCCTAACATGTTCTCATAACTTTCTCTGATGTCTTTGAATACATCACATTCCAAAATGAAATGTTTTTCCGATTCCATAGCCGCAAACGTGCAAAATGTACACACCCATTCTTCCCAAGCTTCTTTAGGCCTTTTCCACCGTCTTGTTTCACACAGAAGTTGATGTGAGTTGGTCCTTAATTGCCCTCCACGAAATGCTAGCTCCAATGAACTTCTTTTGTTGTAAATCACACTTAGGGTTGAATTCCTCAATGTAATATTTCTTCTTTCTACCCAACTCTTTTCCCCATACATTTTTACGAAACTTCTCCATAACAAAATCCTTTAGCTCCTTGTTATTTGTGGGACAGGGATTGAGGTAGATATTCCATTTTTGTATCCATGTGTAGTTTTGTTTCATCCATGTTTTCTTTCTTTCACTCATGCCTTCATTGAAAATAACATTAGGCCATCTACCTACTCTCATTTGTTCAATTCTTTTTAGGTATCTTATGAGCCGCACCATAGCAATTGCTTCAATGGAAGTTGCTTCTCTTTCACTCAACATTATCTCATAAGGTACCGAACTTTTTATTTTGAACTAGCTCATGATCAAGCGTTTTTGGACAAACCCAAAACCAATTTTTTCTAAGTTCTGAATTGGCATCTTGAAAGTTGGGAAGGTAGGTTTTACTCGGAGTCCTGATTGTATAAGTATGACAAGCCATTCTGTCAGAAATCAAAGCAATCCAATGGCCTCTGTTTACCAATCCATTCCTCAGACACCCAAAAAAAACTTCAAATCATTTCTACCAAATTGAAAAATTGGGATGCCCATATGTATATATGTAGTATGGCACTGGTGCATTAAACATCTTATAGCATTGTAAATAAGGCTTTCCATCATTTTACATTGTGGCCCCTACCACATCAATGGCCTTATTACGTGGTCATGTTTGTTGTTGTTGTTGTTTTGTTTTTGTTTTTGTTTTTTGTTTTTTTTTTTAAATTTAAATGAGCAAATTTTATAGTTTTTTATTAGATACATAGATTTATATCATAAATATTAATACATTTCATAATATATCTAATTTTACTAAAATTAAAAATATTAACTAAATCATAAATTTATATTTATTAATTTAAAAAATATTTATTATTATTATTATTAGATATAAATATATTAAAAAAATTATGACAATATTTGTAACGATGTATTATTTACTTATATTTTATCATGGAGATTCTTAATCTGAAAATAGGCTTTGTTACAATACTATGGTCCAATACCATTACTTATTAATACCACAAAACTATAAAAAAAAACATAACTTATTTCATATACATTTATTCATATGCCTATTAATAATATAATGTAAATATTTATTCCCTATCATCTATTTAACAATTATTAATAATTAAATAATTGTAAAAACCTTATTCCAAAATAAAAACACATATGATAGTATTTAAAACAATTTAAACTTTTTATTTCAATCAATTTAGAAATAGAAAGAGTTTTCTGGATTATGTTATAAGATATTTCGCGTATTAGGGTATATATTTCCACTTAGGGTGAAAGTATGTTGGTTGACTTCTTTTTATAAATATAATCCGAGATTAAATCTGGGATGAATATGCCCGGAATATACTTCCTCGAAGGAGTGAAGGGATGAATGTTTTTTTTCTTTTAAGTGCAGTTCCTTATGCTATCTTTTGAAGTGAAGGGACGAATGTTTTTTTTCTTATAAGTGCGGTTCCTTATGCTATCTTTTGAAGTGAAACATGCGCTGCTCATATTGATTAAATCTGGGATGAATATGCCCGGAATATACTTTCTCGAAGGAGTGAAGGGATGAATGCTTTTTTCCTTTTAAGTGCAGTTCCTTATGCTATCTTTTCAAGTGAAACATGCGCTGCTCATATTGATTAAGTCTGGGATGAATATGCGCGGAATATACTTCCTCAAAGGAGTGAAGGGATGAATGATTTTTTTCTTTTAAGCGCAATTCCTTATGCTATCTTATGATGCTATCTTGTGAAGTGAAACATGGCCTGCTCATATTGATTAAATGATGAATATGCCCAAAATATATTTCCTTGAAGGAGTGAAGGGATGAATGATTTTTTCTTTTAAGTGCAGTTCCTTATGCTGTCTTGTGAAGTGAAACATGAGCTGCTCATATTGAAGCGATTGCTATGGTGCTAGTCATAAGGTATTTAAAAAAAATTGAGCAAATGGAAGAGAGTAGATGGCCTAAGGTCGTCTTTAATGGCATATTGTGCAAGAAAAAAGACTTGGATGCAGCGAAATAACAAATGGTTTATTAAATCGGGTATTTACTTGAACAAGTGTCTCATAAACCACAAAGAGATAAAAGTTTTTGTTATGGATAAGTTCCACAAGTGTACTTGGGATAAGGAGCTAGGAACAAAGAAAAAATACTATTTTGAAATGTTTAATCTCACTCATAGTCATCAACCAAAAGCATACATAGAGGCCAATATCTTTTGGAGAGCCAAAATTCTTATTGCGCAGTTAAGAACTAATTCTCATCAACTCCGTTGTGAAGCACAGCCTTGGAAAAGACCAAAAGAAGTGTAAGAGGAAAGAGTATGCATTTTTCGTTCTTCTGGAAAAGTGGAAACAAAAAAGAATTTCATTTTAGAATGTGAGGCCTTCAAAGACAACAAGAAAAGTTATGCCGATACGCTGGTAGCCAGGGCTTGGGATAATTTATTTAGCAAAGGGTTTGTCGAGAAGCTAGAAGCATTTATTGTGAAGCTTCACAAAAAAAAGTCGAATACATCAAGCAGATGAAGAAACAATCTGTCCCATAAACTATCATTAACCTCGTGAACATTAAAATTATTTTCTTTCTTTTTTATTATGCGTTCTGATGTCCAAAAAAATATTTTTTTATTAATACCTTTGTACTCCAATCCATCCGCTGGCGTTTCGATTCCTGCATCACGTGCAGCTACACGCGCCCCTCACATGTTCGTTACTTGCAATATACAAAAATTATTATTGTCTTCGAGGGTTGCCTGCTCTTTAGCACGTCACTTGTTTCATTCGCTTTCTGTCGTCGAAGCTCTGCTTCCGTTGAAAGAAGGTGGGTTGTATCTTGATTTCCAGAATACAATCTTTATAAAATGATACATTGATGCCTAATGAAATCATTTATATTACCTCTCGAGAGACAGTCCTCGAATGTAATGTTCTTAAAAACCCCTCGTAAATTACCAATACGAAAGACGTAGACATGAGTAAGCCCTGGAAATAATACATATTAATAACTTTGCAGATAAATAGCTTGGTATAGTATTGACGGAGCTTCTATACCGACAGAGCTAAGTTCTTCATATTAAAAATTTATTTTTTTATGCAAAAATATATTTTATTTTTATTTTTGGAAGTTGACGAAATGATATTTCAGTTGCATTTTGCAAACACGTGTTTAAGTAAGGTTTTTTTCAACTATCTAAATAAATTGAAAAACCAAAAGTATTATTTTAAGATGACTCGTAAATAAAGATAGTGGTATTTTTTTAATTTTTTTAGTTGTGTATATTTTATGATATTGGTTTTTTATTCAACCTCTTTCAAACGGTTAAAAACTTTTTTCAAGCATTATGTTTAAGAAAATTAGATGAAAAATATCATATGAATTCGAAAATGTTAAGCTCACATGCCATTGGATAAAGCATTCCTTCATGAATCCAACCTGGTCAAATCTGCCACATGAGGAAAAATTCAGCCCTAAGTCACGTAGGGTACAAAATGAAGTTACAGGAAATCTTGCAGAAGAGGTGTTGAACACTTAAGAGGCTCGATTGAACACTTAAAGCACTCGATCGATTGAGGGTTTTGTAAACCCCCTCTGCTAGTCATGGAAATAATATGACACATACCCAACAAAAAAAACAAGTTAATTTAGGGTCTAGGTGGAAATAATATAACACATACCCAACAAAAAACAAGTTAATTTAGGGTCTAGGCACCTGGAAGAGTGGTTTAGCTCTTGGGGTCTTATATCACGTGAGGGAAGTTAGTAAAATCTTGGTTTTTTTACTCCATTTCCTTAAGGTGATATAGGAGGTTGAGTCATGTCATAGTTTCCCTCAACTCATATTTACCTCATATTTACCCTGGCATCCTGGTGAAAGTGGGTAGATAAGGTAGGTGGCGTTACAGAGTAGTATCCAAGCATGGTTCGAAGCATGGTTCAAACACTTGGACTGGTGGGGGCTGTGGGCACGGTAGAAATAGGGGGCCGAGTCGCAGAGGTAACCAACCCCAAACTCGCCAAGCGAGGTGTAGGGATTGTAAAACCACCTCGCAACTCATCTGAGATGCAACTCAAGCATTCCGGAACCGTACTTCGATGCAGGTTTGTTAGTTAATTTCGGGATGGGAAGCAGAGTTAAATCATCATGCAGTAGACGCAGAAACTTAGAAATTGATTTGGAAGAATGGAATGACTTGGTGTCAGACACAGGTCACTCCAGAGGCAGGTCCTCCCAATTTAAATAGATAGTCTATGTTCACTATTTAATGAAAAATATAGTAGCCAAAGCCTTGGAAAACCCTCCATTTGATTCTTCCAAGACTGATCATGGATCTGAAAATTCATAAGGAATTTTAATTAATCTAGTTCCAGATCCAACAATAAAATGCCTGCCTCGGTCACATTGAGAAACATATTCCATATCTCCCTTAGACAAAATTACTTGGTTCAAGTGGGAAGGATCTAGCTCTGATGGATTCATCAAATGGCTAGTAGCTTGTTTGGATTAGTTTTGGCCTTTAATTTTGTCATAGCTTGTTTGGATTAGTTTTGGCTTTTAATTTTGCCATGTGAAGTGTTTGCAGATTATGCGGTCTAGTTTTAGTTATTTAGAATTTAGAAGGTTTAAAGATACTAAGACATATATATTTTTGCTAGAAGTATTAAACTTCTATGTTTTTGGATACCTTATCATGCACTTAGGTAGCCAACAGATCTGGTTTCCTATTGAGCAAGTTGATGTCACCTAACTACTTGAATTCTAGTTGTAACTTGTATTTTATTTTGAAGAAAATGAATGAAAAAGATCTTGCCAAACTTTAAAAAAAAATCCAAAAAAATAAAATTCAAAATAATTTTTTTTAAGTTAATTACATTTCTTTATATATTTAACTTTTATATTTTATTAAAATATCACACTTCTGTTATAATTATTTACAAACATAGAAATTTGTATATAATTTAAATATATATGGTATTAATATAAAATTAACATATATATTTCAAAATAATGAATGACAACCCCATCTATATCTATATCTATATCTATATCTATATATATATATATATATATATATATATATATATAATTGAAATATTAAATTCTATTAGAATTATTTATAAATATATACATTTATATAATTTAAATATGTATGATATAAATAAATAAAGAATTAACCTATCAAAATTGTGAAGATAAAGATAAACAAATAGAAATGAAAAATACTATTAAAAAAAAGTAGTGTTGTATGTAAATTAATAACACTATTAGTGGTATTCTCCCAAAGCTAATTTAAAATTTATTGGTTTTTCTCTCAATATTAAGTTTGACATTTAGAAACAACATTCGGTTAGTACATGCACCCTAGAATTTGTTTTTCCTTTTTGTGGTTTTTTTTTTCTTTAGGGTTTTATTGTTTTCTTATTTTTCTATTAGAAACCTTTTTGAATTTCTTGTGATTTAATAATGAACTTGAAAAAAATTTCAATAGAATTTTAGACAAATTTCATGAAATTATTTGTGTTCATATTTGGTTTATTTGTGTTCAGCTTGAGTTTGCAAACTTCATCAAATAAATTCACAATGAAATGAAATTTGGCTAAATTGAATTTAATCATTTTTATTGGTCAAACCTAGTAACTTAGATTGAAAATAAAAAATTCTTATATTTACACTTTTCAGTTTGAAAGATATAAAATGTTCTTATATTAACACTATGTAATTTGATATATATAAAGTTAACTAATAATCCACCCTTACAATTATATATATATATATATAAAAGGAGGATGTGCAGTTAACTAATAACCCTACACACATAATTTGATATTTAAAAGAAAGAGAAAAAATAAAACAATTGAAAATAAGAATTTTCATATTAATATAGAGGAGATATGTATTGTATATGTTTATATAGAAAGATCATCCATCTTATCACTCATAAATTTGAGTGTATTTTTTTTTAAGTGTTATATTTTTAAAATGATTTGACCTTTAAAAAAATTAATATTTCTATTTACTTCATACATCCAAGATTAAAATAGATTAGAAATGAATTTTATATAAAACTAATATAAAATAGAAATTGAATTATTTTATTTAAAGTTTATAGTGATAAATTAAAATTATTATTATTATTAATTTATTAATATAATTTTTAAATAAATTTGTCTTTATATTTTTATTATTATTTTTTAATTTAAATTTTATCTGATATTTTTTATTTAACTTTAGCAATAATAATTTATTTCTAAATTCAAACTTTTGTGATTCATAATGGAGAGCTTTTTCAGATTAGTCACAAATAATTTTTTGTAGTCAATGTTGCAAACCCTTTATTGTGGTTTATCTTCAAGACATGGATGGAACACATGATCTAACAAAAAATAATAGTGTCGAGATACTCTATAGAAATCCAAAGAAAAATAGAATAATCCATTAGAAAGACAAATAATACAAAAAGTAAAGAAAACTAATAATTAAAAATTAAAATTATATATATATATATATATATATATATATATATAAGTTTGGCAAGACTACATCTTCATCATGTCCAATATAACACTTTGATCAGGGCAGAGAATTCAACTGGTGACTTCACATCAAGGAGTGACTTAATAGATAACTATCTAACAGTCTTTATCATGTCCAATATATCACTCGATCAGGCAGGAAAACTGAACTGTGTAACCAAAACTGGTGTAGAATAAAATAAACATTTAAAAAACATAAAAAAGAAATAATATATTAAAAAATATATTATATTTTGATAATAACAAAATAAAATAAAAATAATCAGAAAAAATCAATAAAATACTTCATTATTCAAAATGAATATAAACTTAAAAATATATATATATGAAAATATGGAAAATAAAAATAAAAAATAAATAGATAAAGAAAATCAAACCAAATAACTAAAATAAATAACTTAATAAAATATATAGACTAATTGAATAAATCAAAATAAGTTCAAATTTAAAATAAAAAGTTATAGATATAAAATGATGTGATAAAATAAAATAAAAAAAAGACATAAAAATTAATAAAAAACTTAAAATAATAAGAAAAAATCTCATCTCAACAAACTACTAAAAAATCTAAATAAATGAAATGGAAAAAAAAATGTATATATATAAAATAAAATAATAAAAATCTATAAAATCTAATATAAAAAATTCTAAATAAAAAGTTAAATCAAATTATTAAATAAATAAATCAAATCTATAAGTTAAATTATTATTCAATTTTATTAATTAATTAAAAAAAAATTATTAAAAAAAATCATAAATAAAATAATGAAAACATTTATAAATATCTATTAAAAAATAATCCTTAAATTGTATTATCAATAAAACAAAAATTACACATTGACTTAAATGAAAAGTTTAAACCATATATATTGATAATAATAAATAAATAAAGTAGTAAAAAAAATTAAAATAATAAATAAATAAAAATAAAAATAGAGGGAACAAGTTGTAAACAAGCAAAGAAATCTTTCATCTCACATCTCTATTTAGATTACTAGTATGTTTCTCAATTTCTATAGCTTTCCTAAACTTCTTTTAAGCATCTTAACACCATCCGCAACTCCCTTAGATCAGTTAAAGACCATGTGGACCCTAAGGAATTTAAGGGTGTTATTTGATCCCTTGTAGAAAATTTGACCGCTCTATCAAACAAAGAATGGAGAAAGAGAAATTGACCGCTCTACAAAGAATTCAAGAGCAAGTAACATGCATCAAGCATAACAAATCTCACTCTTCTTAGTCTAGACACCACATTTGTATTGAAGATTCTAAGGTCATTGCCAAGATTGAGCACTTCCATAATAAGAAGTTCAGGGAAGCTATAGAAATTGAGAAAAATGTTGGCAATCTAAATAAGGATGAGGAGTAGAAAATAAGTAATAACTGGACTCCTACCCTTTAGTCCTAGTTTCTTCTTTATTTCCTTTTTTTAACTCCTTATTCCCTAAGTTTTTATTTTTATTTAAAAAAAAAAAACAAAAAAAAAACTCTTAAACTTTTTATTTAATTTAATTTGTTATTTTGTTCCATTAATAATACAATTTAAGAATTATTTTTTAATAGATATTTTTTGATATTTAGAGTTGTTTTAATTATTTTATTTATGATTTTTTTAGAGTATTTACTTATTTTTTTCCTATTAATTAATAAAATTAAATAATAATTTAACTAGGAGTTTTGGTCTATTTATTTAATAATTTTATTTATTTTCAATTTTTCCTATTACGTTTTATAGTTTTTTACTATTTTATTTCATATATATTCTTTCTTTTCTTTTCCTTTCCTTAGATTTTTTTAATAAATTTCTTTTAATAGTTTGTTGAGATAAGAGTTTTTTATCATTTTAGTTCTTTTATATTCTATTTTATCAAATTATTTATATATTTGATTACTTTTTATTCTTGAATTTGAATTTATTGAATTAGTCAATATAGTTTATTAATTAATTTATTTTAGTTATTTCATTTATTCATGATTTTTATTTTATTTAATTTATTTACTTTTGAATTTTTTTTTAATTTATATTTATTTTGATTAATAAAATAATTTCTTAAGCATTTCTCATTATTTTTATTTTATTTTATTATTATCAAAATAAATTACATTTTTTAATATATCATTTTTTATGTGTTTTAAATATTTATTTTAATTTTTAATTATTAACATTTTTTACTTTTGTTTTATTTAACTTTCTCACTAATTATTATTATTTCTTTTATTTCCTTAGAGCATTTAAAGACTATTAATTTGTTAAATTATGTTCTCCATCCATATCTAGATAATGAACCAAAATAAAAAATTCGAAACATTGAAAAAAAAAATCATATATAATTAATCCGAAATAACTTTCTTCTGATTAATAATTTTATTATTAATTTTTCTTATTAGGTTTATTTTTTGATTTATTTTAATATTTTTTGATTTATTATATTATTATTTTTTATTTAACGCAATTAAATTTATCATCACGCGATATGGCACTCATTATATGAAAAGGACTAGCGGCTTCATGTACATGGGAAGTCAAAAAATGTGATCTGCGCCGCCTTCCGTTTCTTTCGTCCTATTTTGCTTTTTCCTGGCTGTTGCCACACCATCTCTGTAAGGACCTGCGGTCCTTGGTGCGTCCGCCCGAAGTGCAACCGCGGGTGAGCGGGTGGTTGGGCGTGCGAAGCGGCGATGCGACGAAGTTATGCGAGCTCTCTTGAAGTGCGACGATATAATGCGACGATATGGAAGAGAGTTGGCATGTTTATACCATACTTAGAGCGTGGAACGAATTGTTGAAGGCCGACTTGTGGATGGAGGAAGGCCGACACATTTGTTGGGCGTCCGAAGGGGTGTGCGTAGCATAGGTTGGGCGGTCGGCTGGACAGCCCACCCACAATTGCGATGTGTATATATTGGAGATGCGTTGAGGCATTTCCACCATCATCCAACTTGCTCATCGCTCAACAAGAAGTGCGTAGGAAGGTGAAGGCGCAGCAAAAGAGAGGCGCAGATTGGTGATGCGCCCGTTCTTGGGCGAAGCCGCACGGAGGAACGCACATCTTGGACTTGGGTGAAGGGCGCGGGCAGGGTCGCCCGTCGGTTGGAGAAGGGCGTGCACGGGTGTGTGGCGCCCGCATTGTGCAACGACTTGGCGTGGGTGTCTTGGCGACTCGGGTGAGCGCCCGCCCATCGTGCAAGTGTGCATGGAGACTTGTTGGTGTGTTGGGTTGTGAACGGAAGCGTGTCTCGGGTTGAGGTGCCCGTGTGTGGTGACTTGGAGGCGCGTCCAAGTTGGGCAAATGACACGATTGTGAGACGAAGGTTGGACCCGGAGGTCGTAGAGTTGGGCAGGCAGTACTACGTGTTGTTCACACGATTTGGGTATTTGTCAAGGTTGGCGAGTGGGACTGCGTGTGGGTAGGTGTACACGGTTTGGGCGTTTGCGACCAAACGAAGAGCGAACCGGTGAAGACGTGCGACAAGGTGAACGGCGGGTTGGTGAGTCGTGCGGCGACCGTGCGGAGGTGCCGACGAGCTGGGCAACCGAGTTTGCCGAAGTTGTGAAAATTGACTAAGTGTAAATTTGGGGTTTCCCAAGATTTAGCTTGTACATTGTAAAAGTGAAGATTATATAATATATTGATTCGGGCAGACTCATATTGCAGGGAGTTGCCCCTCCCCTTTATACTGTGCAATTGTCTTTGTTTATAATTGCTGTTGATAATGAATGAGTATGGGTGTTCATTGGTATAAAGGATAAACATAATAATACTTGGTTGCGAAACACAAACTAAGTAAGAGAAAGTGAATGTTAGGCGTAGTCCACGAACATAAGTATTGGTGAAAAGAAAGTGTTTGGTGGTGCCACACCTCGCTATAAGCGATTGAAAGACTACCGCAGGTGTAGGGGCGTGACAGGTGGTATCAGAGCAGGCTGATTCAGGGTTGAAGAAGCTTGACAGTTGATGACAGTGGAAACAGGTACTTGCAGGTGAAGGAAGCTAGTTTCACATACAAGTGGAACAAGGGTCGGTTCATGGTTGCAGAGAACTTGGTGAAGCTGGTGAAACAAGTTTAGCAGAGGTGAAGCTTAGTGCTTGGATCAAGTTGAATGATAAGGCATGGCAAGTTTGGTAGAATGCGAAGGGAAGCTCTTGCTTACCTTATACAGGTTGAAGAGGTTGAAAGAAGAGAATCCCCGGATTCGAGAGAATCTTGAAGTCTTGGAAAATAATGTTGAAGACGAACTTATTCAACTTGGTTGGATAGTGGAGCAAGATGAAGTTGCAGATTGTGCTATCAAGGAAGAGGATGTTGCAGATGTGACAACGATGGAGGATGAACTTGAGATTGATCAAGTTGGACCAGGATCGTGAAGTTTGTGGACATGTATGGATGAGGGTACTCTCATGGAGGAACCTCATGATGATGAAGTAAGTGTTGATACTTGTGTTTCATTTGAGCATTTGGTAGGTGGACCGTATGCAGGGAAGGGCAAAGCCAGTTTGTCGATGCTAGGGAGCATCTTACCATGGATGTTTATGATGAGACCTTGTATGGAGAAGCAAGGATTGTTGGTTGTTGCAAGACTTGTTGGGGTTGTTTGTGACCTTATGGTAGAAGGTACAAAGGCCCGTGACAAGGGTGGAACTTGATGATCGTTGTGGATGAGTGGGTCATGTTTTAGTCACTTTGGCTAAGTGCCCGACATGACTCATGGACAGATTGAAGGGCACACTCTTGGGTGGACTTCTCATGGCCGAGACCAAGAGCAAGTCTTAGTGGACACTTTGGTGGAGGAGCTGTGATGGAAGGGACTCATGACATGATGATATGGTTGGGTGACCGAGTTCACTAGACCGAAGATTGAAGACTTGGATGAGGATGACCGATTGTTGTGATGAGTCTACTTGGTTGGACTACATGGGCAACTTAGTCATGGACATCAAGTTGGGGACATGGAGCATGGCAGTCTTATGCAGGGACATTATGCGGGAGCACTTGTAGAGGTGTCACTTATGGGCATCCAATGAGGAGTGCCAAGGCAGGGATGTTGTGTAGATGGATTTGCTGATGTGACATGGAGATGTTTCATTTATGAGCTGATGGAGAGGTTGTGCACTCTTGTACAACAAGGCCATGGACTTGGATGGAGTTGTGAGCAGACTATGGAGCATTCCTACTACATGGAGAGCTAAGGCATCTTGCAGAAACCTTTGGGCCGAGACTTGTATGCTTGCTGAGATGTTGGTTGGAGATGACTTATGGAGCTCATGATGACATTAGATTGTTGTGACTTTTGGGGACTTCATATACGGTGGACTTAGAGGATCTGATGCATTGAGGCGCTGAGGTCAAAGACTTTGATGTAGGATGGAGTGCATACTTTCAAGTACATGTATGGGAAAGGCTTGAAAGAGTGACTTGATGTGGAGGATCAATATGAGACACTTTGGAGTAATGGAGTCACGATGATGATGATGCCTTGGTGGCAACACTTGGGCATGGGTTGAGTCAAGACTCAACCATCTTTTGACATGGGAGCTGATTGATCTATGATCATGGGTAGCACATGGATAGATGAGACAGGTGTATACTTGTTTCTATGATAGACTTGAGGATGGCACATTACAAATATGATGGAGGTTGCTTCATGGACCTGGATGTGGCACATCGAGAGTTGGAGTTTGATGAGATGGTCTCTTCATATGGAGGAGATACACATATGGATGATGTTGGGATAGATGTGGCTGATTTCATGTAGCACATTGACACCAAACATCATGGACAGCATGTTGCAGATGAGATGAGGACTACTTCGTGGACCTGAGCATGGCTTAAACTTATATGGAGATGGATTCTCGATCGAGTTGGAGATGTGGCAGGATGTTTTGAGAAACAACTGATGGTGGCATGAGGATGTGCATTCTCATGGTTTGAGCGCGACAGTTGGATTAGCTACCCAACTAGTTCAGACATGGGGGATATCAGTGTACAGAGATGTGTTAGCATTGTGTTGGAGTATCATGGCAGCAGTTCACATGATGACACATGAGGAAGTCGACACGATATGTTGCAGTGAGCATGTAGCTTGGATGGAGGGACCAGCCTTCCATGGTGGAGAGCAGCATGTGGAGATTGTGACAGGGTGATCGATGGTCATGGATTGAGATGATCTCTGATAGATGACATACCGACGAGGTGTATACCTTGGTATGGTGATCTTGGTGACAGATGGTTGCCGGGGTGAGACATGGTGGAGACGGTGGTTCTACATATGTTGCAGTGATGTTTGCAGTATGTGGAGGAGTTGACATCATGGATATTGATCATCTTGGTGGATGGCTACCAGGATGGTATGTTGTCGAGGACGACAACGACTTCAGGTGGAGGAGGATGTAAGGACCTGCGGTCCTTGGCGCGTCCGCCCGAAGTGCGACCGCGGGTGAGCGCGCGGTTGGGCGTGCGAAGCTGCGGTGCGACGAAGTTATGCGAGCTCTCTTGAAGTGCGACGATATGGAAGAGAGTTGGCATGTTTATACCATACTTAGAGCGTGGAACGAATTGTTGAAGGCCGACTTGTGGATGGAGGAAGGCCGACACATTTGTTGGGCGTCCGAAGGGGTGTGCGTAGCATAGGTTGGGCGGTCGGCTGGACAGCCCACCCACAATTGCGATGTGTATATATTGGAGATGCGTTGAGGCATTTCCACCATCATCCAACTTGCTTATCGCTCAACAAGAAGTGCGTAGGAAGGTGAAGGCACAGCAAAAGAGAGGCGTAGATTGGTGATGCGCCCGTTCTTGGGCGAAGCCGCACGGAGGAACACACATCTTGGACTTGGGTGAAGGGCACGGGCAGGGTCGCCCGTCGGTTGGAGAAGGGCGTGCACGGGTGTGTGGCGCCCGCATTGTGCAACAACTTGGCGTGGGTGTCTTGGCTACTCGGGTGAGCGCCTGCCCATCGTGCAAGTGTGCACGGAGACTTGTTGGTGTGTTGGGTTGTGAACGGAAGCGTGTCTCGGGTTGAGGTGCCCGTGTGTGGCGACTTGGAGGTGCGCCCAAGTTGGGCAAACGACACGATCGTGAGATGAAGGTTGGACCCGGAGGTTGTAGAGTTGGGCAGGCGGTACTACGTGCTATTCACACGATTTGGGCATTTGTCAAGAGCTGGCAAGTGGGACTGTGTGTGGGTAGGTGTACACGGTTTGGGCGTTTGCGACCAAACGAAGAGCGAACCGGTAAAGACGTGCGACGAGGTGAACGACATGTTGGAGAGTTGTGCGGCAACCGTGCGGAGGTGTCGACGAGCTGGGCAACCGAGTTTGCCGAAGTTGTGAAAATTGACTAAGTGTAAATTTGGGGTTTCCCAAGATTTAGCTTGTACATTGTAAAAGTGATGATTATATAATATATTGATTCGGGCAGACTCATATTGCAGGGAGTTGCCCCTCCCCTTTATACTATGCAATTGTCTTCTTGTTTATAATTGCTGTTGATAATGAATGAGTATGGGTGTTCATTGGTATAAAGGATAAACATAATAATACTTGGTTGCGAAACACAAACTAAGTAGGAGAAAGTGAATTAAGGCGTAGTCCACGAACATAAGTATTGGTGAAAAGAAAGTGTTCGGTGGTGCCGCACCTCGCTATAAGCGGTTGTAAGACTACCGTAGGTGTAGGGGCGTGACAATTGCTATCTGGTCCCGCTACGTCTCTCCTTTATCTGCCCTGTTAGTCATGACGCACGATATTTTACGCGGAGAGTATTTAGCATTTTAGGTTAAGTTGATATATAGAAATCAGGTAGTTTGTAAGTATGATTTTTTGAAAAAATTTAGTAAATTTTTAGATCTAATTTGCTTGTGGTAAAATTTTGATTTATGTTGTTTGAACAAGTTTTTCGACAACTTATATAGATTCAATATCCCAAAAATTTATAAAACACTTTAAACTTATGATTTCATAAATTCTATCCAATTTTAAACCAATTAAATAAAAAAAATCCAAAAAATTTACTCTCGGAAAAACCAAACCATATCTAAATTACTATGGAACATTTAATATTAAAATATAATTTAATGCTACCACGGATCACGATCCAAGGGTTTCGTGACGAAGATACATTGCGATTATGAAATGATGAGAGATGCAATGAATCTGGACTCCTTTCCGGCTTGATGCGTTGTTTAATCCGAAGAATCTTCCACAGCGGCTTTTCATTTAACGCAGCACATGTACACAACTTTGCCATGTCATTTTACACTTTTGGCCGCGGCCACATCAATGACTGACTTTTTTTTACATGGTTCCGAACTTCCAATTTATGTAAAAAAGTATTATTATTATTTTTTAAATTAAAATTCAAATAGTAAATTTGATCATGAGTACCAAAAACATTAACGCTATAGTTGGTACATACCTGCAAGGTAGTTAAAACGATTTAAACTTTTCATTTCATTCAAATAAGAGCTAGAAATGAACACTTTGATAAATAATGTATTCCACTCATATATGATAAAACTAAACACATCCCACTCATATAGATTAAACATGCAAGACATGTTACTTTCCATCATCCCAAATGAAAGTTACTCTATTCTCTGGTACTGCAACGACTTCCATCTCCTTTATTGTACTCTTAAGTTTGGTATATTACTATATATATAATTTGTAAGTTTGGTATATATATATATATAATTTGTTGTAACTCATATATATAATGTTAAGAATTATTTTCAATATTCATTGTAATAGTTTTATAGACTTTGTAAGTTTAAATTTGGTATATTACTATATAATTAAAATTTGTTGTAACTCATATATATAATGTTAAGAATTATTGTTAATATTTAATTTTCCATTGTAATAGGTTTATAGATTTTGTAGCTGTTAGAGTTTTGCTTTAGTTGATTGTCTCTTTCATGTTGCACAAATCTCTCTTATATGTCTATTATGTGATTCTCACAACTTTTGACTATTGATAAAAATTTGTGCTATAGTGGAGAAGACAACTTCCCTTACAGGAATGGTAGTTGCTTCTACAATTATTTCTTCTGAAGTAAATCAAGCCAAATTTTTTACAATGCTATGTTAAAATTTAGATTTTCTTTTCCAATAGTTTAAGAAGCTTCTACTTTTAATGTTTCTTTGGAGGAAGAAACCTTTAACTGTTAATTTTATTATTATATTACTAGCAATTGCACCAGATGTTGCAAAGGAAACGCTGTAAGGAAATGACATATAACTATAATTAATGTTTCTTTGACAATTGTTTAAAGTCAGAAAAATATCAACAAAAGGCAAAGACCATGCTATAATGAAATCTTACTACAATAATGTTTCCTTGAGCCTTACAAACCATGAGGCCTATGTTGAAGTTAAAGACCTTGTGTGATTATGCCAACATGAATGCCTTGTAAATAAAGAAATAGATTGTGATTTGCTACCTTCGAAATCAGAGGTCATTTTAGTACAATTCTTCCATATTTCTTTTTTATCACTTCCTCCTGCTATAGATAAACCTTAATCAGTACAAAATCAATTTTTTATAGTTTGAAATATGTGTCTACAGAGGAATATAGCAATTTTGCAAATAAATTTTGAATTTCTATGAGAATTAAGATCTTCCCTTGAATAAAAATGCACATATCTCAAATCTAGAAATTAAACCCAAGAATAGCATCAAATACATCTCTTCTTGAGAAAATTGTTTATGTTTCTCTTTTGAATGTTGACTCACATTATCCTTGAAACTATTCAAAAGATCACAATTCTCTTTACCATTAATTTTCTTAGTATCTACCATGCTATGGTTTTAATCCAACAGATTCTGCTTAGGTAAATCTAACCCATGTCATGCAGTTGAAAATATTGTAGAGATCACTCAACAACATTTAAACCATTTTATCTTGAAAATCAAGAAAGTGTGGTCCATAAACACCACAATGAAAATACTGTTTTTTTACATTAGTAGACCACACCTCACCCTAGTTTTAAAACAATGGCCCCAAAATTTATTCAAATCTTCATACTTTATTAATTTTTTGTCCTTCCAGGTATACAATACATCATAGCATCACATGCACTTCATCATCAACTTCTCATTACTTGGAAAGGAAGTATAGACTTTTCTTGATTTATATCGTTCTATCTCGTTATTTCCATTGCTAGCTGATGAGAGTTCAAACTGAATTGACAAGTTCTGTGTCATTGATGCATCAATATTTTTTTCTCTTGATAATATGTTGTTCTATGTTATCTTTTCTTTAGGTACTCTTCTTTTCAACCTAAAGAATCTTAAGATTGTATTATAATGAACCTAGCTTTTGTACAAATCCTACTTCCATATTGATGAAGGTCTTATATGGATGTTGTTAACCATTTTATGTTGATTTAATTTCATACTCTGAGTATGTTTTTTTCTTTATGGGTTCTTGACCTATGAAATATTGTTTGATAATTAAGTTTTCATTTTATTTTTGAGTATCTTAAAAGGAACTGATTTATATTATAGTAGCTGATATGAAGTTGGTTGCTTTTTCACTTTTTGCAAATAGTAAAAAATATATGGAGCGGTGGCTTTCATCACTTAAAGAGCAGTAAAAGAAGGCTATTGAGAAAAGAACTCCAACACCGAGAGATATTTGGTAGTAGCTATGGAATTTGCGAACATGTCTTGCTTTGTGGTGTTTGCTACTGCACATAGATTTCTTGATCTTGTATAGAAGAAAGTACATTTTCATCTACCCTTTGTCTCCCCTGAATTAGAAGGGTTGCATTAGTTGTTTATAAGTTTTCAGTTATCAAGGTCCATGCCTTGCAATTTCTAATTTCTTTCATAGTTGTCTAGATGACATAGGTTACTCTCCAAATCACCCTCGCAAAAGGATCCATCACTCAAAGGATAGTGATGAAAGGTAAAATCTTAGTACTCCGTAGACATGTATATATGAAAACACAAGATTATCCTAGCCAAAGACAAGACAATGAGAAAGAAGCTCATCTTTCACTTCATTTGCTTCCCTTAAGCTCAAGCACATGTCTTCAACAAGGATGGGAAAGGAAGCAAGTAGACTGATTTCAGTCTCTGACTCTCCTCTTTATTTCATTCTATACTAATCAATTCTATTATGAGAGCCTCTTTCTTTTCGTTAATTGGAATGTGAATCTGTTTATTCCACCGAGTTCAGAGTGAGCTCCAGGACTTGGATCGATAGAAATCAAGACGCTCTGTTTTTTTCTCTTTGAGCTTTCCTTTTCGGCTAAGAGTATCATAAGATAAATCCAACTCATAGAGCTTCAAAAGTGCTCTTCCCCTATGGAGTGGAATCAATGTTGAATTCTCAAGATATTTGCAAGCCTGAAGGTTCAAAACCTAATGAATATGCATGGGAGCAAAATGATGTTAAATTTTGTGACAAAAAGGTACTCAATGATAAGTTGGGAAATTGGAAATAATGTATGCAAAAAACTAGGAGTGTTAACTTAAAGTCTGTGAAGTAACCTTTAATTAGGGACAAGAATCAATGATTGGTTTTAAATTTGTCAAGAATGTGTAAGAAAAATCTAAAAGTGCCAATAGAGCCAATGGCCCCTTTAGCCTAATTGAGGTGCACGAAATGAAAACCAACAACTCAATGGAAGGGCATGCAACAGTTGTAGCAGCCAAGCAATCAACATTAAAAAATATGCAAACGCATCGAAATCCATAAATGTATTAAAACAACTTCTCTCTCGAAGTGAAAAAAAAAAAAACATATCACTCGTAGAATCTTCATTTAATAGCAGATTATAAAATCAAAGCTACTTAAAAGACACTTTATCATTCCATCCATTAGAATGCCATATTCAATGTAAGAAGGGATATGCAGGATCAATGTAGAAGATGTGGTATGACAATAATAATAAAATTAAGTAGCTTATTATGCAAGAATCATACATTTACGGTACATTGTACATATGAAATTGAGTATTCAAATAATGCTAATAAAGTTTCATTAAAAGCTCTAAAATATCTTCATAGTAGTCCATGCTTACAATTCCAAATGCTTTCCAAATCATATTGGTAGATAGATAATAGATTCGTCACTACCATTAGAAATGGATTATTCAGTCTTATTGATATACATAGATATGCCTTTCATCAACACACACCCTACATAGAAAAACGACATCTCTCTATTGATAAGCATTTTCAACTAGAGAAAAACTGTTATTTAGAAAAGAAGTTCCATTGAAGCAAGTCAACCCAAGTATAGTAAAACTTTCCATAGTTTCCAGAACATATTTTAGTCACAAACAACTACTAGCAATTTCCTCCATCATCTGTTAATTGGCTTCAATAAATAAGCTCCACTCCTTCATTTAGTCACTTCATTTCCTTCCATCGGGCTCAAGCCCGAGTCTTCGAGAAGGATGGGAAAGGAAGCAGTTATGCAAAAAAAACCTTTAGCGAGGGGCCTCCAAGCATGTGTTTGCGAGATGTGAGCATGAGCTCCATGATTGTCAATGCCCTGCCTATAACTCTAGTTGTTTGTAGAAAGAGAGATAACAAATTAAACATTGGGAATGTGAGCATTCTAAGATATATATATATAAAACAAATCTAAAACATTGCAAGATGCTATGTCTTTTCTCTTTGAGCTTTCCTTTTCGGCTAAGAGTAGCATAGGATAAATCCAACTCACAGAGCTTCAGAAGTGCTATTCCCCTATGCAGTGGAATCAATGTTGAATTCTCAAGATATTTGCAAGCCTAAAGGTTCAAAACCTGATGAATATGAAAGGGAGAAAAAGGATGTTAAATTTTGTGACAAAAAGGTACTCAATGATAAGTTGGGAAACTGGTAAGAATGTATACACAAAACTTAGGAGTTTTAACTTAACGTCTCTGAAGTAACCTTTAATTTGGGACCAAAATCAATGATTAGTTGTAAATTTTTCAAGAATGTGTAAGACAAATCTAAATGTGCTAAATTGGGGAGTCTTTGTAAAACCAACAATCCCTCTAGCCCAATTGAGGTGCATGACATGAAAACCAACAACTCAATGGAAAGACATGCAACAACTACAACAATGAAGAAATCATCATTAAGAAAGGAACAATGTCAACAAAAATTATAAATATGGGTGTCATAATTAACATAACACTAACATATGTAGTTAAAGGAGCATGACCATAAAGAATTTTTAAGAAAACCTGCAGAAAGAGGCATCAAGAGAGTGTAGCTGTGGACAATCAATATCTTCCTGAGATAGAACACCACATCCTTTCAGCTCCAATGATGTCATTTGAGGTGCTATAATCTCAAGTTTAGTCAAATGGAGACATATTCCTAGATTAAGTGAGTAAAGCCCAACCTGAAATGATAATTTTTTAGTCTTTAGCATACCAAATAAAATAAGGGGCAGTCACAAACCAATAACTCAATGGAAGGACATGCAACATTTTCAAAAACCAAGAAATCATCATTAAGCAAGCTACAATGTCAACAAAATTTATAAATCTAGGCTTCATAATAAGAAAAGAGGAATATATGTAGTTAATGGAGCATGACCATAAAGAATTTTTAAGAAAACCTGCAAAAAGAGGCATCGAGTAAGTGTAGTTGTGGAAAATCAATATCTGCCTAAGACATAACAACTTCCAAGGGATGCCATTATAAGCTGGAAATGTGAATGAGTAAAGGAAAAGAAGCATCTATTGAATGAAAAGCCTACTAAATACAAAAGCACCAAAAACAAAGCAAGACAATAACACAAAAAGAACAAAATGAAATAATGCTAATTACAAACGCACTGAAATAAATAAATGTATTAGAAAAACTTCTTTCCTGAAGTGAAAAATAAACATCACTCGTAGAATCGTCATTCAATATCAGATATTAAAATCAAAGTTGCATAAAATATATTGTCATTCTAGCCATTAGAATGTCATATTCAGTGTAAGAAGGGATATGCAGGTTCAATGTAGAAGATGAGGTATGACAACAGTATTAAAATTAAGTAGATCAGTCTTCAAGAATCATCCATTTATGACATACTGTACATATGCAATTGATTATTCACATAATGTTGATAAAGTTTCACTAAAAGCTCGAAAATATATTCATAATAGTCCATGCTTACAATTCCAAATGCTTTCAAAATCATATTAGCTTCTACTAAGGAGATGGCTACAACCAATGTAACAAACCAAAATTTCAATATTTCGTGGTGCTTTACTATGGATCCATACTACCAATACTGCATTCGGATGCATTTATGTGATATTGTGAGTATTGCACTGAATGAGCTATACTTCAATGTATATATCAACAATGATAACATTATCAATGATTTTGATTTATCAACTGTAACATGTCCAGGCAATAAAATAAAACTCTTGTTCAAGCCAAATCCTAGATGTGAAACTCTTGTTCAATCAAATTCTCCTTGGGACTCCTACGTAGGATTTGTTTGACCATGGACACGACCAATGATTTGGTGTGGGTGTCATGCATGAAAAATTACACTTGCAACAATTGCCCCATATACAGTGCCTCCAATGGGGTTTTCCTTCCTAATCTTCAGAAGCTGGAGAAGGGTCGAGTGGAGAGTCTTGTTGAATAACTTTAACCGCTGGAAGGGATGAATTCCTTATCGGCGAAGTACATGCAATATGTCCATTCAACAAGTTGAACGATTGAACAAATCAAGTTTCAGTTGACAATTAAAGCAATGGGATCTAACGGTGGAAGAACATTCAATCATCTAACATTGGATCTAACGGTGCAGAGAAGAGCAGAGTGGCAGTTGGGGGAGTTCTTCCCAGAGAGAATGCCTTACAACGTAAAAATGTAAAATAATCCATCAATTTTAAACCAAAATTATAACTAATCAAATCCCATTATGTAGCTCAAAATATATATATTGAAAAAATATTTTACAATCAATACACACTCACAGAGCAAATTATATCATTTTCAATAAAAATCCGGAAGGTCAAATAATATTAATTTTGATAAAAATGTCCAAGTTAAATCGATTGTAGGTTTAATATGATGGGAAACAATAAAAATGACCTTTAAATTTACTACTACAATAGATTATTTGATAATACAATGAGTTAAATGGCTCATTAAAATGGTATCAAATGGCACATAATTGCTATGAAATATCTTCCAACGATATTATTTTTTCACGGAGATATCAGAATAAATAAGTAGTAAGTATTACAACTATTGACCAGGAAATCATCAAAAAAATAGAAATGATTGCATGATGTATCAACTAAATGATATTTACAAGAGAAAAAAAGGAATTCATGAATCACTGACCATAGTCACTGCCAACTAATGGATAAATCTAATAGTTGAGCCAACAATGTTGTCTAAATGGCCGGTTGACAAAAAAGAGAAAATTTTACAAATTTATTTACGGAAATGAATATACCATGGAAAATTTATGTGGTTATGATGTAAAAATGTCAATATTATCACTTCATCTACTTTTAAGCACATGAGGAGTATGCAAAATATCATTTTAAAAGTTGGACTATGTACCTATTGAAGACCATTAATTGGGACTGCATAATCGATTTCCCTTATCGACATTAGCCTTAAAAGCTTCAGGACCAATGTAATAACTCTCCTTCCAATCTCCTTGAAAAATGAATATATGAAAAATTTAAAAGTGAAATACTACAAGGATTGATTTTTCATAGTTGAGTGCATTGAGATGCAATTACAAATAGAAGTAAATATAAAAATACATGAATCCACATCTAACCTTCTGTTTGATACAGAGTGTAACCTCGATGGTTCTCATTCCATAGAAATTTCATTTTTTCCTCCTCTAGAAGGGAAAAAGGGCGTCTACTTTGCTAGAAGACTTTGTCCAAAATATCTTGATTGTTGCCATGGTGGATGACATAAAATCTAGAGTCTAGACATACTTATATATAGATCAATCAACCATTCCATACATAATAAATTTAATTGATTTCTCCTAAATCAATGAACTAAATCAAAAGTTAGGGAAAAGAAATTTGAAAATTATAACTAAGAGTTTGAAATACCTTGCAAATTTGTTTTACAGTCATAATAAGGTTGAGATTGGAAAGATTATTTTAAAACATGCTTGAAATAATACTCAAGCATCATCAATTCCTTGCCTTTTTGTCCTTTGTTTCTTCTAATGCCTTCAAAATATGTCGATAGGGAGGCATTTAAGTAAACTAGTGACATTTTGTTGCATTGAAAAACATTTACGAGAACAAAATAGAAATCCCTAACACAAGGTAATTTGTTGCATTCGATAATACTTCCCTATATTCACACTCACAAACATCTGAAACACTCAAAAGGCTTGACTCTTCCAGGCTTCTAAACTAAAGAACTTCTTCGCTTTATTGCATCAAATTCCTCAACTAGTTTTCTTTATCATTGAGCTACAACCATGACTCACGACATATATTTCTAAAATGACACAAGGTAAAAATTTCTAAACTGATAGAGATCATAGCATTCCAAAACAAATGAGTTTATTAGAGAGCAACATCACCCAGTTTATATTGGTAAATTCATAAATAGACAATTTAGTTTAGTTTTTCTTTTTAGTTGAGAATCAGAAAGAATCATTTAGGTTCCATTTTCAAGGAGTTATTTTTAAAAGAGGACATAAAAATAGGTTGTGTGAATCACTTATATCAAAAGAGGTAAGTCTATAAAGGGAACACAAAGGAGTTTTTTGTCATATTTTCCTTAGGAGGTTGTGGTTGTGGTTGTGTTCAATTTTCTTGTTGAAGCCGAGTATTTGAGTTACAGTTGCATGTTGCATGAATCCATCTTAATTCTTGATTTCCATCTTAAGTCATTATCAAGGACGGAAAGTGATACATAAAAGGCTAAGAAAACATTCTAACCACCATTTTTATAACCAACAGCTTGCAATCTTAAAAAATTCTTTCAAATAAAAGGAAAAACAACATTAAAAAAAAATGGATGAGTATTCAAGGAGGCCACTTCTAAACGAGATTTTTTGGGTAGAATTATCTACATTGAGAGAAAATATTTTATTTTAGCATAATAAATATTGTTGGTACTTCTAAAGTTTGCACTCAAATTTCTAAAAATACCTTTACTGTTCTCCAAAATGTATCTCCCACATGATTTCTATGAGGTTCTTAGAGAATTCTTGAAATTTCTGCAATCACTAAAGCTATTTGAAGGCCTATAAAGAAAATAATTTCAAAATTTTCATCACAGATCTTGTGGGAAAAGAATTTTTTAAAATAAAGCTCCAATGTCATATCTTGCCAATATTCCAGAGCTTTGACTGAGACATCTGTTAAAAATCTAAAATGGCTTCAGAAACAAGCTAGAGCAATATTTATTATTCCCAGCAGCGAATATAGTAATAGAATTTTTTTTTGAAGTTGAATACTAATCTCAAAGTGATTAATTAAAGATGTTGTAGATAGATCAAAGTTATATAAATAACACGTTGTACTTTCGTAAATGAAATCACTTTAAAAAAATACCGAACTTACCCTACCCATTGTGCTGGAGTTGTTGGAACTTAAACCAGTAGATCGGGAACCAGAGCAAGAGATCTGTGAACCCTCAATCCGTAGAAGAGGAAACTTTGACGGTAAGTGGAGCAAGCCAGCATGGTAAACCTTGAAAACGGTTCTCAAGGGATGAATTCCTTATCAATGAAGTACATGCAATATGTTCACTCAAAAATTTGAACGGTTACACAAATCAAGATTTAGTTGATAGTTAAAACAATGGGATCTAACAATGGAAGAATTTTCAATCGTCTAACATTGAATCTGACAGTGCAAAGGAGTACAGAGTAGCAGTTGGGAGAGTTCTTCCCAGAGGGAATGCCTTGCGACGTAATTATTATTATTATTTTCAAATCAAGGTTTGGTGTGCATATTTAATGGGTTTTGGTCGTAGTTGACTAATTTCTATAGGTCAATTTATGATTCATGGAAACCCCATTGTTTGATGATCCAAATATTTACCCTCTAGCTCAGGATTTTTGTTTTTAATATTGAGGATACAAAGATTAATTGTGATTCTAGGCCTTGGTTTTAAGGTAGTGTTGGTCTCTTTATGTAGCCCATGGACTCCTACTTTTGATCCGGTTACAATGTGGATCTCCACAGCTTTATTTTGGGTCCTACTTTTGATCTGGTTATAATGTGGATCTCCATGACTCCATTTTAGGTAACCTTCCCCTGCATCTTAGGAATATCCCATCCTTAACTTATATTGGACATGCAATAGCAAAATTTGATTGTGATAGCTCAGAAATGGAATTTTTTTTCAAGACCACTTATGCTTGAATATGAATGGAGATGGATTTTAATAAGGGTTTTCTTGTCAAAATAAATCTAATGGATCCAAACTATGTATGGGTTCAAAAGCTTGATTATGAAAATGTTTCATTTTGATGCCAAAAGTGTTATGAAACATGACATGTAGTAAAAAATTGTCCCAACTGATTACAAAATAATAGAGTCTAGAAAAGTAGCCGAAGGCCCAAATGGTGGGAATGAGCTCACAACAAACATTATTTGACATACAAGGAAGAAGAGACCCATGATAAGGAAGAAGCAAAAGAAAACTAGGAAAACATTCTTGTAAAAAAGGATTCACTAGAGGAAACAAAAACCAATCAGGAAGAAGTGCATGTCAACGAGGATCTTTTAGACACAACCATAGAGGAATTTATATTTAGCAAATACTCATAAATGTTGGACCCCCATCTGAATCCTTAGGAAATAAGGTTGGAAAATGAAATTTCTTAGACTTATCAGGGATGAGGAAGAACCTACGAAAAGATACAAATACATGAAAGAACACTTAGAGTAGGGTGATCCCTTCGATTTCGTTGAAAATACAAGCTGGATCCAAGTTGAAAAATATTCAAAATTATCTCACCAAGGAAAATGAGAAGTCAGTCAAAATCAAATCAACAAATAGTGAGAAATAGAATATAAATGTTTTTGGATTTTGGGAGTATTTTTAAATAAGTTTAGCTCGAAAGGTAATTAAATTCTTGCCTTGAGAGTTTATATTGAGACATAGTACTCATTCTCAAACCTACAAGGAATATTGGCAACATTGAAGAAATGTAATGGTTTTAGACCTCCATATTCATTTCCTTAAAAGAAAATTGCTAGAAATTAATGTATTTATTTTTTATATACAATATAAAGATATAAATGCATTTATATATTGCATAACAAAATTTAAAGATTAAAATAATTTTTAATATAGATATGTTTCTTTTATATACTATTTAAATATTAGACTTTTATTATAATGATAATGATGTATAAATATATAAATTTATATAATTTAAATATATCATACAAATAAAAAAATGAACACACATATTTATATTAAAAAATGATATATAATAATAAAATTTAAAATATAATTTTTTTTTAATACATATGTTTTTTTTTAATATTTATTTTTTATATATTATTAAAATATTGCATTTTTATTATAATGGGTTACAAATATATAAGTTTATATATCTATATTTATATCTATATATGCATATACAATTTTCATCAGTTTTGTTTACATATTTAGTTCTTCTATTCTATTAAACCATTACAATTATATATAATTGTTTATAAATATATAAAATTATATATAATATAGATAAAAATTTTACATATATATATTCAAAAATAATAATTTGTGTCAAAATTTGTAATTTACATTTTTTATATATTTAATAAATATATAAATTTATATAACTCAAATGTGTATAATATAAATAACAAATCAACATATATATAAAATAATAATATTTTTTTGCAGGTTTAATTTTTATGTTTTATTAAAATATTACATTTTTATTATTATTGTTTATAAATATATAAACTTATAAAATTTAAATGTATATGGTTTAAATAGAAAATTAAAACATACATACATATATATTTTTAAAAATAATAAATGAGAATAAAATAAATAATTTACATATATTTGTTTTTATATTTTTTACTTTTATATTTTATTAAAATTTTACATCTCTATTACAGTTATTTACAAATATATGAATTTATATTTACAAATATATAAATTTATATGATTTGACTGTGTATTATATATTTATAAATAAAAGATTATATATACAAAATTATTTAATTTTTTGAATATATGAAAAATATATATTTAAAAATATTAATAAAAATAAAAACATTTTAATATAATATAAAAGAAAGTATATTCATAATTTTAAAAACTTTTATATATAAAAATATTTTATTTTTTAAATAAATAAAAAAATTATATTTAAAAATATTAATAAAAAAAAAATTAATTATATATAACAATATTTTATTTTTTAAATAAAAAAAAATTATATTTAAAAATATTAATAAAAAAATTATTTTAATATAATATAGAGGAGAGTATACTGATAATTTAAAATATTTAATTTGGTATTTAACATTAACAAAATTTTATGTTGAAAATATTTTAGTGATGGCAAAAATATTTTAGTGATCTAATATTTAAAATAGAAGAGAGGTAACATGAAATTAACATATAACATATATATTTATATGTAAAGAGAAATGAGACAATGAAATAGATCTATCCATTTATGAAGCACCTATTAAAAAAGCTTGAAAAAATGTTTACAAGTTATAAACAAAAATAATTTCCCTCTCCATATTTCATAGACCCATCCAAACTAATTTATACATAAAATTAATAAAATAAAAATTATATTATATTTTTAATAAATTTATTATTATTGATTAATAAATACATGTAAAACCTAACATTTTTATATAATTTTAATTATTATTATTATTATTTATAATAATTTTTAAATTTATTAGGAGTATTAACACAATTACGTTTATTATTATTTATAATAATTTTTAAATTTATTATGAGTATTTTCTTATTTAACTTTTTTTAATTTAACACAATTACGTTTATCATCTTAAGATATGGCACTTATCAATATGAAAAGGACTTTAGTAGTTTCATCTACTTCAGATGTAGTAAGATGTCATTTGCCCCGTGTTCCATTCCTTTCGGCCTTTTTTGTTTTTTCTTGCGGGTCGCCGCACCATCCCTTTTCTGTCTGCCATGTCCCTCGATCTGCCTGTTCCACACTGTGACCAATATGGTGCTACGCATCATTAAATGCTGCATGGGAGCTCTCCGTTACTCCCATCCAGGGATGGAATTTGACGGGGTGATTTGCGTGTCGAATACAGTTCAAAATTTTGCCAAACTGTTAAGATTTTTTGCAAATGGGTGGGTGGGAACAATTTTGACGAGTAAATCTATCTTGAAATTCCAACCCTCTCAAATTCCAACCCTGCTCTCATCTCACTGCAATGATCTTCTAAACCATGTGTGGGAACCTTTCTCCGTGTTCAAAGACTATGTAGTTGGAGCTAGATCCGGTGATGACAACCCTCGGCTGCTCGATAAGAAATTCTCTGCAACTGGACAACGAATCAGTCTCGTTCTGATGTCCATTATCTGAAAAGGACAGTAAAAAAGACACAGTGAATTCATTAAAAAATGTTATAGAGCAAAGTATACACTGTTTAAGGGTTTATCATTTGAGTTTATAACTTAAATAAATAGTTATCAAGAAGCTCATGTGCTTTCTTTGAACGAAATGTCCAAAGGACCTAGTGGCTTCTATGGCCTCCAGTGGCCTATGTCCTTTAATTTACTATCATTTCAGTCTCCGACATGCAGCTCCTTGCTTAATCCAGCGGACCTTATGCTTCAACAAATCCAGCATTCCTTATGCTTCAACAAATCCAACGGATCTTATGCTTCAACAAACTAATCTACTCATTAATTCTTCCATATTTCTGCACTAAAATCTCACGACAGATAATGCTACATAATAGAGTATATTTTGTGTAGTGCTTATGAATATAAAACTTGTTTGAGATTATACCTTGAAGATTGCTCAAGAGAATCTTGTTCTTGCTCGGAGCAGTTTTTGGCATGTAAAGCTTCCCAGATCAAAATTTGGAACCTTCACAATAGATAATGCTACATAACATAGTATATATTGTGTAGTGCTTATGAATATAAAACTTGTTTGAGATTATACCTTAAAGATTGCTCAAGAGAATCATGTTCTTGCTTGGAGCAGTCTCTGGCATTTAAAGCTTCCCAGATCAGAATTTCAAACCTTCGAACTTTCCCACAAAAGACATTAAAGTTAAAATGAGCGAAATATGGGGGAAGTATTAACCTGATGGCATGGAGTAATTTGCAGTTTAGAAAAACGACGCATCAAAACACTAATCCATTCATTAATTCTTCCATATTTCTGCACTGAAATCTCAAGACAGATAATGCTACATGGCAGAGTATATACTTTGTAGTGCTTATGAATATAAAATTTGTTTGAGATTATACCTTAAATATATGCTCAAGAGAATCTTGTTCTTGCTTGGAGCATTCTCTGGCATTTAAAGCTTCCTCGATCAACATTTCAAATCTTAGAATTTTCACACAAAAGACATTGAAGTTAAAATGAGCGAAATATGCAGGAAGCATTACTTGATAGCACAGAGTAATGTGCAACTTCTAACAAAAAAACAGCCTAGACTCGATGCTGGAGGGATGAGAGAAAAAAATTTAATTGTGAATGTAAAGAACCCTGAACATTTACTTTTGATCGATACTTTTGCAATTAAATGCCTTCCCTGACCATCGGGCGCAAAATATTTGAAGTATCAATGAACAAGCATTTCATCGTCGGGCTCCGAATTGAACTGACACTCAAGCCTCTGCAAATTTAGACAGACTCTGCATGGAAGTATTCCCAATAAAGTGTTGTAGATTTATGAGAGTGCTCTTCCACTCAAAGGGGTTCCGTGATGCAGAGGCATTGCGATTATGAAGGGATGAGAGATACAATGAATCAGGACTTCTTTCCGGCTAGATACATTGTTGGATCGAAATAATCTTCCCCCAACCACCTTTCAATCAAGGCAACACATATATGTGACTTCCCATGTGATTTTACATTTACCTGTCCCTAACTAATTTCTTGAGGATTTATTCAAGAAGATCAAGAGGATAGGGGTATCTGAGATTAGGAAGCGGGAAGCAAGAAAGGGAAGGAAGAAAATTTGTGTTGGTTTGTCAGACAATTTTCGGTGGCTACATCTGGTTAGGACCAGATAGCTGAGATTATTGATACTAAAAGAAAGAAAGGTTCCTGTAATCAGGAACAACTCGGGGGAGATTCATTGATATAGTAATCTCAAGGTTGGGAGGCAAAATAGTGAGCAGGTCTAGTGGTAGACCAAATCTGGAAAACAACGTAACCCAGATAAGTGAAAATTCTTGTATTAGTAAGGATAGAACATATACCTCTATACAAGTTTATGTTTGAAGCTTGCTAACAGATAATAGCACTGGACTAGTTAATTTATGGAAATTTGTAAGTATATCATTTTGTATATCTATAAGAAGTAGATTTACTTCGTCAACATTCAATAAGTAGTAAAATTAAAAATTACAATGGAAAACTGACAGAGCTAGCTTTTATACTCATGAATATCATAGTTAAGATTCCATGGAAAGAAAACTGAAAACTGATAGCGCTTTTCGTTTATAACTCAGTAAAGTAGCATAGTTAAAATTACAGTGGAAAGTTGAAAGCTAACAAATATTACCAATGTATTTAGTATAATAGAAAACTGAAAATTGACAAATACATAACATTTATACCCTGTGAACAGTATTAAGGAAAAACCCTAAATCCCGACAGTATCAAGATATACATATAAATCATAGCGAGAACCCAAATACTCAAGAGCAGAAATCTAGTCAGGAGTTCCACTTCGTATAGGTTTAATCATAAAAATCTTGTACGCCAAATCAATACTGTAAGAGAGAAAAACCCTGAACAAGAAATAAAATAGAGTCTCAAAATCATCGAGATTTCTAAAAGATTTAAAAAATTCATAGGGCTGAGATAAATAAATCACCGACTTTCTCTTTAAAATTTTACATAGTCCAGATTGTGCCCTCGTGGGACAGACTTAGTTTAAACACCAACTCATTTAATGAAACACAGGTAAATGAGATAAATATAGTCTTATCAAGAGACACAAAATTTACAGAGTTGCTATTCCTTCTAGTAAAAATAGCTAAGTAACTTAAGAAAAAATTCTTTACAGCATCCATAGTCGGCCATACAAAAGTATGCAAAAGCAAACATCACAGTGGTGTGAGGCCGACCAAAATCCATGAAATAATGGAGTTGGGCCGATTCCTCGGACCCCATATTTCTGTACTTATACAAAATACATACTACCCTTAGGGCTTAACATAATACAGACAGTAAAGACAAATAAGTTAACATTTTGTAAACAAAGTCCACCTCTGGGCTCTCAGACCTGAGAAACTCTCAACAGAGCATAGTAGAAAGATTTAAGTACCCAGTGGTGAGAGGGTTCCGCCTTTTCCATGCGCAGAGGACCAAATGAGGGTTTCCCCCAGTCCATCACCTAAATCTTCAGTACCTGCGAAACCCTCCATCCAAGCTGGATGGGTAACCAAAATTAAAACTCGTATAATACAACTGTAATAAATTTAAAGAGTGACGGAAGGGAAGTATTCAACCGAACTTACCCAATGGCAGCCGCTGGTAGAAACCCTCTCCGTGAAATGCCAGAACCAGATTCCAATTAAGCTGACAGAGAAACCACAAGCAAATAGGAGTCATACATGCTATCGGAGAATGAATATGGAGAACAAATAGACCTCAGCCACAAACAAAACCATTGGAAGAACCTGTGTAGGGAAAGGAACCTTTGGCAGAGCAGGCAGCATTCCTTCCCCAGAAGAGCACAATGACCGAACATTGTCGATACACCCCAGGCATAGAACCCCAAGGTTCACCATCGTCGTCTGATCCGAGCCACATTCGTAGACCGTCGATAAGGAGTCGATCCCAATGATGACAATGGAGTTGTACTACAACAAAGCCTCTAGACTGCTGATCCAGGTGGATATTGGTGGCCACCTGCCAAGTCCACCTGGACCCCCACCATTGTTTCTCTCAGCATTTTCAGTTTCCTTAATTGTAGCACAACTTACTATTTTTAGCAGTTTTTCGGGTCCTGAACTTCTGGAGCCGTTTTGAGGCCCTAAACGACTTTTTTTGGGAAATCTGGGGGCAACATGGGTCCATGGACCGATGTTGCCCTTCCCATAGTGGTAGTGCTCGGATAGATCTTTCTAATGAGCTATTTTATGCGTCAAACGGAGATTGTATGCCAAAGTTACAACCCCGGGAAGTTGATGTACCAATTTACCCAAACGGGGCCCACAGTTTGGCGTTTCATCTCCTAGGGTTAGGTTTTGGAATGTTAAGGGTTTTCCATTGTTTCTCAACAATAAATATGCCTTCGAGCCTCATTGTAACATAGTTCAGAGGCATGTAGCCACCACATCTCTTCTCAGAGATAAGCTACCATCGCCCTAGCTGGTTTATTTCCATTTCTGGTTGTAAGCATATTTCAGTATTTTCCATTAATGAAATGAAGTATTATTTCCGCTGCATCTTTGTGTATATGGTTATCTCTGTAATTTGTTGCGTTCCTGTTTAAATCTAGATCATTGGTATCAGAGCGGTCTGTTTTTTCTTTGTTTTTCTTTGCATGTCCCCAACAAGGTCGGGATATAAGGAGTTAGGGCTTGAACTGGTTGAACCTTTGCAAGACCAGCCTCGCAATTCCCGACGGCCTCCCATGGCGGATGAGAAGAAAGACGAGGGGGCAGGAGATCCCATCAAAATCTTTCTCGAAGAAACCCTCGAGCGACAATGGAATGCGATGATGGACAACTTTGCCCAGATCCTTCAGCGGCTACCCAGAAGCAATGCATCGGCTTCTAACAGCTACTCTGGAAACGCCACACCCTTTAAGGTACAAGTTAATTTTGAAATCCCCATATTCGAGGGTCAGATAGACGCAGATGTCGTAGATAAATGGTTAAATCTGCTAGAGGGTTATTTTTCTATTCATGAATTTTCGAGTCGGGAAAAGATTGTTTTCGCTCTTCTCAAAGCAGCCCCCCACGTCAAGGACTGGTGGGAAACCTACTGTGAGCAGAAGGATGAAAGTACTAGCTCACTATTTTCAGCCGCACCCACCTGGAATTCATTCCGGGATGCCATCAAGGAGCAGTACTACCCTGTCGGAAGCTATGAGGATGAATACATAAAGTGGACCACGCTGCGGCAGGGAAGGGACCAAGACATGCCGGAGTTCACCAATCTTTTCCATACCCTTTGCACAAAGTTGGGTATCAAGGATTCGGAGCAACATTTGATACTCAAATACCGTGGCTGCCTGCACAATTACATCCAAGAAGAAATACAATTCCTAAACATCTCCTCGCTCGGCGCAGCATACCGATATGCCGTCAAGGTCGAGCAGAAGTTTAAACAAAAGAAGCGAGACTTTGGATCTGCGAATCTAAAGCAGGGGAAAGGTGCCCCTAAACCACGGAACAAAGGACAAACCCAAGGTGGGACAGCCCAAGACAACCCGCCGAAGCTGCAAGCAAAGAACAGCGCCACGAAGCCAAAAAAGGACACTGGAAAATGGTGTGAGTTCCATAAGAGCTCCACTCACAACACAAGTGAGTGTTGAGCCAAACAGTCACTGGTGGCTGAGCTAAAGGTTTCAGAATCAGATGCATGTTCTGAATCTAAGTCAGAACCCGATAAGGGGAATGAAAAAGGGAAGCAGATCATTGATGCGGATCCCAACGCCAGTGTTGCTATCGCCAAGATCCAGAAAAATGAACCCGAAGATCCAGAGGAGGAGGAGCGTCTCTTCCACTCCCAGATGTGGGTAAAGGGCTCCCCGATACAATTCATTGTTGATAGCGGGAGTCAAAAGAACCTCATTTCGGCAGAGGTCGTGAAGCGGTTGGGCTTACCGACCACAGCACATCCACAACCATACACCATTGGGTGGCTTCACCAAGGACGAGATCTTCGCGTGAGCCAGCAGTGTCGCCTTATACAACATCAAGCCCTTCATGGATGAGGTATTGTGTGACATTGCTCCCCTTGAAGTTTGTGATGTATTATTAGGACAACCATACTTGTGAAAGCGACATGCTGTGTATGAATCAAGGCCCCGTGCTGTTATTATTACATTGAGAAATAAGTTGTACAGGATACCAGAGGTAGCACCACCTACCGCCATCTCTTTGATTACTGCAAAACAATGCAGTAAGATCATTTCCAAAACCAGGAAATTTGTTTTCCTGATGATACGCCCTCAAGGAAAGAAGAAGACGGTGGCTGCGGCCTCCAGACGGGGTCCCTCTGCACGACAACTACAGATGGACAAGGTTGTGGAGGAGTATGAGGACATCTTCACCTCCCCTACAGGGGTTCCTCTGCACTGTCAAGTCAAGCACTCCATCGATCTAACCCCAAGTGCGCCGCTACCCAATGGACCAATTTATCGGCGCTCCGTTCTGGAAAACAATGAAATCAAGAGGCAGATTCAGGAGCTCCTGCATAAAGGTCACATCCATCCGAGTTCTTCGCCTTGTGGGAGCCCGATCGTGTTGGTACAGAATAAGGATGGGACGTGGAGACTCTATATTGACTATCGGGCGCTGAACTGTCCATAATAGGTACCCGATCCCGCGGATTGATGACCTCCTGGACCAACTAAAGGGGGCGAAACATTTCAGCAAGATCGATCTGAAGTCAGGATATCACCAGGTACCAATCGAACCCTCTGATGTGTGGAAGACTACCTTCAAATCCAAGGAGGGCCTTTTCGAATGGTTGGTTATGCCTTTCGGATTGACGAATGCTCCTGCAACCTTCATGAGGCTAATGGATGACATCTTGCGGCCATTCACCAACTCCTTTGTAGTAGTATACTTGGATGACATTCTGATCTTCAGCCAGAGTTGGGAAGAGCACCTCCACCACATCCGACATGTTCTCCAAACACTGCGGCAACACAAGCTATGTGCCAATTTGGAGAAATGCACTTTTGGCATGACCCAGGTTCAGTATCTGGGATACATCATTGATGAACAGGGGGTGCATGTCGATCCAGCCAAGATCCAAGTCATTCGGGATTGGCCATCTCCAACCACTCTAACAGAGCTCCGCAGCTTTCTAGGCCTTACCAACTTCTACCGCAGGTTCGTGTTGGGGTTTTCTCATATTACTTGGCCCTTGAGTCAAGTCACCAAGGGAGGGGCGAAAGAAAAATTCTTTTGGTCGGAATCTCAAAGAATGCATTCAGGGAATTGAAGGATCGCCTCTGCACGGCACCAGTGCTCGCGTTACCAGATTTACAACAACCATTTGAGGTCGAGACAGATGCCTCTGACTATGCTATTGGGGCAGTCCTTACTCAACATGGACATCCAGTGGCATATCACAATGAAACACTTTCAGACACAGTCTTGAAGTACCCCACTTATGATAAAGAGATGTATTCCATTGTACAGGCCTGCCGACAATGGAAGCATTACATTTTGGGGAAGGAAACAGTCATCCACACAGACCATCGACCCCTGTAGTTCATACAGACCCAAGGGAAATTGCAGAATGATCGCCATCAGAATTGGTCTACATACCTGTAACAGTTCCACTTGAATATCAAGTATAAAAAGGGCAACACCAATAATGTTGCAGATTGCCTAAGTCGACCACCGATCATGGCATTAACCACCGTGCTCAACTCTTGTGGGCACGAGACTTCTGATTGGCCACTTCTCTACAAAAGCGACCCAGAATTCAGCCACACATACCAGACACTCTTGGAGGGTCGGCATGTTCCAGATTTTCACCTCCAGGATGCCTGTTATGCCACCTGGGTCACCTTTGTGTTCCTTCAAGCGAGCGTGCCAATATGATTTCGGAAGCACACTACAGTCGGGCTGCTGGGCATTTCGGGGTCGAGAAAACAGTGGCAGTACTGCAAAATTATTTCTATTGGCCGAATCTTCGACAGGATGTTGGGAAGTACATCAGATCATGTACTGCCTGTGCCATTGCCAAACCGACAATTAAGAAGCACAGCCTCTATACCTCTTTGCCTACCCCTAGTCGACCTTGGGAATCCATCTCCATGGATTACATGTCAGGCCTTCCTTCCACTAAGCATGGAAATGACTGTGTTTTTGTGGTCGTCGACAGGTTCTCGAAGATGGCCATTATGGCGGCCTGCAAGAAGAATATCACAGCAGAAGCCACTGCTAAACTCTTCTTTGAACGAGTGTGGGTGCACTTTGGGATCCCACAGTCTATCATCTCAGATCGGGACAGTCGGTTTCTCAGCACATTTTGGTCCAGTCTCTGGTCAATGCTGGACACAAAACTCACGAAGTCCACAGCCTTCCATCCTCAAACTGATGGCCAGACAGAGGTTGTTAATAGGATGATTGTGCACATTCTGCGCATGTATAACTCAAAGCATCCACGCACATGGGACGAGAGCCTCCCCTATGTTCAGCATAGCTACAACCGAGCTCTTCATAGCTCCACTGGCCATAGCCCTTTTCAGGTGGGTTTGGGATTCTAGCCACTATGCCCCATTGATGTGGCCATGCCACTTGCAGCTACTCACATAAATTCAGCTCATGTCCAGTCTGAAACAGATAAGGCCACCAACTTCATTGAGCGCATCCAACATATTCGCCAGCAGGTCCATGACATTCTTGAGAAATCAAATGCCAAGTACAAGCAGCGACATGATCAACATCGGGTGCCACACAAGTTTCAGGTGGGCAACAAAGTCTGGTTGCATTTGCAAAAGGAACGCCTTACTGGAGCTTATCGGAAATTGAGACCACTCTGATATGGTCCTTACACCATTACTAAGGCTATGGGAGACAATGCATTTGAGCTCAGTATTCCCCCATTCCTTGGCCTGCACCCAGTGTTCAATGTGGACCACCTTCGGCCATACTTTCCACCATTGCTAGACACATCCGACATTGCAGAACAACTCAAACCCACAGAATTAAATCCAGATTGCATGGAACAAGCTGCAACTTATCGGATCATGGACACACAGATCAAGAACACTCGCCAACAGAATATCCAACTGTATCTAGTTGTCAAAGCAGGCCAACTCCTTCAGCAGGGCAAGTGGCTCACCAGGGAATAAGTTCAGCAAAAGTTTCCTTATCTCATGGAGGAACTCAATGCAATGGAGACCATTGCTTCCTAAGGGGGGAGGAATGATCCAGGTGGATATTGGTGGCCACCTGCCAAGTCCACCTGGACCCCCACCATTGTTTCTCTCAGCATTTTCAGTTTCCTTAATTGTAGCACAACTTATTATTTTTAGCAGTTTTTCGGGTCCTGAACTTCTGGAGCCGTTTTGAGGCCCTAAACGACGTTTTTTGGGAAATCTGGGGGCAACATGGGTCCATGGACCCATGTTTCCCTTCCCAAAGCGGTAGTGCTCGGATAGATCTTTCTAACGAGCTATTGTACGCGTCAAACGGAGATCGTATGCCAAAGTTACGACCCCAGGAAGTTGATGTACCAATTTACCCAAACAGGGCCCACAGTTTCGCGTTTCATCTCCTAGGGTTAGGTTTTGGAATGTTAAGGGTTTTCCATTGTTTCTCAACAATAAATAGGCCTTCGAGCCTCATTGTAACATAGTTCAGAGGCATGTAGCCACTACATCTCTTCTCAGAGATAAGCTACCATCGCCCTAGCTGGTTTATTTCCATTTCTGGTTGTAAGCATATTTCAGTATTTTCCATTAATGAAATGAAGTATTATATCCACTGCATCTTTGTGTATATGGTTATCTCTGTAATTTGTTGCGTTCCTGTTTAAATCCGGATCAACTGCCACCTAGGTCGATAACAGCCGGAGAAATTAAATATGCATGCAAAGGGTCGAGTGGTACAACCAGAGTAACTTAAATACACATGCAAAAAACCAGATGGTAAGCAACAATATAGGCTCAGAGGTCGGAATTATTGAAGACTAACATTAATTGTAAACTCAGGCTTAGTCTTGTTCTAATTAATACAAATCATAGCATAAATCTTGAGGTTGGAAGTGAGCATGTTGGCTCGTGTGACAAATCTATCCAAGGTTAAATTAGATTACATACCGGCTCGTGTGACAAAACCATCCAAGGTTAAATTACCCTCAAAATTATTGCCACGAGATTACATACCTGTAACATGGTTGATCCAAATAATCATGTAATAATAATAAAGAATTGTCAATTGTCTATATTTAAATTTTATATTTTATTGAAATATTGCTTTTTGTAATTGTTTACCAATATATAAATTTATATGATTATGTTAAACACACATGGACAGCAAAGAATAGGAAAGATAAATCAGTGAGTACATATTTTTATTAACATCAGATATACATTTATAGTACAATATGTGACTCTTGGGTTTCAGATCCCAAGGTCTCTTGGACTGCTTTTGTCCATTCAACTTCCACACTAACCATTTAGGATTAGGTGTCCAACATTCCCCCCCTTAATCCGAAGGGTTATGTATGAGTCCAAGAAGAGACCTGTAATACAACATGTGCAACAAATGCATGGCAGCACTAGGCTGAATGTGCTCTATGAAATGTTGGTAAAAAGGGCGGTGGTTTAAGGATGACCACCAACACTGGAACACTTAGTGCAGTTCCCGGAACTCTTCCAAAACTGGCAAGAAACTGAAGTTTTCTGCTAGAGGAAGTGATCCTATTGTTTTAAAGAGGGAAACCTTCAACCATAAAAGGGAGGTCTCAGCCTGTGATGGTTTAAGGATAACCAACAACTCTGGAATGCTTAATGCAATTCCTGGAACTCTTCCAAAACTGGCAAGAAGCTGGAGTCTTCTGTTAGAGGAAGTGTTCTTAATCTGTGATGGTTTAAGGATGACCAACAACTCTGTAATTGCTGGAACTCTTCCAAAACTGGCAAGAAGCTGGAGTCTTCTGCTAGAGGAAGTGTCCCAGATTGCCAACTGAAGGCATGTTCACGTGCATCTTTGTCTCTGGCTACAACTCTGAAACTGGTGTGGCAGGTTGTGGCTCAGGCTCGCTTGATGTGGCTTTGAAGCTTGTAGATGACCATCATTTCCCCCCCTGTCAGGTACAAGGTGAGAAGATGGAGAAAACTCAACTGCAAGACTGTTCAATATTCTGGAACAAGTTCTGACATGTGTTTGGAATATCTTCTTGGTTGTTGATGCCCATTGTCAAGAAGTGATCCATCCAAGATGAATCTTTGTTCTTGCAGGACGTTTGTTTCTGAAGCATCTGTGTGAAGAATGACTGGTTTTATGACAGTGCTCACATGGATGAAGATCAAAACAGTGATATTTCAGATGGCCAACTCGGTCACAGTGTTGGCATTTCACGATCTGTTGTTGTTGTTGTTGTTGTTGTTGTGGAAGAGGGGAAGAGTCTGGAACAGTTGGAGGTGAACTGTCATGAGGAGCAGCTGAACTGTCATGAATGAATCCAACACTCTGAAACTGAATGGGCTTTGAGTAGTCTGGAATATGAAAGGACAAGTCCTTGTCATATCCAAGACCAGTTCTGTGCTTGTTGTGGACAAGCTGGTCCCAAGGCCTGATGATGGGCTTGGGAAGTGCAGACTGAGTTTCTGCATCTGCATGTACAACTGCTGCTTTATTGGATTCTGGATCTAATTCAACCTCAATCTTACTAATTTCACCACTTGCTGGTTTAACCTTGAACAACATATTGTTTTGAGCAGAAAACAATTTGGAATGACAAATCTGTTGAAGCTCATCTTGCTGGAACTGAGATTCTAGTTGCAAAAAATCAATCTTTTCTTGTGCATCATGCAGGCAGGTCTGAATGTCACAAAGAGTGTCTTTGCTAACATTTACCTTCCCACCAATAGTGGAGTGTATTAGTGTATTCAGTAACTCTAATACATCATCAAATCTAGCCATTGTCTCAACAAAGAAATGAACACTCAACTAATTCCAGCTAAGAATTTAGCCAATCACAAACAGATTTGTGTCCAGCAAGAATGAGAGGCTCAAAGTCCTTCCAACACAGATACAATAGATATGTTTCACCCTTAAAATGCTCAGGTATACCAAGATACGCTTTGTATGACTTCTTCCTTCTTTGAAATTCGAACTTCAACTACAGGAATGGATTACATATACCTCTGATATATCAACTCTAATAATAACAGAGATCTGAAGTAGAATATACCAGCAAATGTTAGGAAGAACAGTGGCTGTAGATAAGTGTTATAACATCAAAGAAGCTCCATCATTACAGAGAAAACACCACAGTGGTAATATATGCAACGTATTCAGCTCCAGGACAGAGAAATAAATATGGAGTGTCTTTAATATATTCACAACCACACATCCAATGAGATGAGGAAGTTTGAGACCCTCTATAGCAGAGGTACATCACCAAACATCACTTCCAATATTCTATACTCATTAAGATTTCAAGCACAGGTACAGTGATATGCTGCTCAACTGAAACAACCACAGAAAATACAAGTTTGTAGCCAGTTTACGGAAATGATCCGTATTTTCGCTTTCAACCCAAATACCTTTAATATCCTTCTCAGGTAGTTCCTCTATTTGACCTGCATTGGTGAGTTTGAATCACGTTTCTGTTTCCGTTTTCTTAACAAGAGACAAAATGACATTATGCACACTTACAACCCCATTTGAATCTTTGGTAAGAAGCGCTCTTGCTTCGAGGCTATCGAGTGCCTGCTTTCCCACAATACCTTCTACTGTGTTGGTCCTTATCTTATTCAGATTTACAGCTCCAGATCAGATTTACACAACTTACAAGGAAATGAAAAGAAGGATTAGTGAAGCTCGGAAGGAGTGAAGGATTAATGATGCGGAAATTAGCATGAGAAATGCCGGCCTCATTCTGTTGCTCATATATTATGAAATTAACACAAAAGTATTCACGGGAAGCTAGCAAGCAATCACATCTAAGATGCAACTTCTGAGTCAAACTATTACCGCCATTATTAAAGAGCATTCATGTTGTTAATTGTCCAAGAATTCGATCTTGAAGGAGCTTATGTCAAATTCTATATCCACCCTGCAAGTGGTCAAAGAGCTTACCAACTGTTGCAGAGAGCTTACCTGAAGGTGGAAACTTATAAAGCAGAGCCACTTAAACATGCTCCACGCCCACCTCTTAAATTCGTCCTCGGCACGCGTGACTGCCTCGAAAGGTGTTGAGCAGTCGCATGCTAAATCTCTTTGAGCTCATAATCGTTTTGGGAGATCTATACTGGAGGCATTACAGCAACGCCAGTACTATAAAGATGAAGCGCGAATGTTTTCAAGCCTCAAAGGGCAGCTTACCGAAGAATCTGTAACTTCAATCGTCCAGCATCTCCATGGTATTGACAGCGACAGCGAACGCTTTCTATTTGTCAAGAAAGAGCCGGGAAGGATGCTTCATGGTGACAAATGGACAAGGACAGATGTAGAGTGGGCACTGCATGATTGGATAATTTCGCATCAGGTCGACCAACCCGCAACGATCAGGCACAGAAGCACTTCATCGCATCCCAGTCAGAAAGGTAAGCAGGTTATAAGAAGCTACAACGTTGAAAATCGCGACCAAGGCACTTCATCGCGTCCCCGTGATAAAGGTGAGAAGCTTATAAGCCAACCTTCCAGGGAAAAATATGGTTATCTCTACAGCAATTGGCAGCTGTCATTATTTCAACAGTATCACACATAAAGATTGACCTTGAGATAGCATGCAGTCCCACAGTGAAGCTACAACAACGATAAAGATGGAAAATGACCTTCGTCGTCCTCAATACAGCTTCCAGAACTCGTGGTCATACACAGTAGCAGAGTACAACCTCTTAAGTATTTGTTTCATGACCAGATTATGAAGTACGACCTCCTTGTACAGTGCTTCATCCCTTACAGCCCATACGCTCAAGACATTGAGTAACACGCAGTCGAGGAGGAAGGGAAACTTGACCACAGTGAAAGATACTCCTAACCGTGACTAAACATTAGAGCTGCCTCTCAAAAGGATAGCTCGAACCACCAGCATCTTCAGATATTCTCCACACAGTGACCAGCACCTTAAAAAACGAACTCAACCTCTGCTTGGCTAAGGGACTCGATTGCCAAGGCTCAAAATTTGAGCTTGTGTGCTCAGACTTTCATGAAGTTCTTCTACTTCTGGGGAGATGTTAAATACACGGCTCTATCGCTAAGACTAGACATGGAGCTACACTGGCTCAAGGGCATAAGCCACTCACATCACCAGGGAGGAGAGTCTTCTGAAACTTGCGACGATAACAGGCGTGAGGGAATCTCTGCATATTAAGCTAGAAATGACATATGGGAGATATGGTTCAAAACACCAGCGCTCGGCAAATGGAAATGATACTTGAACACCGTCGGCAATCCATACGGTCGACCAAGTTTACTCTTAGAGAGACATACAAGCGGTCATACCGTCACTGGTTCATATTCCTCAACTAACTCGAATTGGCGGGTTTGAAATTGCAAGTGGCTGTTACATTAATAATGGCAGAAGCGTTTTTGCTGACAAGCGCAGAGATACCGTGTCAGGCCCAGAGCGCAGGTACAAGGAAAACGTTTCAAATCAGGTCAGCGCTAAAAATACCATGGACAGAGGTGAGCAGCACAGGAGCAATGGACAGAGATGTCAGTCAGGAGTAGCGCATTAGCAAAAAACGTACACAGTGACAGAGATAATGAAGACCACATCAGCGCTATTCAAGGCAGCTCAGACACAGGATTATGGGCAGAGGTGCAGGACTGACATGCACATAACAGGCCACAGAAAAACAAGCGGCTCTGATACCATGTTAAACACACATGGACAACAAAGAATAGGAAAGATAAATCAGTGAGTACATATTTTTATTAACATCAGATATACATTTATAGTACAATATGTGACTCTTGAGTTTCAGATCCCAAGGTCTCTTGCACTGCTTTTGTCCATTCAACTTCCACACTAACCATTTAGGATTAGGTGTCCAACAGATTAGTTGGGTTAGTTATATATATATATATATATAATTTGCATATGTTTTTTACATATTTAGTTGTTATATTTTATTAAAACATTACAATCATGTATAGTTATTTATAAATATATAAATTCATATAATTTAAGTGTATAATATAAATAAAATATCAACACATATAAATAAAATAATAATATATATATATTTTTTTACATGTTTAATTTTTATATTTTATTAAAATATTATATTTCTATTATAACTATTTATAAATATATAAATTTATATAATTTAAGTGTCTATTACATTTTATAAATAAAAATCATATATACAAAAATATTTTATTTTTTTAATATATTAAAAATGTACATTTAAAAATATTAATAATAAAAAAATATTTTAATATAATATAAGGGAGAGTATATCAATAATTTAAAAAATTATATAGAAAAATATTTTATTTTTTAAATAAATGAAAATTTTATATTTAAAAATATTATTAAAAATATATATTTTAATATAAAAGAGAGTATACTAATAATTAAAAAAATTAATGTGATATATAATACTAGAGAATAAGTAAATAAGAGGGACTTGAAAATAGAAAATTTTGTGGAGAAAATATTTTAGCGATATATTGTTTAAAGTAGAAAAAGATGTAACCTGAAGTTAATTCATAAAAATATAGTTAACTCATACATATATATATTTTAGAGAAATAAGACAATAAAATATATTTTTAGAGAAATAAGACAATTAAGTAGATCCTCTTAACTTTCAAAATATAAAACAACTATTAAAAAAAATTAATATTTCATTCTTATACACTTAAGATTAAAATTAATCCAAACTAATTTATACATAATTTATACATGAATAAAATTGATATAAAATTAAAATTAAAATATTTCTTTAATAAATTTATTTTTATTAATTAATAAATATAAGTAAATCCAACATTTTTATATATTTATATTATTATTATTATTATTATTATTAATTTTTAAATTTATTACAAATATTTTTTGTTTAACCTTTTTGGGCATCCTTAAGTGGATTGCAGATTTCTGGAATATTCGGTAATCCATCCCACAGACATGGGGCCATCAATTTTTAGACCACGCCCATGTTCATGGGATTCCCGAATATTCCGGGAATCTACAATTGACTTAAATTATGAATATGAAAAAGACTTTAATGGTTTCCATCTAATTACCAAATATCCCAAAAATCTACAATCGACTTAAGTTCACCGCTTATGAACATTAAAAGGACTAATGGTTTCGTCTACTTCAAACGTAAAAAAATGCCGTCTGCCCCGTGTCCCGCTCATGGGTTACGGTTATGAACATGAAAAAGACTTTAATGATTTCGTCTACTTCAGACGTAAAAAGATGGAAACTCCTATTTCCACCTCTATAGCCTCATTAATGCGAAGCTACATGGGCAGGAGATAGTAACACGCTGTTTTTTTTTCTATCAGACGTAAAAAGATGGAAACTCCTATTTCCACCTCTATAGCCTCATTAATGCGAAGCTACATGGGCAGGAGATAGTAACACGCTGTTTTTTTTTCTATTATCTAGTCATCACTGGCTATCTCCCGCGCATGTAGCCGCGCATTAATGAGACTATAGAAGTGGAAATAAGAGTTTCCTAAAAAGATGTCATCTGCCCCGCGTCCAGTTCATGGGTTATGAATATGAAAAGGACTTTAATGGTTTCCATCAGATTCCCGAATATTCGGGAATCTACAATCTGCTTAACCTCCTACAATCAATCTGCTTAAGCTCACAAGTTATGAATATGAAAAGGACTTTAATGGTTTCGTCTACTTCAGACGTAGAAAGATGTCATTTGCCCCGTGTTCCGTTCCTCGTCATTTTTGCTTTTTTCTTCTGGTCGCGGCATCTAGAGATGGAATTTGACAGGGTGAATTGCCTCGAATACAGTTGAAAATTTTGCCAAGCTGGAAATTTTGCCAATCTTTTAAGATTTTTTTTGTTGAAGCTCTAACCCTGCTCCCATTTCACTGGGATGGGTTATTGCAAAACCCTGTGTGAAACCTTTTTTGATGTTCGGAGGCTATGTTCAATCTAGTTCAGTTGTCCATTATGTGAAACGGACAGTAAAAAAGACGCAGTGAGTTCATAAAAAATGTTACAGAGCATAATATATACTGTTTAAGGGTTTATAAATATTGGATTCGTTTGAGGTTAATACCTTAAATAAATAGTTATCAAAAAGCTCCTGTGCTTGCTTGGAGCAAAGTGTCAAAGAACCTAGTGGCTTCTATGGCTTCCAGTGGCTGATGTCATTCAATTTACTATCAATTAGGCCTCCTTCAATTTACTATCAATTAGGTCTCCGACATGCCGCTCCTTGGTTAATCCAGCTGATCTTATGCTTCAACAGACTAATCTGCTAATTAACTCTTCTATATTTCTGCACTAAAATCTCACGACAGATAATGCTACACAACAGAGTATATATCGTGTAGTGCTTATGAATATAAAATTTGTTTGAGATTATACCTTAAAGATTGCTCAAGAGAATCCTGTTCTTGCTTGGAGCAGTCTCTGGTATCCCAGATCAAAAATTTCAAGCTTCCCAGATCAAAAATTTCAAACCTTCACGACAGATAATGCTACATAACAGAATATATATTGTGTAGTGCTAATGAATATAAAATTTGTTTGAGATTATACGTTAAAGACTGCGCAAGGGAATCTTTTTCTTGGTTGGAGCAGACATTTAAAGTTTCCCAGATCAAAATTTCAAACCTTTGAACTTTCATACAGAAGGCATTAAAGTTAAAATAAGCGAAATACGGAGAAAGTATTAACTTGATGGTGCGGTGTATTATGCACTTTCTGAGAAAAAAGACGCTTCAACACACTAATCTGCTCATTAATTCTTCCATATTTTTGCACTAAAATCTCAGGACAGATAATGCTACATAGCAGAGTATACACCGTGTAGTGCTTATGAATATAAATTTGTTTGAGAGTATACATTAAAAATATGCTCAAGAGAATCGTGTTCTCCGTTGGAGCAGTCTCTGGCATTTAAAGCTTCCCAGATCAAAACTTCAAACCTTGGAACTTTCACACAAAAAGGCATTAAAGTTAAAATAAGCGAAACATGGAGGAATGCGGAGTAATGTGCACTTTGTGAGAAAAACGACGCTTCAACGCACTAATCTGCTCACTAATTCTTCCATATTTTTGCACTAAAATCTCAGGACAGATAATGCTATTTAGCAGAGTATATACTGTGTAGTGCTTATGAATATAAAATTTGTTTGAGATTATACCTTAAAGATATGCTCAAGAGAATCTTGTTCTTGCTTGGAGCGGTCTCTGGCATTTAAAGCTTCCCAGGTCAAAATTTCAAGCCTTCAAACTTCCACACAAAAGGCAGTGAAGTTAAAATGAGCGAAATATGCAGGAAGCATTAACCTGATAGCGCGGAGTAATGTGCAGCTTCTGAGAGAAAAAACGGCCTAGACTCGACGCTGGAGAGATGAGGGAAAAACATTTAATTGCGAATGTAACGAACCCTGAACATTTACTTTCGATCGATACTTTCGCAATTAAATGTCTTCCCTGATCATTGGGCGCAAAATATTTGAAGTATCAACGAACCGGCATTTCATCGTCCTCTGCAAATTTTGACGGACTCTGCAAGGATGTATTCCCAACAAAGCGCTGAAGATTTATGAGAACGCTTCTCCACTCGCAGGGTTTCCATGACGAAGAGGCATTGCGATTATGAAGGGATGAGAGATACAATGAATCGGGACTTCTTTCCGGCTGGATACATTTTTGGATCGAAACAATCTTCCCCAACCGCCTTTCAATCAAGGCAGCACATGTACGGTACTTCCGATGTCATTTTACATTTTGACCCCTTTCTATTTTAATCATGTTATAAGATATTTATTATAATAAATTTAAACACATGTTTGCCTAACACGCCCATATGTTATTACTCTTTTTTTTCCTAATGAAACATCACTTGGCTATCATCTTGAACGATAAGTTATTATCTATTCTCTCGAGCACTTCAACGACATACACCACCTTAGTGTCTCATTGCCATAATCATCAAGACCCCACTCCATCCATGGAAATAACTCTTAAAATGTCAATGTTAACCATCTACGGGGTTGGAATTAATCAAATCATGATTCCATCTAAACCTAAGTGGCAAGGATAATTATTCTCAACCAGCTCAACTAAACAAACATTGAACTCAAACTAGCTTAATTTGCATTCTATGCACTTTCCAAATGAGACAGTTTTACTTAAGTTAATGATCCTAGCCTTTATTGTGTCAATTTCATTATTAGTGCTTTCCTCCTCTAAGCAAATGACTATTGTTATGTCGGTGCAGAGGATTTATAATGACCATGCCTAGTTTGAATATATAGATATCTAATAAAATCTAGTCTTCTAATTGGATTTAGGAAGTATTTTCCTTGTTTCTCTAATCTTGGCTTTTCTAAACATCGATTGGATTTTCTAGTGTTAATGTTTGTATTATCATTAAGTTACTATGGTATGGTGATAAGATGATTTTGTTGAATATAGTTACCATGGTGTGGTGATAAGATGATTTTGTTGAATATAGTTACTATGGTGTGGTGATAAGATGATTTTGTTGATTAGGTGAGTTAGTGGTATAAGATGTGTTTTTTTATTAGTTTGTGTTTGTGAGTTGTTAAATTTGTTTTATTTTTATTTTTGTTCAGTTTCTTATTTTAAATGTTGATCTAAATTTATGAAGAAATGAAATGAAATACATATTTAAACCAATAACATAGAGATACAATGAAACATAACTTCAATTAATAAATAGCAATAACTGAAAACTATTTACATACAAAAAGAACAAATTAACTTGGGCAATGGTAGCTTATTTTTTAGAAGAGATGTGATGGCTACATGCCTTTTGAATTCAGTTACAATGAGGCTTTGAAGTCTTTTTATCATGACAAAACAATGAGAAACCCTAAACATCCAAAAATCTAACCCTAGGAGATGAAGCACCAAGAATTTATGGGCCTCGTTAGGGTTAGTTGGAACGACAACTTCCTAGGGTCATAGCTTTGACATATGATATTCGTTTGGCACATACAGTACCTCGTTAGAAATATTTAATTGAGGATAACAAATTTCGAATGTAAACCCTTGCCACAAGCTATGGGTTTTGACATTTTTCAAAAGAATGTTGTTTAGGGCCTCAAAACAGCTCCGAAAGTTCAAGACCCAGAAAATTACTAAAAAAGAAAGTATGTTAGAAAATAAGAAACTAAAAGGAAACAATATTGGGGGTCCAAGTAGAATAGATAGGTGGCCACCAATATCTACTTGGATCAAATGCTCTTCTCTTCTTGCTTTATTTCCTCTCTACTCTATAAGCTAGTGTTTGCATAACATTTTGAATAATGTTACTTTGTTTCCACTCTACCCTATTTGTTGATAGTATCATAATAGTGTTCTTAACATTCTGTTGTAGCCACTACAACAACACCCAAATAGACAAATCGGTCGGCTCGGTAATAACCCAATCTTTGATCTAACACTCAAAGTTTGAATTCCATGTTTTCTAAATTTCATGATTATAACAATTCTTCCTAACCTAGCTTTTGTCCAGAACAATGATGACTCATATTTTACAAATCCCATTGTGCATGCTTATCATTTGCTTATCTTCATTCCTATCCTGTCGAATGCATTAGGGATCATGAATTTACTACTTTCACAATGTATTTTCAAATTTCATGTGCGATAATATACAAATTATAATCATGAATCTGGTATGCTAGCCATGCTTTATTTTTATTAGGAGTAGTCTACCTAGGCGGAGGAATTGCCCGGTTTTTGTCGCTGCTCGGAAAATTGTTCGGCTCCGGCCGTCGGCAATCCCTCCGCCCTCCACCACCCTCCCCTAGCTCCGCCACCCTCTGTCCACCGCTCCGCATTAATTTCCTGATAGATCGGATCGGAGCTGGTTTGACAGAATTGCCGCAATACTCCCGGAGAGTTAATGCAATTTCCAATTTGAAATAGAGGAATTGCGAAACCGTAGGCTGCTCCCCCAACCAACTCGACTCGGCCCCTATAGCTCACTCACCTTCCTCCTCGACTAAGTGCCTGCAGCTCAACACAAAACTCTGGCCCAGGCAATTCCTCCGCTCTACAGCTCACCACCCAGGGGACGTGACCTTCAGGTTCAGGTTCATTCATCTGTATTGCAGTTTTAATTGAGATTACAGACACGCTTTAACTACATTTTGATTGACCTCACTTGCATGCATTTTGATTGAAGCTGTTTGCTGGAAACCCAATCTAAAATCTGTGCCATCATTGTTTCGACAAAATGGGGAGGATCTGTCCCATCATTGTTTCGACCATCACTCAAAAAAATAATTGTTGGCTTCTTCTTATGCACAATAGGATCATTGGATCCCCGATAAATTACATCCTCTGCCAATTTCAAACCAGAAGAATAACTGGTTCCACGTTTTGTAACATATTGAACAAGTCTGTCCACTATATCTTCCTTCATCTCCTGCATTTCTAGAGCAAGAATTGCTGTCTTGTCAAACAGAACCACAGACAGAGAATCATCATGAGTAGTTCTTCGCCGAGTAGCAATGAATCGAACAATAGCCTCATACACACAACCCAGCCTACAATTGTGTCGACGCGTAAATTTGGCCATGTTTGGTTTTATGTCACGACTGGACATTGAACGAGACTTGTCAATAACAAAAACCACATGATGCGGTATGTTCTTTGAATGGTTACAGACAAAAACATGACCATCCGCAGTTATGTGGCCAGCAGAGGATTCCAACGAGGCAGTTCTTTTCACTGGAGCATGCCATAATTTCTCTGTGCAGTAAGACCTGGAGGAACTGCCAGCAATTTCATTATGCTCCTCAGACCTGCAAAGATGATTACATAGAGAAAACTCTGTTTGTTCGTCATCGGTACAAGGATCTTCAAACCACATTTGCTTCCAGTAAGTCTCATGGGTAAGTTCGTCTTTTGGCACATCTTCATCAGGGCCATATTTTCTTGTTTCATGCCGAGAGCCATCATAGATACGACTTGTGCAATTATCATGCATAGGACAGTGAATCAAATGAATGTGGCCCCGACCTTGAGCTTTACAATGCATGTTACACATCTCTGCCACACCAGATTCCCCCCAAGTATATTTCCTACCCTGAATATCAAATTCTTCATGTTCTGAAGCAAAAAAGACATTCCTCATGTTCCCATGCACCGTATGATGTAAACCAGAATGATTTATGGGTCTTTGACAAAAATATCCACAAGCTTGACATCTCACCTTACAATAATGCACTGCATCTGGATTTAGTGTGTGGAGATGCTCACCATCATGGTATATTTGAAAAGGTGGAATGGCAATGCAACAATCCTTCCGCAGACCATTTTGTTCAGACACATGTTCATAATCAAAGGAACCTCTTCTGCCCTGAAATGAGCGTGTCTGTCGCACAAGTTCAGTGAAAATTTCACAAATGCCATCCGCTTCACATTTCTTACGACAAGCATGCTCGTTACCACAGAGATGTTCTTCACTTGTCAATTCATGGAAGTGATCTTTGTGACCACAGTTTCTAAGACACCCCTCCATGATGCAATTTTTAGGACAATATCTCTCATGACAAGCATGTTTTTGATGATCCCCGCGCTCGATTTCTATCACACAAGGATTTTTGCAGCTTGGAAGAGAACAATTCATCTTACACATGTGTTGAGGTGAATTACACTTATGAAAACCTTCATGGCCAACCTTCAAGCAACAAAATTTGCTACAATTAGATGATTTATCAAATAAAGAACAGAGCTTCATACATGTATGATTTTTCTTTTTGCAATCATGACTCCCATCATGACCTGCCAAATTTCGGCATTCCTCCACTTCATTTCCTTGGTGTGATTCAAGAGAGCAATATGTGCACTTTTCATCGCAACAATGGTTACCCATACAAGAGTGATCAGAGGAATGGCCCTTCTCTAGAACACATCGCCAAAAACATACAGAACATTTACAAACACATACAGAGAGTCCTTGTTTCAGTTCTGCAAGTGATAAAATTGCCTCCAGTTGCAACTTTTGTACATCAGCATTCCCATAAAATTTTGCAGTGTTGCAGTGAAGCCACTTTTCAACACGATTGTGCCGTCTATCAGACAATGCCACTAAGAAATCGAGAAATTTAGAGTGCCAAAAATCACCATTTTTGCCTCTCCTTTCCAAGACACATTCTAGTTTCGATCTGAGACGATACAAAATTTTTCCATTTGACGTAGATTCATCCAGAGCTGCAAGCTCCAAGCCAGTGTCCTGCAAATCTATAAGGAGATCCCCAATTACTATTGGAGCGTCACTTACCTCTTCCTCTGAGTCAAAATTCATAAGCATTTTGTTAGCACCTGGCACAGAGAGGCATCCTGCCTTAACAGCAGAAATCAAGTTCCTGCGAAGGATATCCACCTTCATAGCAACCCTTTTCAAATCTACAGGTGTCCAATCCTTTGCTGCTATCTGGGAAATAACAAGCTTCAAATCTCTTAAGAAGGCACGACCACTCTCATAACTATGTCCCAACTCTTCTTCTATAGTCAAAGCAATATCAGATAGGCTTTCTTGATGATATTCTTGTCGAGTGAAAGGAGGCATTGCAACAAGTTCAACCATTCCTCCATACATCTTCGTCAGAAAGTTTTCACGAGATCGTTTACAAATTTGTAGAAGTTTTACCTGAAATTCATCTTTTAAATCCTCCACATCAGAGACATCAACATCCTTGATCGCTATGTAGAATAATCCCTGGAACAACTTTTCATCATTCTTCACCAAGTTGACCCCACTTTGGAAACGCTGAAAGATAGCTTCTGTCTCTTTGTCAAGATGAAAATCCTGATTAAGAAAACATGTCTCACAAGTGTTAATAAATCTTTGAGCAGCTACATTAATATAAAAGTTAAGGCGAGCAGATTGAAATATGAGGAAATCAAAACAGGAAAACCAAACTAATAAAACAGTTAAAGCACACCTTTTTGTTGAATATTGTCAAATTACTGAACGCGGCATTTAGGACTGACAGTAACATATCTTCTTGCTCTGTTCTCTCAAAGCTCCCTAATCCCTCAAAGTCCATCAATACATAAAGGCACTTTGGTTCCATCCGAACTGTGATCCAGACTCCATCAGTGCATCTCCCTCCTGCTACATCAAGGAGGGAACCAGATAGATGGTTTAGTAAGTATGACTTACCACTACTTTGTTTGCCCATCGATGAGATTACCTTGATTTTACCATCCCACTGACTCAAGACAGCATCATACAAACCAAAGCGCAACAAAGTTGCTAGGGATATGCTATCTGCATATGTGAGGTGTGGAGGTATTTGGAGCCCATGAGGTGACTGTATCATGAGGACACCATTACTCCCCCCTAGTTCAATCAAGAAATAATCAATGCCCCAAGTGTTGATTGGCAGATACTCCTCCCTCAACTTAATTCCCAGCTTTTGGACTCAATTAAAAGTTTCTTTAGAAGTCATAACTTTCACTTGCTCTCAAACAGTTCAGACCTAATACCAGAAGTCTTCAATCTTTCTACTTTGTCTGTTGTCCTGGTTTTCTTTATGCATTACTAATTGAAAAGGAAGACATTAAAATTGAAAAGGAAGGCACATGGCCTCATTCCTTCTGACATGTCATTAGAATGGGGCAGACCACAGAAAGAATGGAGCTCGGTGGATGGTTCAATATTTTCAACCACACCAATGAACCAAGGCCCTGTTAGAGTTTCTTTGACTTAGATGCCAAAATCTAGTCTTCCAAAGTCACCTAGGAACTCCACCAGGCCTCATCTTATAAGAAGTCAATGCATACAATCCACTTTGAGGGTAGAAACTCCTTTTACAATAAATACAATATAATACAAGATATGATGGCCCTGAGACTAGGTACCCTTGGTATATATATTGGAGACAAAGGGTAGAGTAATAGCACTCCACCAATCTAGGGTAGACTCTGCAGTTATCTTTGGGTGATAAATGATAAATGTTTATGAAAGACATGAGGATCTTTGTATATGTCAGAATTACTGAGGTTCAAGAATTTTTCTTTTATGTAATAACTGAACATAGCTCATTTATGTTGTCACCTGTACTGCTTACAATTCTACATTATGCAACTTGTACAATCATCTACTATACTGTTCAGAAATGGAATTTCTATTACATTAAAGGATGAGATCTCTTACCTATTTCCCGGGCATGATCTGGGAAGTCAAGTTCATGTTACAAATTGCAACGCCAATTTATATGAAATCGTGAGGCTTTTGCATGCTATGTTTGGTAATATATTGCCCCCAAACAAAATCTGGCAAGAGCTCTCATTAAATTGCTATCACTATATGCATAAACTTTCTTCAAGGACAATCATAGAAGAAAATCTGACAAGAGCTTTCGTTAAATTGCTAATACCATATACATAAACTTTCTTCAAGGACAATCAGAGAAGGAATTCCTAGAATTTTGTAGCAATAATGTTTACAACATTGAGCCAGACAATAGATCTGGGCATCTGCAAACTATCCATTAACCTCCATCTAGGAATCCAGATTCCCTAAATGATTTCAAACAAAATGAAGATCAATTTGACTAAAACATTCTAAAAAAAGATTGCTTTGCATGTATTACTTAATACATCACTATTATTCTGCTCTATGTACAACATCTAGGGCTCAAGCCTAAGAAGCCCAGTTGGGGACCCTTACTGGTTTCTTCATAAAATTGAAAAAAAAAATTATCCAACATATTGAAACTTTCCTAATAAACAAAAAAAATTATATTAGCCTAAGGCAGCCTTAAGGATCTCAATCAACAAAAGGTCATATGAAGCAAATAATATTCAAGGAGCCCAGAAACAAAGGAGCTTTTTCTCTGAATCCTCAGCAGCAAGAATTCTTTGTCTTGGGTGGTTCCACTCCATCCCCATCTCCATATACATCCATAATATTAACTCTGTTGAGAGACAATTGAGACTTATAGGAATCTGAATTCAACATTTTCTTGCTCACATTAGTGTAAATCTCCTTGACCACAATTTGGAATGCAGGCAATACATTTGTATTATCCAGAGCCGAGGTCTCAATGAAGAACAACCCCTCTGATTCGACAAGCTTCTTCCCATCTTCCACAGGAACTTCCCTTATATGAGTTAAATCAGACTTATTCCCCACAAGCATTTTCACGACATTGCCATCAACATGCACTGCAACATCAAAATTTCACATGAGTTTGAAAATAGCTTGCAACATCACATAGATGACAACCAAAAGCCAGAGCCAATTTCAAAGATGCTCTATAAGGCATTGCAGCAGTAATTGCTTGCAATGAAAAAGTCAAAGCCAGAGCCAATTTCAAAGATGCTCTACAAGGCATTACACAGAAACTGCTTGCAATGTTAGTATCAGAACTAAGGAAGATGCTATCACATCAAACCCAAAGATGATCCACAAGGAATGACACCCAGACATCAATGATCCACAAGGCACAACACAAAACTGCCCATAATATTGGTAGGAGAGTGGTGGAGTGCTATTACTTCAATCCAAAGATAGCTTCAGAGTCTACCCTATCCCCCAATTGTAATAGAAAAGTTGTTCCAAATGTTGTTGATGAAGTTCAACCTTTAACAAGTGTAGTGTGAAGGAACCATTCATGTAGAGTGGCTGAATAAATTTCTTGTGATGTTATATGACAAATGGCATTTTTGTCACACATAAGGCATATACATGAATCATGCTTTGCTTAGACAATGCTCTGTTAGTCTAGGGTTATGTGGTTTTTGGTGTATGGATAGTCGGTAAGGATAAATATTTTTAGAGTTTGCATATGGCATTCAAAAACTAGAGAAGCCTAATTCAGTATCATTTATTTTAAAACTCATAGATGTATTTGGGTCCTATAATGAGCATTTCATCTATATAAAGTGGTGATTGCTAGATGTGTTTTTTGTAGAATAGTTGCCAGTATTGAGAGTGTTGCAATGTAAATGAACACAAATTATCTGCTTTTTTGAATTATATATGATTGAAAAACATGTTGAGTATTAGCAAATAACTAACTGTCTACTTGTTTAACATGAATTTATTGTTATTTTATTTTTCAGGTTTTTGAAGTGTAAAAAATGGTGCAAAAGTGGCGTTTATGCATTGAAGTGTCCTGCTTTCCAAATCCAGGTCGAGCAGTTATTAAATTCGTCCTTTACAATATGGCAACAAATCATTTATTTCATGGAAAGAGAGAAGTGCTTGGAATGACGACAAACAATGAGGCATATTACATTGCCCTTGTTGAAGGGTTAAAAGAGGCAAAACAACATGATGTCAATGACATTGAAGTCTTCACCAACTCGGAGTTGATATGTAATCAGATGAAAGGCATCTATCGGGTTCGGAAGGACAATTTAAAACCTCTTCATAAGGAAGCAATAAATTGGAGTTGTCAATTTCAACATTTTACCATCAATCGCTCTGCAGATATTGAAAATATGTCCACTGATATAATGTCCAGAGCATTTTTAAGCACATATGTAGATGTCAAATATGACATAGGATCACCATCCACTGCAACAGAAATCATTGATCACCATCAATATAAATCCCCATTGTGCGAATGGGTTGTTGTTATCATTTTTCTGGGGTCTATCATAGCATGGTTCTTTCACTAAAGAAGAACCTGTTAATGTTTTATTTTTCCCCAACATGCAATGATTACGGTTTTTTGTATGGGAGACAAATTTATGGACAAATGTAATATATTCCATGTACATGGACAAATGTATTTTGAGAAAAGTAACTGGTTCATGGTTTTGTGATTATCATTAATACATTATGATGTTGTCTGATCCTTCCAAACACCTTCTCAGATCTTTGTTTCTGGAGAGATATTGATATGCTATGTGATTTGTTTGTTGGTTGTTGATCAGTGATGAAAGGTTTCTTTACTATGTTTATAAGGAATTTATTCTTAATAACACTTATTTCTCAATCACCCAGTCACTCTTCCCGTCTCCACCTTGGATTTCATCCCAATAGTTTTCCCAGATCACAACTCTATTTTGGCTTGACTTCTCTGTATTTCAGATCTTGTGCTTGTGGATTTATCATGATAGTAAGGACATATGGTACTCCTAAAGCAAAAAAGAAAGCTCGTTCTCTTCTTAGAATCCTTCACAGTTGGGACTCTTCAAGAACTGCTCAAACAATTCTCTTGCCCGAGACTGGAAATTCAGTCACTTCAGCACACTAGTGAAGCAGCTGCCAGTTTTCCACCAATTCATGCAAGGGCCTGGCTTTTACTTGTACAAATATTCTTTGGCAGACAAGAATCAAAATAAATGTAAATATCTTTGTTATTCGATAGGATTTTGTTTTGTACAGTATTTAATCAGTCATAAAGGAGATGGACGACATAGAAATTCGGGGTGTCCAACTCACCTCTGTAATTTACCCTTCTAGGAGATGCCTAATTGCTCCCACATGGTCATTGTAGCTTGATGTACCTTTGGGTCCCATTGACCTGATTTGATCATTTGTGTAATTGATATAAAATTTCTATCTTATCAAACATATATATCTGAGTTGGACTAGCTTAATTGATATGTGCCCACTTTTGCTAAACAATACATATTTTATGTCTGGAATCTGGATTAGATATTCTGACACATAGCCATCATACCATTATCAGCAAGGTCATGACTTTTGTTGTTTAGGTTTTACTCCTTATCAGTAAATCTATGTTTAGGTTTTACCCTCCACTTTTTTTAGTGAATAGATTGAGGAATGTGATTGCACAGTCTTGCTAGAATATTTCCTTGAACATGTATGTTAACCCAACTAAAAGGTTACAATTCATAAGAGTTAAAATATTTCATGCATAGTATGGAAATTTATTAATATAAATGTTTTTGCATTTATGTAATTTTGGCCTAATTAAATTATCTCATACAATATTTTGGAATGGGAAATTTCCCACCAATGTTTCTAAATCTTTTTTGTTCAGTCAATGGTTGTGAAGGAGGATTTTGTTTCTAAATCTTTTTTGGCTAAACAATGTGAACATATGTAATATGTAATGTTCTGCTAACCTTAAAAAAATAAATGTAACAATTGGAATAGTAAGGTAGCTATTCTGGCCGCTGAGATGTGGAAATATTGATGGTTCTCATTTTACATAGGAGCAGATGGAATAGAACTGATTGTTGTAAATTCTCTCTGGTTTATTTGAAATAAATTGAGTTGCGCAATTTACATTGAACATTACCAATGGTATGATGCTATGAGTGGATGATATCTAAACTAATACTAAACCAGAAATAATTTGAGTTGCACAATTTACATTGAACATTACCAATGGTGTGATGCATTGGATGGTTGTTTTGTTTGGTAAATACCATTCATTTTTCAGATAAATTTCTTGGCAAAGTCACAATTTGAATAGTCACAAAGCAATTGAGATTGAAAATCTTGAGATTGAATGCTTGTTGTTTTTTTTAAATAACATTTTTTTAAGATAAACATCTTGGCAAAGACTATCCAACATGTAAAATTTGCAGCAATCGAGGTTGAAATTGCATGCCTCCCCTCCCCTCGGATGGGTGAAAATTCGGCATGGCAAATAATCTTTGATAAAGTCAGTATATTTTCCATAAAATAGTGTCAGAAAAAAGTACTCCAAAAATAATCCCTATGTTCACATGGTGAGTATTATCTACCCTATTATCTACCCAAAACAGTGTGGGCAGATGTATTATCTACCCAAAACAGTGTGAGCAGATGCAATGCCAATGAGGTTGTTCTATTCAATGCCTCAGAATCTAGAAAAAATTTGCTTTGAAAGATGTGAAAAACCTCTGCGTGCAAAGGCAATAAGTGAAATTGCATGCCTCCCCTCCCCTCGGTGTGGTCTTCTCTGAGCTAGTAATTGAGCAGGTGCTTCTCCAACAGCTGAAAGAAGTCCTTGTGGATTTTGATCTTGGTGTACTCTGGATTGACTTGGAAATTGACATTGGAGTTCGATTCTTGAAAGGAAATAAGATTCATACTGCATCTTACCCTTGGGAAAACCATGACCATCAATTGGCCCGACCTGTCCATGTTTGATAGCAACAAATAGTGCCCACTGTAGCATGAATAAGAAACCGAAGATTATGATATCTAAACTTTTTTATTATACTACTTGCAGATTTGTCTCAGATGTTTTTAGCCCTTGAACACTTATGGCATGTGCTTAATTGTCCCACACATAGCATGAGCAAAGTCACCCCCACAGGATTTGAATATGGGTTGATGGGAGTAAATACAGGATGATGTGCATGGATTTTTTAAGGGTTAAATTTAGCGGATTAACTGATTTTTTTATATATAAATATCCTTGTAAAAAAATGTGTCATTTTCAGAACCATCCATTAATTTCACATAAAAGATATCATCTATATTGCAATTCTCAAAAAAATAGTTTCAATCAGTTTTCAAAGCTTGTGAGTATGGCAGGAAGCCAAATGAAGTTCATTTGAAGTCTGACAATATTTTCACTTGAAGGTTGTTGGATTGCAGAAGAGAAATCTTTATTTCCAACCTTTGAGAATTTTATCCACATGGTTTCTTGGTGACTCCAACATTCTCTCAGATGTTTTTGGCAAATGAACAAATGTATGTTTTAGAATGGTCTTTTCAATGATGAAAATGACTTGTCGATAAGCCCTCAAATACATTTCAAGGCAACTGCCATATTTGGCCCACATATACCTCCCTACATGAATATTTCTCACCAGCAAACAAATGCGGACTTGATTGATAAACTCCAGATGACACAAGTATGAATGAATAGTCCCAATGCTAGCATACAATAAGTTAATTCTGTGCACTTTTCAGGTGTTTTTTGTGTTACTCTGTTGACTTAGAACAACAACAGCAGCTAAGAAGTATGGAAGAACAATTGCAGCTTTTTGTTTCTACTAAAAAGCAGGTAACACAAGACTGTAAACAAGAATTTGACTTTTGGTTTTGGCTCCATTTCCTTGTTAATATAAGCAGTCCTCATTTACAATGTCATTTTATAACATACTGCCGAAGGTTACAGAAGGACTAACAGAGAGAGTGGAGAAATTGAAGACAACATACAGTTCTGGCATCAAAGATCTGCATAATCTAGCCCATGCACTTGATGAAACATCCCTGTCAAGTTTTGAGAAGCTCAACTTAACAGTATCTAAACAGTTTTCAGCTCTAGATGATGTAAGATTCTGCTTTGTCACAATTCACAAAGTAGTGAAGTGAAGAGTGGATTTATATATATTTTACTTGTGTGCAGGTTTTGTCCATTGTTGTTTCAGAGGCTGATGCAATGCTCTAACCAACTCAGACTCTGTAATCAATATTACTAGCTATGTGTACTCTAATAGAGTAATCCTTCGCCAGAAAATGTTGTTGCTTTGATTTCCTTCATCTAAGGTCTCTTTCAAGCTACCCTTCAATATCATTTTAATTTTACTGAAAACATGGAACATGCTTATCATTTGGGTTACTAACGATATCTATTTCATGTATTTTAATTGATACACAGTCACATCGTGGCACTTTAAGATCACATTTTTTACTACTCTATTAGGAACAATTAGAATTTTTATTTTTTATTTATTTTTATTTTTATTTTTATTTTTATTTATTTTTATTTTTTTTTTATGGGAATTTACACAAAAAATTCATAGACAGGAAAACTTTACTATGGCCATATCTCTCTCTCTCTCTCTCTCTCTCTATATATATATATATATATAGTTGCTTCTTGATCTGAGTTCAAATTTTTACAAATCATAACTTTTTGAGTGAATAGAATTAACCACTGCGACAGTAAAAGAGGCACACCAGAGGCTAGAGAGCATAATAGCTCAAAGAAAGGAGTAGCGAATCCAATACAGTGCATAAGTCAATAGCCTTAAAAGTTTCCTCGGCTCAAATCTGTCCACTTCAATCAACAAAAATCTGTGTCCCTTCTTGGCATACATTGTGAAACTTTTTACCAGTCTCTTAAATATTATTCTTGTAGACCTCAAATAACACCAACCTTAGGTGATGCGACAAGTAAATGATCAGGACTAGGGGCAAAAATAGAAACAATTCCCCAAAAATTGGATTCAAACCACACAACTAAAGATCCAATATCATGCCTGAATCTACTTGTTTCTTGCATCCTACCCTGATTCCATTTGTCTCTTCAAAGAGCATTCAAGCACCTTTAGGGCTTTTGCTATTTAGTCATCTCTTAGCTCTCTTGCAGAATGCATGTTTCCATTTGTCTTTGCCCTTTCTGGAAGGAGTTCCTATGCCTGCAAAATTCAGGATCACAAATAAGGAGTAGTCTACAAGACAGTTAACACTTTATCACAAGCATAAAAGGACAGAACATCATTCAGTGAACATCAACAAATCATGAAGAGGGAATGTTTAAAATAGCATAACAATCTACTATGCTATCATATACTATTCCATGAAGGAAAAATTAGCTTGATGAAGTCATGAAAATCCAACGAGATCTTTGACTAGAGGCAAGGAATAAAAAATCCAACAACAAAAAATGCAATGATAAGGTTCAAACCTCGTTGGCCTTTGACCATCTAACCATAACTTTATAAAGATGTAAAATATAAAGATCTATAAATCTAATAAACATCGAACCATGAACATAGGTATGAGAACATAGTAACTACATGTTTAAGTATAAAAATCAAACATGTTGCATGAACATAAATAAGTAAAGAGATTCTATTTGACAGCGAGCAAATTTTTCAGTGACCATGAACAGATTATGAAAAAGGTATTTTCATAACAACATAACAATGGGAAAACATAAATATACTTATCATATGAAAAAGGGCCACCTGACAACGCCATGATAACCTAGCTTATCTATTCTTTGTGCATACCTCATTGATTCCCACTAGAGTTGAAGTCCTTCCATAGATGATTAGTCATGGTAGAAGATGATGCTTCTCCACTTATTCTATAGTTACCTAGAAAAGTGTTAAAATTTATGGCATGGCAAGTAAGGTTGGATGGTCTTGCATCTCCCTTTGGTCTTGGGTTATCACCATGGTTGGGGATTATTGCATTGTTGTAAAAATAAACATACCACATGTTAAAGAATAGTGATGATTAAATACTTAAATCTAAAACCATGACTTTATTCAACACATGAAACTAACCTGGAACCATAGACACTGCATTATTTGATTGATGACATCCTCGCTTATTGAGGTATCGAAACTCAAATGGTTCATATTCTGATGGATCAACATTTAAATCAATTTCCAAACCATTGTTTTTTCTGTTGCTTCTTCTTTTCTTTGTGGGGCTAAGGAAACTCTTCTTCCTCTTCAAAGATGGATCAAGAGAACCCAATCCAGGTGTGAAGTCAAAATCAGTAACGTGCAAATTATTGGCTTCATCCAACATTTTTTTAAGCATACCAGTCAACTGGATTGTCTTTGCCAAAGTAGTAGGAGGGTTATCTAAAATGAGATGTGTATAGCTAAACAACTCCTCCCTTGCCAAATGAAGTGCCTCGACATATGCATCAACAAAATTTGTGGCCATAAGAGTAGCATCGACATCTGCATCATGGTTTTGAGGCTCTATATTGATCTCAGGTGGGTTATTGCATATATTATCCTCTGCATGCTGATAAAACAATGGATTTGAATTATCCGAGTAGAAATACAACCAATTAACCTTTATGGCATGCTTGCAAATGTTTCCACGAATAGACCATGGACATTCACACGTTATAAAATCCTTATGATACCAGGTGACAAGGTATTTTTTACCTCGATATGTCTGACTTCTCACCCAATAAGCACGAGTTATGCTCTCATGAGGACAACAATCAGTATCCATAATTTTTCTTGCTCGTTCCACTGATGATTCTAGCTACTTTTCTCTCTTGTAGTTGTTTAGAAATCCTTCTTCTTTTAAGATTTCCTTGAACCGATAACAAGGTTCAACTGTTGTTAGTAGCATATGCAATAACCAATCCATCCTCCGAGTACATTTTTTCCTTCTATCAGATAGAAATGTTGTTTTTAGTTAACAATGGTATGACTCAACAACATTATTGGTCTCCTGATTTGCATGAGGAAACTCCCGACAACCTTTCACCCACATACCTAATTGCAAATAGAATGATGTCAGTCTCACTATATCACCTTTATAAAAGAAAAAAAATGCATATAATACGAAAAAAAAATGTTTACTTACGAATCTTATATCCAGTGACCCAATTCTTGTTGAAATAGTCTAAGAACTTCTCTTCATCTACAAACTTGATAAAAAATTGATTTATTGCATCTTCCACTTCATAATTGAGAGTGTGTTTCATGATGAAACCTAACTTACTGAACATCTCCTTGGCTTTTATGGAACTAGTGACCAACCGATTGACATTTTTCAACCAAGCCCTCCGTACATGCCAAACGCATAAGATCACATCACAACCTATGATCCTCCTGCCATATTCAATGCATTTTAGTGTGGTATTTTTAGAAAAAATGCAAGTTTGGTTATATCATGACAATTTTAAAGTTACCTCAAGGCACTGATTTTAGCCAGTGCATCATCAACTATGAAAGCATTGACTTTCCAATCAGGACAGGCTTGGAAACACTTGCGCATGAGCTGCTCTAGCCATATTGCAATATCATCTGATGTGTTTCATGGTGCCAAGACCCATGAAACAGGCACCCCGCTTTGTTGTTCATCAAATGCCACGAGTGTATACAACTGATACTGTCATTTTCAACATTACATAAATTCAAATACAAGTTATTAATCATCATGAATGCATACAACGTAAATAAATATATTCAATAAATCATTGGCATCTGACTTACCCTGTATTTATTTGTGTTAAATGTTTAATCCATGGCTATTAAGCTATTGTGCAATAGCTTAACCATTGTCTCCAACATCCACTTTGTTTGAATCCCTATTATAAAAGGGACCTCCACACCATTGGGCTTTTACTAAAAGAAAAAATCTTCCCGATGCTTTTGATACCAAAGGTTTACACTCATTTCATCATTTTTGTGAAGTTGATAATTTCCCTTCGCCACCTATTATAGATGTTTACAATATCTTCCCTGCATAAGAAGAAATCTCTATCTCGAGCTGCCACATCAATGTCAACATGTCTCTTAATGTGGGTTCTATACACTACATCAATAGGCACTCCCAAAAAGAAACAACTCTCTACATATGCAACAATGTCCCTTGAAAGCTTTGGCCTATGTAAGGCTCTAGTCTCACTTGAAGTGTCACATTGACCATGACAAGCCCAACCTTCCCCATCTTCATGTTCATACATATTGAAAGTTAATATTGCTCTATCAGGAATTTCATGCATCACTTTCACAATAAAGTGGCATTGGAAACTCCTCTTCTGCACAAATGAGGTCCTTCATTTAGCTGAAAGATTTCCTCTTTTGTCCTCTAGGCCAAATGAACAATGACAACTATAGGCCAAATGAACAATGATAACTACACCAAAAATTTAAATTGTTAGTACATACAAAGAAAGATAACCGTGGTTTCAAAAGATCTAAACAATATATATTTTAAATACTCACATATCATATTGTAATGCAGCAGTAGCTCTTTCTTTTGGTTTTTTTTTTTGCTTTTCGTATGAATTTACATGGAGAAATAGGATTTTCTTCCTCTCCTTTGATAAAGTCAGCAACTTGTCGTAATGGGATTACAACAACTCGATCAATACTATTGTTTTTTCTATTTATTTCCGTCCAAACCAAGTCTTTACTAGAGAACGTCATTTTTCCTTTGAGGTCTTGCACCTCAAGATCCATGATATATTGCCATTTGCTTCGCTTGCCCATTTTGAACTAATCTGGTCAAACAATATGCAAGGACATCAAAAACGAAATTTCAATCTTAGCAAGTTATCCAACATATATATAAATATAAAACCTCTTTTATGTTTTTTTTGAGGTCTAAAATATCAATCACTCAATAATGACAAAAATAAATAGCACAAAAGGATGCAAAAAATTTGGGATGCAAGCATTTCCTTTAAGATGTTGCTTCTTGCCTCATTCACTTTGAACAAGGCGTTCCTTAAAGGAAAGATTCCTTTGACAACATGAACAGATGCAATCCAATGAATGTTGGCCATGTTTTTTTAGGGTGACCATTTGCTAAGCAGGACTAGACTTGAATGAAAGGGCTTTCTACAATGTATGTTTACATCACAACTCTACTAGTAGTCTATCCTCAAAGATTCTCGATGCTGCCATAATATATGTGAAATTTATAGCAGGCAATCATTACACTCACATTCCACTACCCGTGGCAAAAGAGATGTGTTAGAACAAAGAAAAGGCAATGAAATCTTCAATACCAACACAAACACCAAGAGCACTAGTGAAAGTGATTCGGTCCGGCCTCATCCCTGCCCTCAACATTCAGACAAAATAACCAAGTGCCTTCTCCCCATCCCCAGTGTTTGCATATCCTACAATGATTGAATTCCAAGAAACCAAGACCTTCTCAGGCATTTCGTCAAACATTTGGCAAAGCAAACTCAATTGCACCCTGTTTAACATATCCTGTAATAGCATTCCGCTCATACATTTTGTTAAACACTTGGCGCACATCATTGACACTTCCACATTTAGCATACATGTTGATGAGATTGTTTTCTACAAATACATTTGGCTCTAACCCACTTTTTATCATATGGGTATGGATCCACTTACCCTCTGCCAAGGCTTTTGTGTCAACACATCCCTGCAAGAGACTGGCATAGGTGACATACCCTACCTGAAGGTCCCCACAATACAAAAGCTTCATGGCCTCCTTTCTCGGCCTCACCCAAGTGCCCAGAACGGCCAAGAAGGTCAATCATGCAGGCATAGTGGTCTGTTTTTGGGGATGATACAATGGTCTCGAGTCATAGATTCAAAGTATAAACATTCAATGTTCTAGACCATATTTGGTCATATTTATTAACAAATTTTGCCTAAATCCAGTTAGAAATTGTTGGAATTGCAGCTTTCAGCTGATGAATCCGCACAGTTCCAGTGTTTTAGGGGTTTTTCATGGAGCCAAATCTATTTATGCATTCAAAAAGAAAACCTATGCAGATTTGTACCTCTTGTTCTTACTACTTAGTGAGAAAAAGCCTAATCCTTGTTTTGTTCATTCATGTTTATAATTGAGAGATACCAGACTATCATAGCACCATGCACTGACTGATTTCCAGTCACAATCATTCCTTGAACCCTGTGCTACATTCCATGCCCTAGTTCAACGAAAGCACCTGCTATGTGTGTGTATCCTCAGGAATCCTGGAAAGTATTTTAATTCTATTTCCCAGGAATCCTAGAAACTATTTTAATTCTATTCCTCAGGAATCCTATCCTGTCATTCAAGGGCTGGAAGCTTCATAGTTCTAATCATTGTAAGAAGAATTTTAATTGTGGTTCATTCCCCATTTAAGTCTACCATTCCTAGAAAATGTTGTTATGTGTCTTCTTTCTTGATTCAGATTTGCTATAATTTACATGATCTTCTGGTAGGCACACCCTTTATGCATGTTGGGGGTCTTTCTACATCCGGATTCACCTCAAGAAGTTTCTTTTTTAATGGCCAGCCAGATATGTTTACTCTGGGTTCTTCATCTGGGCTATATCCTTCCGTGTCATCTTGAGAAATCAGCATGCATTGGTTGCCTTATAGACTCCATAATACATAAGCCCAATAGTGTTTTAGACATTAATCTTTCCCTTAACCTATCTGAAAAATAAATAAAATCAACTCTTCCTTTTGCTATTACAAATCTGAAATACATTGGAGTAAATATCAACATTCAGATTTGTTGTCCTAAGCCTCATCCTCTATTCATTTTGATTACCATTTGATTGGATTAGGCTACCGTAGGGTTATGCACCTTGTCTCGGAGGAGAGACCACCTAAAGTGAGAAGAAGGCTGTTGTTCCACCAGGGTTGCATTTGTGTTTTACTGCTTTGCCACAACATGTGCAGGTTTGGGAGGTAACAATTTGAGCAAAGGTCGCAGCTCATGAGAGCCTTGTTATCAGAAAAATCATTTCAAGCATCCCTCCATTTTTGTTAGTTCCAGTGGCGCCCTCCTTTTGGTTTTATGAAAGTATCTTGTCAACTATTTTCTTGATATGTAGATTTACAATTGCACTATCAGCAGTTTCCTTTAGAATTTGTGCCAGTTTTGATAAGCTGATAACATCTATTTTATGGTATATACTCAGGAGTTTATTGTATTTGCAGAATATTGAAGAGGGTGAATCCTATCATGTTGTTTTGTGGGTAAGGTCTACTGGGCCAGTTAATCTTTCAATTTCTTTCACATCTTCAGATGGACTCAACATTTTGGCTGCTTCGAGTATCATGTAAGTCAATTTCATACCAAAATATTTGGTTATTCTACTTATACAGTTAAACAATAAGAGTAAGATTTGCAGCTGTGAAGAGACACTAAATTAATTCACATGATTGAGCCAGAAGTATTATTAGACTTGTTCCTGTATTGAGGATGCATATGTTTTTCCAGCGCTAGCAGTTTTGAAATTCAAGACTGGACCAAAAAGGAGTTCATTTTAAAAGCTACAACAACAGATCATTATGCTAGGCTTTCCTTGACAAGCTCGAAGAAGGGTATAGTTTGGTTTGATCAAGTTTCTGCCATGCCTGTAGATACATTCAAGGTATGTAATTTACGGAAGTTCTATTTTTTTTGCTATTACTTTCCTTGAATCCTGGGATTCCTGAGGATACACACACATATTCCTGCATTGGCCATAAATTTTAGTGCTACTTTCCTTGAATCCTGGGAAATGTGTTAAATAGTTTCAGGAACATTGCAGTCACCATCTTCAACTATATTCCAGTTTATCTCCACTTTAGCATAAGCAGAAAAAGTAGTGGTTTTCAAGGGGGGGAAGAAAAGTTACCAACTCCTGGAAGCAAGAAAGCAAATTGCTTGAATTTGAAACGAAAACCTGTCCTTCCAAATCTGAAAAATCTTCTTGAATTACTTCAGAATTCTCCCTAGAATATCCTCCATATAGCTGTTCTTTAGGGATAGCATGAGTAATGCTACATGCTTCATCTTCTCCACATACCACAATATGAATTTCCTCTTCTTCAATGCTTTCCTTTGTAAAAATTGCATTATCACGAGGAAATAAGGACACATCCCCTGCCTCTCTAGCTACAGAGAGAACATGAAAATAAGTCCTTTATATCACAGGTTAGCTTAGTCAAAACTTCATCCAAGGAGATTGTTTCATGTATATAATTATGTAATCACAAGTCATTTCAGTGCAATTTTGGAGTGAACTTCACTTGTGTTTGTGGTGTTGGTTTGTTTGTTTGCACAAGTGAGCTCCTGCAACCCTCTACTTGACAATGTGGGGTCTGAGAGGCCTAGTGCAGAGTATAAGGCTTCTTCAACTGGATGGGTGAACTGGAGAAGAATGGTTGGACCTAATTGTTATATGATTATATGATTCAAATACTGTACCTAATTATAGTTATTAAATACCATTATTTAACAGTATTTAATCAAATTGTTATATGATTATATGATTCAAATTATTATACTAATCTTTAGTTCACACACAAAGAAGTCTCATTCACTGGTGAATTTAGTGTCTAGATCATCATTATTTCATCAGCTACCCAAAGCCAGAACAAAACTTGATCTTTCGAATTTCTTTGAACGTTAGTGCGGGTAATCCATCAACTCTGAGATAATGGACAAATTAATGGACAAAAAGTCTTGAAAAGATTAAATCAACAATAATTGGGAAATAATTAGGGAAAATTGACCAATCTTGGCACACACCTGTACTATTCCACAAAATAATCAAGATGATTTCAAAATAATTGTTTCGTTAATTGTATCAAGATTAGATGAAGATCTTCATCTATGGTAGAAACCCTATTGTGCCCTGTGGCATTCATGCTTAAAGCAGCTCTCCACTGGAGGCATTGTTGTTGACTTAGCAATAGTGTTGCTTGTGGACTTAGTCCATGTTTTATTGTTAGCCTCTCTCACCTCAGTATATATAAAGGGAGGAGATTGTCTTTGTTATCACTTGTATTGCATCTTAGAGATGTGATGGTGTGATGCTGGCTATTGGAGGATCTCGGAAGAACAATTATTTACTCATGTAACAGGGAAGTGCTTGTGAGAGGCATGCACTGGAGATCCTGGGCTTGTGTGCCGCAAGTGAAGAGTAAAGCTTGTGAGATGCAAGTGCGGATCTAAGCTAAGGGTTGGACAGTTCATGTGATGCTAGCTCATTGTTGAGGTTATGGAAAGGTCAGTATAGCTTGGTGGGATGCCTTGGTAAGCATTGTTGCTCGTTAGAGTTTGCAGAGAGTGTGATTGCTCTGGGCAGTGCTTGGGAAGCTTTGGAGAAGTTCTTGCTTGAGATAAAGCAAGAAGACTTGGTGCACCATCAATGCTAACGTATTGTACACTATCTTCATATTGTGATAAAAAGGACTTGCGTCATTACTGTCCTAAATTCTGTTATTATGATCTGATTTTCAGACCTTGTTTTCAAGTGTTTTGAGCAAGTTTCATGGATGTTTTGATATGCTGATTTGCACAAGTGAGCTCCTGCAACCCTCTACTTGACAATGTGGGGTCTGAGAGGCCTAGTGCAGAGTATAAGGCTTCTTCAACTGGGATGTTTTCACACCACGGTCTCAACCTACACCTGTGTAAGCATCTTGGAAGCCTTCAATTTCTCTTTTTAGAGAAGTGTTGTTGGAATAGTTTATGCTTCCTTCTGTCTTATCTCTCTTATTACTGTTGATTTCTAGATTGCAGAGGTATTTGTCCAAGGATTTGATATGCATTTGACAATATGTTTGTTTATTGGTTTATTTGGTTGATTGGTTGGTTCTTTGAGGTCTGTTGAGACCCCCTTGGTCTATAGGACCTCTTCTCTTAGAATCAAAGTTGAAAAACAAATTTAGACGAAGACTTGATCAATAAGGATGTTTAAGGTCCCCTACATGTAGAATGCACAGTTTCAATCATTAAGGATTTGGTGCAGAAACTCTCTGATTTTTTCTTCACATGATTCCTCTCTGTAGTTTTAGGGTCCAACATAAATTTCATTGGATGTGGAAGCTTTAATACTGCTAAAGCATTTGTTTTTAACTAGTGCCTTGGCAATTACATATGCTTTGATTCGTCATTATGCTAGCCTGCGTAATTTATAGAAAAATGAAGGCTTCAGTCAGTCGAGTTTTTCATTTATCTAAAGAAATTTCTATATTTTTTGGAGCAGGTAAAATATTGTTGAATATATCTAATGTCTTTGCAGTGCAGTGGTTTCTAATGGTCAAATTGAAGATAGATGGAAGAAACATGCAAACAAAATGACAAAATATAATGGACAAAGAGATCTGTTAGTGTACCAAAGAGCCACCTGGGGGAAACAAATAAAATGCAAATTCCAGCGTCTGAACAATGCGACTCTCTACAAAGACCAATGGTCGTTGAAAGGTTATTTGAGCTTTCTTTGGAAAAGGGAGTGGACGACAAGGATAAATCCATTTTTGATAAGCCACGAGAAATTACCGCAATACCTTTTGAAAAGGCTCCCATAGAAATGGTGCATGCCACAAGACTGATAAGGTCTCAATCAGTCAAGTTAACAGATCCCTACAGCTGTTTTCCAAATTTAGCTAAAAAGAATTAATTGGAGCAGCCTGGCTCATTTGCACTTTCTGCATCCATGAAAGGCTCTGTTTCATCTACTGGGGATTCTCTCACTGATAGGTTTTCCTTTAGGTGTAAAAGTGCTCGAACGGTTGCGGAGAGTTTATTTAAAACATTAAATGGAAATTCTAAATCTCATCTAACCAAGGAAGATAATCTTCACATCAAGAAGTCTTTTGATTGGGAAGCTAATGCTGAAAATGAAGACAGAGTCGGAGGTGTCACGGAAGTTTCCCTAACAACTTCTGAATTCGTAGATCCCCATAGTTGTTCTACTGAAGAAGAATCATCCTCATTGAAATTGTTCGAGGATTCTACCCAATTGAAATTGACTTGGAATTTTAACCGAATTGTACCACCGGTTTCCAGCAAACAGCTTCAATCAAAATGCATGCAGGTGAGGTCAATCAAAATGTAGTTAAAGCGTGTCTGTAATCTCAATTAAAACTGCAATACAGATGAATGAACTTGAACCTGAAGGTCACGTCCCCTGGGTGGTGAGTTGCAGAGTGGAGGAATTGCCTGGGCCGGAGTTTTGTGGTGAGCTGCAGGTGCCGAGTCGAGGAGGAAGGTGAGTGAGCTGCAGGGGCCGAGTCGAGTTGGTTGGGGGAGCAGCCTGCAGTTTCGCAATTCCTCCATTTCGAATTGGAAATTGCATTAACTTTCTGGGAGTAGTGTGGCAATTTTGTCAGACTAGCTCCGATCCGATCTGTCAGGAAATTAATGCGGAGCGGTGGACGGAGGGTGGTGGAGCTAGGGGAGGGTGGCGGAGGGCGGAGGGATTGCTGACGACCGGAGCCAAACAATTTTCCGGGTGACGACGGAAACCGGGCAATTCCTCCACCTAGTTAGATTACTCCTATTTTTATTATGATGCCCTCGTTTGCACCTTCCAACCTCGACATATATAGAAACTAGGTTTTCAAATTCTCATAGTATGCATTAAGAAAATAGTTCCAAGAGAATGCATTAAACACATCTTGATTACTCATATCATCTTTATTATTTATATATTGTTGGTTTGAAAAATAAACTTACATGAAATCACATTAATTATCCTTACACCGTGATTCGAAGATTCCTTTTTATGAGTGGAGCACACATGTAAAGGTTATATATATTATTATTGGTTACCAAGGCATATTAATTACATGCAAAAGTCACAACGGAAATTATGCAACATTAAGTATTATATTAAATGAAAACGATAGACATGATCGTAAAGACTGTCAAAGGGAGAGTTTTTATTATTATTGCATTGGATACCATGTCAGTGATAATGATATAATTACATGTGATGTATGTGAAAGGCTCGATTATACGCTGACAAAGATACTGTGTGGTTAAGTTATCGGTGGTGATCGATACACTCGAAGTCTCTATGAAGGAGGAATCAAATTGATATAGGGTAAGTGATAAGAAGATGCGTTGAAACCCTTCGGGAGCATATAAAGCAAACGGCATTATGTGCGGCGCTGGAATCATGTGCACATGGTAAAAGGAGAGACAGTGTTGAAAGGTAATTATAGGAGAATTGGAGATATAATTATTAGTAATTTTTTAAAAGAGGTAAAGAGACTTGATAGGATTGTTAAGGATGGTTAAATTGTGATAATTTAAAAAATATATGTATATTTAAATTTAGCATTTTATATTATCATTTTTTCAAGAAAGAATATAACATTATTTAATAAAAAAAATTGAAAGTATAATCTTAACATATTAATCGATTAATTTTGCAGTATTAATATGAAAATAAGATAATCAAATTAAGAATATAGCGTCATTTAAATACAAAACTTAACTTATTTAATTAATTAGATCAATGGATAACTATAAAAATGGATGAATAGAAAGTTAAATAAAAAACTTAACTTAATTATTTAATTAGATCAATGAATAATTATAAAAATGCATGAATAGAAAGTTAAGTTAGCCCAATGAAGTTGCTAACTGTTTCATTTTAAAATATATTTTTACTTATATATTCATTATGAATTGAATGATTTTAATTTATATAATTAAAAAAAAATAAATAATTACCATCTTTAATTAATTATGAAATTATTCGTAATAATAATAGATTAGTGCATTTATTTAAAAAACAAATGAATTAATTTATATTCATTTTAATCTCACATTCATTAAGTGTCTAAGAAATATATTGGGACTTCAATATTATTTAAACTTCTACGAAATATATTTCAACTTCAATAATATATATATATATATTTTTCTAAGTAAAGGCTACTGCTATATTAAAGAAAAGAAAAATATGTACATAGTTTAGATCTCGCGAGGAGGCCGAGGCCAGTCCTCAAACTGAAGAATCTGGACTATATTGTCTATCTGCTTTAACCGAGTCACAAAACGTAGTCCATAATCATGGTTTCTGGACATCAAATAACCTGGACTCAAACTAACAAAGACACCATGGCTACTGGCAGGATAGAGCCATTTTACATCATTGACACTGAAACAAAAAGAGCATGCTGCTGAAGCCTGAGACTTGCAGCAATAGCTATACTGAGACCTTGGACTGAAATGGACATAGGAAAACAACACCATTTGTATTGACATGATTACAAAAAAGATAAAACAGAGCACCCGATGATAACTAGGCTGGCTGGCTGGTCGAGGCCGTCTGCGTGCCATTGTCCTGGCTGGGCGAGTCGAGCCAGATGACCATCCCATCCTCGTCCCGAAGCAACTCTCCCGGACCTGGCTGAGCTTGAGCGCTGAGGACCCCCATTTCCAGATTCAAATTGGGCAGCTGCAGAATCTCTTGCACAAAGACGTCATTACCCGAGACATCCTGAGACGGAGCTTGCTGGACCAGGGCGTTTTGGGCTGGAGCTGCCTCGAAACGGTGGGTTCTGTAAACCAAACCGTTCATGTCGCCCAAAAAGATGTCGCTGTCGTGAATACTCACAGGGGAATTAGAATTGTGCATACCAGGTTCTTCCTCGGTGATGAAAACCGTGAAATTAACCACAACTTCTGGCCTGACTAGGCGGCTAGGGAACCTGAAGCGGAATGTCTGGTAGGTGCCTTGTGGAAGAAGGCATTCCTGCTCTGAGTCTTCCATCTCTGAGGAGGGTGGCGCCGCGGTTATGGGCGAAATTGGCTGCACATCTTCCATCTCTGAACCAACCCGGATACCAGATCTTCCTCCTCGCCTGGGAATTCCTCTGCTGCGCGGCATGGCTCTTAAGACCAGAGACCCCAGGCACTTGTCAAGCCCTCGAAAACTGGAAGCTGGGGTAACCTTTCTCCGAATGCGCAGAGCAACAATATACCGGTTCTGTGCTAGAATTGATATGTGAATTTCAATATAATGCATAGCGTCCATACTTTCCATGTGGGGAGGGCCTTGGGCTCTACTCCTGTTCTGCCTTGAGTGCTGAGCAGACATGCTCGGCATGAATGCGGCGTCCCGTCTCCACTGCAACAAACTGAATGCGGCGTCCCGTCTCCACTGCAACAAACTGAATGCACTGACCTTGTGCATTAACTCCTCATACCTTATACCATCCTCCGCGTACCAGAGCTGGCGGTCCGTCCTGCTCCCATGTGGCATGGCGTGTGCCATCTTTAATGACTGGTGGAAGCACCCGCATCCGGGTGCGAGTTCTTAATCAAAGAATTTTCCTGAGAGACCATTGCCTTCAGCGTGTCCATATGTTCTCTGGAAGGTAGGCTGTCTATGGCGCCTTCGAAGTGGATTTCTTTTGCCTCCACTCCAAGGTTAGCTAGAAGATCGGCCAACTTGTTTCCTTCTCGCCTAATGTGCTTGAAAGTGATTGCTTGATGCTGTGAGAGCCAGTGATTGATCAACTCAAGCCTCTGGGACATTCTCCAACTGCTGCTTATCTTATGGACTGGAGAGCCATGCTGAAGCTTTGTGGCCATTCTGATTATGATCTGCGAGTCTCCTTCTATAATAAGGGGGAAGAAGTTTCTTCTGTGCGCTATTTTGAGTCCTCGCCATAGACCTTCCAATTCCGCTGAGTTGTTAGTGTCCCAGCCTATCGAACCCATGAAAATGCCTAAAGGATTTCCATTGTGATCCCTGAAAACACCTCCATAACCTGCTTGTCCTGGGTTTCCTTTAGAGGCCCCATCGAAGTTGAGTTGGATCATGCCAGCTGGGGGTGGATTCCAAGAACTGGCTTCCTGTCTGTGCTTGTTGGGATTTCTACCGTTGGTTGAGATGTGGTTTATACTCATTTGCCAGTTATCCCAAACAACTTTTTCTTGAGGTAGAGTGGGAAAGTCTTCGGGATTCCATTCTTTGAGGGAAAGAGTTTCCATTACGTTTTGATGGAAAATATTCCACAGTTTTTCCAACGGCAGCGTTTGATCTTTGAATATTCTCCTGTTGCGCTCTTTCCATAGATTCCACATCAGGAGACCAGGAAGGAGTATCCATAACGCATTGAGAATAGGACTTTGAAATGGGGCTTGCCTTCCTTTGTTGATGGTGCCTTTGAGGTCGTCTTGCTCTCTTCTTTCTCTTTGACAGCGGAAAGCAATCCTCTCCCATAATTTCTTTCCCACTAGACAATTCTGCATAAGATGAAGTGCTGTTTCTTCCTCCTGTCGGCACATGTAACATATGGAAGGTCCCGAGAAACTCCTCTTTCTGAGATTGTCCCACGTTAGGATTCTGTTATGACAGAGAAGCCAAAGAAATGTGGACACTTTCGGCCAGTTAGATTTATGCCATACTTTTTCCCATAAGCTGTCTTTGTGTATTTGTTCCTGTATGATTATGTTATAAGCCTCCTTGGTGGTAAAAATTCCTTTTTCTCCGTGGCCCCATCTTAGGATGTCCGGTTCATCCGAGACTCTTATCTGCCTTTTTTGTAACTCTGTTTCTAGTAGATGTTGTATCGGTTCTGTACTATTTGGGAGGAGCAGATGCATGTCTTTCCATTTTCGGTAGTCCTGAGGAGCATCGGAGGTCCAGCAATGATTAACTCTGGCTAGCTGGTTTATTCCTCTCGCATTGGCTGGAAGATCCTGAAGAATGTCTTTGATTTTTGGCATCTGCTGCCAGGAGTCTTCCCAGAATCGTGCTATATTCCCATTTTTGATTTCCCAGAAGCAGTGTTCTTGAATAAGAGATCTATGTTGTATGGCTGCGTTCCAGATTGCGGATCCCGAGCTTGTTTCAGTCATGCGCAATCTTTCCTCCATTGGATAGTTGCTTGCATACTTGGCTGTCCAAAGGGAAGCCCATGGAGTGCTAGGGTGAGCCAGCCACCGCCACCAGATTTTAGCTCCCATCGCCTTGTTACTGTGTTCAGGATCTCTAAGGCCTATGCCTCCTGCATACTTGGGAAGACACACTTTCTCCCATTTAAGTAGAGCCCATTTTCGGTTCTGTCCTGAGCCTCCCCACAGAAATCTTCGCTGTAGGTTCTTGATTTCTTTAAGGACCCATTTGGGGGCAGCTAGAATGGAGAAGAGGTACAAAGGCATAGATTGAAGAACAACTTTTATAAGAATTATTCTGCCTGCCATATTCAGGGATCGATTGGTCCATAGGAACAGACGAGCTTCTAGCTTTTCTAAAAGTTGCTTCCAGGAGGAATGTTTGAGAGCAGAGCTCATAAGCGGGGCACCTAGATATTTGGAGGGCAGGGAGGCGGAGGTGAAGCCCAGTATGCGCTCAATGGCTCTTTGAGTTGTGACAGGGGTATTGAAGAAAAAGATTTGGGACTTGACGCGGTTGATGAGGGCACCAGAAGCTTCAGAGAAAGTGGATAGGAGGGATTTTATGTGACGAGCTTCTTGGACCGAAGGATGAGCGAATAGCATGTTGTCATCTACAAATTGCTGGTGGGTATGAACCGGGGAATTGTGAAATGAGAGCCCTTTTAATCTCCTATTGAGCTTAGCCGCTGTAATGCTTCTACCCAAGCCCTCAGCCATGATAACAAAAAGGAAGGGGGATAAGGGATCCCCCTGCCTAATGCCTCTAGAGGGTCGAAAAGTGGCTGAAGGGATGCCATTGATTAATACTGAGAAGAAAGCAGAGGATATTAAACTGTAGATCCATCTAACCCAAGAGGGAGCAAAGCCAAAAGCGGTTAGAATTTTATGTATGTAGACCCAACTAAGGCTGTCAAAAGCTTTGGATAGATCTAGTTTAAGCAACATACCTGGTTTTTTGGTCACCTTTAGGGAGTGAATCAGCTCATGAGTGAGAATAATTCCATCTGTTATTTGGCGTCCTTCAACATAGCCTGATTGCTCAGGTGAGATGATGAGAGGAAGGAGCGGTTTGAGCCTGTTAGCAATGACCTTTGAAGTTATTTTGTATATCATGTTGCAAAGTGCTATAGGCCTGTATTTGTCCGGGGTGTTGGAGTCTTCTCCCTTAGGCACTAGAGCAATGAAAGTAGCATTTAATCCTGGGTACATCCACCTGAGCTCTCTGGATTCCTCCACAACCTGCCAAACTTCGTTTCTTATCAGGTCCCAGAATTTGTGAAAGAAGTTTGCGGTAAAGCCGTCCGGTCCAGGCGCTTTTCCTTCCTTCATTTGCTTCACTGCCTCTTCCACTTCCTGTAGAGTGATGGGTTTGATCAGTAAACTGTTGTGCTCCTCCGTTATGACTTTGGGTATGTTTTGTATGAGTTGATTGATGGCCGGCATTCTATTGAGATCGGGCTCTTGGAGGGCTTTTTTGAAGTAGCTGATAAATTCCTTTTCTATGCCCTCATGCGTTTCAATCTTCTCTCCCTGCTCATTGTTTACATGGGTAATTTGATTTATCATTCTTCTTTGAACAGTAGTTTTATGAAAGAATTTCGTGTTCTTTTCTCCGCTTTTGAGCCATCGTATTCGGGATTTCTGCCTCCATAAGATTTCCTCCTGCTTGGCTCTTTCCAGTATTTTTGATTCTATGTCTTGTTCCTGTTTGGAGAGTTCCTCTGTTCGCCCGTCAATGATGATGGATTGTTGAATTTTCTTCATTTCAGTATTAAGAAGAGCTTGATCGGCAAAGATATTACCAAATATCCTGTGGTTCCATTGTTTGATGGCCTTTTTGAGATTTTTGAGTTTTTGTTGGAATCTGGCCATTCTGGTTCCCTCGGTCGCATTGAAATTTGTCCAGCTTGATCTGACCAGCTGTTCAAATTCTGGATGAGCGAACCAAAATTCTTCAAAACGAAAAGGGCGCCTGAGATTGTGACCTGGCCTGTTCCATTGGAGTTCTATGGGCCAATGATCCGATCCGGAGCAAGGGAGGATGGAGGCCGTGAATTCTCCACCAATATGGGTTGCGTTGTCTGAGATTAGAAAACGATCAAGGCGGGAGGCGATTTGTTGCGCGCCTACTCTCTTGTTCGTCCAGGTGAAGATGCCGTTGCTCGTTGGGACATCCATTAACCAGTTGCTGTTGATGAAGTCCTTTAGTAGGCCGTCATCATTGTTTGCGATGCTTCTGCCTCCTCTTTTTTCCTCCATACTGGCTATCATGTTATAATCTCCACCAGATATCCATAGGGGAAGAGGTCTGTCTCTATTGAGGTCTGACAGAGTATTTAGGAGTTGACTTTTTTGAGCTGTTTCCTGTGGGAAATACACATTTGTTAGCAACCCATGGGCATTCGTACCTGAGAGGTGGAATGTGGCCTGGATGAAGTTTTTGTTGGCTTGAATATTGCTGAGATTGATGATCCGGGCGTCCCAAAGAATTGCTAAGCCTCCCGAGGCGCCTTGTGCATCTACTGCTGTGACTAGCCCTCCTGGCCAGGCCTTTGCAGCTATTTTTTCCAAAACTGTGGAGCTACACTTCGTTTCCTGCAGAAAGAGGATACTGGGTTTTTCTTGCTTCAGCATGTTTTTTAAGATTCTTCCTTTCCTAGGGCCATTAAGCCCTCTAATATTCCAAGATATTAACTTCATTGAGAAGGGTGGGGGTTTGTAGCGAAGTACTTAGACAGTTTGGCATATTGCCCTGACTCCACCAGTATTTCTCCTATCTTGATTGTTCTTTCTAGGGTGGTTTTCCTTCCCCTCTTTTTGTTGTCTTTGGTGATGAATTTTCCATCCCATGGACTGCCAATCTGGACCCCTAGAGAGTATTTTTTCTGTGCTCTGCCTAGCACTTCTACTAGGTTGTCAACCTGCTGTTCCGGGATTTTTTCAAAGTTTTTTGTGCGGCAAGCCTCTTCCAAACCTAAGATGTCCAGCTCCCCTATATCCAGGGGCCCCTGGTCTTCATCCATGACTTGGGGCGATTGAAGAATGTCCTCAGTTTCGATCAAGGCCTTTCCGCTTGGCTGAGAGAACTCCATATCCATTTTTTCGATTTGCTTTGACATACTTTTGTTTGGTGCTATCCGGTGCTCTGGATTTGTGATTTTTTGTCCTCCTTGCGTTGATGTTTCCCCCGTTTGCTGCTGCTGGACTGCTTCGTCGTTCTCCTGGTCTTCTTCCGAACCCCTCTCATTAGTTTTGTTTAGAGCTTCGAATCTGTTGCTTGTTGTTGCCTTATTGCTAGGATTTGCCTTGGAATTATTGGTAGCTTTTTTGTTTCCTCTTCTTCTGTTGACTACCTTTGTGAATCCATCAGTGGAATGATTATTGGGTTTGTCCGGAGAGGAGGGTGTCTTATTTAGAGGGCAGTCTCTGTAAAGATGTCCTATATCATGGCATCTCCTGCATCTAAATGGAACCTGTTCATAATCTATGACTTGAACCCATTCAGAATCTTCGTGAAAGAAGCTTACCGTGTCTGGCAATGGTTGTTTGAGGTCCATGTAAACACAAATCCGGGCGTATGAAGCATGCGTGCAGAGTCTTGTTTCCTCTGCTACCCTTACAAATTCACCAATAGCGTTTCCTATTTCCTTCAGAGATGTTTCTTCCCAATATTCCCAAGGCAATGAGTAAAGCCTTATCCACACTGGCGCATAGCTCAGATCTTCCTTATCTGGGTTGAATCTTTCCACCCAACCCTTGAGAAATAGGCCCGCCGAGTTAAAAAAATATGGTCCTCCTTCCAGGATTCTGGTTCGATCCTCCAGACAGTTGAAAACAGTGGTGAAGAAGCCCTTTGCTCCCAAATGCAGAGATATATCTCCTTTTGGACGCCATACAGTACTGATCCAAGCTCTCAGAGCTCGTTCTGTTGGCCAGATCCCTATAAACTTGCCGATCAATGCATGATCACGCATGTACTGTATTCGGGCATTAATTCGTTCACTTGGGAAGAACACCTTTGGTCTTTTAGTAGCAACAGGTTTGCAAGTTGAGGAACTTACTTTTTTCCTGTTCTCTGTCTCAGAGTCCTGATTCTTCTGCTGGTTGTTGTCCATGGTACCGCTGCTGTCTCCATTTGGATTGTCCCAATCCGCTGCTTGCCGTGCTCTCGCGTCCGGAGAAGGGGGAGGCTCATGGCCCTCCCCCTGGGGGGGAACCATCGCTCCTGCCCGTATGATTCCGTCCACCTGCACGCTGCCTCGCCTGTAGCTACCGCAGGTACCTGGCTCGACAGGCCTGCCGCCTGCAGGGTTCTGTCAAAACCCTAAAGTTGCCCTCGCTGCTCCGTTCGCATCCCCCGCTCCCGTCCTTGAAACTGATTCAATATAAAATCCTTTCCATCTCAACTTCAATAATATTTAAAGTTAGCTTTAACTCAATTTTTTTTATATGTTACAACGCTATTAATTTGGTATATTTTACTATGCAGGAATTCTCGCAAGAATAATTCAACATGGTTGAGAATTTTTTTACAATCTCTCTAAGTTGTAAGTGCGTTTGAGCAAAAGAAAAACTCTTTATAACCATTTGCATTCAATTGAATGGATTTTTTAGCACCATCTTTTTTAATTTAGTACGCAGCTAAGACAACGAAGCAGATAGATTTACAAGCACAACAAAAACATACAATCTTCATAGTTATAGCTCGCTCTTACATTCATGCCTCTTATGATGTTGTTCAAATTTTCTATGATCAAACAGGTTCAATGTCATCTACCAATACAAATAGAAGCAAAAGGTAAATACATACAATCCAGACCTTCGAGAGCCTTTCATGCCAAACTGGACCCCCTATGGGCACATAAACCAGAGGACAACAACTTCCAGACTTGGTGTTGAAGGTGCCAAATCATTTGTTTAGGATCCCCCAATGTGTTGTCAATTAAATGGTTGTTTAAGATCCTTAGCGTGTTGTCAATGAAACGGTTGATACTCCTATCATGGTCATGGTAAGTTAAACAGATTGACACAAGATGAAATAGGTTATGTTGTGTTTCAAATATTGATTAATTCCCTCTTATGTCGTTTCTTCAAATGTTTTTTTTTGTAACGCAGACAGGAGAACCCACGACTCAATATTATAAAATAATGGTTAATATTTTTGTTCAATGGTTCGGGCTCTCTTAACGCCCCAGTCGTCGATCATCGACTAAGACGAAGGAAATTCCACATATATTCGCCCCATATTTAATCTTGTTCATCGATTTAAATTAAAAATAAAAAAATCAACACATCTACTTGCATATATATACACCTATCGATGAATTAACACAATATTAAAACTATAACACACGATATTAAAAGTTAGTATTAAAGAAATAACACACAAAACTCAAGCATAACCTAATAGGTGAGGAGTTGGATGCTTTTAATGCAAAAGCTAGACAACTTTTAAAATTATCAAAACCAGATCGCTCTTAAAATTATCATTGGGAAAGCCATATGGACATGCACATCACCAATTTCGTGAACGAATTAATGCCCTTACCCCATGCAAATATATTCTACTTGTAATGAATCTTACCCTTCCATGAAAACAAAAAAACATAATGGTTATGTTACCTGCTCTCGTTGTGCCTATGAGTGAATTGTCCATCGTTTCTCCTCCTCAATAAACATGGACCCAGGCAAACAACCCCATGTCCTCTCCTACCTAACTCAAGTTGAAGAGATGCTAATTTCCCATGTCAACCGAATTCTTTAAGTGACCCATGCACGTGGAGACCAATACAAATATTTTGGCCATACTATTAGCTTCCCTTAGGATATCACTAACATTGTCACCTCCCTTCCCTGCTTGCTCTCAGAAGTAGATATCCTTGTTGTCAACAAAAGTAGCTTTGACCACACATATTATGAATTCTTTGTCAGAAGATATCGCGTTCTTGCAGCATTGGAATTCAAACTAGCAAACAATCCATAATACATGGATGTTTAGATTGACCCAACTATACTTTTTGCCTTGCCTACTGTCCCTACAGATGTCACCACCATTCTGCGCCATGTCACCACTAACTCCCCTTCTCCCCACCAAACCTTCTCTGAAAACCCCATTCCTGAACTCCACCACACATGCCCATCTAACCTTCATCCATCCTCTTTTGTTTCAACTCTTCCAAATTCCCATACTGAGATTGATGAAATACTTGTCTACAAAAAATCTTCCAATTTCACACCCACCCATTCACTTCAATGGCCCATTAGTGGCCTTTCTCCAATTAATGAATACAACATTGAGGGCCTCTTCTCCATGGCCTTCCTCATCTTCTTCCCCACCAAATCTACCATGATTAACCAACCAATATTTGCAAAAGTTGATATGCAAAAATACGCTTTGTATCTAATTTTCTATCATGATAACCATTTTGGACAACATCCCAGGTTTTGTTGTTACTTGTACAACCTTATAATGCGCCATTGCAGCCAGACAACCACATCTGTGTTTATTAAAAGAAACCTTGCAAATATCTTGCCAGCAGCTGTTGTAGACCTTCGCTAACACCTTCGACAACTACCCCTCTCAACCATTCCAGACCAGATTATGTGTTTCAGCTCGTGCCTCTGAGGGAGTTAGTCTTTTTGGACCAAGGCTATAGGTAAACTTAGTGACATGATCATTCAACAAGGTAGCCCTACCTTCTTATTCACATTAAGTGAAACTGATACCAAATGGCATGACTTGCATATGACCATGCCTTCTAAAACTCCATCCAATTCACATGAACAATCTTGATGGAAAATCCATAACTTTATTGCAAACCCACATCGTGCATCTCAATACATCCATTGCAGATTCAGAATCTTCTTAGAGGAGGTCTTACTAAAAGGGTTCCATGTAAAGGATTATTCGTACAACTCTAAAACTACCCTTGTTTGTCTTCTCTCCTTTATGTACAACTTCTTTCATGCAAACCTCTTACTTGTTCTCGTTTTTTTTACCTTAGGTATGAATGGAAACACAGAGGATTTGCACATATACATCACTTTATATGGTTCTCCAATGCACCAAATATGGATGGCCTCGACTGGGCTGATAGAAGAAAGCGTTGCTACTGCTAAATCTTTTTTTGATTCAGACGTCACTGCTTGGAACCCTCGCCTCCTCCTTCAAAGAAATCCAGGAGTCTATCGAACATCAGTTCGTGATCCCTGCCTCCTTACAAAAAATGAAATCCTCTCCTGTAATTAACATCAAGACTACGAGGAACTTGTCAACTATGTCCAAAGGCACACAAAATTTCATTTCTCTACATGCCTTCGCAAAAGGAGCAACTCTACATCATGCCACTATGGAGTCCCCTGGGAATTGTGTGATTCCTCTTCAATGAACATCGATGCTTCCCACTATAAAACATACTCTTTTGCTAGAAACGATGAAAATCTTAATGTCCATAACCCTCACATGCTTGTGATTTGGAGGGCCAAATTGAATTCCACCATGTTCTCTCATGCCATGTCGTTTTGAACTACATATCAAAGTATGCAACAAAATTAGAGTCTAAGTCTAAAATCTACCACCAAATTCTTTCCTGCCTTGCCATGAGTTCTCCCCTCAATGCCTCAAATTTCACTGTCATTCGCAAACTCTTGACCGAGTTCATTGCTGATAGGGACATTGGTGCACAAGAAACATGCTAGCTGCTCCAAAAATTCCCGCTAACAAAATGCATCTACTCTTTTGTCTCCCTTAATGTTAAGAGAAAATTTTTCAGATGTGTCTCAAATAGTTTGGATGGCCATCTTCCAACAACAACCTTCATCACTTCATACATGCAAAGACCTCCCTCACTTGAATCATTGCCTCTTATTGAAGTCGCACGTTCTTGGTCGTTTTCCTCCTGTCGTAAGACATCACCGTGGAAACACGTCTTCCATTACATGGTCATACACGTCATTCTTTGCTACACTTCTATTCCATCTACAAATTTAGATTGTTATGTCGAATTTTGCTGGAGTGAACTTCTCTTGTACTTCCCTTTATGAAAACTGCCTGATGATATTGGCACAAACGACGAGGCGGTTGTCGCACATCAGGAACAGATTAAAAACACATACCTTGCTTGGCATATCCATCATGCACCTATAGAACTGCCCCTCCCCACCTCTCTCGACGAATCTGGTGATGGACCAAACCCATGCTGCACCATGGACATGGATGAATGCAAATTATTTCTCAACTCCACCCAAGTAATGATATTCTCTTCGATGAGCTATAAATGCTTGGCCACTGAAACTTCGATGCAAACCATAATTGGGCCCATTCCATTATCCCTTCACACTTGTAGCAGACAGTCATTAGCTTCATAAAATTCAAACGCTTCTCCACACAACTATGCCAAATCCCCTCTCCAACTATGCATTCCATTTCCTCCTTGTCCCTGAGGAAAAACATGGCTTTCAATATAATTTTTACCCACTTTTCTAGCAATGCCTCCAACCCACTACTAAAGATGCTTATCCAATGCATTGTTGGCACCGACAAATATTTCCTTATTTATTGCCTCAAAAATGCCTTCCTAACCGCCTCTGGAAATAGAGTAAGTCCTCTACTCTTGCTTTCTCCAAGCGGTGTTGTAGCATTCCACATAAATGCACTTATAATACACTTCAATGTTCACATCCTTGTATCCTCTATGCAACCTCTTGAAGGTCAATCCTTACTAAAACTTCAAGAATAACTTCATCATGTGAAAAATATTCTCATTGATGAGATGAGCTTCATTGGCCCTAAAATGCTTGCTCAAATTGATGACCATTTGCGAGAGGTATTCCCATCCAATAGAAACACCCCATTCGATGGTTTCTCCATAATCCTTGTAGGTGACCTCGGTCAGTTGCCACTTGTCAAAGATACACCAATGTATGTAGGCACATCTCGTGGCAATTCTCTTTAGCGAATCTTTGATACAGTTGTCACACTTTCAACAATATTTCGCGATTATGGCACAGGCGTTGATAATATTTCATTCTAAAAACTCCTTTCCAATCTTCGTAATGCAACCCCCACACTAGATGATTGGAAACTTCTCATGGCATGCGCAAAATCCAAGATTCCACCCAACAAGCAGCAAACATTCGACAATGTTATGCACCTTTATGCAACTAATCAATCTATAGCTCCTCGCAATAAAGCCATGCTAAAAAAATGAACATGCCAATTTCACATTGCTTTACCCAACAAAGGAAACAAATGCCCTCTACCACTCAAAAGGATGGAAAATTGGCTTCAAAAGTGCTTCTATGCGTTGGACAACAAGTCATCCTATCAAGAAATTTGGGGGTTTAAGAACGCTTTATTAATGGGTCACTTAGAAAAGTTGTTTCTATTTCCTATGGATATGGTTCTCAGCCCCCATAACTCTCATCATTTGTTGTTGTTGATTTCATTCACTACAAAGGTCCACCATGGGATGTTTCGCATCCAAATTGTGTGCCACTCCCCCCTGTATCAAGGGGATCTTGCACACAAATTTCCCTTCTCATGGCATGGGCCCTAACAATCCAAAAATCACAAGGTATGACCCTTCAAAAGGCGACAATAGATATTGGAAACATTGATTGACAAGGCCTAACATTCATAGATATATCTAGTTTAAATCATTGAACGATTTGTGCATCTCTCCTATTTTCTCTTTCTTGCGCTACTCATGCATGCAACAAAATCCTTACGTGATACAGAAGAAAAGAGAAGAAACATACCTTTCCTCCAAATCTATGCATCCACCTCCTTGAAGCCATTCTATTTAAGGTAGCTTGACTTCCTTCGCAATGCATTTGCAAATGTTTCACCTCATCTCTCATTAAAAAAATCCGCATTTGTGTGTTTTATTTCCTTCTCTGTTTCTAATGTGTGATGGTTGTCCCAAGTTGATGTTATATATCTTCTATGTTTTACTTTTTTAGTTATTCATTTATAGATGTTTTCTTATAACCTTTCTCCTTTGCCTGAAAAAACAAATGGATATACATTTTGCTTCCCAACTCTACCAAATTTTCTAGGAAATACAAGAACAAGAAGTTTCTCTTTTGGATATACAATCACGATTCCTACTCTCACAAAATTTGATTATATATCAGCTGTGACCTACTCTCCAACTACTTAAAAGGATTAAGACATTCATGCATTTCCTCATCCATAAACATGAGAGGGATGCAAACAAGTAACTCCACTCAACTTATCTCGAATGTGTCCCAACTCTGAATCTCAATTGGTGTCGCAGAAGCCACATATCAACTTGTATTTACAACTAACGTTTTTCAAACGGGGAAACAAACACTTTTATTGTCTGACTGCAAACATTTTCTTCCCCAGTCCGTCGCATGCTTCTACTTTGAATGTTAACACTAAACATTTCTTTGCAATGCATTGCTTGCTTGTCAATGTCTAATAAACACACCTCCATTGCTTACATGCCCATTTGTTTCTTCTCACTCTTTTCTCTATTGTTTCTTTAATTTCCTTCCTTTTTTGTATCTTCTCACCTATTTCCAAACTTTACAAACAAGTAAATTCTATAAAAAAAATTCACACTAACTTTTTTGCATTACAACCATCAAAATAAGACAATGCACATGAAAATACATCTAACAAAACTACAAAGTACAAGTCCAAAGCCAACTCCTATCATGATACTATAAGTAGCAAACAATATAGATCTAATTATCTATTTGGAAGCTAAACAAAATTAATTCCCTTTTTCTTTATTGTTTTCGTCAATAGTTTGGTGCCTCATAAACACAATTGTTTTTGTAATACAAGAGGAAAATATAACTTCATTGCATGAACATATCAAAATGAACCCTTTTCCACTTGAATGCATGCTACCTATTGTCACTTCAATTAAAAGCACAACAACATCAGTCACAGAAAAAGGTCAAAGCAACCATATACTCTTAACTCATATAAATACCCAACTAATGAGACAAACAATTACATCTTCCACATTGAACGTGTCTCTTCTAAAAAAATTGAATTGTGTGGGAACAACTAGTCACTAGCTCTACTTAAGACATTGATACAATAGGTGCTTATGCATTTGTAGACCAACATCTGGTGAAATATGATGCTCATTACAGGAAGGGGGAATTTTTAATTATTTATAAAGGAAATTTTTAATAAGCATTTTCCAGACTAAATTGCCAATGCAAAAAATAATCAAATTAACAACCTCAAAAAAGGGTTTATTCACACCCATCAAAATTAGATCTATATTACTACATTGATACGAAATAATTTGCAAGACAATTCAAATTTACAACTTTATAACACTTTTATAGCAAAAAAAATTGGTTTGCATCTCTCGTCATGGAAAAACAACATAAATGACCAAAAAAAAATTGCACACAATTTCACTTTTCCACCTTAACTATATTTCTTTTCTTTCCTATATCACTCTCGTAGCTACGTATTAACCTTGGAGTGAACTAATCATGCTCAAATAACCTACAACAAATTATACAAACCCATCATATTTTATAATATGTTGTCTTACCCATTTCCTTCCACATTCCCTGCTCCTCCTATTGGCATTCCTTTGCACCTCTTAGTGCAATTGCTAGTATTAAAATACAATTTAATGCTACCGCAGATCATGACACAGAGAGTATAAAAACCATCCAAGGGTTTTCGTGACAAAGAGACATTGTGATTATGAAAGGATGAGAGATACAATGAATCTGGACCTCTTTTTGGCTAGATGCATTATTTTATGGAAATAATCTTCCCCAATGACTTTTCATTCAACGCAGTTGTTGAAGACCAAAATTGTTCCTTTTTTATACCCTCAAACTCCATTCTCTTCCTTTTTGACCATAATCACTCCAATTAAGTGTTAGTTTACAAGGTTATTGGCAAAAATAGGTATTTAATCATCTTTTATTCATAGTTTCATTATTTCTTTATTATTTGATTTAATACTTGCACAAGCTACCAAATTGCATCAATTATGCAGCTAATAATCGATTATGTAGCATGTGTGAAGAATCTACAGGTTCTGAAACATCAATTGAGGAACGAAGGATATGAATAGGTAGCTAGAAACCAACACAACGATATCGACCTATTCCTCTGATCTGGCAAGGTGATAAGGACATCTGTATGAGAAGGTAAATGTGGAAGTCAACCCAGCAGAAAAGACAGAAGACAAATCAGGGGAGCAAGAAGATCGTTGATTGAAGCTGTTATTTTTCCTCAAGATTTACTTCTTCGATAGAAATTCATGAAGAATCGTTATTTTATTCAAGAAATTTTATTTCAAGATGTTTTTTTGCGAAGGATAGGCTTAGAAATCTCCAAACAATTTAATAAAGGAGGTTATAAAACTTACCTCTCAGCATGATGATACACATGACTAGTTATTATTTTAAAAACTCTTTGCAATTGATTAATTGAGTTCTTGATTCCATTGTGCTATGCATATAAATGCGTGGTTAATCTTTGTTGATATCTGCATACCTACACTCATGGGAGGCCCCCCTGGGAGCTGTAAGGTTTCATTTTTATTTCTAGTTAATATTTTTGTTTTGTAGGATTAAGTTATCATAGTGATTATAACTTTTATTTTTAGAAGAATGTTAGTAACAGTTAATATAGAATTTTCTATAGTTTTTGTAATAGAATTTGTTGCACAATTTTTTTTATAGAATTTATTTCATAAATTTGATCTCGTTGTATGAATGATAAAGAAAATAATCAAAGGGGTTTATTATACACATGTAAATTTTGATTGATAGATAGAAAGTAGAATCATTTGATTTGGAATTTGCAATTAATTCAAGGTTTTATTTTTGTTAGTATGAAGGAGATTTTGATTTTTCTAGTGTGATATTCTGCACTTTAAGATTAGCTTTATTTTTGAAGAATATTTAGATTTGATTTTCTATTTATTTATGCACTTTATATTAGCTTTATTTCTGTCAGTGTGATACTTTCCTTTTCTGCAAGAGTGATATTTTTTTTTTTTTTTTTTTTTTGACTTTGAGTGATTCTTAGGTAAAACATGTGCATGGAAACATCCTAATTCAATTTGAAAATTACTCACATAATAAAGAATCCTAGCACAAATGGTGCACATACACTTCATCAGTTTACAAGCCCTAGTCGATAATTTATGAAGTAATTTAAGATCAATTAAATTACCAACATTTTGGCGTCGTTGTCGGGGAAGTGTATATAGGATTTATTTTTTTTAGGAGTCTTTTCATTTAAAAAAAATTAATTAAAAAAATGATAAAAATATATTTATGCATAGGGAAAGAGATTCTAGGGGTAGGTTTATAAGTAGAGGTAGGAGTTCAATTCCAACATCACCACTCACCCCACCAAGACCTCGTAGTGCCACACCATCCACCAAAACTCATATTCCATCATTTGCAGGTAGACATAGACTTCTTGAGGTACATAGATCTGAGATCCAACCGAAAGATTCACCAACTTCCTCTACTAAAGTCGTAGTAGATGAACCTACATCCCCAACAGAAGGAGTAATATTTCTATCTTCAACTGGAGAACAACTTCTAGGACAAGAATTGGAAGTCCCTAGTGAGGAGGAAGAAGAAACTTATTTTATTCCATTGGTAGAAGAACCAAAAGAGGAGCTATAAAATCCAATTGAAGAACCCTATATTAGCTCTGAGGAATCTACAATGTAAGGGGAATGAGAAGTAAATTATGTGAATGATGAACTTAGGATTGGAGGTGGAAAAGGTAGAGGAGGAAATAGAGGAGTAAATAGATGAGGAGGTGGAGGAAGAGGCAGTAGAAGAGATCCAGAACCTTTTAAGTTTCCCACCTTAGATGAAGATACCACAATAATAATGAAGAATATCTCACCCTCCATCCTCCCTAATTTCGATGGAGTAAGACATGAGGATCCTGAAACATTTCTTTTTGAGTTTGAAGTCTCGTTTAGATCTTATGACTAATTGCTTGATTCTAAAAAATTAAAATTGTTTCCAACCACTCTTAAATAAGGAGCAGTTAAATGGTTCATGGGATTAGGAACACATACCATAAGAACATGGGAAGAAATGAAAAATATGTTCTTAGACAAATACAAATATTATTGTATGCCTCATAACCTTAAAGATGAAGTCTTTAAAATGATGAAAAAAGAGGATGAAAATCTTGAAGATTTGGTTGAAATATTTTCTTATAATGTTAAAAGGGCTAAGATGCATAATCTAGATGAAGAAACTCTGAAAGCTCTTTTGCTAAAAGCCATTAGAGATGAGTGGGTATATATTCTCAATTTAATGGGAAAATGAGATGTTTCTCAGTTATCATTTAGAGAAATTTGTGAACTGTGTACACACATTTCGAGAGGAAAGGCTATAACTGGGAAAAATCCAAGAGACCATGTTATGTCTAGGATTAATAAATTTGTAACTGGGACAGTAAGTAGAGTTGAAATAAGCAATTTTCTTGACAATTTCAAAAGAAATATTTTAGGGAGTCTTAGTGAAAAAATAGGTACCCTCAAGATTCAAAACAAGTAAAAAGTTGAAAATGATGCATTATCAATTTTTTGTCCTAAATGCAAAAAGAAACATGCTCTAAGAGAATGTCCTCTTGATAATGTAGAAATATCTGTTATATGTGCAGAAAGTCATATCACAAAGGAATTCCCTTCAATCCTTGGACTTAAAGCAGTCTTACAAAATGAAACCGAAACAAGCCAAACTGAGTCACTTTGTTTTATTGGTAAAAGACCATGGCCACCACAACAACCAAACATAGTACAAGGCTGTAATCCTTAATACCAATCATATGCACAACATTAGCAAAATTAACCACCTCAAAATCCATTAGGGACACAAGGTTGGCAATATCTTCCTAAGAATCCTCAGTATAATCAATTTCAACATCCATTTATCCCATATCAACCTCCATATTATCATCCTCAATCAAATTCCTTTCCACAATATCAAATTCAAACTCAACCTTCTAATCAACCACTTCCATTACCATCCACATCATACCCCCAAAAAACCAATCAACTACCTTCTCAGCCACTTCCAAATCCGAATAATAAAAATTCACAACATGTTTACAATATAGAAGGTAAAAATTTCCAAGCTTGCATGATAACTCCATTAGATCTAAATAATGTTCAACTTAGGTTTGGTAGAGTTTTGGAAAAGGAGCTACCATTTGTTGTTATTTAGGAATCTAGAGAGGATGAACCCCTTGAAAAAGAAGCATATCTTAATCAAGAAGAAATTCCCCAAAAAGAAAGAACCCCTATATATGATACTTCAATAAACTCAACTCCCATTGTAGAACAACCTTCTGTTTTTGTTCAAAATCCAAATTTACCTGAATGGCTAAAAATTGACAAAGGAGTAGAAAAACAAATTGTGTTGCCTGACTATGATATGTTAAATGAACTGAAGAATGTTTGCATCAAAATTCCTTTGTTACAATCTATAAGGTAAATACCAATATTTGTAAAGACAACCAGGAAGTTAAGCATTAAAAAATTAGGAAGAAAAGAAAAGAAATTAAAAAAAAAAAAAAAAAATCTAGTTAGATATCATTTTGGGATTCAACTGCGTTAAGAAAGTCATTCATCTATGACCATTTCCATGAGAGGTAGTCGTAACTGACTAATTTCTCATGATTTTTTGAATAGTCCACTTACCGCTCCTTGCATCGGGTGATCCTCACAAGGGTGAAGAAGTGGGATTGAAACCAGTGAAATGAATCACATAGTGTCAATCATCACTTCTGGGGCGTGCACCCAATAACCAGGACTTCCCGGGAGGTCACCCATCCCAGATCGCCTCTGGCTCAAGCGCGCTTAACTATGGAGTTTTCCCCACAATCAAGTCCACTTAGATTGCTACCCCATTTGCAAAACTTTAGCAAGTATTGTGCCTGATAATCTAGTTAGTTGGAAAATTTGCAGATACTATGATGGGAAAATCAATAGTTTAGAAATAGTATAGTCCCATTGCAAAAGCACACATTAAAGGTGTCGAGATTCCAAACACATTGTTCGATTTAGGAGCAATTATCAATATCATGAGTAAACAAAATATGGATCAATTAAAATTTTCTAATCTTCAATATACACCAGCATTACTACAGTTAGAAGATAGATCTGTTATCAAACCAGATGGTGTGTTAGAAGATGTATATTTCTCCTTATATTCTTTGGAATATCTTGTTTATTTTATGATTTTAACTCCCATAAAATCATTGATTCTAGGCAAATCATTGTTAACTACAGTTGATGCTTTTATAAGTTGTAGATATGGTGATATGTTTATCTCTAATGGAAGCTCTATTAAGAAATTCACACTGTATCCTCCTACAAAAACAACAAAAGAAGTAGAAATTGAAGTTTGGATAGATGATGATCACGAAGACTTTGATATACAACCAATATTTTATACTTCACAAATAAATGAAGAAGATCAAATTTTAAATTTAATGAATAATAATGGTTCTTCCTCATAATGTGAACAAGACCAAAATTTTCAAGAACAGTGCAAATTTGAATATTTATCATCTCATCAAATGGCTTTACATTCTATGGAAAATTTTGGCAATTCTTTAATAGAAATCTTTCTAGGAAAAGCTTTGAATATTAATGATAATTTGGAAGAATCCCAAAAGAAAGAATTGATAAAGATGTTACAAAAACATCCCTTTACTTATGCATTGGAATACACCGATATGAAAGTAATTGATCCTAATACTTGTATGCATCATATGTATATTGAAGAAAATGTCAGACCAATTCAACAACCCAAATAGAGGGTGAATCCAAATCTAAGGGAAATTGTTAAAGAGGAGTTACAAAAACTGTTGAATGTGAATTCCATTTACCCAATATTGGATAGTCAGTGGGTCTTAACATTAGTGATTGTTCCAAATAAAAATGGAAAATGGAGACTATGCATCAATTATAGGGAATTGAATAAATCTACCTTGAAAGATCATTTTCCGCTTCCCTTTATAGATCAAGTCCTTGATACATTGGCAAGGAAAAAGTATTTTTCATTCTTGGATGGTTTTAGTGGATATAACCAAATCTAGGTAGCTCAAGAATATCAAGGAAAAAAAACTTTTAACTATCCATGGAAAACTTATGCTTACCAGGTACTTCCTTTTGGATTATGTAATGCAATTGCGACATTCCAAAGGGCAGTTCTAGGCATTTTTTCTTATCTAATTCATGATTTTGTAGAATTTTACATGGATGATTTTACTGTCTATGGTAATTCTTTTGAGGAAGCTCTTGAAAATTTAGAAAAAGTTATCATTAGATGTAAAGAAACAAATCTCTCATTAAGCCATGAAAAATGTTTTATGATGTTCGTCGAGGGAATTGTTTTAGGCCACCACATTTCAGGAGATGGAATTAAAGTGGATGCATCTAAAGTAGAAGTTATTTCCAAATTATCAGTTCCTTCTTTTCAAAGAGATGTTAGAATTTTTGTTGGTTTTACTGGTTATTATAGAAAATTCATAAAAAACTATACAAAGATAGCCTCTTCCCTTTTCAAATTACTTACAAAAGATTGTGAATTCATTTGGAATTATGATTGCCAAAAACTTTTGAAACATTGAAAGAAAAGATTTTTGAAGCACCCATCTTAAGAGGACCAAATTGGAGTCTTCCTTTTCATATTTCAACTGATGCTTTAGATACAACCTTAGGAGCTGTATTAGGACAAAATGCTTTGACTCTTTATGTCTGTTATGAAACCAGCTCAAGAAAAGAAAGAAAAGATAGATCAACGCCTTAGAATTCAGCTTCTTTGAGGGGGCAACCTCCTTTACATTACATAAATGAACAATTCTTCGATGATATAAATGAAAAAACCTCCTTTCTATATATAGGAGTCTAAGGAGTCACAATATAACCCAGCCGACCTAACAATAATAATATAAAGCCACAAAAATAACAATAGAGGGTTTCTATGGGGCACAATAATAACAATATGGGGACAATAGGGGCACAACAATATTAATAAGGGATACAACTACAATAGTAATGGGGTAATCACTAGTATTATAGAGATCTAACATGCCCCTCTCCTTCAAAAAAGTGTTGTCCTCAACGCTAGAGTAGTTCTGGATGCTTTTGTATAAAATTCTCATCGTCCCATGTGGAATCTTTAACGGATAAGTTCTTCCACTTGATGAGATACTCTAAAATTGATTGATTTCGTAGTTGTCTAGTTCTTGTCTCTGTGACTGCTTCCGGTTCCAATATAATTTTTCCTTCCTCATCAAGTTCTGGCAATATTGTTTGAACTGGGAGCTTGTCGCCTATAACCTTCTTTAAACATGAAACATGGAAAACTGGGTGCACTCGAGAAGTTGCAGGAAGCTCCAATTTGTATGCCATAGTACCAATCTTTTGCAACACCTTGTACGGACCATAATACTTTGGTGATAATTTATTATCCTTCTTAGCTTGCTTCAGGAACATTTGTTTATATGGTTGTAGTCGTAGGAATACCCAATCACCTACATCAAAACTTATTTCACTGCGATGTTGATCTGCCTGTTGTTTTATTCTATTTTGTGCCAACACGAGGTTATCCTTTAAGAGTTGGAGGATTTGTTGTTGATGTTCGATGTGATGTTCCACTGCTTGAACCTTAGAATTTTCTCTTAAATATGATGTGATGGATGGTGGCTGATATCCATAAAGTGCCATAAATGGGGTCATTTTTGTTGCTGTATGGAAGGATGTGTTATACCACCATTCAGCTAGAGGCAACCATTTGACCCATTGTGTCTGTTTATCAGAGACAAAGCAACAAAGATATCCTTCCAGACATTAGTTTACCATCTTAGTTTTCCCATCAGATTGAGGATGATAAGATGAGCTATGAGCTAACTGAGTACCAAGACAAGAAAATAATTCTGTCCAAAAATTTCCAGTGAAGATGGGATCTCTGTCACTTACAATAATCTTTGTATTTCCATGTAGCTTTTGAATTGTTTCCATAAATGCAGTAGAAACTGTACTGGCTTTAAATGGATGTGATAATGCACAAAAGTGTGCATACTTGGTAAGTCTGTCAACTACCACCATGATGACATTCTTTCCCTCAGACTTCAGTAAACCTGTGATAAAATCCATTGAAACCTCCTCCCAACGTTGGCTTGGAATGGATAAAGGTTGTAATAGACCCGGGGTCTTAATTGTTTCAAATTTATTTTGTTGGCAAACCAAACATTCTGCCACAAACTTTTGAATATCCGATTTAAGGCCATCCCAAAAAAATTCCTTCTTAACCCTGTGGTAAGTTTTTAAAAATCCTGAGTGCCCTCCTAAGGGAGAAGTGTGCAATTCCATAAGAATATTTTGTTTGAGTTGGGAATTCTTACAGAGGTATAAGCGATCTTTGTACCATAACGAATCATTTTGCCAGCTAAATGTATCAGATGTACTGGAATCTTGTTGTAACTTTCGAATAAGTGCCCAAACTTCTTCATCATTCTTCCATTCCTCCCTTGCTTCGTTTATCCAATCGGGTTGGATAATAGAAATGGCGCACAACAATGCTTCCACATCCTCATCCTTTTTTGAGAGTGCATCTGCCACCACATTTTGCTTCCCTTTTTTGTAGATGATTTCAAAGTCATAACCCAACATCTTTGTGACCCACTTTTGTTGCTCTTCAGAGGATAATCTTTGTTCTAAAAAGTATTTAAGGCTATCATGATCTGTTTTTACCTTGAAGTGTCTTCCCATTAGGTAGGGTCTCCATTTCTTAAGTGCATGTAGTATTGCCAACATTTCCTTCTCATAAATAGCTTTGTGTAAAAACTTTCCCTTGATTGGAAGACTTTCAAAAGCAATGGGTCTTTCATCTTGCATTAAAACAGCACCAATTCCATTTCCTGAAGCATCACATTCCACAATAAAGGTTTTTGTGAAGTTTGGTGTAGCTAAGACCGGTGCTTGGCACATTGCCTCTTTAAGATGTTCGAAGGCCTTTGTTGCTTCTAGAGTCCATGAAAATGCATCTTTCTTCAATAATGTTGTTAGAGGTGCTGCTATTCTCCTATAATTCTTAACAAACTTGCGATAATACCCTGTCAACCCGAGAAATCCTCGCAGATGCTTTATGGATGTGGGGATTTTCCATTCCTTAATGGCTTTAATTTTGCTAGGGTCTACCTTAACTCCTTCATGAGATACAATATGACCCAGATATTCCACCTCTTGTACTCCAAAGAAACATTTGGATCTTTTTTCATATAATTGTTTCTCCTCCAATAGTTGTAGCACCCTGTCAACATGTTCAACATGATCCTTCCAAGACTTGTTGTAGATTAGTATATCATCAAAAAATACTAACACAAATTTTCTAAGGAATGGTTTGAAAATGGAATTCATCAAACCTTGAAATGTAGAAGGTGCATTGGTAAGGCCAAAAGGCATGACCAAAAATTCATAATGACCCTCATGAGTTCTAAATGCTATTTTCGGAATGTCTTCAGTCTTCATTCTGATTTGATGATATCCTGAACGAAGATCCAACTTGGTGAAGTAAATTGATCCATGCAATTCATCCAGTAATTCATCAATGACAGGAATGGGAAACTTATCTTTAATAGTGAGCTTGTTGAGCTCCCTATAATCCGGACACATGCGCCATGATCCATCCTTCTTGTGCACCAATACTACTGGAGCAGAGAAAGAACTTTGACTAGGTTGAATTATACCAGCCTCTAGCATTTCTGCAACCATACGTTCAATTTCACTCTTTTGGGCATAGGGATATCTGTACGGCCTGATGTTTGGAGGAACACTTCCTGGAATCAGATGAATAGCATGATCATGATCATGAATAGGGTGGAGACCCTTGGGAGTCTCAAATACCTTGGAATGATTGTCCAAGGCTTTTTGGAGATCTGGAGAAATAGATGATTCCAATGTGGAAACATCTAGCGAACATAATTGTGCAATTACACCTCTTTGTTCCTTTTTTAGAAGCTTTGTCATACCGTTAGAGCTGATTATCTTTCTCTGTTTCCCTGCAATACCCCTTAATTCAACTTCCTTTCCTTCAGCATAAAATTTCATGAAAAGTTCTTGAAAATTAAAAGCTATTGTACCCAAGGATTGTAGCCATTGGACTCCTAGTACAACATCAGCACCTCCCATTGGAATGGAAAGCATTGGGCTAGTCAATACATATTCTCCCATGGATAGCTTGATATTATGGCACTTTCCAGAGCAATTTATTGTTCCTCCATTTGCAACCATCACTTGACACTCTGGTGCTGGATATAAGAAGCAATTCAATTCTTTTGCTACCTTACAATGAATAAAATTGTGGGTACTTCCTGAATCAATCAACACTATTACCTTTTTCTTCTTGATTTGTCCTATCTTGATGGTTTGAGGAGTGGTAATTCCCGCCAATGCATTACAAGATATGGTCGGATTCATTTCTTCTTTATCTAGGCTTTGTTCCTGGAGTATATCCTCTTCTTTTGACCTTTCTTGCTCCTTTTCTTCTTCCTCTTCACAATCTATGTAGAATAATTTCTTCTCAGCACACTTATGACCTTTAGTGTATTTGCTATCACAACTGTAACAAAGCCCTTTTGCTCTTTTTTCTTCCAATTTTTGTGGTGTCAACCTTATAGGTTGTGGAAGACTAGGGGCAACAACACTTCCATCTTTATAGTTGTGAGTGGTATGCTTCCTGGTTGCCATAATTTTGCTTTCCATTTTTCTTGCTAACCTGAATGCCTTCTCTAATGAATCAGGTTCCCAAAGGTGAACATCATGTTGGATATTATCCTTTAAAGTCCCTATGAACACATCAATCCTATGCTCCTCTGGAATATTTTTTACCCTTATGTTCAATTTTTGGAACTCCTCAATGTGCTCCATTATTGAACCCTTTTGTTTGAGACTTATCAATTGGCTAAAAAAAGTGTTGCTTTTTGTATCCTCATAATGTGCTGTCAATTCTTCCATAAAAATTGCCCAAGTGATAATTTGTTTACGAGAGCAAAGCCATTGATACCATACAAACTGATTTGGTTCCAAATATAAAGTTGCAATACGTACCTTTTGTGTGTTTTGCACATTATTGAGATCAAAAAATTTCTCCATCTGTAATATCCATGTTGCGGGATCCTTGCCATCAAACTTCCTCATATCGATTTTTGGAATATGGTGGGTCTTAGATCCAACATTATAGTTTATGAAATCATGATTAACATTTCTTTTTTTCTCATCATGAGTTTCCTTTACTACCCTTTGACCAATAGTAAGCATTTCTTTTAGAAGCTTTGTCAAATCCGTCTTCAAATCTTCCATGCTTGTTTTCAAATCTTCCATGCCTGTCTTTAAACAATCCATCTTAGCTTCTACGCCTTTCTTTAAACCATCCATCTTAGCTTCTACATCTTTCTTTAAACCATCCACCTTAGATTCTGTTGCTTTTTGTGCAAGTGACACTTGTTGCACTTGGTCTCGTAATTTTGATATATCATGTAGCATTTCTTCCTCTTCTTCATGAGTCATGCTAGAGCTTTCAGGTTTCCTACTAGGTGTTTGCATTTTCTTCCCTCGGGGCATCAATTACCGATAATAATGCTTTACTATGCCTTTTGAATTCCTTCAAACTAATTTTTTAGACCAGGCTTATGCAAAAATTTAAAAAAACTACACACCTTTTTTCACTTTGTAGGAGCTTGATATTGAATCTAATGTATCTCTATAATTTTGAATCATTTAGTTCTAAAATTACAACCTGCGATAGCCCTCTGTGTCCCCTTTCCAATGCCACCAGTCTGATCCAAATTGGATTCTCCAGGGAAGAGTTATGCCAAATCTCCCACAGTGCCCTGATTATAGACTAGTTCAATAGAGCGAACTTGTACGACGTGCCATGAGTCACTGTTTTGACTTTTGGCTCTAAAAAATATATACAAGAAAACTATAGTTCATCCTCTTTTTGTACCTTCTTACGAAATTTCAATCCGATTCTCAGAGAGAAAGTTATGACGATTTTCCCCACGTCACCTGTTTGGAATGTAATTCAGGAGTCTGCAAAAATACCAACTTCCTTAGATCATATCTGCACAAATATAGCGCAAAAAGCTCTGAAATTAGGATCCGAGATTCAGCGCGATGTCTTCTCAAATGGGTTTTTTTTAGCTTCTAAAACGTCACAAAAAAAAGTTATAGCGAAAATGCCACGATGACTTGTTTGGAGCAGCGAAACCCTAGAATCCAAAGCTCTGATACCAAATGTTATGAAACCAGCTCAAGAAAAGATAGAAAAGATAGATCAACGCCTTAGAATTCAGCCTCTTCGAGGGGGAAACCTCCTTTACATTACATAAATGAACAATTCTTTGATGATACAAATGACAAAACCTCCTTTCTATATATAGGAGTCTAGGGAGTCACAATATAACCCAGCCGACCTAACAATAATAATATAAAGCCACAAAAATAACAATAGAGGGTTTCTATGGCGCACAATAATAACAATATGGGGACAATAGGGGCACAACAATATTAATAAGGGATACAACTACAATAGTAATGGGGTAATCACTAGTATTATAGGGATCTAACAATGTCATTTATTACACAAGTAAAAATTTGACTCCTGCAGAGTTGAATTATACTGTAACAGAAAATGAGTTTTTAGCTATTGTACATGCCATTAATAAGTTTCAACATTATATCACTGGTTATGAAACTTTTGTTCACACATATCACTCTGCAATTAGATATTTAATGAATAAATAAATTACTAATGGCAGAGTTACAAGATGGTTATTGTTATTACAAGAATTCAATATTACTATTTTGGATAGGCCTGGAAAGGAAAATACAGTTGCTGATTTTCTATCTAGAATCCAAAATGATAATAAGGATGTTCTTGTAAAAGATAATTTTCCTGATGAATATATTTTTACAGTATCTATTAAATCTCCTTGGTTTGTAGATATTACTAACTGTTTGTCCACAAGAAAATTACCTTCATATTTGTCTCCTTGGAAGAAAAGGAAAGTTATTCTAACCAATGCATCTTATTCATCGATAAATGGATAATTTTACAAAATAGGGCTTGATTTAATCGTTCAAGGATGTGTCAAAGAAGATGAAGTACCATAAATATTAAAGGCTTGTCATGATGAACCATGTGGATGATATTTTGTTGATAAAATGACTTCCTATAAAATCCTTCTCTTAGGATATTATTGGCCTTATCTTTTTAAATATGCCAAAGAATATGTTAAGAGATGTGATAGTTGTCAGAGAATGGGAAAGCCTATTCCTTCAGATGAGATGCCTCTACAACCTCAGGTACTTATTGAACCTTTTGAAAAATGGGCTCTGGATTTTGTTGGTCCAATCAATCCACCATCAAGGCAAAAAAGGTACATTCTTGTCTTTACAGATTATGTCACAAAATGGGTAGAAGCTAAATCGTTTCCTTTTGCTACTGAAAACGATGTAGTTTCATTTCTTTTTGAGTCACTCATTTTGGTGTCCAAAGGGAAATTGTGACAGATCAAGGTACTCAATTTACATCCAAGTTGGTGCAAAAGATAATGGAGGAATACAAAATCAAACATCAGAAATCCACTCCATATCATCTGCAAGAAAATGGACAAGTTGAAGCTACTAATAAAGTACTTGAAGAAATTCTTACCAAAATTGTACATCTGCATAGAAGGGATTGGGCAGAAAAGCTTCCAAAAGATTTATGGGCATATTGTACCACATGGAGAAACACAACAGGGCATACTCCTTATGAACTTGTTTATGGGAAGCAAGTCTTGTTTCCTATTGAGTTCCAAATAAAGACCTTCAAAACAACAGTCAAATTGGGTCTTGATCTATTAGAAGCCCAAAAAGAAAGAATGGAGCAATTGAATGAACTTGATGAGATACGACAAGATGCTATCACAAAACTAACATAGTTCAAAAACAAAGATCCAGATGGAATGATAAGTTTATCAAAGATAGGAAGTTCCATCTGGGTGATTGGGCATTACTTTTTTATTCTAAATTTAAAGATTTTCAAGGAAAATTTCAAACTCATTGGCTTGGTCCTTATGAGATTGAAATTGTCTTTGATAATGGAGTAGTCAGAATTAAAACCATTGATGAAGAAAAAATAACTTTCCTTGTAAATGGTCATAGATTATGAATATATCATAAACCATTGACAAAGGAAGAGTTCATTAGAAATCTGCAAGATAATCTTGATTTGAAGTTGGTCAGGGAATATTCTTCTTCCTCTCCAACTTAGTTTTCTACTTTATATATATATATATATATATATATATATATATATATATATATATATATATATATATATAAACATGAAAACCAACATTGTTGGCATGTTTATACAAAAAATCTAAGTTGAAAACCAAGAATTCTTGGCAGCCTAGATTTTCTTTAATTTCCCTATTCTTGTCCCATTTCTTTTATTCCTCTTTTGCAGAAATAAAATAGCTACATAATTGTCAATAATCTGCAGCTCTCATGAAATTCCGTAGTTGACTTGACAAATTACAACCAAAGCAACCTAAATGGAGATCGTATCCAGAGCAACCTAAGCAACCTACAAAAGAACAAATCAGTAAGGCAGAATGAAAGGTATGTAAATATTAGTCAAATATTAAAAAACATTGAATTATGATATAAATAGATGATTATTTTAAAACTAATAACTGTTTCCTCCACCATATTACATAATGATTACCCTTGTCATGACATAACATTGGTTTTCACGATTCAATTCATGAATTTTTTTATAATCATGTCTTATCACAAGATATGAATGTCATTAAAACCTTGCCATCATTTGAATTTATTCCACTTCATCCATATATCATCCCACTTCTTCCATATCCCATCTCATTTTCTTCACATCATATCCCACTTCCTTCGGCTCTGTTTCATTTTTCTCTACCAAAAACATCTTAGCTGCTACCAAAATCTCGTCCTTGCTACCAAAACTCCATAATCCTATCAAAAAGGTAAATTAAGGACCGAAACTTCCTCAACATGGGACTAATTGTGAATTCTGAGTTGAATGGGACCAAGTTTCTTAAATCCTATCCACAAGCAACAATTGTAGCAAACACGATGGTGACAGTTCTTTGAGAAGTTTAATGGGCATGACAAGGAGGTCACAAAATCATTTTCATGGGCCTATGATGGGATAGGAGCAGAAATTGGAGATATCAAGTTGGTCTTGATAGAGTCGTTTATGGTGGAAGCTATAGGATTACCAAGAAACGGGGAAAGTTGGTTTAAAAACCGGAAAATCAAAGAAAAAGGCTGGGAGATCTTCCTTAAAAACCCAGGTATGGACATCTCCATTTTCAAGAAAGGAATTCTAGTAATAGCTTTAAAAAGTAAATGGATAAATTTGTTATTAGTCATTCAGAAGTTTATAACTTGTGAGGGTAGGTTTGGGAATATGTTCTTCTATCATGCTTGGTTGATGATACATTTTATTAATGGAAATGAAATCAATTTGCCATATTTCCTGCTCTGTAGTTTAAGAAAAATGGTCGCTAACATCCAAAGGAAAATACAGTTTATTGACAATGCTCTGTATCATCACGGGTTAGTAAAAATTTTGATTGAAGCTCATTTGAGGAGTAAAGGGGATAATTGGGAGGATTTTTTGGTTCAAAATCATTTTAAAGAAGCTGAGCAAGATGAACCTAGTTCTAAAATAAGAAGAAGCCGACAAAAATTTCCCTCAAACCCTAAGCTTCAAAACAAAGATTTACCTACACAAGAAATACAACAAGATAGGCATACACAGAAGGATTTGATGATGAAACCCCTCTTGCAAATGTTTTAGAAAATCTTAGAAAGAAGAAATTCATCAGTACAGATGAAGGCCCATCAAAAGAAGGAATAGAGAAAGAAAAAATTAGCAAGAAAAAGCATGCTCTCACTACTGAAAAACCATCAAGAAGAAGTGCATGACTTATGAAATCAACCATTAAATAGTCTGCAGGTTTTTATGATTTAGAAGAGGAAGAAGAAGAAGAAGAAGAAGAAAGAATACCATCACCAATTGCAAGTCCAATAAGAAAGACCCCAGAAATCGACCCTATCCAACAAGAAATCTATGATTATATAGAATCTCTTGAACATAAATCCAAAGGAAAAGCTATTGATTTATCTTCAAATCAAGAAGAAATTCTAAATGAAGAAGTTCATTTCAGCCCTCCAGAAGAATCTAGAATTGAAAATACTCTTAAACAGGAAATTTATGAACTAGAAGTGTTAAACAAGTATCTGAAGTAGGAACATGAAGCAATGAAGGTACAAAATGATATTCAAATAACTCAAAACGATAATATTATCCTACATATTTTCCACTGGTACAAGAAAAACAAGAAGTTAAAGGTTAAAAATAAACTTCTTAGGAGTAAAATTAGGAGTTTGCAGTGTAGGATTTTAATGAAGAAACCAAGGATGACAACCAAAACTAGAAAAGCAGAAAATACTAATTTAGATGTTTTTGCTCAAGCCTCGGAGGTAGCTCAGTGAAAGAGTGGGTTACAAAATTTTGAAATTTTGTGCATGAGGACATGCAATATCTTCTGTGTGGGGGAATGTTGAAGACGAAAATTGTTCCTATTTTACACCCTCCTTAAACTCCATTATATTCCTTTTTTACCATAATAACTCTAATTAAGTGTCATTTGCAGGGTTATTGGCAAAAAGCAGGTATTTAATCATCTTTTATTCATAGTTTCATTGTTTCTTTATTATTTGATTTAATATTTTCACAAGCTACCGAATTGCATCAATTCTGCAGCTAATAATTGATTCTGCAACTTACTTGAAGAATCTATAGGTTCTGAAACATCAGTTGAGGAATGAAGCATATGAACAGGTAGCTGGAAACCAACACAATGATATCCACCTATTCCTTTGATCTGGCAAGGTGATAAGGACGCCCGTATGAGCAGGTCAACATGGAATCCAACCCAACGGAAAAGACCAAAGAAAAATCAAGCGAGTGAGAAGATCGTTGATTGAAGCTAATATTTTTCCTCAAGATTTGCTTCTTCGATAACAAATCATGAAGAATTGTTCTTTTATTTAAGAAATTTTATTTCAAGATATTCTGTTGAGAAGGATAGGCTTAGAAATCTCCAAATAGTTTAACAAAGGAGGTTATAAAATCTGCCTCTCGACACGATGATACACATGATTCCTTATTATTTTAAAAACTCTTTGCAATTTATTAATTGAGCTCTTGATTCCACTGTGATGTGCATATAAATGCGTGGTTAATCTTTGCTAATCTTTGCATACCTACACTCACGAGAGATCCCCCTGGGAGTTGTAAGGTTTGATTTTTTTATTTCTAGTTAAGCTTTCTGTTTCATAGGATTAAGTTATCACATTGATTATAAATTTGATTTTTAGAAGAATGTTAGTAACAGTTAATATAGAATTTGCTATAGATTTTGTAATAGAATTTTCTGTATAATTTTTTTTTTATAGAATTTCTTTCATAAATTTGATCTTGTTATGTGAGTGATGAAGAAAATAATCAAAGGGATTTATTATGCACATGCAAATTTTGATTGATAGATAGAAAGTAGAATTATTTGATTTAGGATTTGCAATTAGTTCAGGGTTTTATTTCTGTTAGTGTGAAGAAAATTTTGATTTTGCTAGTGTGATATTTATTTCTGCACTTTAATATTAGCTTTCTTTTTGAAGAAGATTTAGATTTGATTTTTCTATTTATTTATGCACTCTAGATTAGCTTTATTTATGTTAGTGTGATACATTCCTTTTCTACAAGAGTGACAATCTTTTTACTTTGAGTTATTCTTAGGTAAAACATATGCATGAAAACATCGTAATTTAATTTCAAGATTACTCACAAAAATGGTGCACATACACTTCATCAGTTTACAAGCCCTCGTCGATAATTTATGAAGTTAAGACCAATTAAATTACCAACAACAACACAAGTATAGAACTTTGCCATGTTATTTTGCATTTTGACCGCAACCACATCAATGACTTTTTACATGGTTTCAAATTTCCAATTTATGTAAAATTTATTATTATTATTATTTTAATTAAAATTCAAATAGTAAATTTGATCATGTGTACCAAAAACATTAATGATATAGTTTCTTAAAACAATTTAAAATTTTTATTTCATTCAATTAAGAGATAGAATTGAACCATTTGTAAAATATATATCCTAATAAATTTAAACACATTCCACTCATATAGATTGCATGTTTTCTTAACATGCCCGCGTGGCATTGAATTTTCACGACATGTCACTTTCCATCATCCCAAATGAAAGTTACTCTATTCTCTAGTACTTCAATGACATCCATATCTTTTAGTGTACCTCTTAAGTTTGGTATATATATACACACACATATATATATATATATATATATATATATATATATATATATATATATATATATATTTTGTGGTAACTCTGGTATATATAATGTTAAGAATTATTGTCAACATTCAATTTTCCATTGTAATGGTTTTGTAAACCTCGTGGCGGCTAGGGTTTCGCCTTAGCTGACTATCCCTCCCTTGTTGTGCAAATCTCTCTCACACGTCCATTGTGTGTCTCTCACACGTCTGAAAAATGAAAAACATGCATGCTACAATGGAGAAGACAACTTCTCGTACAAGTATGGTAGTTAGTTCTACAAATCCTTCTTCTCAAGCAAATCAAGCCAAAATTTCTTACAATGCCATGTTGAAATCTGGATCTACTTTTCCAATAGTTCAAGAAGCTTCTACCTTTAAAGTTCCATTAGAGGAAGAAATCTTTAATTAATTTTTTTATTTTTATTTTTCAGATCAAGTTTTGGTGTACATATTTGATGGGTTTTGGTCATGGTTGACTAATTTCCATAGTTGGATTTATGATTCGTGGAAACCCCTATTGTTTGATGATCGAAATATTTACCATGTGGATTAGGGTTTTTGTTGTTGTTGTTTTCTTAAAATATTGAGGATAAGAAGATTAATGTTGATTACATGCCTTGGTTTTACGGTAGTGTTGGTCTCTTTATGGAACCCAAAACTCCTACTTTTGATCTGGTTACAATGTTGATCTCCACAACTCCATTTTGGGTAACCTTCCCCTACATCTTAAGAATCTCCCATCATTAACTTCTATTGGAAATGAAATAGGGAAATTTGATTGCCATAGCCGATAATTTTTTTTTTTTCAACACCACTTATGCTCGAATATGCATGGAGATGGATTTTAATAAGGGTTTTCCTTTTGAGATAAATCTAATGGCTCTAAATTATGTATGGGCTTAGAAGCTTGATTATGAAAATGTTTCATTTCAATGCCAAAAGTGTTATGAAGCATGACATTTAGTAAAAAATTGTCCCAAGCGATTGCACAATAATAGAGTCCTAAGAAGTAGTCAAAGTCCCAAATGGTTGGAATGAGCTCACAATGAACATTATATGGCATACAAGGAAGAAGATACCCATGACAAAGAAGAAGCAAAAGAAAACCAGGAAAACATTCTTGTCAAAGAGGATTCACTAGAGGAAACAAAAATCAATGAGGAAGAAGTGCATGTCAAAGAGGATCTTTTAGACTCAACAATAGAGGAATCCCACATTTAGCGAACCCTCATGAATGTAGGATCCCCATATGAATCCTTAGGAAATAAGGTTAGAAAATATAATTTCTTAGGCTCATCGGGCATATGAGGAAGAACCTACAAGAAGAGACAAAGACATCAAAGAACAGTTAGAGAAGGTTGATCCCTTCGATTTACCTGAAAATACGGGCTAGATCCAAGTTGAGAAAAATCCGAAATTATCTCACCAAGGAAAATGAGAAGTCAGTCAAAATCAAATCAACAAATAGTAAGAAATGGAATATAAATGTATTTGGATTTTGGGAGTGTTTTAAAACATTTTTAGCTGGAAAGGTAATTAAATTCTTATATAATGGAGTTTCTCCTTGAGAGTTTGGATTGAGACATAGTGTTCATTCTCAAACATACAAGGGATATTGGCAACACTAAATAAATGTAATGGTTTTGGACCTCCATATTTGTTTCTTTAAAAAAATAATGCTAGGAATTATTGTAATTGTTTTTTATATATAATATAAAGATATAAATGCATTTATATATATGGCAACAAAATTTAAAAATTAAAATATTTTTTAATATAGATATGTTTCTTTTATATATCTATTATAGTAATGTATGCCTATATAAATTTATATAATTTAAATATATAATATAAATAAAAAATTGAGACACATATTTATATTAAAAAATAATATATATATATATATATATATATATATATATATATATTTAGATGTTTAATTTTATATTTTATTGAAATATTACACTTATTTTTATATATATTCAATTTGCATATGATTTTTTTTACATATTTAGTTTTTATATTTCATTAAAACATTATAGCTATATATAATTGTTTATAAATATATAAATTTATATATAATATAAATAAATAAAATTATATATATATATATATATATATATATATATATAAAATTCAATAATAATAAATTATTACAAATTTTTTAATTTATATATATATATTTTTAATGTATTTAACTTTTTATATTTGATTGAAATGTTATTATTATTTATAAATATGTAAATTCATATAAATGTGTATAATATAAATAAAAAATAACATATATATAAAATAATAATATATATATTTTTTCATGATTAATTTTTATATTTTATTAAAATATTACATTTTTATTATAATTGTTTATAAATATATAAATTTATAAAACTTAAGTGTATATGGTTTAAATAGAAAAGTTATATATATATATATATATATATATATATATATATATATATATATATATAAATAAAGAGAAATGAAACAATTAAAAAAATTCATCTTAAATTTCAATTTATGAAACACTCTTAAAAAATACTTTAAAAGCTTAAAATATTTACAAGTTCGAAAAAAAATTTCATCCCTCTCCTTAATTCATAAACCCTAGATTAAAATTAATCTAAACTAATCTATACATAAAATTAATAAACTAATTTATACATAAAATTAATAAAATAAAAATTAAATTATGTCTCTACTAAACTTATTATTATTAATCAATAAATAAACCCAAAATTAAGATTAATCCAAACTAATCTATACATAAAATTAATAAAATAAAAATTAAATTATTTATCTACTAAATTTATTATTAATAATCAATAAATACATATAAGACCTAACATTTTTATATATTTCTAATTATTACTATTATTTATAACAATTTTAAATTTATTACGAGTATTTTTTATTTTACTTTTCTTTTATTTCACACAAATACGTTTATCATTATACGATAGGGCAGTCATCAATATGAAAAGGAGCTTCTGAGAAAAAATGGCGTAAACTCGACGCTGGAGGATGAGGGAAAAACATTTAATTGCCGAACCTGAACAATTACTTTCGATCGATACTTTCGCAATTAAATTCCTTCCCTGATCATCGGGCGCAAAATATTTGAAGTATCGACGAACAGGCATTTCATCGTCCGGCTTTGAATTGAAGTGACACTCAGGCCTCTGCAAATTTTGTAATGCATAGTGTTTCATATTTATTGTTTTGTAATTTCAATTAAGGAATTATAATCCTATTTTGATATAGGAATAATAGATTTGGGGTTATAGATATTGTGAAATATACACACTACATAAATCTAAAATCTATTAATATACATATTGCCAAGTAAAATTGTGTATAAATAACACATCAAAAAATCTTTAAGTATTTTCTTTTTTGTTTATAAATTTTCATGGTAAAATTTTAGTGTTAAATGTAACATCTCAGCTATTCACAACATTGTTAGTTTCTAGGATCTAAAAGTTATAACTTTTCAAATCACTTTTATATCCAATAGAGCTACACTTCTCACCTTTATTATTCATCTTATTCCTATTTTTCTTTGGAATGTATACATAAGCATCATAGCCAAATACCTTGTGATGTTTAAGGGATGGTTTCTTTCCAATTCATATATCACATGGAGTTTTTTCATCCAATGTTGGTGAGAGTGATCAACTTACCAGATAACATGCAATATCCATTGCCTCTACCCAAAATTCTTCTCCTAATGCTCGTTTTTTCGATCAATGTCCTATTCATCCTTTCTACAACTCCATTCTGTTGAGGTGCATATGGAGTAGCTTTCTTCTTTTGTATATTGCACTTCTTATATAATTCCTCAAATTAATCCTTCAAAATAATCTGCAAGCATCATTCCTCAACAACTCAATTATCTTCTTTGTCTGATTATACACAAAAGCCTCAAACTCTTTAAATTTGTCAAATAGTTTATATTTCTTCCTAATGCAATGAATCGATGTATTTCTCAAAAAATCATCTATAAATGAGATACAATATATAGATTTACTCAATGATGGAACTGAAATAGGTCCAAACATGTCATTTTATACCAACTATAATATTATTTTTCCCTCATAGCACCACATTATAATCTTACATGATTCAACATCCCATATAAATAATGTTAACATAAATAAAAATGTAGAGAGCATTTAGGCATACCTTTAACCATACCTTTACTGTTGAGTACTCAAGGGCCTGTCTCTATGATATTTCCTAGTTTTTCCTTCTATAAATTCACTATCAGGAACAATGAAACTATTACACCCATTACTGATAATGTTTCCTAGCGTCTCATATAGAGTTCCAATCTAAAATTTCCTCACCCACAACATTTCTCCTCGAACCATCCAATAGGTTTTTTTCTCAAACCCCATTTTTACACCTACATCATCAGTCTTGCTTACATAAATCAAATTCTTGATTAATTATGGGTTGTGAAAAACACTAAAGAGTGTTCTAATCCTTCCATACATGAGCTTCGTCTTGACTTTACTTTGCCTTATGATTTTGGTTGTTGAGTTATCTCCTAGGAAAACATCACTGCCATCATACTTGTTTTGCCCCAAAATCACTCCCTATGAGGAGTCACATGAAAAGATGCACCTAAGTTGACTAGCCATGTCTTATGATTTACATGTGTGGTTTAAGAAGCCAAGTACACATCCTCTACTTCATCTAAAGAGGTTTTTACTTTTATAGGAGTATCATCAGAGCCCTTCCCTTTCTCAATAATTTTGGATCTATAATGTTTCTTGTAATGCCCTCTTTTCCACATCTCCAACACACATTTACGAATTTTCCAATAGATATAGGTCTTCCTCTATATTTCGATCTCCTACTTAAGGAATTATTTTTATTCATATCCTTGGAGTGTCCTCTTCTATATAAGGCATATGCATTCTAAATTTCTATGTTTTTCCATTTCACCTTTTCAAATATGAAGGATGAGACTATTTCATCAAAGTTTAAAATAGTTGCATTACTACCTATGACAGCAACTAAACTATCCAACTAGTCTAGCAAAGAACACAATATTGAAGATGTTCAAACGGTCTATCATTGAGTCTTCATCCTTCATTCTCAGGGCATACAATATCTTCTGTGAGAACAATTTGTTCAATAGGAACACAAACTAATACAAAGCCCCTAACTTATTCCACAATTCCTTCATTGTAGCTTCTCCTGAAAAAAATTAGTGATACTTAATTTGGGAGACATAACTACATTGTGCTCTTCACCCTTTGATCCAACTTAGTCCAGTGTTTCATCGACATCCCCATCGATGTAGTATCCAAATATCCATTGATCTCTATCGAGGTATCTTCCATATTGAGCTGCCTATTATATTAACTTTGAGGTATAAAATGGACTTCCTAAAGAATATAATAAAATAATAGTAAATATTATAAAATAAGAGTTATGTGTTTTTAAAGGAAGACAAATAATTTGTTTGTGTGGTATTTTTGTCTTATTTTCTTATACATTTACTCAAATTTCAAGTGTTGGAACTATTAATAAATAAATAATTTGAAAATATTAAGATCATATTCTCCTTAATTGTTTTTTTTTTTTTTAATAATTTGAATTAAAATTTTCTTAAAATTTATATTTCAAAAATTCGATGAAGTAATGCCCAATATTTTATATTTTAAAATTAAATTACAAATTTAAAAGTATAAAATTTTTAAAATTGGTATGTAAAAATTTGACAAATACTTTAAATTAAACATAATTATATTATTATTATTATTATTAATTTTTTAATTTATGTATACAAAATATTTAACTATTTTAAATTAAAAAATTTAAACTTGAAATCTTCATCTTAATACAATAAATATTTTAATATCATATCCCATTACTTTTTAATTTATATACCATTAATAAAAAATATTTTTTATTATATTTTTTAAACAACTAATAACAAACACAAATATTTAAAAAATAATAATTAAATAACAGTTGATATATATTTGAGTTAAAGATACAACAACATACTAATATTTATAAAATATATTACTATATATTAAATAAATATTATAAAAGTGAACTTATATAAATAACAATTGTTTTTATTTCACATTAGTTAATAAATGGTGTGAAATTGAAAAATAATTAATATAACTCCAAAAGATATAACAAATCAAAATAGTATGTAAATAATAATAAAATATTATTATATTTTTTTCTCAAGTAAGAGTGGGACCTTCTATTGAACTAGTAAAATACATAATGTACATAAAGCTACACCTTCTCCGTGAAAATTCAACAGCAGTCGGGCAGTCAAAAAAACCGAAACAAACTTCAAAAACCAAGAAAAGCCCGAACAAGACTACAAAGGAGCCTGTTAGTCAGACTGTCGTGCATCAAAATAGAAAACTGACCACCTTTGAGGATGGGCCCACAGATCCGAAGACCCACACAACTTCAACAAAAGACCAACCATAAACTAATAATTAACTTGAAAACCCGAGGACCGTGCGATCCATTCTTCCAAGATCCAACGGTCATGCATTAATTTCGGGCTGACACCTCATCCTCACTTTAACTCTTCTTACGGACCCGAAGAGGACCTTAGGCCGCCTATCTAAACTTTTTCAGGTCCAAATGCCGAATTATCAGTCGTGTATTTTCTCCGCCCGAAATCCATAGGATGGAGGAGAATCAAAGGGATCACGGCAACTAGCCCCCTTTTTAACCTTTCTTACGGATCCGAAAGATATATAAGCCCCCTCACTATAAAATTTCGGGTCCGGTTTGAAAAATAAAGATCGAGCATATTTACGCCCGAAATGCGTAGGATGGAAGTGATCTCGGTAAATAGCCCACCCTTTAACATTTCTTTCGGACCTGAAGAAATAATAGGCCACCAATCTATATTTTTTCGGGTCCGATTGTGGAGTTAACCTGCGTGTATTTTCCGGCTTGATATCCATAGGATGATAGAGATCCGGGCCATCTTTGGTCAGGAACCTTCCAACATGCCCACTGTTTACCTTCTGCATCTTCCCTGTGCATGGTCCTCTTCTTCAATTTCCATTAGTCTTTGCTTTGCGTATGTCTCAAGCTTTGAATGTGCTCTTGGTCTATGTTAGCCTGTTGTTGACAGTCTTCGCGCAATTTTCCTGGGGGAGTCGCCATCCAGTTATATCTTCTATTACTTTTTGAACATAGTACCCCTTCATTCACCAACCGATCTGCTAGCCTGTTAGCAGTTCTACGAACATGAACAAAATTGAAGGTTCTCAGTGTTTTCAGGTGGGTCTGGATACGTTGATATACCTGCAATAACCACCAGTGTTTCGACACTCTTTTTGGTGTTGTGCCATTGCATATTCTCTTGAACGAATTGATTATCAATTCAGAGTCAGCTTCGATGATGGTGTTATGCAAATTTGATTCAATTAAGATTTCTAGGCATTGCTCTAGGGCCATGAGTTCCGCCATATTATTAGTGGCTTTCCCCAAATAACTATGAAAGATGATTTTTATGTATCCCTGCTCATCTCTTATGACTCCGCCATAACCAGCCACCCCAGGGTTTCCTTTCGAGGCTCCATCTATATTGCATTTCAAAAATCCCTGCGGAGGAGGTTGCCAGAAGTCCTTATCTACTGTTATGTGACTAACAATCTTGCTGATGCCATGGGTGAAAGGCACCTGAAGATCTAGATGCAGAAGTATTTGAACATCCTGGTTTTGCGATGGGTTCTCGGGGGGTTTCTTTATAAGGATACCTACAGTCTCTTTGAGCTGTCTAATGATCTGAGCTATGATGCTCTGGTATGAGGCCATTCTGTTCTTGAAAATCCTATTGTTGCGTTCTTTCCAGACATCCCAGATTAGAAAGCCTGGAACCAGAGTCCAAGCTTTGTTGGTTATTTCATAATCAGAGAAGTTTCTCCTCCAGTTCTTCAAAGTTCTAGTGATGCTGAAAATGTCCCTATCCGTTTGTCTGAAGATTGAAGCCACCCAATTCCACAAGGTGGAGGTAAAAGGGCAGAGATTGAGAAGGTGTTCTATTGTTTCTTCTTGTAATTCACATAACTGGCATCTAGATGGGCCTGCTACACCTCTTCTCCGAAGGTTATCCCAAGTCAGAATTTTCTTATGATGCACCAACCACATGAACATTTTGATTTTCATCCAGTGCAGGTTCTACCATAGGTCCTTCCATACCCTATCAGGTTTTGGTAAGTCAAGCCCTAGGGTCAATCTCTTGGCTTCTTTAAGGTTGAAGTTTCCTTCATTGTTTCTGCCCCATCTCAATTGGTCTGACGATGTTGATGTCAAAATCTTTATCTGTTCCAAGATCACTGCAGGAGCGTCTGCCTGGGCCTTCGGTGGTGTCTCTTCACTATAAACCAGTTCCTTCCATTTTCTCCATTTGCCCTTGTTCCTGGCCTGATCCTAGAAGTCACTTACCCTAAGTAGGCCTTTACTGTCAGTGTCTTTCTTGAGATAGGCTAATTCTTCTCTTATCAGAATGGGTTCCTGTTGCCAGTTGTCCTCCCAAAACCAAGCTAGGTTTCCATCTCTGATCTCCCAGAAACTGTGTTTCTGTACAATGGATCTATTCTCCCATGCTTTGTTCGAAATGTGGGAGCCTTTGATGAGCCCAAACATTCGAATGAGATCCCTTTCTTGCCATCTCCACCAAAGTTTTGCCCCCAAAACTCTGCGTAGGGTTTCAGGGTCATGAAGTCCCAAACCTCCATGTGTCTTAGGTTTACAGACCTTATCCCATGCAACTAAAGCCCATTTCTTTTTCTCTTCCCCTTTGCCCCAAAGAAAGTCTCTTTGGATATTTCTGATCTGTTGCACAACTCCTTTAGGAGCAGGAAGGGCTAAAAACATGAAGATGGGAATAGTTTGTAGGACAACTTTAGTTAGCACTAGCCGACCTGCTAGATTCAAAGACCTGCTTGTCCATTTTCGGACTTTGTCCTGGAGTTTATTAGTGACTAACTCCCAAACAGCCTTGCTCAGAGGTTTGTCCGTTAGGGGAATACCCAGATATTTGGAGGGTAGTTGATCTCTTTGAAAGCCCAGAATTCTAGTGAGGTTTCTCTGAATAGCAATGTCAGTATTAAAATAGAAAATCTTTGACTTGGTAAGACTTACCTCTGTCCCAGCAGCCATAGCAAAGTCATTCAGGATTTGCTTGAAAGTTTTAGCTTCCTTGACCGTGGGTGTACCCTGCAGCATAGTGTCATCCACAAATTGTTGATGCGTCAAGGCATCCCCATTCGTGGTGAGTTTAAGACCCTAGATTTTTCCTTCTGTTTTGGCTGATTTGATCGCATAGCCTAAACCTTCCATCATGAGAATAAAGAGGAAGGGGGAGAGCGGATCACCTTATCTGAGGCCTCTCAAAGGCCTAAAAATTCTGGATGGAGAGCCATTAAGCAGGATTGAAAAACTAACTGTGGTAACAAGGGCCATTACCCATCTTATCCAGTTGTGGTCAAAGCCATACGCTTTTAGAACTTCCCTGATATAAGCCCAACTTAGCTTATCATAAGCTTTTGTTAGGTCAAGTTGGACGATCATCCCTGCTTGCTTATTTCTCTTGAGAGAATGTATCACCTCGTGAGCTTGGACGATGTTGTTTAGAATTTTCCTTCCACATAACCAGTTTTTTCCTCAGACACAAGAGTTTGTAGAAGGGGTTTGAGCCTGTTTGCAATTACTTTGGACGTAATTTTGTACACCACATTGCATAAAACTATGGGTCTAAATCTATCAGGTGTCATAGCTTTTTCCTGCTTTGGAATCAAAGTTATGAAAGAGCCATTGAGCGCCCTCAATACAGTTTTATTCCTCCTCGAGCCCTCCACTACCTCAAGGATATCATGTTTGATTGTTTCCCAACATGCTTTAAAGAAATCTACATCGAACCCATCCGGGCCTGGAGCTTTCCCATTTTGCATTTCTTTGATAACTTCGCTGATCTCCTCTTCAGTCACTAGCCTGTTAAGATTGTAATTGTCTTCTCTAGTTACCAACCTAGGAATGCGCTTTGTGAAGTTATTGATAAATTGTGATCTGTCTATGAGAGGCTCCTCTGCTATGCTTTGGAAATGCTGAACCAGAGTAGATTCTATTTCTTTGTGGGTGCTGAGCTAGTTACCTTGAGTATCTCTGAGTTTTGAAATCCTGTTATGAGACCTGTGTTCCATGGTTGACTTGTGAAAAAACTTTGTGTTTCTTTCTCCTTCTTTTAACCATTGCACTCTCGATTTCTGTCTCCAAAAGATCTCCTCTTGCTTGCATTTTTCCTCCCATTCTTGTTGGAGAGAGTCAGCTTGTATTTTCCTTTCCTCGGTAAAACCATCTGAGATGAGGACCTGGTTAATTCCCTGTAGTTTCTGTTCAAATTCTTTTTTGGCTTAGAAGATATTGCCAAACTCATTTTTGTTCCAATCTTTTAGCTTGAGTTTGATGTGTTTCAATCTCTGGTGTAGAAGGAACATAGTAGTTCCCTGAACGGGCATGTCTTCTGTCCACCATTTTTCAATATTGCTGATGAAGTCAGGGTGTGTGAGCCAAATATTCTCAAACCTGAAAGGTCTATTTCTCGGAGTGCCTATAAAACAAGCTTCCAGTTGGATAGGCTAGTGATCTGAGCCTCCAAAAGGGAGGATCAAAGCAGACAAGTCAAGGCCTGTGAGAATGAGGTCCTCAGAGATTATAAATCTATCAAGCTTAGAAGCCACTTGAGAAGCCCCTCCCCTTTTGTTATTCTAGGTAAAGGTGCCATTTTTTGTCTCCGTATCCACTAGCCTCATGTCATTTAGGAAGTTCTGAAAGGCTATGGAGTCTCTGCCTAGTGTTCTAGTCCCACCTTTTTTTCCCATGAGAGACTTGATCATATTGAAGTCCCCTCCTAGAATCCATGGCATATCAGGATATCTTTCTCTTAGCTCCTCCAAAGAGATGAGAAGCTTGAGCTTGTCTTCAAGTTTTTGAGGACCATAGACATTAGTGAACAAATAGACTTCCTTGTCACCCAAAGGTTGGATTACCATCGATAGGTAGTTCCTAGATGCTTCAGCATCTAGGATTCCAAGCTTCTGAGGGTTCCAAAGTGTAAGAATTCCTCTTGCTGTGTTGTCTGCTTTAACTTCTAGATATTCATACTTGATGAGCCATTTACTGTGTATTTCTCTTATTTTATCTATTGAACATTTTGTTTCCTGGATAAACATCATATCTGGTTTTTCTTCTTTTATTCTATTGCTAAGATTTCTTTGTTTCCTTTTACTTCCTAGTCCCCTAATATTCCATGTGGTGAGCTTCATTAAGAAAGGTTTGTAAAAGAGTAATTGGTAAGATCTTTCATCTTACCTGAGTTGATCATGAGCTTCCCACACTCTATCAACAACTCTTTCTGTCTTTTTCTTCCTCTTTTCCTGCCTGGATTCTTGGGATCGTGTCTCGGTGTTGCCTCCATAGTTTTAACCCCTCTGTTTTCCTGGCTATCATGGTTCCTTTTGATTCCAGAGCCCTTTGCTTGAGATCTCCAAAGGAAGAGCTGTTGTACTCTGTCATACTCTTCTTGTGGTAGGGAATCAATCCCTTTGGTGGTTCCCTGCTCCAGGAACTTTTCTAGATCGAGGTTCTCCCTTTCAAGAATTTCCTGCAGCTCATGGTCCTCCGTTCCAACCTCGCTTGGGGTCATCTCATGGTCCTTGTCAAGTTCCATAGTACTAGGCAGATCCTCCTTTTGTTTACTGTTTTCAGGTGTATCCTCCATACTGTCATCTTTTCCCTTTTCTGCAGGACTATCCTCCATTACCTGGTTCGTACCATTGTTCCCATCTTCTTCTTCTAATATTTTGAAGCTGTTATAACTTGGTCGCTGCTCCTCACTGATTTTCTTTTGGTTCTTTTTCCCTCCTTTCCCTCTGCCTCCCACCTTGGTAAAGCCCTCAGTATCTTTGCTTGTGTTGGTTTTAATATTGTTTTCCATTTTGTTCAATGGGCAGTCTTTGAAGAGGTGCCCGTGTTCATGACATTTGCGACATCTGAATGGGACATGTTCATAGTCCACCGCCTGCACCCATTCTTCATCATAAACTTCTAGAATGATTTCATCCAGAAGTGCTCCAGATAGGTCCATTTCTACGCATATTTGGGCAAAGGAGGTGTATTTCCCTCGCAGAGTCGCATCTGATATTTTTTAAAAATGACCTAGCTTATTGCCTATGGCTTTTAATGATTTTGGCAGCCAATAATCTAAAGGTAAGGAGTAGAGTCTAATCCATACCGGCATTGATGTGAATGTCTCTCGCTCCGAGACAAAATTCATCACCCATGGTCGCATATAGAGGCTTGCAGCCACGTAAAAATATGGTCCTCCTTCGAATACTCTGTCCTTGTCCTCTAAGTTTGTGAACACGACTGTGAAGAAACCCTTGGACCCAAGGTGAAGATTTATTTCTCCCTTAGGTTTCTAGTGGTTCTTTATCCAGGCATACAAAGCCTTCTCCGTTGGCCATATTCCCATAAATTTGCATATTACTGCATAAGCCACCATGTGATCTCTGTGCAGTTGAAGCGTCGGGTCACTTAAAATAACCCGGGGTGTGATGGTTGACCTAGGTTTGCAGATTCCTGTCATTTTCTTGTGCTCCGCTCTCTGACTGCCTCCTCCCGTTCTCTTTACTTTCCTGCCTTCCTCGTGATTCTCTTCCTGTTCCTGATCCTGAGATCTGATGTTTCCCTGTTTCTCAGTGTTGATGCTCCCCGTCCTTGTCTCCATTGGCTTCTTGAATCGGTTCGAAACTACATGACTATAGGAGGGAGTGGAACTCCCCCCTCCTCGTCCCTCCATGGTGACCAGCTCTGAAACCTTGTTGTAAACCCTAGTTCAGCATGCTTCGTCTCCCTGTATATGGGGATTTTCCAAACATGCTCCTCTTTTCATTTTAAGGAAAGATTTCAATTGATATTATCAAAAGTCATAATAAAATATTATTATTATTATTTAATTTTTAGTTTAATAAAAATATTATTTTTATGTAAATATTTAAATATTAAAATTTTAAAACATACCTATTTAAATTTATAAATTAGAAAAATAAATATTTTTTATTATTATTAAACTTGTTATCCACAAGTTATAAGCATTTTTATATATTATTTATTATTATTATTAAACTGTTTAAATTATATACATTAAAATAACAAAATTAATAAATTATAAGCATTTTTATATATTATTTATTATTATTATTATTAAAAAACCGTTTATCTCATACACATTAAAATAACAAAATCAATAAACTATAAACATTTTTATATATTAAGATTTTATTTCGAATAATATGTTAAATTTACAAGACGCACATTCCTTATTAATTCCCTACATTTATAAATATATTTTACTATATTTTTGGCAGAAGATTATGATAGAAAAATATTATTAAGTAAACATTGAGATAAACTTTAATGATATGATGTGAAAAAGCCAAAATATCCTGTCACAAATATTAACTTGATATTTAAATGGAAAAAGCGATTAATTCATTAATTCTTTGGAAAAGAGTAAGTAAATAAGCGGATGCAGTTTATTTGAAGCGAATAAACAACCATAAAAAATTTCGATTATTTCCATAGAACCATTACCACACGTTGTTATGAAGGGATGAGAGATACAATGAATCGGATACATTGTTTGATCGAAATAATCTTCCCCAACGGCCTTTCAATCAAGGCAGCACATGTACGCGACTTGCGATGTCATTTTACATTTTGGCCCCTACCTGATTTACAAAAATCTCATAATGGGAAAGTTATATAAATTAAATAATGGGTAAAGATTAACATATATTTATAATAAATAATCAAAATAGATAATCTGTTTATTTAGGTTGGATAGATCATTATTTGGTCTCAGCAGACGTTAATCATCATCATCATCATTAATAAAGATCAATATGATTTATTATAAATTTAATTTTATTAAAATTAATAAAATAAAATAAAATATTAAATTATTTTTTATTATTATAATTAGAAGAATTAATATATAAATTAAATATATATATATATTTTAAAAACATATTGATATTTTTAATTATGTATATTCATTTTTATTTTGTTATAGAGATTCTCAATAAACTTTATGTTGTAAAGGTTACTGGTTCAAAATTCTATGTGCAAAATTCTTTTCATGCTAAGAGCTAGTGTGGTGAAATTTTAGAAAACTAGCAAACAAAAAAAAGAATACCAATTATTATTTTATACAACTTCAGTAGGCGTGTTTCCTCCTAACATGTCACAGGTTCAAAAACCAGAGGGAGGTAGCGTACATATGCCTTAGTAAACTTAGGAGCTATGTAGAGTATATATGCCTTAGTAGACTTAGGAGTCAAATAGTTGTGTGCCTTGTCCCACAAACAAGGGAGTCTCATACATCATGTCCCTTGTCCCACAAAGAAGAGGTCTCATACATCATGTCCCTTGTCCCACAAACAAGGGGTCTCATACATCATAAAAATCGTAACTCATTTCATATACACTTTTCATATGATTTTTTTAATCAATCAATTTAAATAACAAACAAGGGGTCTCATAAACCATAAAAATTGTAACTCATTTCATATACACTTATTCATATGATTTTTTTTTAATCAATCAATTTAATTAAAAAAACTAAAACGACATAACTAATTTGAGGAAAATCTCAATCTTTGATGTGCGAATAATACCAAAAAAAATAATTAAAATATTTTGTAATGTAAATGTTAAATCCCTATCATTCATTTAAAAATTGTTGATAACTAAATTAAAATTCTAAAAACCTTATTCCAAAATAAAGACACCTATGATAATACTTAAAACAATTTAAACTTTCTATTTCAACCAATTTAGGGATGGAAAGAGTTTTGTGAATCATGTTATAAGATATTTACTTGTACAACCACATTAAAAATATTAATGTGGTTGATATAGCCCAAGGCTTTATAGATATAACGAAAACAATCTTTGCAACAAAAAAAAATTACACACATTTACCTCATTAACATGTATAAAAAGGTTATGGGTCAACTTTAACTTGGGGCAAAAAAAAGGAATTACACATCTTATTGTAAAACTGACTATTTGCTAAATACAATTTTCTTATATATAATGAATACTATAAATAATAATAAGGAACTTATCAAAATTGGTATAATCTCAAATCTCTAAAAAATTGGTGGGTAAAAAGCCACTTTACACAAATTTAATTTTTAAATTTATTAAAAATAATAGATCATTTTAGTCAATAAGATTTGTTATATATAAATGAATATTATAAAAAATAATGAAAAACTTATTAAAATTAAAATAATTTAAAGGCTTTATTAAAAAAAAATAAAAAAATACTTAAATGGTTGGGTTGATAGTGATTAATACAATCGAAGTTATTAAAAAAGAATCAATTTGACATAGGAGAAGCGGTAAAAAGAGGTCTTGAAACCCTTTGGCAACATATAATGCAAAAGACATTATATATGGATGCGTTACTAAGAGCGGTAATCGCAAGTGAAATAATATAATAATAGAATTATTAACGACTGTAAACATGAAGGACATTACCAAGTTCACTTGGAAAAAGAGATGAAATTTGGTGGATGAACATTGTGAAAAAATTGATGGGAGAATTGGATATATAGTCAAATATTTATTTTAAATATAGATTTATTTTAAATATAAATTTAATATAAGTTGAAAGAGATTTAATTTTTTTATGAATTTATATTATTTAAATGTTTTGTATAGATTTTTTGTGTTTTAGATTTTTTTTTGGTTTATATAAATAAAATTGTAATTTTGATGATTCAAAAACAACTTTACACATTATATTAAATTGTAAAATAAATCTCTCAACTCAATTAATATATTAAAAAACATTTTAAAATATACAAACTTTATTAACACATACGTGAAGCAACTACATTGAAAAAGATTATATACTCATGCATATTTTGTAGGTATGCTTATTTTATGAAATGGAATATTGAAACGAATAGATTGATGCCGGTTGGTGCTGAGATGGTATGCTTTACCCTGCCTTTTTAACTGCATGCCTTGTTTGAGCTCCATATTGTTTAGATGGTTGTATATTTGCCGCATAACGCACTTCCAGGGCCTAATCCCAACCTCCCCCGTTGCTTTCAGCCTGCCTTGAATAGCGCACTGCACACTTATAGTAGATAGGCATGCTAACACTGTCCCTAACAGATACGCCATGTGGCCAACACACAAGCTCTCTCGCACACCACAACTCTGACAGGCAGGGTATCTATTCATCTTCCAGGGAAACAAAAGGATGCCATGACATCGTGAATATATGCGAATTCTCGTTGATAAGTCATGTAGTAAACACATGACATGGTGGTATACATTTATAGTTATATATTCATATAGATTTATCTTAAATATATATTTAATATGAGTTTAGAGGGATCTAATTTCTTCAAGTGCAATTTTTTTTATGAAGTGACATTATTTAAATATTTTGTATAGTTTATTATTTTTTAATTTTTTTATTTGTGCAGACATGAGTAAAATTTCAACATTGATGATAGACAGACAAAATCGGATATCATACTAAACTACAGAATGAACCTTTTCACTCAACAACTCATGTGTTGGATTTCGTTCTAAAAAAATACACTTGAGCAAAAAAAACAAAGTATAGACCATCATCAAAAGATAAACCTATACAGATACCAAAGCGATCAAATTTGGAGACAATTGTTCGAAATATTCAAGAATGAATGTCAAGAAAGAAAGAAAGAAATTATTTTAATGTCCACGAGGCTAAAGATAGCCTATGGGACAGATTGCTTCTTCATTTGCTTGATGTATTCGACCCTTTTTCTGTGAAGCTTCATAATAAATGCTCCCAGCTTCTCGACGAACCCCTTGCTAAATAGATTATCCCAAGAGCTAGCTGCTAGCATATCTGCATAACTTTCCCTATTGTCTTTGAAGACCTCACATTCTAAAATGAAATGTTTTTCTGTTTCCACTTTTCTGGAAGAACAAAAAATGCATACCCTTTCCTCCCACACTTCCTTTGGCCTTTTCCAGTGCCCTATTTCACAACGGAGTTGATGAGAATTAGTCCTTAACTGAGCAATAAGAATTTTGGCTCTCCAAGAAATATTGGCCTCTATGTATGCTTTTGGTTGATGATTATGAGTGGGATTAAACACTTCAATATAGTAATTTTTCTTTCTTCCTAGCTCCTTATCCCAAGTACGTTTGTGGAACTTTTCCATAACAAAAGCTTTTATCTCTTTGCTGTTTATGGGACACGCGTTCAAGCAAATACCCCATTTACTAAACCATTTGTTATTTTGCTGCATCCAAGTTTTTTTGCTCTTGCACAATCTATCATTAAAGACAAACTTAGGTCATCTACCCTCTTCCATTTGCTCAATTTTTTTAAATACCTTATGAATTGCACCATAGCAATTGCTTCAATAGGAGCAGTCCCTATTTCACTTAACAAGATATCATAAGGAACTGCACTTTTAATCTTAAATTTGTTTGTAATCAAACGCTTCTGAATTTTCTCAATTTGTCTCCACTACATGTCGAAGGTACAACTAGCCCACAGTTCACAACCATAGAGAATCACCAGAATCACTAGAAGCCCAAAAAGAGTTTGAGTGGTTTTCCAGTCCCATAACTCTGCCTCTCTACACCTATTTTGAAAAGCATAAAATGCTTTCCAAGCCCCCAAAGTTCTTTTCTTTTTACAATCATTCCAGCTTAGATTTTTGTTGAAGTCAATCCCGAGGTATTTGTAATCCGCAACTTCTTCCAGAATGTTGCCTTCAAAGTGGAACTTATGCTGGTTATGCTTTCTTTTCTTAGAGAAGACCACTACATTCGTTTTGCTGATATTGACTTGCATCCCCACACTTCTACAAAAATGCTCAAGGGATAGTAAGTGCTCTTGCAAACTAAGAGCCAATTTAGCAATTAGAATAAGGTCATCTGCATACAAAAGAAGACTTATAACAAACTTGCACAAATAGATACCATCACCCCTTGCGAATTTAACCACTCCTCAAGCTTGTTGATATATAAACCAAAAAGGGTAGGAGACAGTGGGAAACCTTGCTTGACCTCGATATTGCTTCTAAAACTTTCAGAAATGTCTACTGAAGTTCTAATTTTGACTTTCACATCTTCATACAACCTATGCACAACTGTGCTCAAATGTTTTGGAACCCTAAGTTCCTCCATTCTCTGCCAAATTTTATCCCTAAGAACCGAGTCAAACGCTTTTCTTAAATCAACAAAGCAACAAAAGACTTCTTCCTCTTTCTCCCAGACTTTTTCAATGATGTGGCTTAAAGTTATGCAATGATCAACTGTGGAATGTTTAGGTCTAAAACCCGCTTGCCCTTTAGCATGCTTATCTCTTTCTTCTGCCCATTTGCTAATTTTGTTTTCTAGCATGCTTCCAAATAGCTTTGCAAACAAAGGGTTTATCATGATGGTCCTATAATTGGAGGGATTATTGAAGTCACCGCTCTTGAAAAGAGGTATTGCTAGACTAGTTGACCAATCTGTGGGGAGCCCTTGTTGTATGATGTTGTTGAAGATTTTTGTAATGTGAGGTGCAAGAATATTTGAGCCCCACTTTAGATATTCTGCTTGGAGTTCAGCTAAGTCTTTTGCTTTCCCAACACCCAACTTCTTGATACCCATCTCTACCTCTTGTACCATGAAGAGTTTAGTATCAATGTTGACCAAGGGGGGAGGGTCAACCTTGGGAACCTGCTCATAGAGTTGTCTTGCATAGTCAAATGATTTAGAAGCTGTAATATTATTTCCAATTTGTATATTTTTCGGTTGGAGCTCCTTCCAAAATAATTTGGGATTATTTTTCGCAAGGAAGATTAGTTCTTCCCTCCTTGAAACCATGAAATCGACCTTTTTCTTGCTTAATAACTACTTGTAAAATTTGAGCTTTATGTTATCCTTGTTTGACTCTTTCCACATTCTCCTTGCCTTTTTGCATTCCTCGTCAAACCAAGCATTAACCGGAAAGCAATTTGTTTCAGACTTCTTAATTTTTGTTCTTTTGCACTTTGCAAGTGCACATTGAATTAAATGTGTTAATTCATGACTATGAAGGCTATGAATTGTAATTTTCTCCTTCTCAAAGATCCACTCTAGCATCATTTTGAAGGTATTACAATTTTCTGGCGTCAAAAGAATTCTACCCTGTGGGAGATTTTCTTGGACATGCTGAATTTTTGACTCTAATTGTTTTTTTCCAATCCAAGAGAAACATAAATAAATTGGCTTGTGATCTGATTTCAAATCCCACAGTTGATCTCCAACCAAAACTTCTTCCATTTTCTCACACAAACCATCTGAGCAAATTGCATAATCTACCACACTTGCTCCATTATACGTATTGCAAGTGAAATTACCGGACTTTGCCCATCTAGTCAAGCCATTACAAATGACTAAATCAAAGGCCCCACATAGAGTAAGCCATTACAAATGACTAAATCAATGCCCATCAACCATCATGAGCGCCTTTACAATCAAATTGGAACCTATCTACAAATTCAAATTAACAATCCCATTTTAAAAATCAAAATATTGGCTCATCACTTCCATTGGGAGCCTATCATTCCCTTTGGCATGTTATCACAAAGTTTAACATCTACGCAATAGAAGATGGCTTGAGAATAAATGTGGATGTACTATTAAATTAATGGTATTTTCAAGATAATTTTTTAAGACAAAAGTAATTTTTTTTTTATAGTTATTTTACATTAAAATTAATATCAATTGAATTGTTTTAAATATAAAATTTAAGACAAAAATATTTTTAGACTAAATTTTATATTTAAAATAACAGAGACTAAAAAAATTTAAGACAAAATCTTATGTTTAAGACAAAAACAGTTTAAGACAAAAATATTTAAGACAAACCTTTATATTTAAGACAAAAATAGTTTGAGACAAAAATATTTTAAAACAGTTTAAGACAAAACTTTAAATTTAAGACAAAAACAATTTGACACAAAAATATTTTAAGACAACTTTATATTTAAGATAATGGTCACTTAAGAAAATGGCAATTAAGATGAAACTCATTTAAGACAGTTAACAATTAAGACAAAACCATATCAATTTAAGAAAATATTATCTTACACTTGCAAATTAACTCTCATAATGCGTCCTAAGGCCACCAGCTTGCAAGGTACTACTGTCTCGGGTCTATATCGAGGCTTGTTATTTCACTTACCATTCACGTTATCTTATATAAAGACAATGATTTGTTGGGCTCTTCGTTTTGTGGGGGTAGCCAACTCTGAAGAACACGACAACTTTTCCTCGCAAGATTTCTCGGACATCAATTCCTCTTTTGTCCCTTCGATCTCTGTTGATATGATTAGAGAAAACTTGTCTGTCATTACATTCAGGAAGTTTGCACATAGATTTTGTTAGCACTAAGTTTATACTTTCAAAAAAGGGTCAAAATGTTTTGAAAATTAGTTAAGAGTTTTATTACAAGCAAAGTGGGCTTAAGTGTAAGACTAGGTAAAATTTTGGTGTGAAAAGGTGGCATAAGAGTTAAAAAAGCATGTTAAGAAAGTTGTTTATGTCATGCCAATTTTTTTTACCCAAGTCTTGCACCAATCGGATGCCAAAAATAGATGGCACTGCAAAATATTTTCGTAGTGCGCTACAAAATATTTTTGTAGTGCCTACAGGCCACCCTATGAAATATTTTCATAGCGCTTACAAAATTTTGAAAAAAATAAAGTTTTATAACTATCACTTGGGTCATTTTAAATGCTTTAAAAGTTTTTGATGAAATTTAACCTATGATATGACTTGATGTGATGGTTTGAGGTGGTTTCAAAACATTAAAAAGGGTTTGGAGAGAAGGATGGTTAAAACCATAATTGTGTGCAAATCAACCATTTCCATCAAACCTAGGTGACTGGCTGGCAACAGACAGTGAAATTGTTAGCAATTTTTAACAGCGTGTGGCTGAATCCAACCCTCGAAATTGAAACCCTAGCCCTCAAAATAGAGGTTGAATTTAGTCATGTGCTTGTTGAGAAAAACCTTGTAAAGGAACCAAAGATTAAGGTCTATGAAAAGAGAACAAGAAGACAACAGACACAAATGTTAGAAAAAGAGGAAGTAAAGCATCAAGCAGAAAAAAGTGAGAAAGGAAAGCAGAGTATGGAAATAGGGGATGAAGACATAGAAACAAAGCCTAGGATTTACCATAGGAAACCCCATACTCGTCCTACAAATAAATTAAGACTGATTTTTAAGGCAAATATTAATCCTAAGCTAAAGGAACCATTGATAATTGATGAAGAAGAGAATGTGAAGTCTTCAAAGGGCAAGAAAAAGGCTATAGAACAGGGGAAAACAAAGTATGCAGGCAGGAAAGGGAAAGGAGCTCTAAAAGCTAGCAGAACTATACAGAAGGGTAATAGAAGGATGATAAGAAGCCAAGACAAGTTAAACCTCCTTGCTTAGGCTGCAGAAGTTATGGAAGAATGATCAAGTTACCTCATTGACAAGGCAATATATGAAACCCTAATTTTGTTGAAAAAACCCTAATTTTACCTCAACATTTTGACATGCTCCATTTTATCTTTTTGACAATTATTTTATTTTTGATATGTTATGGTAATATGTCATAAAGGTTTTGTAGCTAAAGGAGAGCATAAAATATGAGTCAACACAAGAAAGAAGGGCCTTAAAGAGTGTAAATAGTTACATAGTACAGTTGCATAGTTTCATTAGATTTCAAAGGTTCATATATCAATTTTGCTATAAAGGAGGAATACAAGTTATAGTTGCAGATGAAAATCCTACAAGGGTGTGAACAGTTTCAGTCCCACAATTCAATTATGACTCATCCTTTTCCCAAAAGAATAACAGAGGATGCATACAACAATTTTAAAATGCATACAACAAATCGAGATCTGAATAGCTAGAAGTATAGGTTATTAATTATGTTTTGTAAATTAAACTTTGAGATATTGTAAATATTTTGCAGTTAGGCTACCAGACTTTGTTCGTCTTAACTTTCCAGTTTTGGTTTTTGGTTTTCAGCAATGTCTTTTTGGTTTGCAGTTTCAGTATGGACTTTAGTTTGGTACAATTTATAGGTTGCAGGGTTACTGGTTGGGATCTGCCCAATGGATCAGGCACATAGTCAGTGTGTTCTTTACTTCCTCCTGGGGAGATAGTATCCCCATTGGAGCCAATTGTTAGCACTAAGTTTATACTTTCAAAAAAGGGTCAAAATTTTTTGAAAATCAATTAAGAGTTTTATTACAAGCAAAGTGGGCTTAAGTGTAGGAATAGGTAAAATTTTGGTGTGAAAAGGTGGCATAAGAGTTAAAAAAGCATGTTAAGAAAGTTGTTTATGTCATGCCAATATTGTTTTACCCAAGCCTTGCACCAATTGGATGCAAAAAACAGTTGGTGGTATGAATCTTTCAAAAATTTTGCTTCCATGCGCTTTGGTGAAGATTTCTACAATCTGCTCATTTGTGGAACAATGCCATAGGTGAATTTTTTTGGCCTCAACATGATATCAAATCAGATGGTATTTTTTATTGATGTGCTTCGTTTGATCATAAAAATTTGGGTTCTTGACCAACTTTATTGAAAAAGTGTTGTCAATCAAAAGAGGAGTTGAAGTGTTGTCATTCAAGAAAGAAATTTTGTTAGGTCGCTATAATACTTGTGATTCCCACATTACTATTGTTATTGTAGACCTTATTGTTATTGTTGTGCCCCTATTGTCCCCATATTGTTATTATTGTGCCACATAGAAGCCCACTATTTTTATTGTTGTGCCCTTATATTATTATTGTTATGTCGGCTTTGATTGTATTGTGTCCCCTTAGACTCCTATATATAGAAAGGAGGTTTTTTCATTTATATCATGTTCATTTCTGTAATGTAAAGGAGGTTTCCCCCTCGAAGAGGCTATTTTTGAAGTCGTTTCTCTATCTTTTCTTCTACTTTGTGAGCTTGTTGCATAACAATTGGTATTAGAGCTTTGGATTCTAGGGTTTCGCTGCTCCTAATAGGTCATCGTGAAATTTTCGCTATAAATTTTTTTCTACGATGTTTCAGAAGCTAAAATTAAAACCCATTTGAGACGAAATATTGATGAACCTCGGGTCATAATTCTAGACCTTTTATCACTATATTTTCGGAGATAGGATCCATGTAATTTAGGGTTTTGCAGGCTCCCGAATTATACCGCAAATAGGTGACCTGGGGAAAATCGTCTTAAATTTCTCTCTGAGCGTCATATTGAAATTTAGTAAAATGTTACAAAAATAGGATGACTTGTAGTTTTTGGTGTATCGGTTTCAGGTCCTAAGGTCTAAACAGTGACACGTGTCACTTTGTACAAGTTCGCTCTACTAAAATAGTCTATAATAAGGGCATCCTGGGATATTTGGCATAACGCTTTCTTGGAGAATCCAATCTTGATCAGACTTGTGAGGTTGGAAAGAGGACGCAAAGGGCTACCGCAAGACGTAATTCCAAACCTTGGAGATCCATAATTATAGAGATACAATAGATTCAATATTGAGCTCCTACAAAGTGAAAAAAGGTGTGTAGTTTTTATTTAAATTTTGGATAAGTTTGGTTGAAAAATTAGTTTGAAGGACTTCAAAGGGCACAGTGAAGAATTATTATCATTAATTGAAGCCTCGAAGAAAGAAAATGGAAACACCTAGTAAGAAACCTGAAAGCTCTATCATGACTCATGAAGAAGAGGAAGAAATGCAACATGATATATCAAAATTACGAGACCAAGTGCAGCAAAATTCACTCTCACAAAAAGTAACAGAAGCTAAGATGAATGGTTTAAAGAAAGGAATGGAAGCTAAGATCTATGGTTTAAAGAAAGGTGTGAAAGGTAAGATGGATGGTTTAAATAAAGGTGTGGAAGCTAAGATGAATGACGTGGAAGTTAAGATGGATGGTATATAAGAAAAACTTAAAGGCAACATGGAAGATTTGAAGACAAATTTGACAAATTTGCTACAAGAAATGCTTACTAATGGTGAAAGGGTAGTAAATGAAACTCATGACGAGAAAAAAATAAATGTTAATCATGATTTCATAGACTCTAACGTTGGATTGAAGACCCACCATGTTCCAAAGATCGATTTGAGGAAGTTTAATGGCAAGGATCCCGTAACATGGATACTACAGATGGAGCAATATTTTGATCTCAATAATGTGAAAAACACACAAAAGGTATGCATTGCAACTTTATATTTGGAACCAAATTAGTTTGTATGGTATAAATGACTTTTTTATTGTAAACAAATTGTCACTTGGGCAATTTTTACAGAAGAAATGATAACACATTATGAAGATACAAAAAGCAACACCTTTTTTTAGCCAATTAATAAATCTCAAACAAAAGGGTTCAATGATGGATCACATTGAGGACTTCCAAAAATTGAATATAAGGATAAAATATATTCCAGAGGAGCATAGGATTGGTGTGTTCATAGGGACTTTAAAGGATAACATCCAACATGAGGTTCTCCTTTGGGAACATGATTCATTGGAGAAGGCGTTCAGGTTGGCAAGAAAAATGGAAAAAAATTATGGAAACAGGAAGCCTACCACTCACAACTATAAATATGGAAGTGTTGTTTCCCTTAGTCTTCCACAACCTACAAGGTTGACACCACAACAATTGGAAGAAGAAAGAGAAAAAGGTCTTTGTTACAATTGTGATAGAAAATACACTAAAGGTCATAAGTGTGATGAAAATAAATTATTCTACATAGATTTTGAAGAGGAGGAAGAAAAGGAACATGAAACATCAAAAGAAGAGGATATACACCAGGAAAAAACCCTAGAGAAAGAAGAAATGAATATGACCATATCTTGTAATGCATTGGCCGGAATTATCACTCCTTAAACTATCAAGATAGAATGACATATCAAGAAGAAAAAGGTAATAGTATTGATTGATTCAAGAGTACCCATAATATATTCATTGTAAGATAGCTAAGGAATTAAATTTCTTCCTATATCCAACACCAGAGTGTTAAGTGACGGTTGCAAGTGGAGGAACCATAAATTTCTCTGGAAAGTGCCATAATATCAAGTTATGCATGGGAGAATATGTATGAATAGCCCAATGCTTTCTATTCAAATGGGTGGTGTTGATGTTGTACTAGGAGTCCAATGTCTACAATCCTTGGGTACAATAGCTTTTAATTTTCAAGAACTTTTCATGAAATTTGTTTTAGAAGGAAAGGAAGTTGAATTATGGTGTATCGTAGGGAAACTAGGAAAGATAATAAACTCTAACAGAATGCATAAGCTTCTAAATAAAGAACAACGAGGCGTAATTGCACAATTATGTTCACTAGAGGTTCCCACATCGAAATCATCTATTTCTCTAAATCTCCAAAAAGTATTGGACAATCCTTCCAAGGTATTTGAGACTCCCAAAGGCCTCCCACCTATTCGTGATCACGATTATGCTATTCATTCGATTCCAGAAATTGTTCCTCCAAACATTAGGCCTTAAAGATATCCCTATGCCCAAAAGAGTGAAATTGAACGTATGGTTGCAGAAATGCTAGAAGCTGGTATAATTCAACATAGTCAAAGTTCTTTCTCTTCTCTAGCAGTATTGGTGCACAAGAAGGATGGATCATGGTGCATGTGTTTGGATTATAGGGAGCTCAACAAGCTCACTATTAAAGACAAATTTCCCATTCCCTTCATTGATGAATTATTGGATGAATTGTATGGATAAATTTACTTTACCAAGTTGGATCTTCGTTCCTGATATCATCAAATAAGAATGAAGACTGAAGACATTCCGAAAACGACTTTTAGAACTCATGAGGGTCATTATAATTTTTTGGTCATGCCTTTTGGCCTTACCAATGAACCTTCTACATTTCAAGGTTTGATGAATTCCATTTTCAAACCCTTCCTTAGAAAATTTTTGCTAGTATTTTTTGATGATATACTAATCTACAACAAGTCTTGGAAGGATCATGTTCAACATGTTGATAGGGGCTCAAACTATTGGAGGAGAAACAATTATATGAAAAAAGCTCCAAATGTTTCTTTGGAGTACAAGAGGTGGAATATCTGGGTCATATTGTATCTCATGAAGGTGCTAAAGTAGACCCTAGAAAAATTAAATCCATTAAGGAATGGAAAATCCCCACATCCATAAAGCATCTGCGAGGATTTCTTGGGTTCACAGGGTATTATTGCAAGTTTGTTAAGAATTATGGGAGAATAGTAGCACCTCCAACAACATTATTTAAGAAAGATGCATTTTCATGGACTCGAGAAGCAACGAAGGCCTTTGAACATCTTAAAGAGGCAATGTGCCAAGAACTGTCTTAGCTACACCAAACTTCACAAAAACCTTTATTGTGGAATGTGATGCCTGAGAAAATGGAATTGGTGTTGTTTTAATGCAATAAAAAAGACCCATTTCTTTCGAAATTCATCCAATTAAAGGAAAGTATTTACACAAAGCTATTTATGAGAAGGAAATGTTGGCAATACTACATGCACTTAAGAAATGGCAACCCTACCTAATGGGAAGACACTTCAAGGTAAAAAGGGATCATGATAGTCTTAAATAATTTTTAGAACAAAGATTATCTTCAGAAGAGCAGCAAAAATGGTCACAAAGATATTGGGTTATGACTTTGAAATCATATTAAAAAAAGGGAAGCAAAATGTTACGGCAGATGCACTCTCAAGAAAGGATGAGGATGTGGAAGCATTGGTTTGCGCCATTTCTATTATCCACCTAGATGGGATAAACGAAGCAAGGGATGAATGGAAGAATGTCAAAGAAGTGTTCGCACTCATTCAAAAGATACAACAAGATCCCAGTACATCTGATACATTTAGCTGGAAAAATGATTCATTATGGTACAAAGATCGCTTATACCTATGTAAAAATTCCCAACTCAAACAAAATATTCTTATGGAATTGCACGCCTCTCCCTTAGGAGGGCACTCAAGATTTTTAAAAACTTACTACAAGGTTAAGAAGGATTCTTTTTGGGATGGCCTTAAATTGGATATTCAAAAGTTTGTGGCGGAATGTTTGGTTTTCCAACAAAATAAAGTTGAAACAATTAAGACCCCAGTACTATTACAACCTTTATCCATTCCAAGCCAATGCTAGGAGGAGGTTTCAATGGATTTTATCATAGGTTTACCCAAGTCTGAAGGAAAGGGTGTCATCATGGTGGTAGTTGACAAACTTACCAAGTATGCACACTTTTTTTCATTATCTCATCCATTTAAAGCCAATACAGTTTCTACTACATTTATGGAAACAATTCAAAATCTACATGGAAACCCAAAGATTATTATGAGCGACAAAGATCCCATTTTCACTGGAAATTTTTGGACATAATTATTTTCTTCTCTTGGTACTCAGTTAGCTCATAACTCGTCTTATCATCCTTAATCTGATGGGAAAATTGAGATACTAAACAAATGTTTCGAAGAATATATTTGTTGCTTTGTATTTGATAAACAGACACAATGGGTCAAATGGTTGCCTCTGACTGAATGATGGTATAACAATTCCTTCCATATTGCAGCAAAAATGACCCCATTTATGGAACTTTATGGATATCTTCCACTATCCATCACATCATATTTAAGAGAAAATTCTAAGGTTCAAGCAGTGGAAGATCACATCGAGCATCAACAACAAGCTCTCCAACTCTTAAAGGATAACCTCACTTTGGCACAGAATAGAATGAAACAATCGGCAATCAACATTGCAGCGAAAGAAGTTTTGATGTAGGGGACTAGATATTCCTACGACTACAACCATATAAACAAATGTTCCTCAAGCAAGCTAAGAAGGATAATAAATTATCACCAAATTATTATGGTTCATACAAGGTGTTGCAAAAGATTGGTACTATGGCATACAAATTGGAGCTTCTTGCAGCTTCCTAAGTGCACCCACTTTTCCATGTTTCATGCTTAAAGAAGGTTATAGGTGACAAGCTCTCAGTTCAAACAATATTGCCAGAACTTGACGAGGAAGGAAAATCATAATGGAACCTGAAGTAGTGACAGAAATAAGAACTTGACAACTATGAAATCGATCAATTTCGAAGTATCTCATCAAGTGGAAGAACTTACTCACTGAATATTCCACATGGAAGGATGAGAATTTTATACAGAAGCATCTAGAACTACTCATGCATTGAGGACAACACTTTTTTGAAGGAGAGGGGCACATTAGGTCCCTATAATACTAGTGATTCCCCCATTACTATTGTCACTGTAGCCCTTATTGTTATTGTTGTGCCCCTATTGTCCCCATATTGTTATTATTGTGCCCCATAGAAGCCCACTATTTTTATTGTTGTGCCCTTATATTATTATTGTTATGTTGGCTTTGATTATATTATGTCCCCTTATACTCTTATATATAGAATTGAGGTTTTCTCATTTGTATCATCCAATAATTGTTCATTTTTGTAATGTAAAGGAGGTTTCCCCCTCGAAGAGGCTAACTTTGAAGTCATTGCTCTATATTTTCTTCTATTTTGTGAGTCAGTTGCATAACAAATTTTTACATCCATTTGATGGAATTTCCAACTGTTTGAGCTGACAAGGAAAAGAGTCTCTGGATGGTAGCCCATTTTGTTGTGGGGGAAAAAGTATCCTCATAATTGGCCCTTTCTTTCTATGCAAAACCTTTTTCCACAAGCCTAGTTTGTATTCTTGTCAAGTGAGACATCTACTTTATACTTGTTCTTGAAGACCCACTTGCATCTTATTGGTTTGGTTCCCATTGGGTGATCAACCATCTTTCAGGTGCCATTCTTTATCAAAGCATCATATTCTTTCTGCATCGCTTCTTTCCATTCATCATGAGAAGTGACTTCTTTGAAGGAAGTTGGTTCAAAATTTGTAAACAAATTTAGTTCACAATCATAAGAACATCCATATCAGCAGGTGAAACAAGATTGTCTACATCACCTCCATTCTATTTGGTTGATCTTATTTTTCTTGTCTTTCCAACCTCATCAGGACGAGCACTTTCAAGTGTCTTTTTTAGCCATTTTGGAGGACCTTTTTGAGATGTCCCAGGCTGCTCAATTGATTTAGATGGGGCTTAATCAAGATTTAACCTCCAAAATTTTTCAATCACATCATTCAAAGTCTCAGCTTGATTAGTGGTTGGAGGTTCATGTGGGAGAGAGTGCCCTTCAGAAGGAGATTCCACAGATTGATCCTAAGAGAATGATAAACAATCTATATTTTATGGGTGTCAAAAAAACATGTTGAAACATTGAATAGTATGTTGCATGCAAATCTATAACATGCAAGACATACATAACTTTCTTCTCTCTCCTAATGTGAGATAGACAAGTGTCCAACAAATACCAAGTCAACCCTCAAAAAACTCTTCCCAAATTGTCTTTCAACTGTCAACAATGAACTTGATAAAAGTCCTTACTTAGATTTGTACTAGGGAAAATTTTAAGCCTTCTATACTATCCCAAAAAGCTTGGTCTTCACCACATAATAGACTCAGATTTCAACTCTGAATGGGATCATATATTATCACAAAAAACGCTTGAACTTCACCCTCAGAATGGGCTCGGACTTCATCACAGAAAAAGCTTGGACTTTATCTTAGATAAGTTTAGAGTTCACAAATTCCATAGCGATGGTTTTCCACTGGAGGCTTGCTAAAGTCTTGACCTAGTCAATATATGGTTTCAAGGCAAGATATAAAATGTGAAGGGCTATCATTTTATGTGGGTGGAGAGAGCTAATAGTTTACCTCCAACTCGCATGAAATCTATTCTTCTCAGTCAAACACGTCAACCTCTATGATAGCATCAACTATAGGGATACCCATGATTTAGTCTAACTCCTCTAGTGTAGGTGTCATCTTTCCCCACGGGAACAAAAATGTCACTACTACATGAAGAGAGTATTTAAGACATTTATTTAAGATGAAATAATCATTTTTTCTTAAAATTATCATTTCATCTTAACTATTTATTCCTATTCAATTATTTTATTTTGATATTTTTAATTATTTTAAAGTAAAATGGCCTTGCGCATGTAACTAAACCTTTATGCACTATGTGGCTTGGATTTTTGTGTGACTTTTGCATCTAGGGGAGGAGATATGTGGAAATTGAGCCCTAAATATCCTCTTGATGTATCTAGGCTAAGTAGTGTGATGGAAAGATTGGGGATCTTCCCTCGATGTATCCAGGTTGAGCAACATGATGGAGAGATTGGGGATTCGACCTCCATATTTCAACATTGATGCTCTCATGGTCGATATCTATGATAAAGTCATCGAAAATGAGTGCAAGCTGTCAAAGATTGCCAAGGAGACCACAAAGCTCGAACAAAATATCGTTTCCATGATTTTAAGTGGCAAAGGGGATGAATTGAAGCCCAATTCTTGCAATGTGGTTGAGGTTTGGGGACATCACACCTATGTTTCCACTACGGAGAAGACAAAATCTGGCTACCACGTATGGAAATGACACAACCATATGATGCTTTACAATGAGGAAAAGGGTTTTCACCTTGAGTACATCTATGACAATGATTTCCAGTGCCTTGGGGCAGATGAAAATGTGAGGCTAAGAAGGATGCCCAAAATTCAGTTTTGAGAGAGTAGATGGAGAAAGCTAACGAGGTCAATGCTGGGATTTTGTGCAGAAACATTCATCTGGCCTCCAAGCGTTGAATTGAAATGTTTATTCTAGCCATGGATGTCTAGTAAGGGTTTATATATATCATGGGTTTGTCTATTGGGGTTTATTTCAAGTCTGTCTGCTAGGGTTTTCAATTGGAAGACACTTTAGATGGCAATGCTCCATGGAAATTGTTAAATAAAAGAAACCCTGCTACTTAAACCCCTGCGGTTTAAGTATTTTCCTATGCTTGCAAGCTTCATTATCTTCATTGATCATAAGGAGGAGGATATGGAGAGTGAGAGTGTATTAGAGGCGATTTACAAAGATGTTGCATTGACCCAGATAGGCTTTCTTCAGATGCAGATGTGATGGACATTGAGGCTAAGGCGCTAGTTTTGGAGTGGAAACCCCCCAATTTCAATCTTAGGATGCTACATCTTCTTTGAATGAAAGTATTTATGATTGCATATTAATGTTTAGATTGTTGGGTTTTAAAATTAATGACATGTCTGATAAATCGATTCCATGGCTAGTTCGGTTCAAGTGGAGCATTGTTCAACAAAACTTTGTTGTGGAGAAAATTCTCTGGTTAAAACTATTGACATTCACGATTTCTAATCCAATTTCAACAAAAAATTCCTACCCTCTCTACAACCCTAGCAAATCATTCTATGTTTTCTATCCCTAAAATCCCAGTTTTAATGGCCCACCTTAGCTGGAATGCTTGTGTTTTTTCAGACCTAGTGAGACTCAGGATTGGTTAATTATAATTTAAAGTAGCATGTGTTATTCTATCCTGAAAATTGCTTCTTTTTAAATCAAAATTTTAACAGTGCCACACTACTTAAAAGGCTTTCTCCCTTGCTTGCACCCGTTCCGACACTAGTATCCAATTTCACTTCTGCAACACTACCCTATCAACAACTTGAACCATATGACCCTACCACTCTATTCAACCTTAAGTCACTGAAAAAGGGGAAATGGTTTTAGTTTTTGAAACAACGATTTTAACAAAAAATACCTTTAATGATTTGAGAAACATGCACACATAAATACATGTGGGAGTTATTGAAAATAGATCATGCTCCTCCCATGTATGAAATTTTTGATGTCGCCTTTGCGAAAAGCATTGTAATCTTACTAACATTGTTCTTTGATTTAATTACTAAATTCTAAGGAGTTGTACATGCTCTACCTCCCTATTGAGCCTGTAACATATTATGAAGAAGCACAGGTTGTTAACCGTAGGCCCACTCAAACTGTTTGAGATTGCTTCTATGAACAAATGTGAAGATGCCATCGAATAGGAAAAAAGAAGTATGTAGAAAATGTACAATATCACTTCAAAAGTTAAAATGGTGCACAAACCTATAAAATTTGTTTCAACATGCAATACTCGCACAACTCCTCTGCAGGTTTGGTAGTGTTTGGTCCACAAACCTGCACTTCCCAATCTACTCACAAAATTGAACTATGTGAAGAAAGATTGCAAAACCCCTTTTTAAAATCGTGTTTTCATTTTTTTCTCACTGTTAATCATCAATGCGTTGTTTTCAATATTTTGGTTGGTTCTTAAGATGGTTCTATTGTTGGTTTTTTTGATATTTGGCCACACTCCAATGTTTCCCATTATAGCCTCTATACAATATCATAAACCTTTTTCTCCCAAAGCTTTCACATTTCTTAGCTAAGGTATAATGGGAAAAATTGGATTATGTCTAAATATCCCAAAAAACAACAATATAACCATCTTAAGAACCAACCACTAAAGTCATTGAGCAAGATGAAGAGAACCAAAGAGAAATAACCTTGCTTAATCTCAAAAAGTGGCATAATATTAAATTATTAATGGAATTGGTTGGTGATGCAATAGGTACACTGAAGAGTGAGGTGTCCAACATCCCACTTTTCATCCTTTATGTTATGCCACATTTCTCTAATAGTGGTAAATGAGTTAGGTATATGTCACATGTCCTAGTCTATCTCTTCCCTTTTCTCCATACCACTTTTCATATCATAGCCCCCCCATTCCAATGGAATCCATTCTCTTACTTTTATTATCTCCCCTTTTGAGCTTACATTATATGTACACAGTGGCTTCATGGCTTGGGGAAAACAATTACGCTAAGTGAGCTAATTATGTCTCACTAGAGAGTTTACTATATCCTACAATTTACTCCATATGCACAAACATATAATATGTGGTGCCTTGCATAAAGTCCTCATCACTTGGCATCTAGGAAAATGTTTACTTGATATGTGATAGTGTAGTCCATGCACAAAAAAAGAGGGTACCAAATGGGTATTACAATAATATTCACCCCTATTTTGTACCCTAAGCAAGATAGTACAATTAAAATTAGCAATTTTTAATGGTAGGTTGGTTTTTGTTAACTCCAATGCATTTTTTGATATCTTATAGGGAAATGTCATCAATATAGATTTTGTGGTTGGTTTGACTGGAAATATAGTGCAATCTAATTATATTGTGGCCAAAGCAGGATTTATTTGGTTGACTAAGACTATTGCAAGGGAAAATGCCAGTAGAAATATCACAATGAATTTCTTAACTTTGTGAATTTCTATGAGCATTATAATTTTAAATGAGGAGTTTAGGTTGGAGTCATGAGGTCTTATCATAATTAATAATCCTTTTGTGGGAAACAAAAAGGGATTCTTTTCAACTATAGACAAGCAAATGCCATAGCTCCTGGATTTATTTCTTTAGACATGATTGCAAAATTTTTACACTGTAGACCAGCTAATGCCATAGCTCCTAGATTTATTACTTTATACATGACTGCAAAACTTGGTGATGAAATTGGGAATAAAATTCTCTAGACCATACCTCTAGATAGGTTTCATGCTTATTTTTGTTATATTACTCCCATTAATAAAGAAACTAAGAATTCTTAATATTTTGGACATGTCATGTATTGGTGTTTTGTTTCATATTGCATACAAGCCAAACTTGCCATGTTCTCTTTGCTAGTGTAGAAAATATGGGTTGAGTAATTTTAGACTGGAATATTATTATCGGATTAAATCGAGATTGAATGGATAAAATACTATACTCATGAGACGGGAACAATCAAGTTATATTTTCATTCAAAATCATGTCTTCTTACATATATATGAATGAAGAGGAGAAGGATGTATGTAAATTCTTCCTGTTTATTTATTGTAAACACTAAAGTACTTAATATACTATGTATTTATGTAAAGTAAATGCTAATTACTAATAAATGACCATTATTAATAATCACTATAACATCCTCCCTTAATGGTCTTTCTAGAAAATACACCAAACTTGTCTCAAAATTTGACAAATTTATCTGGACCAAGTGGCTTGGTGAAATTGTCTACAATCTATTGTTCTGTGGTGCAATATTGAAGTTGAACCTCTTCATTTTCTACAAGATGTATGATGAAATGAAAATGGACATCAATGTGTTTGGTGCACTCATGAAACACTGGATTCTTTGCTAATTTTAGAACACTAATTGTGACATAAAAGAATTGTTGGCTTGGTTTGTTCAAGCATCAAGTCTGCAACTATTCTTTTAAGCCAAATTGTTTCACATGTTCCTTTTATTGTTTCCCTATGTTCTGCCTCCATAAAAGAAAGTGAAACCACATGTTTCTCACTAACCCATAAAATTGCATCTCTTCCAAGACTAAACTCATATCCAGTTATTGATTTTTAATTGTTTATTGATCCCACACAATTAGAATCTGTATAACTAGTTAAATGAAATGCATCACTTTCACCATATAGTAATCCAAAACCTGTTGTACTTTTATCATATTTCAAATCACTTTTTATTGCTATCCAATTTTCTACCCTGGGGTCTATGAGAAACTTGGATATGTAGTTGATTGCAAAACTAAGACATGTCCCAATGATTGTAAGATAAATCAAACTTCCCACAAGTTGCCTATAAATTGACTCATTTGCTGATTTTGAGTCTACTTTAGCTAAAAGTTTCAACTTCTCCATATATGTATGTATTTTTACAATCAACAATCTTGTATTTGTCTAGTATACCTTTTGCATGCTTAGTATGTAAAGTAAAAACACATTTGTTACTATGCCAAACTTCAACATCTAAGCAATGTTATAGGAGGCCTAAATCTATAATGTCAAAAGTCGAATGTGATTCAGTTTTATCTTGGTAATTGGTCTGGCCTCACTACCTATGATGATGATGTCATCTACATATATCACTAATATATCTATGCACTATCCTCACTTTTAATGTAGATATTTTAATCAGAAAATCTTATTCTCAATTTGTTATCCTACAAATGTTTGTCAATTTTGATGTACCAAGATCATGGTGCTTATTTGGGACCATAAAGAGCCTTAACGAATCTACATACCATATGTTCATTTCTAGGAACCTGGAAACCTTCAGGTTAGCACATATAAACCTCTGCCTTCAAACTATCATCGAGGAAGGTGTTAGAATATAATGCTAATTCACATTAGTGACTTAGGCTAAAAAATAGGCCTTTTGGTTATTATTATCTTTTAGAGTTTTGGGAAAATATCACCTCCCAAACTCTATATAATAGAGGTGAATCTTGTTGTAACTATTTGAATTATTTTGATAATAAAATATTGTGTTTGGCATGTGCATGTACTCTATCTAGAGTTTCATTAGTAAGTGTGGTTCAATTCATTTTATAATATGGTATCAAAGTAGATGAGTATCCTGCCCTAGCTACCATTTGAAGGTAGATGTCATTGGAGTAGAGAGATGCTTAAGAGTTGCAGTGTTCACATTTACAAGAGCCAGTGTCCTTACAGGTATGAGCCACTATCATTTCATACTGGAGAAGAGCCAACAAGGAACATGTGTCAAGGTTCTATGTGGTATTTAGGAATTTGATTAGAGGTGTTTCCATTTCATATTATGAAGGATTATGTTGCCACCATATGAAGGTTCCTTGGGAAATTTTTGATTTGACAGTGGAGTGGTCGAGCTAGTGTGTATGTTGGCTCAAAGAAGATGGTGATAGGATAAGTGAGTGTTGGAAAAGTATCCTAAGTGGAATCTGCACCAGTCTGACTGGTGTTGGGATTCATTTCATATTCTATTTTCTAGCTCAAATCGGTGTATTCTTATCATTCCTCACTTCCTCATCCTCCCAACTACCTTAGTCATATTTCTAACATTGTAGTGAACCAGAGTATAATGTTGTTGATCTATTGCAGTTTTTATATAGTTGGAGAGCTTGTTTATTTCTATAGCAAGAATATGACACTGGGAGGGCTTTCCACCATTATTATACACCCTATGGAGAGTCTTGATTGTCAAAATATAATGGTTTTTGAATACCCCACTAGTTCTATCATTGTGGGATTTTGAGAGCTATAAGGTCTCCATGAATTTGTGGCTTAGTGAGATCAAAGAGTTTTTTTTTATTATTATATTCCTAGAAGGAATTCAATAGATTAGAATCCTTTTCCCTATATTGAATAACAATATATGGGATGCACATCCCTAAGGGTTATTGAGTAGAGAAATGGATGTAGAAGAAGAAGACACACTAGACCATAACCCCAACTATGACAAAACCACCTAATGATGATCCTAGACCTCCCGACACTGCCTCTTCAAATCTTGGCAGATAGACACTTGTACAAATTTTACAAAGATGCTTTTACAATGAATTTGTACAATGATACTTTTACAATGTCTCTATGCAGTGCTTCCCACTTGAAGACTTCATGTGGTGAACTTCTTGCTGCTTTTTTTCACCTTGATTGCTGCTTTTGTAATGATATCCTTTCTCATTATTCAGAACATTAGATTATGCATTGAGTCTTCACTTGATGAATATATAATACCTGCAAAAAGTCTTCAAGGAAATTGATGCAGCAAAGCTACAGCTTTACACAATTCGCAGATTTAAACAATTAAAATCACTATTAACCAAACTATTTGTTACAGATCTATTGGGCACATCAAACCCAACTTACAAATCGATACTATTTGGGCTCATCAACCCCTAGTGCAGTTGTTACATGCCCTAAAGAAGTTAGTCATCAGAATGCCTCACTTCCCAAGAAGTTCCATCACTGAAAACATCCAAAAACTGCCTCTAAGAAGATCAACGTAGGTAGGCCTTCATTAGGGTGCACTCCAATGCAAACCATAAAATGACAGGGTGCTATGCAACGCACTTGGTCCCTCTTTGGCTTGCGTTGAGCGAATTTGAATGAATTTCCATGAGGGTTTGAAGATTCCTTATCCATTGGAATCCTCTAGAAGTTTCTCAAATGCCACCTACATCGTTGAGTTCGCATTTGGATGAGGAAGGGAATTAGGAAACATCAATCCCCTATCCCTTCTTCCATGGAACTAATTTCTAAATTTAGAAAGGCATTCATTATCACCATTGATGGCATAACCTCCTTCACTCACCTATAAAAATATCACTCATCTAAGAGATCAGGGGCTGAAAAATATTGAGTTGTAAGGAGATGCTGATGATATGAGATTAGAATTGAGTGCAAGTATTGTAATAGTGTTGGAATGTCTTGCTTGTCATGAGGTGAAGAGGATGGGATTGAATTGGAAGAGTGTCACTGGATCAAGCACATATGGGTTGTAATTCTTCCTCTTATCAATAAAGTCTTCGAAAATTTTTCCCTTATGCTTGTGTTATATGTTGATGCTTTCATATGTATATCATGTTCTTGATTCCATGTTATTTATAAACAATAGATCAATATCATTTGCTTTGATGGGTTCTTGTTTCTGTCTGTGTGCAGGTACTTCTCAAGCGACTTAAGTACGGGAAGGAGCAACGGAATCGGTCAAGGGAGATAAGGAACGAGTGGAAGCTACAAGTAGGTTCTCTGTTCTCTTATTTTATCTGTTGTTTATAGGAAAGGTAGAGATTACTTTGTTTGTTGTTTCTAGATCTGCTACTAAATCTAGAGGGTTAGGCGTTTGTCCAAGAACACTAAATATTACCAAAACAAATTGGCGACCATACTGGGGACCAGATTATCCATCGTAGTAGCTTATCAGCATCTTAATAAATTTCTACATACAATACTTATGGCCGTCCATTGAATTTCAGTCCTTTTTCATTGAAAATTGAGTCGAAACTATGCCAAAATTGCCTTTAGAATTGCTCACTGTCATCAGTTCACTGTCTCTAACTATTCCCTGCACTGTAGTGCACTTCTTGCATAGATACAAAGCGATTCAGCGCACTGTCTCTAACTGCTGCCTACACTGATCCCTTGAGGGTTAGTTTCCCATCTAGGAACTGAAAGTTTTGCCAATTTTCTATTGTTTGAATTAGTTGTTGAATGTCAATGGTCTTTTGTCTCTAAAAACAGTTTTCATCTCCTTAATTTGGCCCTACTTAGACTGGATTGTTGGATGTTTTTTGTGTATTTGTTTTATCATTTGCAATCCACTGTCAAAAGGTAGTTTTGATCGATTGTTTTGTCGATAAAAAAGTGTCGTAAAATCATCATTTTCTTCGAAAAATGAAGTGTCGTAAAAGTATTCCTTCATAAATAATCGATTGATTTATTTGTGCATTTGATTTGTATTTTTCATTTAAAGTGTCGAAAATATTCATTTATTTAAAATCAAAAGTGTTGTACAATCTTCCTTTCCCTTTTAAAAGAAATTTTCACAAATCGTCATTTTTTATGAAAAGAGTTATGAATCGTTTGTGCATTAGTTTTTCTTATTGCATCATTCACATTAAGAGAAACTGAAAAGAAATACATGAATTTGCATTGAAAATAGTTTGTGTGTGCTAAATGGAATAGTGTGGGGAATTTGCATTTAGATTGTGCTCTTTTCTCTATGATCAAAAGAAATATGATTGCTCTATCCATAAGTAGTTAGGATTTTCATTGTTAAAACTGAATGGAAAGGATGCTTATCATGATAGTTGCATTCCTAGGAATTTTATAATACATCACATGGTGAACTTGAAAGGAAAATTCCTAAGCAAGATCAACTTAAAATGAACATAAATTTACCTAATAATGCAATCTAACTTAACGAAAAACATCTAGAGATCTAGGCTAGAGACATGTTCTGGCGTCTTTAAACATAGTGACTATCGTTTTCACTAAGGTTGGGTGATTCCTCCTCTCTCATTCGATAAGTGCTAGTACGGAATTGTGCTCCCTGTACCGTTGAGTATATGGTGGGAGACCCCAATAGGTTGAAATCCTTTATCCCTAGGAAACCGAGTTTGTCGTCTTACCAATCGCAACACACCGAACACAACATTGAGGAAGATTGACTGTCGTACGTAAAGTCCTTGGTCATTTGTCTTCATTTATCACCAAGGTGTATATTGCAGTTTTGCGATTTGTCTGGTAAACCCTCTTATCTAGAATATCTAGAGCAGTAACTTTCATTCCTTTTCGACTCTTTAAAAGTAAAAGGATCATCTGAGCACTTGTCCTTTTAGGCTCAATACACATCGAAAGCAACTAGAGTCATCTTTTGTTTTTGCTCGACTCTTTAGAAATGAAAAAGCGAAGTTGTGTTCTAGTGTCGTAAAAAATTAATTCACCACAAATAACATCCTCATTCCTTAGTTGACTTTAAGTTGATAGAATTAATCAGAAATCATGGAGGAACATCAACCCAAACCCCGTTGTTCGTGGAGAATAGCGAGCCAACTGCCTTTGCCTCCCGAAGCAACACCAATTTGGACAAAGCGGTCTCATTTAACTAAGTCTAATACATCAAGAACTCCTAGTTCTTCATCTGTATTACCTGAAACATTTATTTCAGTAGCTACAAAGACTCCAGTTACTCCAACTATTTCTGGTACATCCGTTCCTAAAGAAGAAGTTTCACAATTACCTGAGGACAATAGCAATGATCCTAGTGAAATGGTAACCGAAGTTGTCCAACGAAAAGTTGATACTCAACTTGAAATTGTTCAACAAGAAAGTGCTTCTAAACTTGAATCATCTCAACCAGAAGTTCGTCTAGAATCTATTCCAGTTCGAATAGAAGTTACATCTGAACCTGAAGTTGTTTAGGAACCTCCCTCTGAAACTATTGTTCATTTACCTGAAAATATAGACTTCGAATTTCGACATTCAGAAGCTGTTACCCCTCAGACATTAGTAACTGTTGAAACTACACTTTCATCAACACCAGAAATCTTTTACGGACCTGACGGTCAAGTCCTTCCACTAGGTTTGATTTCCATAGAGGAGGAATTAGTAGGAGAGTCCACCCCTGGAACGCTGTTTCACTTTGGAACAGGGCTTTATCTTTACCCTACTACTCCTGATTACTTTGCTTCATCTGATCCCGCTTCCTTTCAAGTACCCGTCGAATCTTTAGGAAAACTTTTGGGCCAGTTAACTATGGCTAAACAACCGTTAACATCCCAAACTGTATCATTTGATGCAACTGCAGTAGAATATTCTGTTGTAACTCCTTCGATGTTTTCTACTACACCTAAGTTGCACCTACATGGTGAATTTTTCATCCCGATTGGTTACCAATCATTGTCAGGAACCCGCTCAGGTGTTGCTTCTGCACCATGGTCATCACCCATGTCCTCAACTGGAATTCTACCTGGTTCTTCTCTAATGGGAACTCATCAGTTTGATCCTGCACATCAGTATCATGCTGGGAAATCTGGTCAACATAGACCTATATATTCATTAAATACTGGATTACCACCATATGGAGAGCAATTTTCTTATTCATCATATCCTCCTTATTCCGAAGGACACCATATGGTAATTTCCCACAAATTCAAGTCAACCTGGAATTATAGTTTGTTAATGGCAACTAGTAATGCTAACTCAACCAAGGCTTGTGTATCCGACACAACCAATGCAAACTGTGTCAACTATTCCTACTACACCTACTGTTACTACTGTGCCACAGTCACAAGCTCAAACTGTTGTATCTCAACCGGTACAAATTGATCCATCTCTCTTGCAACCACAAGTTTCAAGTCAAGAGGTTCAAGTTTCTCAAGTTGTTATACAACAACCACTTGTTTATGGAACTCAGCAACAACCTCAAGTTAGTATACCTTTATTTGGATTGAACCAGGCTTACACTGGTATAGTTGATTCACAACTTGGTCAACCTTTCATTGTTGGGCAACAACAATTGGTTCAACAACCGTTGTTGCCACAATTCCAACAACCTCAGTTCCAACAGTTCCAACCTCAGTTTGGACTTGGTTCACAAGCTCAACCTAGTTTTGGCCAATATCAAGCTTACCAAGGTCTTGAGCAACAAAGCTTTGCAGGTTATGGACAACTACAAATTTAGTCTGGTTATCAACAACCACCTTATATTGGTTTTGTTCAACAACCATACAAAGCTTACCAAATGCAGATGCCCTATATTGATATGCAAAGACCTATTGCATAGAAAATTCCATCATATCTTAGGTATGCTCAACCTGACTTGAATTGACAGTTTCCATTCGTAGCAACTTTAGAATTACCAGATTTAAACTGGCTCACTAATGATCCAATCGCATATGCACCTTGGTGGTCGGTAATTCTGCATAAGTTACCATCTAATATTCTGAAGTTTAACGGAAATCCTGGAGAAGACCCATCGAATCATGTTATGACCTTTCATTTATGGTGTTCATCAAAAAATTTGAATGATGATTCGATCAGACTTCGTCTTTTCCAAAGAACACTTACTGGTCCAGCTGCTAAATGGTACATTGAATTACCGAGAGCTTCTTTCGATAACTTCACCACTTTAGCCACTACCTTTTTGACCCACTTCCAGTTACCTATCAGATACAAGATTGGAATGGAATTCTTGACCAAAATTAAACAGAATACTGCTCCATATCTCAGATCATATTCATGAGTGGCGGCGTCGTCGTCGAATGGTTAAGACATACGTTCCTGATCAGCTTTTCGCTGAGTGGTTCATAAAGTCCTTGCTGCCATCAATCACCAAGGATGTGGCAAAAGGAGGAGTTGTCACATAAGAGAAACTTATCGCTCATGCCCAATACTTAGATTTGATTTACACACAATCTGGCACACTCTATGATAAAATTCTTGATGCACCTAGACCAGCTTTCACTGTTCCACCACCTCCACAATCGAGTAGGGACTCTCATGTTAGCGACGGTGTGATCGGTTCTTCAAGCACACAGGCGGCAAGAAGACCATTTGGTCAAACTCTTGCTATTTCCAATCAAGCTATGAATGCATCAGAAAACACTCATGCCTTAGAGATTAATGTCGTGTCATCTGACAAAGGCAAAAATCCAAAGCAACCAGGAGGTAAGAAAAAGGGGAAGAATAACAAAAAGAAATAGGAAAATTCCACTCCAGAGAAATCATCTGATTCCCCTACTGTGGCAAGGAAACCTTGTTATCCATGTCTGATATGTAATGACAAGCATTATACAAGAGATTGTCCACATCGCTCTGAGGTCTCTAAACTTTTAAAGACTTCAACCACATCAGTAGTGTTGACAGATCCGTTTCCTACCCCGGAGACACATTTGGTTGCAACTGACAATGCTTCCACATCCCAAGTACTCATGTTATCCATCACAAATCCACAAAATGATGTTTTGGTGTCAACAAGAAACAAAGATTATGGAAATCCATCGTCGTCGAATAACCAGGCCACTAATCAACCTATTACTTCGACCTCGACTTCATTAGAAGTTATTCCACCAATTTTACTTGAATTGACGATAAAGCCACCAAAGGGAGCTGTACACAAATCAACATTCAATCCTCGTGCTCGAGCAGCCCAAAACTGTAATATAGTGGAAGATCTAGCTTAATCACCTTCCGCTATGTCAACACTCGAGGTGCTGCAAAACTGTCCCTCCCAGAAACAAGCTTTATTGTTAGCAATAGGTGGAATAGATCCTACAGATTCAAATCTTGTGGTTTTTAACTATGCGGGATATTCACCACAGTTACTAGCACAATTAGCTTTCTTAATACAAGTAAAAGCTCTCAATAAGAACGTTCACTGAACTATTATTGATGAGGGGGCATCTACTTGCATTATGTCCATGAGCTGCTGGAAAGCACTTGGTTCATCGCCTTTGTCACAATCGCCAACTACGTTAAAATCCTTTGATGGAAGAACATATACTCCATATGGGATTTTGAGTAATTTGTAAATCGAACTAGGGGACAAGACAGTTACTGTTGACGTTGAGGTAGTTGACGGACTCCTCAATTACAACATTTTACTAGGAAGGCCTTGGGTATATGCTATGGCTGCTGTCATTTCCACGTGCTTTCATACAATTTCATTCCCTTTCAAGGGTGGAATCACAGTCGTTGATCAGCTAGCCTTCTTTTCCAATAGTTCACATGCTACGGGAAGCATTCCGTTGATACACGGAAACCCATTGTCACTTCAAAGTGTTGGAGTAGGTCTCCTTAAGGATCCTTCCCTGATGGGCACTTCTACCCTCCCGTCACCATTTGGTTTGGTGGAAGTGGCAAGAGTGGAGACTTGAGACATGATTTCTTCTACATCATTTGATTTTACAAATATTTCCAACTACTTTGAAATTGATAGTCATAGTGAGGGGTTGCCATTCAGCCCCATTGAATCATCATAGCAATCAATTTTTTGGGCTTGTGCGACAAACCCTAATCTGCACTCAACAATTGTATGGGTAGATAGGTCATTAGAATATGGTACCTCTTCGGATCCTTTTTCACGTATACATTCTATGGATGAAGGAATCATCAAATCAATGATGATAGGAGAGACGCCGTGGGAGGATTATCATCATCGTTCCCACCTTCGAAATGACAATGAAGATTATTCAGATGAACTAAATCACCCATCAATCGTTGATTTCTTGTCAAATTATGTAAATATTGTAGATTCTGAGTGTAATTTGTCAAACATAGAAGAAACAATTTCTATAAACATTTCAACCAAGCCTAACATTGTAGAAAACATTCATGTCGGCAAATCCTGTTCTTCATTGGAACTTGATACTTACTGTGCTCTTTTTCACAAATTTTGAGATATCTTTGCATGGTCTTACGAGGAGATGTCGGGAATTGACTCAAGTATTGTTGAACATGAGATTAAAATGTACCCTATTGTCAAACCAGTACAACAGTGGCTTCGACCTGTTCATCCTAAGAAATTAGTTTCCATTAAAGCAGAAGTTGAAAAACTTTTGCGTGCTAGTTTCATTTTCCGTGTACCTCTTACTGATTGGGTATCTAATATTGTTCCAGTGATGAAAAAACAAGGGAAAATTTGAGTGTGCATCGATTATAGGGATGTAAACCAAGCATGTCCAAAGGACAATTATCCTACACCTTTTATCGACCAGATTATTGACGAATGTGCCAGATGTGAAATCTTTTCATTCATGGATGGATTTTCTGGCTACAATCAAATCAATATCCGCCCACAGGACCAATCAAAAACCGCTTTTATATGTCCATGGGGCACATTCGCTTATCGAAAGCTACCTTTTGGTTTGAAGAATGCAGGGGCTACATTTTAGAGGGTGATGAATTATGCCTTCCATGACATCAAGCACATTGTTCAACCTTATCTTGATGATTTTCCTGCTCATTCGTGAAAACAGATTGATCACCTGCAACATTTGAGAGCAATATTCTTACGATGTCGACGCTATAAGATAAGCCTCAATCCACATAAATGTGTGTTTTATGTTGGCTCTGGTCGATTGCTTGGATTTGTAGCTTCAAAATATGGAATTTGACTCGATCCCATTAAGGTTCAGGCAATCCTTGACTTGCCCCCACCTTCAAACTTGTTACAGATACAAAGATTTCAAGGGAAGGCAAACTTTCTGAGGAGGTTCATTCCAAACTATGCTGAATTAGCTAAAGGTTATACATGTCTATTGAGGAAAGGGGTACTCTTCCATTGGGACCAAGTTGCACAAGCTTCTTTTGATGCTCTCAAAGATTCCCTGATTAGAGCATCATTAATGTATGCCCCAAACTATCAAAAATACTTTTTCCTGTATCTCGCCGCTGCAAATACAACCATTGGTATGGTTTTAGTTCAAGAAGAAAGTGGAACTAAACATCCTATTTATTATTTGAGTCATAATCTCAACGATATAGAAAGAAAGTATTCATATGTTGAAAAGTTAGCCTTGGCAGCTGTTTAAGTTGTGCAGAGATTTCGTCGTTACATCCTCCTCCGTAAAACTACCATTATATCAAATTGCAACCCTATGACATACATTTTGTCACATCAATTACTGGGGGGGAAATATTCTAAATGGATAGTTATCTTGTAGGAGTTTGATTTGGAATTCATCAAATCTAAATCAAAGAAATCTCTTGTCTTTGCCGAGTTACTTTGCGATCTTCCCTCATCATCCAATGATTTAACATCAGAAGAATCGATCTTGGATGAGTCTCTATTTCTTATCTCGTCAAGTGATCCATGGTATGGAGATATATTTGTCTATCTCCAGACCCAAGCTTTTCGGCCTAATACCTCTCGCTTTGAACATTAACGTACTCGATACCAAGCCAAAAATAATCTAATCATTGGTGATACACTTTATTGTCGTGGTGTTGATACGATCTTATGTAGGTGCCTTACTCATGAGGAGGCCAAAAAAGCTTTGAATGAGTGTCATTCAGGTGCTTGTGGGGGGCATTTATCTGGTTATGAAACTACACTCTTCTTGCTGTCAGAGATTACATTCTTGCTGTCAGAAGTTGCCATGCTTGCTAGATATTTGACCATAGAACCAGATTACCACCTTCACCACTGCATCCAGTCATTGCTGTTGACCCATTCGCAAAATGGAGCATTGACTTTATGACTTGTAACCCCACCTCAGCTGGGGGGCATGGGTATGTTATAGTCGTCGTTAACTATTTTACAAATGGGCCGAGGCGAAGCCAACATTGAACAATAGTGGTGAAACGACTGCTCTATTTTTTTTCAACCATGTGGTTGCCAGGTTTGGTGTACCACAAGCTATAGTTACATATCATGGGTCGCATTTTCGCAATCACATGATGCTCAAATTAATTGCCAAATTAGACTGTCACTCGACTTTGTGGGCATATCAAATCTCAGTGAGAAATGTGAGCGGATTTACGCCTTTTCAGTTGGTGTATGGTTTGGCAGCAGTCTTACCAATCCAATGTGAAATCTCGTCCCTCAAACTCGCGATTGACCTGCTACCTGACACTTCTGAAGAAGAAGCATGTTTCTTGGAGTTAATTCATCTAGATGAAACTCGTTGTGATGCCGCAACGGCTATCAAAGCACATAAAAAACACAACAAGGAACAATATGATAAAAATTTTAAGCCTCATGTCTTCTGAGAAGGTGACCTGGTCTTGCTTTATGATCAGGATTCTGATAAACTTGGAGCAGGAAAATTTGAACCATTATGGATGGGCCCTTACATTGTTAAACGTGTGTTATTGAAATGTGCCTATGAGTTATTGGATTATGATGGGATTCCATTGTCGCAGGCCCGAAACGGGTTGTACCTTAAAAATTACTATGCTTAGTTGAGTGTAGTAAAACTCATTGTATATATGCTTTGATTGCATTTGTGTGTGTGTTTCTTTTAGAGTTTTATTTGGTTAAGTAATCCACTTGGCATTTGTTGCAGATGTCAAACTTTTTGGAACCATTTTTGGTTATGCCGATGGAGCTAGTCATAGTACGCATAATTTATCTTCTGCAACATGGTCCTTTTTCGCTCCAAGTGGCGAGTTAGTGAGTTTTAGAGGGATATGTATTGGACGATCGATAAACAATATCGTTGAGTATAGCGCATTGATTGAACTCCTCTCTGATGCCATTTCACTTGGCATATGCCAAATCATCATTAGGCTAGACTCACAACTTGTTGTACTACAGCTTATTGGTGTCTATTCTGTCCGAAACCTAGCAATTCATCGCATGTTCCTTAGAGTTTGTATTTTGGAAAGGTATTTTGAGTTTATTCAATATCAGCACATTTCCATAAATCTAAACACATTAACTGACTCTCTAGCAAACTATGTGTTAAATAGACATTTACGACATTTGTAAAGTAAATATTTTCAACTCACATCATCATTTGAATAGGATTCATCACTTAACCATAATGAAACTCTGATAGATAGCTGTATATAAGTTTTTACAAATAGTTTGTGTCCAAGACAAAAATCGATCATCTGACCCAAAAAACTCAAAAATGTATGCAGAAAATATCCAAGTAGACTAATGTTGCTCATGATAACAGGTCACAGCCTGTGCTATCATGTGTAGGAGTCTCATCCAATGACTTGGCACACCAATGGTATGGCGCTGCAATCGCATAGGTAACTCCTTGATCCAGACATCTGGAATACCTAGGGTTAAACTCTCTATGTGATCTTGTAGTTGGGCCAATGTCTCTGCTAAATCCAAGTCTCGGAGAACTGCTCTCCCAACAGCTCTCTATATTGACGCACCTGCCTCTCATTGGTGTCCTGTAAGTCGAACAGATCCAACATCTACATACATATAAAAAATGTTTGTTTAGTCTTGGCAACAATAAAAAAACAAAAAAAAGTAGAAAATTTAAAAACAAAAACACTTTGGTCAATCAATTTACTAATAACACTCCACTGCGCCCCAACCAGTAACATCAGATCTAGATCACCACGGAAATCCATCCCTGAATATGGATATTCTGCAAAGGCCATGTCCTGTCGGTCATACCACTCAAAGAAAGCAGGGGTAAATGAGATCAATGACTAGCCAGCATACCTAGCCATAAGGTCTACCCACCTCTGCATCTGTGGGTCTCTAGGTCTAGGTACTCCTAGTGAGATTTGTTGTGGCTGCATGAGTGGGATTATCTCTAAGGCAAAAGAAATCAAGATAGACCCATAGCCAAAATTTTTTGTCTTCCCATTTTTCACCTTGGTCAGTTGTTCTTTCATGGATGAAAAAAGTGCCTCACACCATTTGAACACCTTTGGCTCCAAACACCCTAAAGCATATTGCATATATGACCTGTTTGCCAAGTGTAAAGTTGCATTGCCAGCCAATTTGGCGAGGTTAAAAAGGATTGTTCTCAACGGTAAATCATCAACATCCCTAATATTGATCTTTATGTCTTTGCTAGGTTGAGCTCCTTCCCGGCAGAACTGTTGTATATAATCTTTCACTGATTCACCTCCTCTGGTAAATCCTAATAATGAGATGGGGGCACCCTGCCTCGACAGTCTAGTCAGAAAGTAAATATCATCGATGGTAAAGGGGATCATTTTTCCCCTAATATGAAAAACCTGATCAGTAGGATCCCAAGAACAAACAAGGTATTGCAAAAGTTCAATTTGTTGTCGCATGCTGGATAATCGAAAATACTTCAGCAACCCACAATTCCTTAAGGCATCAACTGTTCCCTGATCATTTAGGGAAATCATGTCTTGTTCTTCATGCTCTCATTCTCTCAATATAATCACCATTTTGATCCAATGAATGTATGAAATGGAACCATTAGACAAATTAGGATCCATTTTTTGCAAAAAACAGTGGAAAATTTGGGAGAAAAATAGCTGTCAAAATTTGGTTTTTGCGCCCATCACACCCCTCCATTAGAGACAGTGCCTGCAATGCATACAACCTTCTAGGTGTGTGCAATGCACCGTAATTTTTGATATAGAAAGGGTGCATTGATCCAGAGTGTGCAAAATGAAACCCTAGGGGCGTCAAAAACCAAATTTTTTTGCTTAAAACTAGAAATAAATGAAATAAAATGGAAGAGAATCCTAGGGATAGCTCCTACCTGGTCCGGATGACACGAGAAATGGTCCACTGAATCCTCTGCAATCAGCTAGTGAACTTTGAGGTAGAAAACTGTTCCAGAGCACCAAAAACAAAGGGTAAAAGTGAAATGGTAAAAATGTATAATAAAACTTGTTTTTATGTTCATTTCTTGCACGTTAATTGAGTAAACATTGTTTTTTATTCATTTTTATCCATGAACATGTATTTTTAATCCTCTTTGATGGAGTTTTGAGCAGTTTTAACAGCTGAAAACAGAATTTGACGTGCTTAAGTGTAAATTGAACATCTTTGACTGTAAAGCAAACTTTTATCTCTTTTTCGAGCTTTGTTAAAAACAAAAAAGGAACCCCCTTAGAGTCCTCTTTAAACTCTTTTCAGAGTCTCTAAATATGAAAAGATTGCCGAGCGCTTGTCTATTCCAGCTCGTTAAAGCATTGGAAATGACATCTCACTTGTATTATTTTACACTTTTTCAGACTTGAGAGATTATTTTACGAAAAAGAACTTGTGGAGTTTCCTTTTCGTCCCTTTCCAAACTCTCTAAACATGAAAAGGACCAAGTTGTCTTTGTCGTTAAACTCGTTAAAAACATCAAATAGCGACAAGCTTGTCCATCTAGACAAGAACGAGTTTCACCTTCTCTAGACTCGTTAAAGCATCAAATAGCAATGGATTCACCCGAAGGGTGAAATTATACAACAAGCATATGTTATCCTCCTCAAGCTTGATAAAAAATAAAGAGGTACTGGTCAACAATGACTGGGGAAAAAGGGAAAAAGTCAAGAAAAGTTTATGGTAGCAAGTCGCTCTTGAACATGACACTTTCACTTCATCTTCATGACTATTTGGGTTGGGTTATCTGCTTGATGGTTATCACACCATTGGTCTATCATACCATCCATTACTTGGTTTTGGGTCAATGCTGCCAATTCATTCAGTGTCGCCGATATGTTCAAGAGAAGTCATTCAGTTCAAACTTCATCCTTTGCAATACCATAAACCTTCATTTTCATGACCTCCATTCCTAAACCGTGTGTCGCCAGCCGATTTTTCATCTCCAAAATCATTTACCTCATTTTGTGTCGTAGATGTGGGATACATCAAGGCCCTCCTGTGACGAGTCACTTCTTGTTGACATCAGCACATCATCCAAGAAGTTGACTTAGAAACATCCCTTCAGTACCTTGAAGCTTGCATACATCAATGACAAGTTTCTCTCTTCCAGAGATAGGTTGACATCAATGGCCTTCGACTGAAAGACTTTGTATGGTGTTCGACATCAAATCATTTATTCACACCATGTGAAATGTACTATAGTACCTTGAGGGTCATTATCATTATCAGTGATTCCTCTCGCATCTGTTAACGACTTACATCATTGGCTGGTAATTAGACGATGTCCTTTTGTGTTCGACTTCAGAACATCTATTCACATGGTTAGACTTCTACTTGAGCAAAATATTGAACGAGATTGAAGACCCCAAATCTAGTTCCATCCATCCGGGCTGCGATATTTTCAGGAGTAAATAAAATATACAATGGCCTTACATTCATGGTAAACCATTCATGGGTCTATATCTGTAGATGACTATATTTTTACATGTAATGAAAGTTTATAAGCTGAGCATGGGTATGCCTTCCCTCAGCTAGTTCATGAGAAAAAATCAAATTATCATGATATATGTATTGTATTGATGCAGGTCACCTTCCATTTTTGAAACCTCCTCTCCTCGTGATAAAGCATTTCACTCAACATATATATTTTTGACTTCATGCTTTAGGGGGCCACTGTTACAGATCCATTTGGGCACATCAACCCCAACTTACAAATCGATACTATTTGGGCTCATCAACCCCTAGTGCAGTTGTTACATGCCCTAAAGAAGTTAGTCATCAGAATTCCTCACTTCCTAAGAAGTTCCATCACTGATAACATCCAAAAACTGCCTCTAAGAAGATTAGCATAGGTAGGTCTTCATTAGGGTGTGCTGCAATGCAAACCATACACTGACAGGGTGCTATGTAGCGCACTTGGTCCCTCTTTGGCCTGCTCTGAGCGAATTTCCATAAGGGTTTGAAGATTCCTTATCCATTGGAAGCCTCTAGAAGTTTCTCAAATGCCACCTACACCTTTGAGTTCGCATTTGGATGAGGAAGGGAATTAGGAAACATCAATCCCCTATCCCTTCTTCCATGGAACTGGTTTCTAAATTTAGAAAGGCATTCATTATCACCATTGATGGCATAACCTCCTTCACTCACCTATAAAAATATCACTCATCTAAGAGATCAGGGGTTGAAAAATATTGAGTTGTAGGAGATGCTGATCATATGATATTAGAATTTAGTGCAAGTATTGTAATAGTGTTGGAATGTCTTGCTTGTCGTGGGGTGAAGAGGATGGGATTAAATTGGAAGAGTGTCGCTGGATCGAGCACATATGGGTTGTAATTCTTCCTCTTATCAATAAAGTATTCGAAACTTTTTCCCTTATGCTTGTGTTATATGTTGATGCTTTCATATGTATATTATGTTTTCGATTCCATGCTATTTATAAAGAATAGATCATTATCATTTTCTTTGATGGGTTCTTGTTTATGTCTGTGTGCACGTACTTCTCAACCGACTTAAGTACGGGAAGGAGCAATGGAATCGGTCAAGGGAGATAAGGAACGAGTGTAAGCTACAAGTAGGTTCTATGTCTCTTATTTTATCTGTTGTTTATATGAAAGGAAAATATTACTTTGTCTGTTGTTTCTAGATCTGCTACTAAATCTAGAAGGTTAGGCATTTGTCCAAGAACACTAAATATTCCCAAAACACTATCTGATCTTGATCTCTTGTGTGGAACCCAAACAAATTAAAATCCATTTCAATCCTTATCGCGTTCGAAATTTATGCTAACCAGCACACATTTTCCGGAGCGATATCCGTCTGATCTCGTTCATTCATAATGAATGGCTATGATCGATCCAGAATTCAACTAGATTAAATCACAATCCATAAGATATCATGTCTGAAAAATGGATTAAACTGTGTGCATCTTTCGACGCGATTACCATTGGATCACTTCAACGGTCATGATTGATTTATCAATTAACTCGATTTTATAATGTTATCGGGTTCGTTTCTTGTGTTAAAGTGCATGCACATTCACCAGCAAACACCGTTGATCTTCTCCCAAATAGATCATCATTGATCCACCCTGTTATCAATGATGATTTGTCAGTTCATTCAATATCTTTCTGCTTTCAATCGGATATCAACAAATTAAAGCCTTTGTCCAAGTGATCCTCAAACACAGACTCCACTAAAGGTTTTAATTTCACGCACAATTTCCTGTATTTAGTAGAGGATTCAGCCTACGATTTAAAGAATCAACGAAACCAAATCACTTAATAAAAGATCACGCAGAAACAATTTTTGAACACAAAACTCCTTTCATTCATAACAATATTTACGTACATATATTCAGAACATATTGTGCTCTATCTATTCTCCCCACTACTTAGCTCTCTCTAACACTTGTTTCTCACTCTCCTCGCAGGCTTACATTTATAGATTAATTACATAATTATGGATTATACTAAATCCATGATTTTCCCATAATTTACTCAACTAATTCCTATTCGAGGATCTCGTAATCCCTAAGATCTCTACGAGATCTACACATATCAATTACCCCTGATATTATCACATATTTGAGAATATTTCACAACTGAAAACCTCACACATAGATTTCTCACTCAATCTATACAAGATTCCTAAAAATAATTAAAAACATCACCCCCTAAATCAACCAAATGAACAATAATATTCTGAGCAGGATGCTCCTGCATCAGACTCTTGATGTAGAGAAAAATCAGAGACTCTTGTTTATGTGGTATGTCACTTTTCTGTAGTAATGTGATAGCTACAAGTCTGAATGACTTGCTACCTCCAGGATTCCAAACTCTATTTTTCTGATGGTCCTTCAAAGGAATAACTTCATCATGTAGTCTGGCATTAAATTCACAAAATAATATCTTTAGAGAATTATTAAACATGATTCTCAACTTTCCATACCTCATCATCCTCTGTTCTTGAAGTATAGACTCGTGAACTACATGTGGAAACTTGAATACCTATTTTCCTGGTTTCCAAATTTTGAACAAGTCTCAAACTGGTTCACCTTCTGCACCTATCGCTTTTCCAGGTAACTTTGTCATGCTGAGATTAGTAAGAAATAAATCTGAAGGTTCACCATCATCATCACTTGAACTATCAACCAAATTCTGTATATCTGTAAAGCAATTTTCTCCACCATGCTCTAGGAGTAATTCCTCTTTGTTAATCACATCAACACAGTTGATGTTCTCTATGGTGTCCTTTCCTCCTTTTGTTACAATTTCTCTAGTCTCAACTTCTCCAGCTTATGTCTCTTTAGCTATTGTTCCCTTCTCTAATTGAGCTGCAAACTCAACTTCATGGAATAAAAAACAATCATCCCAATTTCCTTTAGGTTCAAAAAGGACTTCTTGTGCATAAAAATGGTCATTAGTTGTCTTTATAGCAAAAAATTCCTTATTTAGTACCATACCTGCATTCACAGACAAACTATCAGTTTTAAAAATACCAGACCTTTTGTTCTCTTTTGATGCTTCAAGCACCAAATTCCCACCATGAAATTTCTGGGTTTCAACAAATCCTCTTTGATGTGACTCAATTCCTATGAGTCTCTCCTTCTCCAACAAAGAAATATGTATTTGTTCAATTTTGTTCATCAACATAGCATTCCATTTATGTTGCAATAGATTCCACTTGACCCGTTTCCTTATTCTCCATCCATGTATTCGGTCTTCATTCTCTTTCTCTTGAAACCATTCCTGTAGTATATTGAACTTTGCTCCCATCACTGCAATACTTATCCTACGCTCTTCATGACTCATCTAACATTTATTTGAACCTTTCCTAAGTTTCTCCATGTTCATTTTCACTAATTCTTCAAACTCAAATCAATATTCGAAATTCAGTAAAAGAAAATATTTACCTCAATCAAATTCTAAAACTGACTCCTCTTCTTTTCCCTTTGCTTCTGCTGCACCTTTTATTTTTCTTGTCATATGATTTCTTAGTCTCTTGTAACAACATTCATGAGCTGCAACAAAACCTCTGTAGTAACAAGTCCCCCTTGCTACATGATACCTCACCAAGCTTCTCTCCTCTAAGCTTAGTCTTTTAGCATCTCTCTGGTTCTTTCTTCTAGAACCAATTGAACACTCCTTGCTCTAGGCTGCTGCAAATCTTCTCACCTTCCTCTGCTGTTACTTTGCACAAAAATTATAAATACTAACACTGATAAATCTGCAATATAATCATACTTCAAGAAGAATCTTCTTCTACTTTGATACCACTTTGATGCAACAAAACTGCATCTTTACACAATTCGCAGATTTAAACAATTAAAATCCATATTTACCAAACTATCTGACCCTTATCTCTTGCGTGGAACCCAAACAAATTAAAATCCAGTTCAGTCCTTACTGAGTCCGAAATTTATGCTAACCAGCATGCATCTTCCGGGGCGATATCCGTCGGATCTTTTCCATCCATAATGAACGGCTATGATCAATCTGGAATTCAACTGGATTAAATCACAGTCCATAAAATATCACGTTCGAAAACTGGATTAAATTGTGTGCATCTTTTGATGCAATTACCATCAAATCACTTCAAACGTCATGATAGATTTATCAATTAACTTGATTTTATAATGTTATCTGGCCTGTTTCTTGTCTAAAGTGCGTGCACATTCACCAGTGAACACCGTCGATCTTCTCCCAAATAGATCATCATTGATCCACCTTGTGATCAATGATGATTTTTCGTTTCATTCAATATCTGTTTGCTTTCAATTGGCGATCAAAAAATTAAAGCCTTGTCCAGGCGATCCTCAAACGCAGACTGCACTAAAGGTTTTAATTTCACACACAATTTCCTGTATTTAACAGAGGATTCAGCCTACGATTTAAAGAATCAATGAAACCAAATCACATAATAAAAGATCATGCAAAAACAATTTTTGAACACAAAACTCCTTTCATTCATAACAATATTTACATATATATATTTAGAAAATCTTGTGCTTTGATCTATTCTCCCCACTACTTAGCTCTCTCTAACACTTGTTTCTCACTCTCCTCATAGGCTTATATTTATAGATTAATTACATAATTATGGATTATAATAAATCCATGATTTTCCCATAATTTACTCAACTAATTCCTATTCGAGGATCTCGTAATCCTTAACATCTCTACGAGATATACACATATCAATTACCCATGATATTCTCACATAATTGAGAATATTTCACAACTGAAAACCTCACACATAGATTTCTCACTTAATCCATACAATATTCCTAAAAATAATTAAAAACATCACCCCCTAAATCAACCAAATGAACAGTAATATTTTGAGTAGGATGTTCCTGCATCAGAAATACCCATGACATGATAATAGTAAAACTTACCTGATCCTGCAGAACATATGTCAGTGCTAAACAAAAACAACAAATTAGAATAAAAAGAAACTAATGAAATTAAGAGATGAACATGCATATACAAAAGATACTTACCTATAGCTTACCTCTGCTGCATCATTTTGCTGCACCTTGCTCTTTGCTGTCCTAGAAACTCTGGTCCTTTGCACCCCTTGACAACACTTGATCTAGTTTTTCTTGCCTTCTCGGAGCATGATATTTAATCTGATGTATCTCTTCTATTTCAGATCCCCAACATGTGATATTTTGTCCTGTAGAAGCCCCGTGAGTTTTCTTTCCAATGCCACAGGTCTGGCTTGATTTGGACTCTTCAAGGCAAAATTGTGCCCAATCTCTCACAATGACATAATTATGGACTAGTTCAGTAGAGTGAACTTGTACGATGTACCATGTGTCACTATTTCCTCCTTCGGCTCTAAAATTGATACACATAAAACTAAAGTATGTGCACTTTCCTCCATTTTTTACAGAATTCCAATCCTCTTCTCTGAGAGATAGTTATGACGATTTTCCCAAGGTGACTTCTTTGAGATGAAATTCAGCAGCCTGCAAAAACGCTAACTTTGACAGATCATATCTCCAAAAACATAGCTAAACAAGATTTTCAATTCAGTCACAACATTCATTAGGATTGTGAATCAAATGGCTTTTAATTTCATAATCTAAGACTTCGCAAAAATTAAGTTATAGTGAAAATTCCACGATCACTCGATTTGGAGGGGCTTCTATAGAGAATGTTGGAGGGATTTTAGGAGCTTAAAAAATTATTAATTATTGACTATTCAATGACCAAAACCAATTATGAGTGCCATGCCACAACCCCATAGGGTTTTAGCCCACTAACTGGGGTTACTAACTTCAAACATGAATATCTCTCAAACCGTGAAGAATTACTTGGCGTGCCATATATCAATGGAAAAATCTCAATGAGCAGAATCTATATAGAAGATCCTTGACTCAAAATAGAGTAAGTTGTCAAGTCAAAATTTCCTTGCAAGATCAGGGTCACCCTTGGTGCTTCTTGGGTTGACATCAATGACAACCTCAGATCATCTTTATATCAACAATCTCCCCCTTTGGCATTGTTGGCAACACAAGTACTCCCGTTGCGATGAGGGTACCTCTTCCTACTACCTTCTATCCCCCTTTGACATCAATGGCAAAGGGTAACTCCCCCTGACACACAACCATCCTATGGACCTGTACACACTTCCACTCCCCCTTTATTTTCTGAATAAGGAAAATCTAAAGAGAACTTGGGAGAGTCCCAATCTTCTGGTGAAGATATTCAAATGATTCATGAGGTAAAGGTTTAGTGAAGATATCAATGATTTGTTCTTTTATACCAACATATTCAAGTTTGATATTATTTTCAGCGACTTGTTCTCTAACAAAATGATACTTTATCAGAATGTGTTTTGTTTTTTAATGCATGACATGATTCTTGGAGATGCTGATGGCACTGGTTTTATCACAGAAGATGGGAATAGGCTCACTGAATTGTACTTAAAGATTTTGCAAAGTTTGTTTCATCCAAAGGACTTTAGTACAACAAGTTGCCACTGCAATGTATTCTATTTCCGATGTAGATAATGAGATTGATGTTTTCTTTTTGTTCAACCATGATACGAGACAACCACCTAGATAAAATGCTACTCCACTAGTACTCTTATGATCATCAATGTTTCCTGCCCAATCTTCATCTGTAAAGGCTTGAATAATGAGATTATTGCCCTGGGATACCACAAGCCATATTCTGTTGTGCCCTTTAGATATCGAAGAATTATTTTGACAACAATAATATGTGATTCTTTTGGTGTTGCTTGGAATCTTGCTACTCGTCCAACTTCTTACAGAACATCTGGTCAGGAGGCTGTTACATATAGAAGACTACCAATCATATATTTATGTAACCTCTGATCCACATCCTTAGATGAGTCATCTATGCTCAATTTGGAACATGTTACCATCAGAGAAAGGACGTGTTTGCAATCTTCCACTTTGAATTTCTTGAGCATTTCCTTGATGTGGTTGGCTTGACATATAAATATTCCTTTCTCTTGCTGAGATATTTGAAGCCCTAAAAAGTATTTCAACTCACCAAGTAAAGACATCTCGAACTAACTTTGCATCTTTGTAGAAAAGCTCTTACTTAGTCGATCATCATTTCTACCAAAGATTATATCATCCACATATACCTCAATGATTGTTAAATTATCCTTATCTATTTGTATGTAAAGATTGCTATCAGCAGTACCTTTCTTGAACCCTTGTTGACATAGATATCCGTCAAGACGAGCATACCATGCTCTGGGAGCCTACTTGAGACCATACAGAGCCTTCTTTAACCTGCAAACATAGTCTTCTTTTTCTGATAGTAGAAAACCTTCAGGTTGTTCGATGTAAACTTCTTGTTCTAATTCTCCATTCATAAATGCTGACTTAACATCCATTTGGTAGAATTTTATTTTTCTTGAGCATGAATAGGCGAGAAAAATTTGGATGGCTTCCATTCTGGAAATTGGTGCAAATTTTTCATCGAAATTGATTCCTTCCACTTGTGCATAGCCTTTGCAAACCAATCTTGCTTTGTTTATGGTAACCTATTCATCTTCATTCAATTTGTTCCTAAACACCCATTTAGTCCCAATGACATTTTTATGTTTTGGTCGTGGAACTAATTCCCAGGAGTTATTATTTTGCATTTGATCCAATTGTTCATTCATAGTTGCTACCCAATGTTCATTCTGGCTAGCTTCCTCAAAACTACTAGGTTCAAAGGTTGCTAGAAAAGCAATGTGAGCTTGTTGTGATGAACAAAGTTGTCGACCTTTTCTTGTTCCAATTCCTTCATTTATGTCACCAATGATTTGATTTGATGGATGGTTCTTTTGAATCCATTCTTTTGTTCTCTTTGGAGGAGCTTCTTGTTGTTGTTCCTGTATATCTTGTTGATCATTATTTACTTCTTCCTGGTTAACTGTTTCTTCTTGTTCTAGAATTTTCTCTGTACCTTTCTTAGCCTCTGTCTCAAGCTTCAAAGATTCTATATCCTCATCATTATTTGTTAGAACACTATCTTCGTGAAATGTAACATTTATGCTCTCCACTATCTATTTTCGTCTTAGATTATAGCATTTATAGGCCTTTCTTTTGTGTGAGTAACCAACAAAGATAACTTCATCAACACACGATTCAAACTTACCTAACTTTTGATCTTCTCTTTTGATATAACATTTTCTTCTGAAGATTCTAAAATATTTTACATTAACTGGTTTTCCTTTACATAATTCATATGGGGTCTTATTGCAATTATTTCTGAGAAGACTTCTGTTGATAATGAAGACTCCCATATCAATTTCTTGAACCTAGATTTTTTCATCCAATTTTGAGTCCTTCAGCATTGTTCCACCCATTTCCTATGCGATTCTATTCTTTCTTTCAATAACTCCATTTTGCTGAGGTGTTCACGATGTTGAAAATTGTCTTTTTATTCCATTTTCGTCACAGTATTGCTGAAATAATTTGGAAGTGAATTCTCCGCCATTATCTAATCTTAGACACTTTATTTTTAAATCAGTTTCATTTTCGACCAACTCCTTGTAGATCTTAAAGCACTCAAATGCTTCATATTTTTTCTTTAGGAAACTGACGGCTATCATCCTGGTATAGTCATCTATCATTAACATGAAATATAATTCTCCATCTAAACCTTTTGTTCCCATAGGACCACATAGATCAGTATGTATCAATTCTAGTGGATGTGACACAAAGTGTTCTTTTGTTTTAAATCCACATTTTGTCTGCTTGCCGTGCCGATAGGCCTCACATAGTGTGTTGGAAGGTTTTGAGATTTTCGGCATTTCTTGTACTGCTTCCTTTTTTCTTATCCTGACAAGATTGTCAAAGTTTATGTGACCCATTTGTTTGTTCCATAACTAGCTTTCACCTTTTTTAGCTAGTAGACATGCTTTAGTTGCTTCATCTAGAACATATATGTCATTTGGAGCTTGACTTGCTGTAGCCACAATTTTACCATACCTGCCTTTCTTGATTTCACATTTTGTGGAGTTGAATAGCATTGTGTGTCCATTATCACACATTTGTCCAACACTGAGCAGATTGTGATTCATGTTTTCAACCAATAGAACATTATTGGCTAGAGCATCTTTGCTTCTGAGACTGATGGTACCTGATCCTATAACATTTGAAGATCCATCATTTCCAAAGGACATGGTTCCATCCTTTTTCTCTTTTAGAGATACAAATTTCTTTTTATCTCTAGTAATATGCGTTGAGCAATCGCTATCAACATACCACACATCCTTGTTGTTTTGAGACTTGAGATCTAGAGCACAATTATTAATGTTCTTCTTAATCCATGTTCGTTTGTTCTGTGGCTTCGAAGATTCTTCTTGAGGATTTTCAAGTTTGCAGTCTCTGGCTATGTGTTCAACATTTCGACATTTGTAACATTCAATATTACTTCTTAAATGTTCAAATCCATTGATGTTTCATTGAGCCCTGGGAGGTTCATATTTGATAGATCTCCTGGAAATGTATTGGTTCCTAGGGTACGTGTGACATTCTATAGCTTTATGACCAAATTTTCCACATGAATAACAATAGCCATGAAAAATATTTTGGTACCTGGATGGAAATCTTCATTGGGGAATTGTCTTCCAAGGGTATTCTTGTGAATCTTGTCCAATGAAGGCTAGATGCCTGTCAGATCTCATAGGTTCATTGTATTTTGTTGTAGAAGGTCCTATTTCTTCTTCTTTGTAATAGAGGCTAGTTTTGTCATTGTAAGATCGTTGATTGTTGATGAGTTATTATAATGCCCTTGAGTTGTTGGCATAGTTTTGGACAATTTTTCCCTTCTTCACTTCCTTACACAGCAAGACTACTTTGACTTCTAATGCTTCCCTTTCTCAGTTGCTTTCTTCCACTTCTTTTGAAGTGACTCTTCAATACATTTGTGTTATTCAACTTCAATTTTTAAACCTTGAACTTGTTCTTCAAGAGTATTGGAACGGATCTCCTCAGCCTTGAGCTCTTTTATAAGCCTGATTGCCTCCTTAGAAAATTATTCTATGGTCAAACCTTCTTCTTCATTGTTTGATACCTCTTGTTTATTGTTCTAGGCCATAAACAATACTCTCTCATTGGCTTCTTCTTCACTGTCACTGTCTTCATCGGATGGTGAGCTATCTTCTTTAGAGAGAAAGTTCCTTTTGAACCCTTTCTTCTTGCCTTGCTTGTTGAATTTCTTAAAGCCTTTCTTTCCTTTTAAGTTTCCATCACTTATGTTAGTACATTTTGCTGTGAAATGCCCAACCTCAGCACAACCAAAACATATCAATGAAGTTTACCTTTGAATTTTCCCTTACCAATTTTTAGTTTTCACGTAAAGTAAGCATATTCTCCATATGAAAAACCTTCTTCATCATCTTCCTTTTCTTCACACTTGCAGGTGTAGGTACAGGTCTCTTCCTTTGAAGGTTGTTTGTCCTTATTGGTTTTCTTAGATGCAGCGAACACAGTTTCCAGATGCGAAGTACCCTCTTTTTCATCAAGTCTCATTTCATATGCTATGAGAACTCCATGTAATTCCTCTTTGCTGTGTTTGTCCAGATTTGCACTGTATTCTAAGACCAATACCTTTGGGTTGAATCTTCTTAGTAGCGTTCTAAAAATCTTTCATATAATAGTCTTCTCATCAACAGGCTCTCCCAATCCTTCCAGAGTGTTGGTTATTTCATTAACGTGTTGGAAGTATGCAGAAATGTTGTCATCTTCTTTCATTCCGAGTTGCTCAAATTTTTCTTTGTACATTTGAAGCTTTACTTCTTTGACATTTGAGTCACCTGCATATATATTCTCAAGATTTTCCCATACATTCTTGGTGGTTTTACAACCCAACACCTTATGATAAGCAGATTCAATAAGTCCACTAATAATAATATTCTTTGCTTTTGCATTATTTACCAAATTCTTCTTACCTTGTTCATCCGCGGTTGGTGTAAAGCCATTTTGAACAGTGTCCCATACTTCGTAACCTTGTGCCAAGAGATAGACATCCATTCTTCCTTTCGAGAGTGCATAATTATTTTCATTGAATAGAGTTACACCATTCTTGGTATGCTCCATGATCTCCTTCCAGTTGTTAAACTGCTATTGAAGGAACCAAGCTCTCATACCAATCGTTGGAAAATACGGGGTGGGATGAATCAATATTCCTTAGCAATTATCACTTTTAAATATTTTCAGAGCATTAGTTAATCTTCAATTATCATTAATGCTTATGCAGTAACAACAGTGAATAAAAGAACACATGAGGCACAAAAAGTTTAGGTGGAAAACATCCTCCAAGTCAAAAACCACTGAACGCTTTTCTAATAATTCTTTAATCTTCAACTCCAATTGAAAAGAAAGCTCCAACTTCCTAGAATCTAGAAAAGCATTCTTCTCCAGCCCCCACTAGATGGACCCTCCAACGCCATATATTCTTCCGTAGTCAACTGAACAGATGCCCCAACACCCAATGAGCTACAACTCACCCTAGCACCACCTTACCAACCTGAAGTTTTCATAGGCTTGAACCTGTTGGTGACTTCATGCACTAGCCTAGCACCACCCTACCACCTATAGAAGAATAAAAGAAGAATGGACTGCCGTACCAAGGAAAATGGTCTACTTTACAATGATATAGAATGATGTAGAAGAAGAAGACACACTAGACCATAACCACAACTATGACAAAACCACCTAATGATGATCCTAGAACTCCTGACACTACCTCTTCAACTCTTGGCAGATAGACACTTGTACAACTTTTACAAAGGTGCTTTTACAATGACTCTGTACAATGATACTTTTACAATGTCTGTATGCAGTGATGCCCACTTGAAGACTTCATGTGGTGAACTTCTTGCTGTTGTTCTACACCTTGATTGCTTCTCTTGTCATGCTACCCTTTCTAATTCTTTAGAACATTAGATTATGTATTGATTCTTCTCTTGATGAATATATAATACCTGCAAAAAGTCTTCAAGGAAATACCCATGACATGATAATAGCAAAACTTACCTCATCTTGCAGAGCATATGTTAGTGCTAAACAAAAACAACAAATTAGAGTACAAAGAACTTAATTCAATTAAGAGATGAACATGCATATACATAAGATACTTATCTGTAGCTTACCACTGCTGCATCATTTTGCTGCACCTTGCTCTTTGCTGCCCTAGAAAGTCTGGTCCTTTGCACCCCTTGACAACACTTGATCTAGTTTTTCTTGCCTTCTAGGAGCACGATATTTAATCTGATGTATATCTGCGATGTCAGATCCCCAACATGTGATCTTTGGTTGTGTAGAATCCCTCTGAGTCTTCTTTCCAATTCCACCGGTCTGAATCGATTTGGACTCTTCAAGGCAAAGTTATGCCCAATCTCTCACAATGACATAATTATGGACTAGTTTAGTAGAGCGAACTTGTACAACATATGATGTACCACGTGTCACTTTTTCCTCCTTCGGATCCTAAACTGATACAAAGAAAACTACAAACTGTGCACTATCTGTCACTTTTTACAGAATTCCAATCCTCTTCTCTGAGAGAGAGTTATGATGATTTTCCCAAGGTCACTTCTTTGAGATGAAATTCGGAAGCCTGCAAAAACCCTAACTTCCACAGATCATATCTCCGAAAATATAGCGAACCAAGATCTGAAATTTGGTCACGACGTTCATCAAGATTTCAAATCAAATGGGTTTTAATTTCATAATCTAAGACTTCGCAGAAATGAAGTTATAGCAAAAATTCCACGATCACTCGATTTGGAGGGGCTTCTATAGAGAATGTTGGAGGGATTTTAGGAGCTTAAAAAATTATTAATTATTGACTATTCAATGACCAAAACCAATTATGAGTGCCATGCCACAACCCCATAGGGTTTTAGCCCACTAACTGGGGTTACTAACTTCAAACATGAATATCTCTCAAACCGTAAAGAATTACTTGGCGTGCCATATATCAACGGAAACATCTCAATGGGTAGAATCTATCTAGAAGATCCTTGACTCAAAATAGAGTAATTTGTCAAGTCAAAATTCCCTTGCAAGATTAGGGTATCCCCTGGTGCTGCTTGGGTTGACATCAATGACAACCTCATATCATCTTTAGATCAACAGAGAAAACTCTCCTATATTCCTTTATTATTTGAGTCGGGAAGAGTTGGGAGTAAACATATATTACTCAATCTCTAACTGTAGGAGCTTTTTCAAAGTAAACTTATAATAAAAAACCTTTTGTATTTTTATGATATCATTACTCATTTCTTTTTCTCTCGAATATGAATGGGAGCTTCATCTGGAAAGACCGAAACCTACCAATTAGAGTAGCATTAGGGTGCACCCTTTACAAAGTCATAGGCTTTATCATTTAGAGGTGTTTTGAGAAAATTATTGATGGTTCTGTGTAATGCTCTAGACAAACATGTTTGTGAAGACCAAGGTTTAAAAAATGAAGACTCATGGCTCATATTAGAGGAGAACATACATTTTGGCTCACGCCTCCATAATATATTTGCTAGACAACCTTCCTGCCCCAATACCAATGGGATGGAACTCATTCATTAGTTGGGAACTTTCATTACTAATAGATAAGGAAACAACTACCGATATCGCAGTCATTCACCATCATTGACCATCACCCATGGGGTAGCAAGGCTCAGAGGTATGGTGGGAAGTGATCAATTTTTGGGCTTATATATTGCAGTTAATTGGATGTTGACCTTTGTTCTTACATTGATTTCTCATTTCCATGTTTTTTTTGGGTTTCCTCTTGTTACAAAGTGCAAGTTTGGGTGTAGATAGGATACAATCTTACACCTTCCCCTTTCGTTCATATTTCCAGGGCGCAATTTTTATTGGTGAGTTAATTTCTTGCCTTTACAATTGATTGAAGTAATATATACAAGCCAATGTAAATATTTGATATGCACTGAGAAATTGCTATGGTTGAGTAGTGTAGGGATAAAATGATATTGTGGCGATGTATATTTTTTAGATTTCAGTTTTTCCCTCATCCTTTCTCCTCTATATTTTCAACCAATTTTATCTGACTAGATCCTTCATGAAAACTGTTTTTTCTAGAGCTTCTACTAGTTTTGGAACAAAGTATTTCCTTGGGTGTGTGCCATTAAAATGTTGGGTATATTTTAGTGCATCCAGGAGATGTTATCCATATCCAATATTTGTATATGTGTTTTTATGAAGATTGTATTAAATTTGACAAGTATCATAGAATCTTTCACTCTATCTAGATTTAATGAACATGGTGCACAAGCCTTAAATCTACTCCCAAAATTTTAGGCCCTTCTTCCATCACCTTAGCTAGGTTTGGATTGGTTTTCCTTCAAATTTTCTTTCCTCTTAGGTTATGATCCAAGCAAAATTGGTGGTAGTTTCCTATTATTTGAATGGAGGACTTACCATTCAATATGTAGGTGGTTTTGTGCTGTAGATGCACAACATGTATGTCATTTTCTCCTCCAATATATTTAAGCTCAAGCGTCATATTTGAAATGTTCATTGAAAACCCTCAATTGATTACAAAGCACATTTAACTTGTCTATATATCATTGAGCTTCTTATCTATTAATTTTTCAAAGATGGAACAAATGCTTCAACAATTTTTTTTTATACCCCATGGGAGAAAATCTTATATTGTTGTTTTGAATTATTCGCGATATTGGATGGAATGCTAATCTATAACAATAAGATATCAAACATGGAATTTCCACCATATGAAATATTAATCAACCCCCTAAGGTACTACAATCATGATATATAAGTAGCTACATATACCAAAATGGGGATAGATAGCAAGGAAAATTTTCTTCTCGGTCATTTCTTTCATGGTGTAACAAGCTAAAATTTCTCCCAATTAGAAGAGAAAAATTTGAAGTGACTATAACACTCTACACAGAGGACGATGCTCCCAAAACTCTAATATTGTTAAAAATCCATTCTTTCCCAAATGAATATGTGCCCAATTGGCCTTTTCATCTCAGTCGAACTCTTCCATGTACTGAATCTGCATAAAAATATATATAGATTGACTTTCCATCTTTTATTACCATTTCCAAACTCTCTCCATTGTCCACATATAGGTCTTCATATGCTTCCTTCCTACCACCCAAAGCAACCAATAGATTAAATGGACATTTTCTTCTTTCCCTAGTTGTCAAACCTATTTATGTATTGGAAATATAGTCCTCTCATATACATGGACATTGGTGGTATCTAGTTGCAATTCAAGTGTAACATTTGATCCATACCAAGTCTGATACATGGACAATTTCTGCAAATTCTTGAATCAAGGGTAGAGAAATTTGTAGTTTATAACATTTCTTTGGAAGTAGTATCATTTGAGTGGTTGCAAAACTTTATAGGGAAGCGAAGTACATAGAAGATGCTACAGTGATGCCAATTTTAAACATCAAGAAAGGAAATTATACCTATAGAGGGAGGTTTCCCTCTTTTCTCAATGACAAAGTATGAAGGTTGGGAACGTATGTCAATTTACCAAAAATCTAGATACTTTTACAAGAACACTAATGGTAACAACAACTCCCTCAAAAGGATGTCAACGTTGAGAAGGAAAGGTTGTTCTATCTGAAAAAAGGAGAATTGACTTTCAGTTCCACCATTTGGAATTCATCTAAGGATGAAAACAAATAATCATCAAAAATAGTAGAAGATTCACAAGTTGAAGATAAAGTTTAAACCGATGGTTGTCAAGAAGTTCTTGGATATCAGAAACATTGCATTGAACTACTATTTTTCTCATCTAAATAATTAATATGAATATGTATAAGCACCTGTTGGTTATGTCCATAAGGCATCTACTATTATTTCTATAAAGAAATTACAATAAGTATATCTCAAGATATTTTAACCTAAATCATATGTCTAGATACTCTTTTTGATAGCCCTAATAAAGGCACTATTTTAGATAATAGAGCTTGTACAATGACCATGGATGAACAAAGGTGGGTAATGGGATTTTAAGAAATTTGAAGTGTAATATATCAAGGGGGTGCACTAGGAATATATAGGTTGTCTATGAACTGATGGAAAGAAACATATACCGAAATGCTATATATATGTACTCTAACACAACTATAAGCAATTGAGGAATTTCCACACTCTTATAAATTATTATAATGTATCCCAATAGTTGTTGAAAAATATCATTTGAAGAACCCTTTGACTGCACTGGCCTTCACCACTTAGTGTTTGTAAATTTGTATTGTGGTAGACTTTGTGAAGACGCTCGATCATTTACCTTCTAAATTCTCAGTGGTTGCTTTGGAGTCTATTATGATTGAGGAAATCCTATATACATGTGTAAATGAAAGGATTACTTAATTAAAGACCCACATCAACATTTTTTTTCTATTTTCCATTTTTATTGCCTTGTTGTAACACCCTCCTCCCACATCTACCGAAGTAACTGGCTAACGAGGGTAAACATGTGACAAGAAGTTACTATGATATGATTTGACCTCCTAAGTCACCTTAAGGAAGTGGAACTGATGAAAACACACCATATAGACCATCCACATCAACAACAAGACCCTGAGGAACCATCCCAACCTCTCAGGTAACTAGCTCCTGAGTCCCACCGAGTTTTTTGACCAATTAACTCCTGGACTCTCCCATGCTATGGGAATTCCAGCATCTAGAGGGATCTGGACGCTCCCATAGCATGGCATGCCAGCGTCTAGGGACTATTTTTCTCAGTGTTGTGCCAACATCCCAGGGATTTGAGGCACTTTTTCAGAACTAGAGCTGAGGTCACTACCCGGAACTCAATGACACTTCTAGAATTCTTGATTTACATAATAATAAGTCTTACAAATCATAAACTTACTCTAGGACTAAGCCTGACCACCCCAAATGGGATTGACATTTTTTCAAACACTTGGCATCAATGCAATCTATAGGAAATGAATAGGAGGCAACACATAAATGAATGATAAATCATATGAGACTTGACAAGAAGGATCACCACCCTCTTCCTTTCATTGTTTTTACATCAATTACGTCTTGCATCCATTATCCTTTTAGTTACAAGTAAATACATGGAATAACCATGACAATAACCAGTCATATAACCATGCTTATAACTATCATTAAACCATGAAATAAACAGTGAGATAACAACCATTAAATCCACATATTAACAAGTACAAAAGAAAGGGAACTTAGATTTTATTAAACATAGGAAAATCTGACCAAGTTCAGGACTTCCATGTACCACTTGTCTATAGACATGGCTGAACCAAATATTTCTTTTACCCAATCACCCCCATGCCATATTCCAAGAATGAATGTGGGATATCATGGATAAAACAATCCAAAAACAACTAAGGGAATCCAGAGGTTAGAACACCTCCACCCTCACCAAACCATGATCTCACCAAAATCGTCACTGAGATCACAAAACCAAACCGAGCTAGGAATGCCTCCAAACTCCATCACTATCCTTGAGGAATTTTCAGTCTTCTCATCTCTTAGAGTTTAACACAATCTACAATGGATCACTAGGCCCTAAACTGAGACACCAATCTCTTAGGGTTTACCGTAATCAACTCCAGATCATTAGGCCCTAAACTGAGACTCCTCCCTCAGGCTTTACCATGTATCCTACAAAAACTGGTCAAGGGATTCCTAGGCCTTTGGGATTTTCCTGAGTCCACCTTCGCCCTGGATTTTAAAACCATCCGGTAATTCCAAAGCTCAAAACTGAGAAAACAATCCCATCACACCATGGCTATCTGGAAAAAGGAAAGGCTAGGTTAAAATCCTTTGTCATAACCTAGAGAAACCATGTCACCAACAAGAAGAGAACCATACACAAACATGCAAAAGCATGTATGTCAAAACCAGCTAGGAAATCACACATGCAATATTTTACCTACAAGTATTCCTACTTAAGCTTCTTGATCCTGCTCTTCCTTGCTTGATCTTTTCTTCCTTCCTTTCCTTTTGCTTGCTTTACCTTCCTTGATTGAAGGCAAGAGTGCTCCAAGAAAACTCTGTGTCCAAGAGTGAGAGAGAGAGAGAGAGAATAATGAGAGAGCTTTGAAAATGTATGGACAAAAGTTTAAAAACTGATCCTCAAAGGATTTTTTATCAATTAGGTCTCTATTTTCTTGATTTTCCATTATTTCCCTTCAATTTCATCCTCACATGCACCCTGTGACCTTTCACCTCCCTTTTCTCCTATTTTCCTTTATTTTCATAAATAAATGCACCAAAAATGTCTTTTTTGCCTTTTTAATTCCTTTGCCTTTTCAATGCCTTTGCCTTTGCTAATTTCCTTTAGCCATAAACACATCCAATGATGCCCACTAGGATATATTTTCCCAAAATCCAGTTTGGAATAAGTGTCCCTTAACCGTGGTCTTATTTTTCCTTTATTAACTTTTATCACATGAAATTTTCACCATGGCTATTACAGATTCCTCCCCCTTGGGAACACCATCCTCGGTGTTAAACCACACTAAGACCTCATCAAAACTACTAAAAAAAACATTCTACCCATGGAGCTTTATAACTTAGCTTGTTGCAGTATTTACAATGAATGACCTGCTCAAAAGCAAAACATCATGAAAACATGACAAGATAAAAACCATACTGCTTATTGGAGCTTTATAACTTAGCTCATGACGGTATTTACATCCATATACATATATAAATATACCAAAAAATTAGCAAAACATATGCCAAACATATATAAAACATCAAACCAAAATTACTTTGCCTCCATCGACAAATAAAGAAGGATACATGTCCCGCATCTGATCCGCCAACTCCCATGTAGCTTCTTCGGGCCCAAAGTGATTCCACTTCAATTTAACTTGCTTTACGGCTCTGGTCCTGAGCATGAGCTGCTACCACTAAAATATGCACTGACACTCCGCCTGGAATTCTCCTCCTTGCTCCACCTGCAATATACCTCTTAAGAAATGAAACATCGAAAACATCGTGGACTTTCACTTTTGGAGGCCGTGCAAGTCGATAGGCCACTGGTCCAATCCTCTCAAGGATCTCAAAAGGCCTGCAATATCATGGCACCAACTTGGCACATGATCCAACTCTCAAGGATCTCTTCTTGGGCTTGATGCGCAAATATACATGCCCTCCAACTTGAAACTCCTTGAATACCCTGTGTCGGTTTGCATAACTCTTTTATCTATCATGTTCATCCTTTATATTCTTCTTTATAACCTGGATTTTTTGTTCCATGTCTGCCAACGTATTCAGTCCGATAAGTACCTTGTTCACTAGATCACTCTAGCTAATGGGAGTATTACAACTCTGCCCATACATTGCCTCAAAAGGACTCATCCTCAATGAATCCTGATAACCATTTTTGTATGCGAACTCAACCAATGGAAGATACTCCTCCAATTTTCTTTACTGGTGCATCATATACATCATTAGCGTATCCTCCAAGATCTTGTTGACCCTCTTTTTCTGTCCATCTGTTTGCGAATGATAAGTTGTACTGAAGGCCAAATTTGTACCCAAACCTGCAAATAGCTCCTTCCAAAAATCGGAAGTGAACTTTGCATCCCTGTCTGACACAATCTTCTTCGGAACACCATGTAGTCTCATGATATCCTTAATGAAAACATGTGTTCAAAAATACTAGGGAGGGGGGTGAATCAATATTCCTTAGCAATTAACACTTTTAAACCTTTTCAAAGCATTAGTTAATCTTCAATTATCATTAATGTTTAGGCAGTAACAACAGTGAATAAAAGAACACAGGAGGCACAAAAATTTTAGATGGAAAACCCCCTCCAGGTTAAAAACCACCGAACGCTTCTCTAATAATTCTTTAATCTTTAACTCCAATTGAAAAGAAAGCTCCAACTTCCTAGAATCTAGGAAAGCATTCTTATCCAGCTCCCACAAAGAATCTAATGAAATTAAGAGATGAACATGCATATACAGATGATACTTACCTATAGCTTACCTCTGCTGCATCATTTTACTGCACCTTGCTCTTTGCTGCCTTAGAAAGTCTGGTCCTTTGCACCCCTTGACAACACATGGTTTAATTTTTCTTTCCTTTTAGGAGCACGATATTTAATCTGATGTGTCTCCGCGATTTTAGATCCCCAACATGTGATCTTTAGTCCCGTAGAAGCCCTCTAAGTCTTCCTTCCAATGCCACAGGTCTAACCCGATTTGGACTCTGCAAGGCAAAGTTATGCCCAATCTCTCACAATGACCTAATTATGGACTAGTTCTATAGAGGGAAATTGGATGACATGCGACGTGTCACTGTTTCCTCCTTCGGCTTTGAAATTGATACACAAAAAACTACAATCTGTACACTATTTGTCATTTTTTATAGAATTTCAATCCTCTTCTTAGAGAGAGAGTTATGACGATTTTCCCAAGGTCACTTCTTTGAGATGGAATTCGACAACCTGCAAAAACCCTAAATTCCACAGATCATATCTCCGAAAATATAGTGAACTAAGATATAAAATTTAGTCATGATGTTCATCAGGATTACAAATCAAATGGGTTTTTAATTTCAGAATTTAAGACTTCACAGAAATGAAGTTATAGCGAAAATTCCACGATCACTACATTTGGAGGATATATGAGATTTCTTTTTATAGAGTTGAGAAGGGATTCTAAAGAGAATGTTGGAGGGATTTTAGGAGCTTAAAAAATTATTAATTAATGAATATTCAATGACCAAAACCAATTATGAGTGCCATGCCACAACCCCGTAGGGTTTTAGCCCACTAATTGGGGTTACTAACTTCAAACATGAATATCTCTCAAACTGTGTAGAATTACTTGTCATGCCATATATCAACTGAAACATCTCGACGTGTAGAATCTATCTAGAAGATCCTTGACTCAGAATAGAGTAATTTTTCACGTCAAAATTCCCTTTCAAGATTAGGGTAGCCCTTGGTGCTGCTTGGGTTGACATCAATGACAACCTCAGATCATCTTTAGATCAACAATCTCCCCCTTTCGTATTGACGACAACACAAGTACTCCCCCTATGATTAGGGCACCTCTTCCTACTGCCTTTTCTCCCCCTTTGACATCAATGGCAAAGGGTAACTCCCCCTAACACACAACCATCCTGCAGACCTGTACACACTTCCACTCCCCCTTTATTTTCTGAATAAGGAAAATCTAATGAGAACTTGGGAGAATCCCAAGCTTCTGGTGAAGATATTCAAATGCTTCATGAGGTAAAGGTTTAGTGAAGATATCAACGATTTGTTCTTTTGTACCAACATATTCAAGTTTGATATTCTTTTCAGGGACTTGTTCTCTAACAAGATGATATCTTATCGGAATGTGTTTTGTTTTTGAATTGCATGATAGGATCCTTGGAGATGCTGATGGCACTGGTGTTACAACAGATGATGGGAGTAAGCTCACTAAATTGTACTTGAAGATCTTGCAAAGTTTGTTTCATCCAAAGGACTTGAGTACAACAAGCTGCCGCTACAATGTATTCTGCTTCCGCTATAGATAACGATATTGAGGTTTTCTTTTTCCTCAACCATGATATAAGAAAACCACCAAGATATAATGTTGCTCCACTAGTACACTTACGATCATCAATGCTTCCTACCCAGTCTACATCTGTAAAGGATTGAATAATGAGATTGTTTCGCTTGGGATACCACAAGCCATATTCTGTTGTGCCCTTTAGATATCGAAGAATTCTTTTGACGGAAATAATATATGATTCTCTTGGTGTTGCTTGGAATCTTGCTACTTGTCCAACTTCTTGCATAACATCTGGTTAGGAGGCTGTTACATATAGAAGAATACCAATAATAGATCTGTACAACCTATGATCCACATCCTTAGATGAGTCGTCTATGCTCAATTTGCAACGTGTTACCATCGGTGTAAGGACGGGTTTGCAATCTTCCATTTTGAATTTCTTGAGGATGGGTATAACATATAAATATTCCTTTCTCTTGATGAGATATTTGAAGCCCTAAGAAGTATGTCAACTCACCAAGTAAAGACATCTCGAACTCACTTTGCATCTTTGTAGCAAAGTTCTTACTTAGTTGATCATCATTGCTACCAAATATTATATCATCCACATATACCCCAACGAATGTTAAATTATCCTTATTTATTTGTATGTAAAGATTGCTATCAATAGTACCTTTCTTAAACCCTCGTTGACATAGATATCCGTCAAGACGAGCATACAAGGCTTTGGGAGCCTGCTTGAGACCATACAGGGCCTTCTTTCACCTACAAACATAGTCTTCTTTTTATTATAGTAGAAAACCTTCAGGTTGTTCGATGTAAACTTCTTCTTCTAATTCTCCATTCAGAAATGCTGACTTAACATCCATTTGGTAGAATTTTAATTTTCTTGAACATGCATGGGCGAGAAACATCCAGATGGCTTCCATTCTGGCAACTGGTGCAAATGTTTCGTCAAAATCAATTCCTTCCACTTGTGCATAGCCTTTGCAAACCAATCTTGCTTTGTTTATGGTAACCTGTTCATCTTCATTCAATTTATTCCTGAACACCCATTTAGTCTCAATGACATTTTTATGTTTTGGTCGTGGAACTAATCCCCAAGTGTTATTATTCTCGATTTGATCCAATTTTTCACTCATAGATGCTACCCAATGTTCATTCTGGTTGGCTTCCTCAAGACTACTAGGCTCAAAGGTTGCTAGAAAAGCAATGTGAGCTTGTTGTGATGAACGAAGTTGTTGACATTTTCTTGTTCCATTCCTTCATTTATGTCACCAATGATTTGATTTGATGGATGGTTCTTTTGAATCCATTCTTTTTTTCTCTTTGGAGGAGCTTCTTGTTGTTTTTCCTGTATATCTTGTTGATCATTATTTACTTCTTCCTGGAAGACAGTTACTTCTTGTTCTATTTCCTTTCTACCTTTTATTCATTTGTCTCAAGTTTCAAAGATGCTAGATCCTCATCATTATTCGTTAGAACACTATCTTCGTCAAATGTAACTTTTATGCTCACCACTATCTGTTTTCGTCTTAGATTATATTATTTATAGGCCTTTCCTTTGCATGAGTAACCAACAAAGATACCTTCATCAACACGTGATTCAAACTTACCCAACTTTTGATCTTTTCTTTTGATATAACATTTTCTTCCAAAGATTTTGAAATATTTTACATAGCTGGTTTTCCTTTCCATAATTCATATGGGGTCTTATTGCAATTGTTTATGAGAAGATTTTTGTTGATAATGAAGACTTCTGTATCAATTGCTTGAACCCATAATTTTTCATCCAATTTTGAGTCCTTCAACATTTTTCTACCCATTTCCTATATGGTTCTGTTCTTTCTTTCAACAACTCCATTTTGCTGAGGTGTTCGTGCTGTTGAAAATTGTCTTTTTGTTGCATTTTCTTCATACTATTGCTGAAATAATTTGGAAGTGAATTCTCCGCCATTATCTGATCTTAGGCACTTTATTTTTAAATTAGTTTCATTTTCGACCAACTCCTTGTAGATCTTAAAGCACTCAAATGCTTCATATTTTTTCTTTCAGGAACTGATGGTCGTCATCCTGGTATAGTCATCTATCATTAACATGAAATATAATTCTCCATCTAAGCCTTTTGTTCCCATAGGACCACATAGATCAGTATGTATCAATTCCAATGGATGTGATGCAAAGTGTTCTTTTGTTTTATATCCACATTTATTCTGCTTGCCATGCTGACTAGCCTCACATAGTGTGTTGGAAGGTTTTGAGATTTTCGGTATTTCTCGTACTGCTTCCTTTTTTCTTATCCTAACAAGATTGTCAAAGTTTATGTGATCCATTCGTTTGTGCGATAACCAACTTTCATATTCTTTATCTAGTAGACATGCTTTAGTTGCTTCATCCAGAACATATATGTCATTTAGAGCTTGATTTGTTGTACCCACAATTTTAACATACCTGCCTTTCTTGATTTCACATTTTGTGGAGTTGAATAGCATTGTGTGTTCTTGATCACACATTTGTCCAACAATAAGCAGATTGTGATTCATGTTTTCAACCAATAGAACATTCTTGGCTAGAGAATATTTGCTTCTGATACTGAAGGTACCTGATCCTATAACATTTGAAGACCCATCATTTCCAAAGGACACGATTCCATCCTTCTTCTCTTTCAGAGATACAAATTTCTTTCTATCTCCATTCATATGTGTAGAGAAACATCTATCAACATACCATGCATATTTGTTTTTTTGAGTCTTGAGAGCGAGAGCACAATTATCAGTGTTCTTCTTCTTCCATGTTCGTTCATTCTGTGGCTTCGAAGATTCTTCTCGAGGATTTTCAAGTTTTTCAGTCTCTGGCTATGTGTCCAAAGTTTCGACATTTGTAACATTAAATATTACTTCTTAAATGTTCAAATCTATTGATGTTTCATTGAGCCCTGGGAGGTTCATATTTGACAGATCTCTTGGAATTGTATTGGTTCCTAGGGTATGTGTGACATTCTATAGCTTTATGACCAAATTTTCCACATGAATAACAATAGACATGAAAATTATGTTGGTACCTGGATGGAAACCTTCATCGGGGAATTGTCTTCCAAGGCTGTTCTTGCGAATCTTGTTCAATGAGGTCTACATGCCTGTCAGATCTCATAGGTTCATTGTATTTTGTTGTAGAAGGTTCTACTTCTTCTTCTTTGTAACCGAGGCTAGTTCTGTCGTTGTAAGATCATTGATTGTTGATGAGTTCTTCCAACGCCCTTGAGCTGTCTACATAGTTTTGGACAATTTTTGCCTTCTTCACTTCCTTATGCAGCAAGACTACTTCAGCTTCTAATGCTTCCCTTTCTCGGTTGCTTTCTTCCAACTTCTTTTGAAGTGACTCTTCAATACATTTGTGTTCTTCAACCTCAATTTTGAGACCTTGAACTTGTTCTTCAAGAGTATTGGAACGGATCTTCTCCACCTTGAGCTCTTTTATAAGCTTGATTGCCTCCTTAGAAAATTCTTCTATGGTCAACCCTTCTTCATTGTTGTTTGATACATCTTGTTTATTGTGCTTGGCCATAAAATACTCTCTCAGTGGCTTCTTCTTCACTGTCACTATCTTGATCGGATGATGAGATATCTTCTTTAGAGAGAAAGTTCCTTTTGAATCCTTTCTTCTTGCCTTGCTTGTTGAATTTCTTAAAGCCTTTCTTTCCTTTTAAGTTTCCATCACTTATGTTTGGACATTTTGCTGTGAAATGCCCAACCTCAGCACAACTGAAACATATCAATGGAAGTTTACCTTTGAATTTTCCCTTACCAGTTTTTAGTTTCGTCATAAAGTAAGAATATTCTCCATCTGAAAAACCTTCTTCATCATCTTCCTTTTCTTCACACTTGCAGGTGCATGCGCAAGTCTTTACCTTTGAAGGTTGTTTGTCCTTATTGGTTTTCTTAGATGCAGTGAACGCAGTTTCTAGATGCGAAGTGCCCTCTTCTTCATCAAGTCTAATTTCATATGCTATGAGAACTCCACGTAATTCCTCTTTGCTGAGTTTGTCTATATTTGCACTGTATTCTAAGACTGATACCTTTGGGTTGAATCTTCCTGGTAACGTTCTAAGAATCTTTCATATAATAGTGTTCTCGTCAACAACCTCTCCCAATCCTTCTAGAGTATTGGTTATTTCATCAACGTGTTGGAAGTATGCAACAATGTTGTCATATTCTTTCATTCTGAGTTGCTCAAATTTTTCTCTATAGATTTGAAGCTTTGCTTGTTTGACATTTGAGTCACCTGCATATATATTCTCAAGCTTGTCCCATACATTTTTTGTAGTTTTACAACCCAACACCTTATGATAAGAAGATTCAATAATTCCACTGATAATAATATTCTTTGCTTTTGTATCATTTACCAAATTATTCTTACCTTGTTCATCCGCGGTTGGTGTAAAGTCATTTTGAACAGTGTCCCATACTTTGTAACCTTGTGCCAAGAGATAGACCTCCACTCTTCCTTTCCAGAGTGCATAATTATTTTCAGTGAGTAGAGGTACACCATTCTTGGTATGCTCCATGATCTCCTTCCAGTTGTTAAACTGCTATTGATGGAACTTGGCTCCAATACCAATTGTTGGAAAATACTATGGGGTGGGGGGGGGGGGGGTCGAATCAATATTCCTTAGAAATTAATACTTTTAAATATTTTCAGAGCATTAGTTAATCTTCAATTATCATTAATGTTTATGCAGTAACAACAGTGAATAAAAGAACACAGGAGGCACAAAAATTTTAGGTGGAAAACCCCCTCCGGGTCAAAAACCATCAAACGCTTTTCTAATAATTCTTTAATCTTCAACTCCAATTGAAAATAAATCTCCAACTTCCTAGAATCTAGAAAAGCATTCTTCTCCAGCTCCCACTGGATGGACGCTCCAACGCCTGAGATTCTTCAGTAGTTAACTGAACAGATGCCCCAACACCCAATGAGCTACAACTCACCCTAGCACCACCCTACCACCTTGAAGTTTTCATAGGCTTGAACCTATTGGTGACTTCATGCACTAGCCTAGCACCACCCTACCACCCTATAGAAGAAAAAAAGAAGAATGGACTCCCGTACTAGGGAAAATGGTCCACTTTACAATGATATAGAATGATGTGGAAGAAGAAGACACACTAGACCATAACCCAAATTATGACACAACCACCTAATGATGATCCTAGACCTCTCGACACTGCCTCTTCAACTCTTGGTAGATAGACACTTGTACAAATTTTACAAAGATGCTTTTACAATGACTATGTACAATGATACTTTTACAATGTTTGTATGCAGTGCTGCCCACTTGAAGACTTCATGTGGTGAACTTCTTGCTGTTGTTCTACACCTTGATTGCTTCTCTTGTCATGATACCCTTTCTCATTCTTCAAAACATTAGATTATGCATTGAGTCTTCTCTTGATGAATATATAATACCTGCAAAAAGTCTTCAAGGAAATACCAATGACATGATAATAGCAGAACTTACCTCATCCTGTAGAGCATATGTCAGTGCTAAACAAAAACAACAAATTAGAATACAAAGAACCTAATGCAATTAAGATATGAACATGCATATATAGAAAATACTTACCTGAAGCATACCAATGCTGCATCATTTTACTACACCTTGCTCTTTGCTACCCTAGAAAGTCTAGTCCTTTGCACCCCTTGACAACACTTGATCTAACTTTTCTTGCCTTCTAGGAGCATGATATTTAATCTGATGTATATGCAATTTCAGATCCCCAACATGCGATCTTTAGTCCTATAGAATCCCTCTGATTCTTATTTCCAATGCCACAGGTCTAACCCGATTTCGACTTTTCAAGGCAAAGTTATGCCCAATCTTTCACAATGACCTAATTATGGACTAGTTCGGTAGAGCGAACTTGTATGATGTGCCACGTGTCACTGTTTCCTCCTTTGGCTCTGAAATTGATACACAGAAAACTACAGTCTATGCACTATCTGCAACTTTTTACATAATTCCAATCATCTTCTCAGAGAGAGAGTTATGATGATTTTCCCAAGGTCACTTCTTTGAGATGAAATTCGGAAGCCTGAAAAAACCCTAACTTCCACATATCATATCTCTGGAAATATAGCGAACCAAGATTTGAAATTTAGTCACAAAGTTCATCAGGATTGCGAATAAAATGGGTTTTTAATTTCAAAATCTAAGACTTCACAGAAATGAAGTTATAGCAAAAATTCCACGATCACTACATTTGGAGGATATATGACATTTCTTTTTATAGAGTTGAGAGGGGTTTCTGTAGAAAATGTTGGAGCAATTTTATGAGCTTAAAAAATTAATAATTAATGACTATTCAGTGACCAAAACCAATTATAAGTTCCATGCCACAACCCCATAGGGTTTTAGGCCACTAACTGGGGTTACTAACTTCTAACATGAATATCTCTCAAACCGTGAAGAATTACTTGGCGTGCCATATATCAACGGAAACATCTCAATGGGTAGAATCTATCTAGAAGATCCTTGACTCAAATTAGAGTAATTTTTCAAGTCAAAATTCTCTTGCAAGATTAGGGTAGCCCCAAGTGCTGCTTGGGTTGACATCAATGACAACCTCAGATCTTCTTTAGATGAACAACATGTGCCATGTCACTAGTTGAATATGTTGTCTTCACTGGAATGAAGTGAGCTATCTTGCTCAACCTATCGACCACGAACATAATAGAATCATGTTGTCTCACTATCCTCGGAAGAATTGTAATTAAATCCATGGAAATGACCTCCCATTTCCCTTCTGGAATTGCAATAGGCTATAGTAGACCACTTGGATTCTTACATTCTTACTTCACCCGTTGACAATGCCAGCACCTAGCCACAAATTCTGCCACTTCCTTCTTCAGGTTTGGCCAATAGTAGAACTTCTTCACTGTCATCAATGTCTTCTTATATCTTGGGTTACCTGAGTATGGCTTCACATGAAACTCACTGAAGATAAGCTTCTTGAGTTCATTGCAATTTGACACATAGATCTTGTCCCTGAATCTCACCAAACCATCTACCGTGCGACGATAATTTGCATCCTGATCACTTGTACCTATATATGTACCTATACTCTACTATAACTTGTGCATAACCTCCATATACATGTCATCCCATTGTCCTACCTACAAAATCCTATCCTGTAACTCTGTCCCATAAGAGCTCATAGCTACAATATTATTTAGGGTTACTTTCCTGCTAAGAGCATCCACAACTCGGTTCTTCCTTCCCTTAATGTATCTGATCTCAAAGTCGAACTCACTAAGTGGAATTCAGATTGGGTTGGTCTAACAAGTATCTCAACCCACTATGATCGCCCATTAATACAAACCTCCTACCAAGAAGATAGTGCCTCTACATCTTCAATGCATGTATGATTGCTGCTAGCTCAATATCTTGTGTCAAATAGTTTTGATCGGGCTCATTCAGTTTTGGTGACTCGTAGCTCACTACTTGTCCTTCCCGCATAAGGACTCCACCAACTCCTCTCTTGCAAGCATATGTACATACTACAATTTCTTTGTTCAAATCTATAATATTTAACATTGGTGCATGTGTCAAAAACTGCTTGAGCTACTCAAAATTGGCTTCACACTCCTCTGTCCATTCGAACTTCTTACCTTTCCTCTGCAATGATGTGATAGGATATGAAATGCATGATAAGTTCCTCATGAACCTTCGGAAGTAACCTACCAATCCCATGAACGATCACACCTCATCCACATTCTAAGGAGCTTCCCACTCCATGATGGCCCTTATCTTTTCTGGATCTACTGCTATGCCTTCCTTGGAAACAACATGTCCCAAGTAATGCACCTCTTTCTCAAAGAAACTTCACTTGTTAAGCTTAGCATACAGCTGATGATCTCTTAGAAATCTCAACATTGCTGCTAAATGTTCAACATGCTCTTATTCATTCTTGGATTATATCAATATTTCATCAATGAATACAATAACAAACTTTTCCAAATAAGGGCGCAACACACTATTCATCAAACACATGAATGTAGAGGGGGAAATAGTCAAACTGAATGGAACTATGACAAAATCATAATGCCCATACCTGGTCCTAAACACAGTCTTGTAGATATCCTCTTCCTTGATGTGTACTTGATGTTATCCTGATCTCAAGTCAATCTTGCAGAACACTGTTGCTTCCTTCAACTGGTCAAACAAATCCTCAATCCTCGTCCATGGGTACCTTTTATTGATTGTTACCTTGTTCAACTTCCCGTAATCAATGCACAATCTGAGAGTACCATATTTATTCTTTATGAATAACATTGGTGCACCCCAAGGTGATACACTTGGCCTAATGATCCCTTGTCAAGCATCTCTTTTAATTGCAATTTCAACTCTACTAGCTCTTTCTCATTCTATAAGGTTTCTTCGATTCTAGTGTTGCCTGTGGCACCAAATCAATAGATAAATCTACTTCCATGTGAGGAGGTAACTTTGGAATCTCTGTTGGAAACACATCCTGATACTGCTGCAATACATGGTACCTCTTGAATATTTCTATATCCTCAACATCTTTACCCTTGTCACTAGATATATGCACTACAAACATCACACAACCTTTTCTACAACTACACTTATCCTGCATAGTGGTAACCATCCTTAATGATGTAGGCTTCTTATTTTCCTACAAAATTCTCTTTTCCCCACTATCGTCCATACACTCAATGGCCTTGTTGAAGCAATCCACTTTTGTCCTATGAAGGTACACCCAATTCATACGCAAAATCATACTATATGATCCCAATTGTAATACATTCAAATTTGTTTTTATAGGCATACCATTTAACTCAAATGCACAAGCTACTACCCAATGGTGAACTCTCTTCTTTGTACCAACATCCAACTGTACCAACCAAGATTCTGCATGCACTTCTTTTCTCAAACCACACTTATCCACCAGGTTAGGATCAATATAACTATAATTACATCCAGGATCAATCAAAATAGAAACAACTTGACAACAAAGCTTACCATCCATCTCAATGGTATATACCTGATGATCCATCTTCCTATTGTCCACAACTGCATACATCTAAGGAATTCTATGACCAAAATCACCAACTGTATGCACCTCCTAAGCACTATAGATCTGGGGTCTACCACCTTGATACTGTGAACAATCCCTCTTATGATGATCCTTGCCACATATCCAACACTACAATAGTGCTCTACCATCACCTCTAGTCTTCTACTCTCCATGTCCCTTCTCAAACGAATTGAACTTATTGTAACGGACTACATTTTATTTCTCACCTGCATGTTGAGGTCTTCCTCGCTTTGGTGGCCATTTTTCTTTAACTTTCTCATTTCCTTTCAAGTGACACTTATGCTCAACTTTGCACTTCGACTGCTTATAACAATGTTTCAGCTCTCGGATGGTCTCCTCCAATGATCTAGGCTCATCGAACTCAATCTAGTCTTGGTATGCTACTGGCAGTCCACTAATGAATCTATGAACCTTGGCCTTCTCCTCCTTGAGGTAAGCCACATATCTCAGCAGCTCCAGGAACCTATTAGTATAATCATCATCTATCATGGAACCCATATGAAAATCATAAAACTCCTTATCTCTATCATCATAGTACCTTTCCAACAAATACTTCTTCTTGAAGAGCCTCTCAAACTCAGTCCAAGTCAAGTAATCTTCTCGAATACCTTTAACATTATTCACATCTTCCCACCAAATATCTGCTTTACCTTTTAGACTAAAAGTGGTTATATTTGCTTTCATGTTCTTTGAATAATCATGCAATATGAATAACTTCCTCATACGTAGCAACCATGCCTCTGCATCTTGTAATTTCTTCATCTCTCCATCTAATGTAGGTGGATTTTCTTTCTTAAACTCATCTAGTAAATATCCCTTATTACTCCTTTTGTAAGGATGATGACAATGACGATTATAATGCTTGTCAGAACTAGAACTAGAATAATACATGTGTCTATCACCCCTCTTATCTGGAGTATCCACGGACCTACCATCTCTGATCGTGTCCTCTCCATCCAACCTGTACTCACCATGAGACCTGCTTCCATATGCTCAGTTAGTTCTATCCTCCTGCTCATGGTTGATCCAAAGTGGTCCCTGCCGCTGCAATTCTGACAAAATCTGAAGTATCACTGCATTTACCATTGTTTGCTGTTGGTCACTTTAATTTCTTATTAATTCAAACAACTAAGCGCTACATGAATTGTCAAGCCAGGGAAGTTTGTTTATTTCAAAGGCAACTACACACTGTATATGCTCAATCTCAAAAGCAATAAAAATTTGTAGTAATAAATGTGCTAATCACACCTTGCCTTAAACAAATTGAAGCTCTACTCTGAGTTACAACAAGAACAACTTTTCTATTGCAGACAATTATCAAAGAATCCTTGATTACATTAAAAAGAACAATCTAGGAAAAGAAATCAATCTGTAGAGGAAAAGACTAGTTATGCTATAACAGAGAACATGACCCTATTCCCCAAGCAGGAATCTTCAGCACCTATTTCTAATTACTATGCTTCACAAACTCACTCTGTAAACTCGATTACCAATTAAAGCACTCACTGATTAACTGTGAATGAATTCAGGAAAGTAATGCAATAATCAATTGAAAAACAGAGTTTCAGCAATAACACATAAGCAATATTCAGTAAACAAAACTTAACAAGGTATGAATGGAAAATAACACTTAACACACTACAGGAATTTAATGGGTGAATCTTGTGATGAAGGTGGGCCCTTTCCTTCTCACAAGATTCCCCAGAAAAAGGAACTAGAAAGGAATGCTTAGAACAATATTTTATTCATCTGTCAATGTATCATATTACAAAAGATTCCAGTCCTTTCACTTTCAGCTAGACCTTCCCGCAGTCTGTCCGTAGTCCCTCTAATGTAGATGTCTCCTCTTTTTAAAGAGGAGACATCTATTACAATTGATTACATTATAATTATATCTTTAACCCGATATGCCAAAATAGGATAATTAGTTCTTCCATTAACAAAATGCTGTTACAATGGTTGTGACAATGCCGACTTTGGAATGTAGTTGTTATGGCCAGTGTAATAGATCCTTCGATGATCTCCTTTTGTTGCTGCCAAATCTAAAATTCAAATCACGGGTTGTTTCAACAACGGGATTTGCACACTGTGCTAACTGTTTCAGCAACATAAACTGTAATGATAAACTTGCAGTCTTTAGACTGTTTCAGCAACGTAAACTGCAATGATAAATTGTTTTAGCAACTATCCGATCAACGATTAATTATGAAGGTAATGTAATTATATGTGAAATAAATTAAACATATAGTAATGAGAAGAAATATTGTATACCTTCGGAAAAATGGATTAAAGTAATAACAAGGACTTTAAATATAAATTGGAAAAGGGTGAAATGATAGCAAAATATGTGATCAAAAAGGGACAATGTAGGGTCCTAACATTTGCTTCTCCTATTCCTGTATGATTATGTCATTGTCTACCTTACAACTCCTTATTTCTACCTTTAAGCCTCTCAACATCTTTGGAAAATCAGAAGAGTGCCCAACACCACACTACTCATATGATCCATAAGGAGAGTCTCAGGAATTGTAGTCAACCATCTTGCTAGTCATATTTGTTATTATTCCTGCAAGGTATATCATGTCAGCTAACCCAAATCACAATAAACCAATGCACCTTATTATACTTTGGGGAGGACACATTGTCTACAAGTAAACCAATCGGCATGATACATGTACAACATAATCATGACAACATATAGAAATATAACACATAAGCATGTAACCATATATCCATCATTCTAACTAGAGTCCAGTCATCAATGCATGACCATATCAACTACACATACTATGACCTAATGCATGACAACAGTGACCATATCACTGTACACTAACAATATGCAAGCATAAACAACATGTAACCAATAATACACCCATGATGACACACTTTTCACCAGCAACATCCTCTTCACATGGTGACATCACTACAACCATGACCAACACCATGCATATGAAACAAACACATAGACCACAAGGATGATTGACACACATGCAATCGACATGAATGCATGACCAACAAATAGCCCATCCAGTCTAATGGGTGAACCATGCTACGATACCACTCTGTAACGCCCTCCTCCCACATCTACCCAAGTAACCAGCCAACCGGGGTAAACATGTGACGAGAAGTTACTATGACATGATTCGACCTCCTGATCCACCTTAAGGAAGTGCAACCGATGGAAACAGGCCATATAGACCTTTCACATCAGCAACAAGGCCCTTAGGAACCATCCTAACCTCTCAGGTAACCAGCCCCTGAGTCCCACTTAGTTTTTTGACCAATTAACCCTTGGATTCTCCCATTCGATTGGCATGCTAGCATCCAGAGGGCTTTGGACGCTCCCATGGCATGGCATGCCAGCCTCCAGAGACTATTTTTCTCATTTTTGTGCCAATGTCCCCAGTATTTGAGCCACTTTTTCAATCTCAGAGCCCAGGTCACTGCCCGCAATTCAATGACACTTCCATAATCCATGATTTACATAATAACAAGTCTTACAAATCATAAAATGACTCCAGGACTAAGCCTGACCATCCCCAATTGGGACTGAGATTTTGTCAAACTCTTGGCATCAATGCAATATACAAGAAATGAATACAAGAGAGAGCATAAATGACTGATAAATCATATGAAACTTGAGAAGAAATATCACCACCCTCTTCATTTCACTATTTTGACATCAATTTGGTCTTGCATCCATTATTGTTTCAGTTACAAGTAAATACATGAAATATCCATGACAATAGTCAGTCATATAACCATGATTATAGCCAACATTAAACTGTGAAAATAACAGTGAGATAACAACCATTAAAACCACATATTAATAAGTACAAAAGTAATGGACCTTAGCTTTTATTAAAAATAGGAAAATCTGACTAGGTTCAAGACTTCCACGTACCACTCGACTGTAAACAGGGCTGAACCAAATATTTTTTTCAGCCAGTCACCCTGTGCCATATTCCTAGCATGAATGTGTGATCTCATGGATAAACCAATCCAAAAACAACCAAGGGAATCCAAAGGTTAAACCACTTCCACCCTCACCAAACTGTTATCTCACCAAAAATAGCACCATGATCACAAAACCAAACTGAGCTAGGAATGCCTTTAGACTCCATCACTATCCTTGAGGAATTTTTTGTCTCCTTGTCTCTCAGGCTTTATTGCAATCCACATCGGATATTTAGGACCTAAACCAAGACACTAGTATCTCAGGCTTTACTGCAATCCACACCGGATCACCATGCCTTAAAATGAGACTCCTCCCTCAGGCTTTACCGTGTATCTCGCCAAAACCTGTCAATCGATTCCTAGGCCTTTGAGATTTTCCTGAGACCACCTCTGCCCCAGATTCCAAATCCATCTGGAAATTCCAAATATCAAAGCCGAGAAAGCAATCCCATCACACCATGGCTATCTAGAAAAAGGCAAGGCTAGGTTTAAAATCACTTTCATAACCTGACAAAACCATGCCACCGATAGCATGAGAACCATAAACCAACATGTAAATCCATGAATGTCGAAACCAACTAGGAAATCACACACGCAATATGTTACCTACAAGTATTCCTGCTAAAGTTGCTTGATCTTTACTTCCTTTCCTTTTGCTTACTTTTCCTTCCTTTCTCCAAGAAAACTCTAAGTGTCCAAGAGTGAGAGAGAGAGAGAGATAATAATGACAGAGATCCAAAAATGAACTGACAAAAGGTTACAAAGTGATCCTCAAAAGCCTTTTTATCAATTAGGCCTATATTTTCTTCATTTTCCATTATTTTCCTTCAATTTCCTCCTCGCATGCAACCTGTGACCTTTCACCTCCCTTGTCTCCTATTTTCCTTTATTTTCATAAATAAATGTGCCAAAAATACCTTTTCTTCCTTGCCTTTGCCTTTTTTAATTCCTTTGCCTTTGCCAATTTCCTTTAGCCATAAACACATCCAGTAATGCCCACTAGGATATATTTTCCCAACATTCAGCTTGGAATAAGTGTCCGTTAACCATGGTCTTATTTTGCCTTTATTAAGTTTTATTACATGGAATCTTCACTAGGGATGTTACACTTGTTAATTCTTAGAGCTGGTGACTCTAAATGTATGATTATATTATCCATTTTTCTTACTGGAGACAATGAATTAGAACCAGAACTAAAAGGAGGTGAGGGTCTTGCAAAATTTCCTCCTTGTGTTTTTGAATTTTGTTTTGTAATCCAAATTAGTCCATAGTCTTTAAAACCTACGGGCTTAAAAAAACACAAATGAACACTAATTATTGTGACAAATTATTGGAACCTCACTTCAACATTTGATTGGATGGTCCCACAATTGATATCTTTAAGGAAGAAACCGCGATTATCTTGTTTAATGAAAAGATTGATATGGTTAATGAAAATATTGTTATGTTTAGGGGTTCAATAAGACTTGTTGTTAATAAGTAGGGCAGAATTGAGGGAAATAAACCTACAAATTTGATTGTAAAGGGAGACAATAGTTATTGGAAATTGTTATTGTGTTTGTTTAAGAGAATAATTGGGTGGACTGGCATTGAATTGCAAGTAATTTTAAGACACATTTCTTAGTCCAAACATTGAGATGGCAACCTATGAATTAAAATTTTAGCTTTGAATATGCTTTGCATTCATAGCTCCTGCAATTATTTATTTTATTGCACTATGTTCTGATGGATAGTAGTCATTTATTGAATCATACATTTGTCATTTAATGGATTAGGTCTATCAATGTTATTATTTGTTTCACATAGAGGTGAGGTGTTACTGCTTCAGAATTCAGTGATATAGATTATTATTATTATTATTATTATTATGAGGATGCTACATCATTATTGACCCATTAACAACCTCAATGCATATAGGATTTAGCTAACTATTATATTATCATCCATTTTTTATTGAATGGAGAAGAGCGAAATGAGAAATGTTGAGGGAATAAATTATTATTACCTGGGATCTAAGAATGACAAATTCTCTATCCAAGTACAGTGTAGGATGACTAGTTCCTGTTGGAACATAGAGTTGAGCCCCACTTTTGTCGACAAAGGTTTTAAAATGGATTTTAAGACATTTATTTAAGATGAAATTATCATTTCATCTTAAAATTTTCAATTTGTCTTAAATTAATTTTTTCTTAAATTATTATTTTTATTTTTTTCTCTTCTTAGCCCCTGGTTTCCCTCCTTCCATGCTTATTACTCCCTTTGATGCAGTAGCTCACACTTCCCCTTCCTCATAGAGGTGACAACTCTCCTCTGTCACTTAGACAAGGGTATCCACCTCCTCCTATTGGTGGGCCTCAAAGGTTACCAGCCCAAATTTCTGCTTGGACGAAAGCATCTGCCTCCTCCTCCTTGTTCAAAATACTATTCTCTGTTGTGGATGAATGGGATCAAAAACTGCGTGAGTATTTTGTTCTGTGAGTAGCGTGAGCCTCCATTTATCGATAAGGAAATAGAGAAGCCCATCTAATCAATAGTCAGACCCATGCCTTCAAGACCGAGATCCAGCCCCTCCCATAGGTTGTTGTTCTCATCTCATTTGGTTTGCAACGTAAGGGTTTTTCTTGCCTCAACCTTCCTTCCTTGTTGGAAAAGTAAATATTTGTGACCTATGGGATCAAATAGTCTGTAGTATGAAAGTGTTCATCAAATTTTGGGTTTGTAAGTAAGAACTTCCTAAATACCTGCCTTTGACTATTCGACAATTTCATGCCCCAATGGGGTCCTCTTGGCTCTACCCAAAACATGCTCTAGGAAAATCTTCGTACGTATCCCGATAGGGATCATTCATAAGATATAGCTAGCATTTTTTGCTCGCTTCATCTTTCTCTTACTCCATAGGGCCTGGTCCACCTCCATAATCCACAAGAATCTTCTCCAAGTTGCAAATCCTTCTTCTTAGTGGAATTGAGTTTACTAATAATGTTCCTCATCATATTAGTTTTTTGAAGCCATGGTCCAAGATGGATTTCAGTAGTAACATATTCTCTAGAGTGATACCTCAAGAGAAGTTACTATAAGCCCCTAGCCTTCATCGATTTGAGTGGGAGTAAGCGTAGTGGGCCCATACCCCCATAGATAACTAAGATGAGGATTCTCAGTATCTCTAGAAATGATCCGAATTGGATCCATGAAGAATAATCAAAGTACCATGACTGCATCAGATCGGGACAAACTTCGAATTCAAGAGCACAGAGTGATTAGGAAGACCTCTGAACAATGGTAGTTTGCAGCCACTGAGGAATGACGAGGACCTTGGTCAAAGCACGCTAACCGAGGCCCATGGAGACCACGCAGGAGGTGAAACTGGCACCTGGGAAGCCCAGATCGGGAAAAGAAGGTCATTTTTGATGCGCTAATCATGCATTGCTGGGAAAAACCCCTTGAGAAGGAAAGCCCCGAAGCGCTCGGTCACATGGAATCCGGGAAAACCGTGGGGAAATCGCTAAAGGCTAAAGGTGGGACCCATGCTCCAAAACTAGTAATATATCGGGGGCACCCTTGGGCAGTAAGCAGATTTGGAGAAAAACGAATGATTCCATTTAGCACTCAACACGTGGCAGGCAGATGAGAGAGAAAACCACAACTTATTGCACACTAATGGTCGAGCAAGTCAACCGCACGAAATGAGTGAATAACGTCGGATTTGGGGGCTCCAGATCTAACGGCTGAGATCGCGCCCAATGAAGGAACCATATTTGACAGGGGATTAAGCCACAGTGTAAAGGATTCTGAAGTACGATTTGATCGCTAAGATGGCAGATGACTCATTTCACAATGTAACTGAAAAACCAAACCAACGAGGAAGAGCTGGCATAATTTGCAAGAGGACAAGTGGCCACTCCTTGTGAGCCGTTGATTGTTAGGGCCCTATACTACTAGTGTAACCCCTTATTGTTATTAGTACAACCAACTTATTATATTTATGTACCCATGTAGTGCTCATATTGTTACTAATGTGCCCCATAGAAGCCCACTATTATTATTATTGTGCCCTTACATTATTATTGTTATGTCGGCTCTGATTATGTTATGATCCCTTAGACTCCTATATATAGAAAGGAGGTCTTTTCATTTGTATCATCCAAGAATTGTTCATTTATGTAATGTAAAGGTGGTTTCCCCCTCGAAGAGGCTAAATTCTAAGGCGTTAATCTATATTTTCTATCTTTTCTTGAGCTGGTTTCATAACATTTGGTATCAAAGCTTTGGATTCTAGGGTTTCGCTGCTCCAAACATGTCATCATGGAATTTTCGCTATAACTTTTTTTCTGTGACGTTTTAGAAGTCACAAAAAACACCCATTTGAGAAGAAATCATGCTGAACCTTGGATCTGAATTTCAGAGCTTTTCACGCGATATTTGCGGAGATATGATCTGAGGAAGTTGGTCTTTTTGCAGACTCCTGAATTACATTCAAAACAGGTGACCTGGGGAAAATCGTCATAACTTTCACTCTGGGGATCGGATTGAAATTTCGTAAGAAGGTACAGAAAGAGGACGGACTGTAGTTTCTTGTATGCATGTTTTATATCCAAAGGTCAAAATAGTGACTCGTGGCACGTCGTACAAGTTCGCTCTACTGAACTAGTCTATAAGCAAGTCACTGTAGGAGATTTCACATAAATTTTTCTTGGAGAATCCAATTTGGATCAGACTGGTGGCATTGTAAAGAGGACATAGAGGGCTACTATAGGTAGAAATATCAGAACTTAAATATCTAGAAGTACAGAGTTACAGTTGTTTCAAGATCGAGGTCCTAAAATCAAGAAAAAGCAAGATGAGGAAGTTTGATGGCAAGGATCCGGTAAATTGAATACTTCAGATGGAGAAATATTTTGATCTACATGGTGTACCACTATTACAAAAGGTATGTATTGCATCTCCATATTTAGAACCAGATCAATTTTTATGGTATAAAGGGCTTTGTTCTCGTAAACAACTTGTTACGTGGTCAATTCTCACGGAGGAAATGATAACACATTATGAGGATACAAAGAGCAACACCTTCTTTAGAGCAACACCACAACAATTGGAAAGAGTAAAAGGGCTTTGTGACATATTTGAAAGTAAAATTATGGCAACAAGGAAGTCTACCCCTCACAACTTTAAAGATGGACGTGTTGTTTCTCCTAGCCTTCCACAACCTACAAGGGTTACACCACAACAATTGGAAGAAAAAAGAGAAAAAGGGCTTTGTTACAATTGTGATAGCAAATGCACTAAAGGTCATAAGTGTGCTGAGAATAAATTATTTTACATAGAGTATGAAGAGGAGGAAGAAAAGGATCAAGAAACATCAAAAGAAGAGGATATATGCCAGGACCCGACCCCAGAGAAAGAAGAAATGAATCAGAACATATCTTGTAAACTATTGGCAAGAATGACCACTCCTCAAACTCTCAATATAGAAGGACATATCAAGAAGAAAAAGGTGCAAGAAGTGAAAGATCACATCAAGAAAGAAGAATGAATCCAACCATATCTTGTAATTCACTGGTCAGAATTACCACTCCTCAAACTATCAAGATAGAAGGACATATCAAGAAGAAAAATGTTCAAGAAGTGAAAGATCACATCGAGCGTCAAGAAATGAATCCGACCATATCTTGTAAAGGATTGGAAGAAATTACCACTCCTAAAACTCTAAAGATAGAAGGACATATCAAGAAGAAAAAGGTTCAAGCAGTGAAAGATCACATCGAGCATTAACAACAAGTTCTCCAACTTTTAAAGGATAACGCCACTTCAATGCAAAATCAAATGAAACAACTGGTAGATCAATATCATAGTGAAAAATGTTTTGATGTAGGCGATTGGGTATTTTTACTACTACATCTAAAGCAAGCTATTTATGACAAGGAAACGTTGGCAATACTACATGCACTTAAAAAATGGCGACCTTACCGAATGGGAAGACTCTTCAAGGATGAGGATGTGGAAGCATTGTTTTGTGCTATTTCTATTATCCAACCAGATTGGATAAATGAAGAAAGGGATGAATGGAAGAAGGACAAAGAAGTATGGCCACTTATTCAAAAGTTGCAAAAGATATCAATTCAACAATATTTCTAGATATGGAAAAGGAAGGAAAAATCATATTGGAACCTGGAGCAGTCACAGAAACAATAACCTGACAACTACGAAATCGATCAATTTCAGAGTATCTCATCAAGTGGAAGAACTTACCCGCTGAAGATTCCACATGGGAGGACAAGAATTTTATACATAAGCATCAAGAACTACTCAAGTGTTGAGGACAACGTTTTTTGAAGGAGAGGGGCATGTTAGGGCCCTATACTACTAGCGTAACCCCTTATTGTTATTAGTACAACCCACTTATTATATTGATGTACCCATGTAGTGCCCATATTTTTACTAATGTGCCCCATAGAAGCCCACTATTGTTATTATTGTGCCCTTACATTATTATTGTTATGTCGGCTCTGATTATGTTATGACCCCTTAGACTCCTATATATAGAAAGGAGGTCTTTTCATTTGTATCATCCAAGAATTGTTCATTTATGTAATGTAAAGGAGGTTGCCCCCTTGAAGAGGCTGAATTCTAAGGCGTTAATCTATTTTTTCTATCTTTTCTTGAGCTGGTTTCATAACATTGATGATGACGCAAAGACAAGGAACTCCAAGCGAGTAGTAGCAGGTGATCTGACGGGGGGGGGGAAGAGGAAGCGAGCAGTCATGAGATCGACTGGCTTTAGAGCCATGAACAAAGACAGAGAACATAGGACATCGAGAGGAAGAACCAGAGAGAAGAATATGAAGACAGAGAAATGAAGAGACAATGAAGCAAAGAGAAGAAGAGACAGAGGGTTGAGCTGACCTGTAGCATAAGGCAACATCGAGCAATCCTTGAGAGGACCTATCGAGAATTGAGCACCACATTGGGCTCCTCCCATTAAAGACTAGAGAGGTCAAGACTTGGATAGGAAAAGAGTTTGTGCACTCTAGTGGCTTGGGGGATCCAAGAATCACCCTACCAAGAAATTCTGTTTCACGAGACTCAGATTGAGCTCCTCATTGTAAATCTCTGCTTAAAGATACAATAAAAGAAGGCCACCAATGAAAGCTAGACTAGAGATGTAGCCCTAAAGGATAGGGTGAACTCCTTATTAATTTGTTGTGTTCTTGTATTTTCTTACTGTGTTTCTCTGCTATTTTCCATTTCCAGTGTCTGTGTATTTTGAAATTTGATCGATCCGTTGCCTAAAATAACATAGACACACACTAGCACATGAGTCTGTAATACCTTCATTCAATAATTCTTTAACTGAGATCACTCATAGGGTGATTTTCAGATCAAGTGGTATTAGAGCTCTAGGCTGTTAAGGTTAGACAAGCTTGTGTTGGTTTAGCTGTTGAATGCTCACTAGATCAAAGCTCAAATTAGGAGAAGGAGAGTTGGTCAAAACTAATCCTAAAATTGGGAGAGTCTATCCTTGGAAGACAATGTCAGAGGAAGGTTCTATGGGGCCAGACCCTCAATTCATAGAAAGTTTCCTAGCCATAAAGTCCATGGTAGAAGAAATGTATAGGGACTTTAGAAAACACAAGGATGAAGATTCATCAGGCTCTAAACAAGACAAAGGAGAAGATGAGTCTCACTTCCATGACCACTCAAAAGGAAAAGGGAAAGAGGAAAGCTTTCTCACACCTCCTAACAGCCCTGAACACAAAAAGAAAGCATCTTTGATCAAACTAGATGTTAAATTTGATTTACCTATATATGATGGAGAGTTAAATGCAGAAAAGTTGGACAATTGGATTAGACAAATTGATGTTTATTGCAGAGTACAGAACATCGATTCAGACAAGAGCAAGATTCAGCTGGCAAGCCTACACCTAGGAGGCACTACCTTGGTTTGGTGGGAAGGCAGAACCCAAGCTAATATGAAAAGACATGGTAAGACTATCTCTGTCTGGAGTGAATTTGTTTCTGCAATCAAAAAGTAGTTCTATCCATTGGCCTACATGCAACAAGCCATGATGAGTTGGCAAAATCTTCAGCAGTTGAAAAGGAAAAGTGTGCAAGGGTACACTCAAGAATTTAGAAAGAGAGAATTGATTCTACTCACCTGAAACTCTTTTGAAGTACATTGGTGGTCTACACAGCTACATGAGGCATACCATCCTCATGTTTAATCCCACTAGTATAGATGAGGTATTTGTACAAGCTACTCATCTAGAAGCTAGAGGAAAGAATGGAAATCTAGAAGTTGGGGGACCATCCCAACCCACTGCAAGCAAGAACAAGGAGAAAAGAAAGCAGAAGTGGAAAGCAAGGAAGGCTAACACTACATAGAAGAGTAAAGCTTCATGCACTCACTGTAAAAAGGATGGGCATGATGATGAGCATTGTTGGATTCTACATCTAGAGCTGAGACCTAAGAAGTTCGAGGGAAAGAAGAAGAAGACTGCTGCAGCTATTCAGAAAGATTTGGGGTCAGACTCAGGAGATGAAACAACCATTGCAGCCACAAGTATAAAAGGTAAGAATTCTGAAGCATCTACTAGTAATTCTGCTCAATCTATTATTGATGAAGAAAATGAGAGAAAAAGACATGAGCTTTTCCATATTCGAGTTGTTTCCAAATATCAAAAGATTGATACTTTGTTTGATAGTGGCTCACAAGTGAATTTAATTTCTGAAGCAGTTGTAAAGAAATCAGGGTTAGCAACTATGCCTCACAAGAAACCATACCCATTAGGATGGTTGAATGATAAAGCAAAACTACAATTGACTAGATAGTACAAACTCATGTTTTCTTTTGGGTCAGTATTTGTAGATGAGGTTGAGTTAGACATAATTCCTTTGGATATATGTGGAATTGTTTTAGGAAGTCCTTACTTGTATGATAGAAAAGATATTTTCTATAGAGTTGAGAACAAGTATATACTTGTTAAAGATGGAAATTGAATACTTTGGAAGAGCTCATAATATCAAGAATAATTATACTCTCATAAACTCAGGGCAGATGAAAAGAATGATAAATTCATGCAAACAATTCTTACTAATGGTTGTAAAGGAAAAGAAACTTGATAAAACCAATGCATTTGAGGGTTGTAATGCTAAACAGAAGCTGATATAGAAAATGTTGTTTCGGACTATGATATCTTGTTTCAAGAACCTAAAGGTCTACAACACAAAAAGGAAATAGTACAGGATATTATTTTGCAACAAGATGCTCCCTTGCTTAACATTGGAATTTACAGGTTGTCTGCTATAGAGAAGTTGAAATCAAGAAGTAGGTGCAGGAGTTGCTCGAGAAGGGGTTCATTAGGCCTAGCACATCACCATGTGGGTCACCAATCGTTTTAGTGAGAAACAAAGATGGCTTATGGAGAATGTGCATTGATTACTGAGCACTGAATAAGATAACAATAAAAAATTGTTATCCCCTTCCTCGCATAGATGATCTTTTAGATCAATTGAAGGGAGCTGTTTATTTCTCCAAGCTAGAATTGCACAGTGGATACCATCAGGTCAGAGTTTCAGAACAAGATGCATGGAAGTTTGCTTTCAAAACAAAGTGGGGATTGTATGAGTGGCTGGTTATGCCTTTTGGCTTAATTAATGCTCCTTCTACTTTCATGAGATTAATGAATGATGTACTCATACTTTTCTTCATGATTTTGTTATTGTGTATCTGGATGACATTCTGATCTTTAGTAAAACATGGGAAGAACACTTAAAGCATGTTAAGCAGACATTAGATGTTTTGAAAAGAGAAAAACTTCATGTTAAACTCTCAAAATGTGAATTTGGCAAAACATCTCTAAATTATTTGGGTCATATAGTAGGGGGTGGTGAATTGAAAATAGATCCCTCTAAGGTGGCAGTCATTGTAAACTGGCCTAAACCCAAGTCTACTACAGAAGTGAGAAGCTTCTTAGGGGCAGCACAATATTGGAGGAAGTTCATTTCTAACTTTTCCTTAATTGTAGCTCCCTTACATGCTTTAACATGATTGAACAAGGTGTTTTAGTGGGGAGGCAAACATCAGAAAGCCTTCGACACCTTGAAAGAAAAGATTAGTACAACACCTGTACTAGCACTGCCTGATCTTCAAAGACCATTTGAGATCCAAACAGATGCTAGTGACTATGCCATGGGAGCAGTGTTGACATAACACGGTAAACCCATATGTTATCATTCTGAGACTTTTAATCCTGTAGTAGTTAACTATCCTACATATGATAAAGAATTGTATGCATTAGTTCAGAGTGTGAAAAAGTGGAAACATTACTTAATGGGCAAAGAGACAGTAATACATACTGATCATCAACCACTTCAATATCTACACTCCCAAACTAAGTTGCAACAATCAAGACACTACAGATGGATGGGTTTTCTACAACAGTTTCATTTAGTCATCAGATATAAAAAGGGCATACATAATAAAGTTGCAGACATGTTATCTAGACCTATTATAAATGCATCTACTATAATTAAGCATAATTCTGTGCTACATGAAAGCTACATTGAACAATATGCTCAAGATATAGACTTTAAGGATGTATATGCAACTTTAAGTCAAGGAAAAAGAGTAGAAGAATTGGATTATCATGTAAAGGACCGACTCTTATACCATTGTGGGAAACTCTGCGTTCCACAAACTGAGAGAGTAAAGATAATTAGAGAAGCACACACTTCTCTGATATTAGGTCACTTTGGGGTAAGTAAATCAGTTGCACAGCTGCAATGATTTTGTTATTGGCCAAAAATGAATGAGATAGTTTCTAGATATGTAAGGGGGTGTACTATGTGTGTTAAAAGCAAGCCTAGCAATAGAAAACTAGGCTTGTACACTCCATTACCAGTTCCTTCTCACCCTTGGGAGAGTGTTTCCATGGATTTTGTTGGAGGACTACCTAAATCTAGGAAAGGCCATGATTATCTATATGTTGTTGTGGATAGGTTCAGAAAAATGTGTATTTTGATACCTTGTAATAAACAAATTATAGTTGAACAAACTGCAAAACTATTCTTTGAACATGTATGGGTTCATTTTGGATTGCCCACTTCCATTGTATCTGATTGAGACACCCGATTTGTGGGGAAGTTTTGGTCAAGTCTGTGGGAACTTATGGACACCAAATTGAAGAAAAGCACAGCTTTTCATCTACAAACTAATGGCCAGACAGAAGTAGTTAACATGACAGTGATCCAGTTACTCAGAGGATATTGTAGCAAACATCCTAAGCTTTAGGATGAACATTTGTGTTATGTGTAGCATGCTTACAATAGAGCAAAACATTCTTCTACGTAGAGATCTCCTTTTAAGACCTGTTTTGGTTTCACACCAAGGTATCCTTTGGATTTTGTCTTTGGTTAGGATACCACAGTTGAGGGACACAGTGATGTGGATAGGGCAACTAGGTTCATTAAACAAATCTAGGAGATCCACTAGGCAGTACAAGAACAGCTGGAAGAGAGCCAAGCCAAATACAAGGCTAGGCATGAAAAGCATCAGATGGAGCATAGTTTCCAAGTTGGTGACCAGGTCTGGCTGTATATCAGCAAGGACAAGATGCAAGGTGAAGGTAAGAAGCTAAAGCCTATCAGGTATGAACCCTTCAAGATACTTGAGAAGATTTGTGAAAATGCTTTTCGCCTTGATCTACCAGCTTACATGCACATCTACTCAGTCGTAAATGCAGATTGTTTGAGATTTTTTGAACCTTCACTAATTGAGGATCCCGAAGAGTAGAGTCAATTGCCTTCTATTGATGACCTGCTACCTGAATATCTTAATGAATTGTAGGAAGACACATTGCTGGACAAGAAGGTGAGGATGACGCACAGGGGAGATGTTGAGTACCTTAGAATTGGACTCAAGGGTTCAAAGCCAAGCAGTGCAAAGTGGATAGAGATTGGACAAGTGAGAAAATTGTATCCTCACTTAGTCGATGCTTGAAAAACAACTCTTGGTGGTCCAAAAGCTTTTTTAGTGGGAAGGTCGTGATCCGAATTGGATCCATGAAGAATAATCAAAGTACCATGACTTCATCAGATCAGGACAAACTTCGAATTCAAGAGCACAGAGTGATCAGGAAGACCTCTAAACAGTGGCAGTAGGTAGCCAGTGAGGAACAACGAGGACCTTGGTCAAAGCGCGTTGACTGAGGCCCATGGAGATCGTGCAGGAGGCGAAACTGCCACCTAGGAAGCCCAGATCAGGAAAAGGAGGCCATTTCTGATGCGCTAATCGTGCATCCCTGGGAAAAACCCCTTGAGAAGGAAAGCCTCAAAGTGCTCGGTCACATGGAAGCCGGGAAAACCCTGGGGAAAGCGCTAAAGGCTAAAGACGGGACCCGCGCTCCAAAACCGATAGTATATCTAGGGCACCCTTGGGCAGTGAGTGGATTTGGAGAAAAACGAGCGATTCCATTCAGCGCCTGATGCGTGGTAGGCAGATGAGATAGAAAACCACCACTCATCGCATGCTAATAGTCGAGCAAGTCAACCATGAGAAATGAGTGAATAACGTCGAATCTGGGGGCTCCAGATCTAACAGTTGAGATCGTGCCCGATAAAGGAACCAGATTTGACAGGGGATTAAGCCATGGTGTAAAGGATTCTGAAGTTTGATTTGACCACTGAGATGGCAGATGACTCATTTCACAATGTAACTAAAAAACCGAACTAACGAGGAAGAGCTGGCGTAGTTCACAAGAGGACAAGTGGCCACTCCCTGTGAGCCATTGATGATGATGTAGAGACAGGGAACTCCAAGTGAACAACAGTAGGTGATCTGACGGGGGGGAAGAGGAAGCTAGTAGTCATGAGATCGATTGGCTTTAAAGCCATGAACAGAGACAGAGAATAGAGGACACCGAGAGGAAGAACGATAGAGAAGAAGATGAAGATAGAAAAAGGAAGAGACAATGAAGCAAAGAGCAGAAGAGACAGAGGGCCGAGCTGACCTGTAACATAAGGCAACATTGAGAAATCCCTGAGAAGATCTGTCAAGAATTGAGCACCACATTGGGCTCCTCCCATTAAAGACCAGATAGGTCAAGACTTGGACAGGAAAAGAGTCTGTGCACTCTAGTGGCTTGGGGAATCCATGAACCACCTTGCCAAGCAATTCTGTTTTAGGAGACTCAGATTGAGCTCCTCATTGTAAATATCTACTTAAAGACACAATAAAAGAAGGCCACCACTGAAAGTTGGACCGAAGACGTAGCCCTGGAGGATAGGGTGAACTCCTTATTAATTTATTGTGTTCTTGTATTTGCTTACTGTGTTACTTCGTTGTTTTCCATTTCCAGTGTCTGTGTATTTTGCAATCTGATTGATCTGTTGCCTAAAATAACATAGACACACACCAGAACATGAGTCTGTAGTACCTTCGTTAAATAATTATTTAACTGAGATCACTCATAGGGTGATTTTCAGATCAAGAAACTACTTGGTTGGAAGCATTCCTTTCAAGATTGAAGGCATGCTATGCCTCACATTTGTGGCCTTCATAGATTTGAGTAGGAATGAGCACAGTGGGCCCATACTCCCACAAATAACCAAGATGGGGACTCTTAAGATCTCTCTAAACCATTTGGTTGGAAGCATTCCTTTACAGATTGAAGACATGCTGAGCCTAACATCTATGAAATAATCCTACTACAATATCTCTGATTTGGTTCTTGGTATTGGCCAATTCTCTTACTGGTCCTTTTTGTTGTTTGATATTGTTGATTTAATGTTTGCTAATGTTCTCATTTATATTTGAGCTAGCTGATTAATTTCGCTGTGTGGGAATGCTAAAGTTAAGGATTATGTTTGAACTTGTTCAACTTCTTGTAGATGGCATAATTCTACTAGTGCAACCATGTTTGGATCCAAATAGTATTAAAGCATCGATTTGAAACTAACTAATGGAGCTTGTACAAAATTTATGGTTAAGACACACTCTCATGTGAAAATAGATGGGAGGATATTTTGAAAAATATCACTTAGTTTCTATAGACTTCGACAACCTCTATCACAATAGTGCATATTGTTATCTTCATGTTATACGTCATTTAATCACCATGACACTTGACTGTTAAAATGGATCTCTCATCATCCATAAACATGTTCCATTACACTCCCTTAGAAGTCAAACAATTACAAACCGTTGAAGAAGATGTGAATTTTGGGTAAAATGGCTTTATGAAATATGAAGTGTGACATGTTCAATTTTCCTAGTAAGTTTTTGTGCATTTGCAGTTTCTATCCCTAAGAACTGCACAAAACTTCACTATGTCTTCTACTATATATTGCACAAGTAAATCAAAGAAAAATAAAAATAAAAAGTGAATTCTAGAAGAATTGTTTGCCGAATATATCCCAAATGAAAGCTTCTAGGTCATATCTATTCGAGCCATACCCCTCAGATCATGGAGCTAATTCCCTTTCATCAAGGAACCCTAATCCCCCAATTAGAGGATCTTATCCTTCCCTTTTGGATCTGAAACTTCTTCCTCTTGGCCTTTAAATTGACTAGAGGATAGAGGGATTAGTAGGTTTAGAAAAGATAGACTTATGCTATTGGATTTAGATTGGAGGGCTTATCAGCTAAGGAGAGGTTTAGAGGCATTTGGGAGGAACCTCATGAAATCAAGGCAAAATTTGTAAGGCTCTTCTTTATACTTGAATTAATATAAATGAATCATTTTTCCCATTGTATTGTCTTATTGAAATGATGAATGATTTATGATTCATTTGATATTCAGTAAGATAATCTCAATTTCTAATTTCCTTGATCATTAGATTAAGCTTGTTTGAATTGTTATGATTGCATATTCCTTTGATCTCTTTTATGTATGTGATTATAGGTCTTTTTGAGAATTTGGAAGCTTCATCGAGATAGAGTAGGGATCTTCATCAAGAATTTTGCAAATAGGTAAGGGGCTTATTCTCCTACTATTGTATTTACAATTCGAACGGAATAAGCTTAGGGAAAGCATCATTCAACTATCTATTTGTTTCTAGTTTCCTTTAGGATCTAGTGAGATCGCTCTTATCAGCAAGAGGGATTCATCCACTTAACAAATTGGCAACTCCACTAGGGAAGTTACTATTCTTTTCTCTTTCCTTGGTTTTACTTTCTGATGTTTGTTTTCCAGCTAGACCTAAGTCTTGGTGAATTTATGATCTTTCAGATATTCTAGGTTAACTACTTTATTTATTTTTTTATTTTTCTTGGAATTCCTAGACATGCACAGTTTTTGTTCACCCACAAAGCATAGATATGCACAATTTTCAAATTAAGCAACTTGCACACGCACGCTAGTTTACACTGTTGACCTGCGCAGTTCCTACAAATTTTGAAAAGGTAGGTTTTCTCTCAGCCAAAGTCTGAATTTTTATTTCTGAAAGTGTCATCATATTTGTTTTGACTGTCCATACCTTTTCTAAACTTGTTTGAGTGCTTTGTGAGGTCTTTTTGGGAATTAATCCTTTTTGCAAAATTGATTAGGGTTTTGTCTGGCTTGTTTGCTAATTGATAAAAAAGAGATAGGTTGTCCTCAAGATCACTGTATTCCTGTCATTTTTTGTCAAATACACTAGATCCATTATCAATCTTTCTTATTTGTGATGAATTTCTTTGTTTAATCATAGGTTAGGGTTTCTCAAGAATTAGTGTTTTGATGAGACATGCTTCTTGTGTTGCATTGAAAACATACATCGTTTTTATACCAGTACTGAAGTTTAATCAAAATTACACTTTAAACATTGATTTCATAATATTCATTCAAGCATTTTTCATTTTAAGGATTTCATTGTTTTTTTTTAATTTGAATTCCTTTGGTCATCTCTCAAGAATTTGTCTTAGTTTCTTAACAATTTTTTCATGTTTTTTCTTTCATTTTTGCAAAAACAAATCCCCCTCAATCACCCAGGGGGGAGTGGGGGTGGGGCTGAATTGTGTTTGAGTGTTAATCACCTTTGAGTGTCATTATTTTTTATCTTTGGAATTCTCACCCAATTTCCTTTACTTACACTTGATTGGTTCTTTAATTATATTAGTGAAGGGAAATAGTTTTGTTGTTCTTTCGCTACTTTGGAATCATCTTGTGTTTGTTTTGAAGAGTTCTCTTTCATAGATTGAATTTTCATGGTTAGAATTCTCATTTCATGAATGGAAATTGTGCATAGATTACATTTGAATAGTTTTCAAGTAAATTGTGCATAGATTACATTGAGTGGATTTCAACTTAGAACTTTGAATTGCATTAAAAATTATAAGTGGTACATTCTAGAGTTAATATTTTATAGAAGAACCTCTTTACTTTCTCTAGCTAGAATTCATCGAAATGAAGAGATTACAAATTTCATATTTGATGCATTAGAGTTTTGAGTCAAGTCATAATACCATCAATTTCATGTCCATTTAACCTTTGAGTAAATAACAGCTTAATAACATAGTGTTAATAAAATTCATTTAGAGTTTTTATTAGTTTTAGGGCTCTTACCACCTACAGTAACTTAAGTTGTAGGGCTTTGGAATAGGGAAGTGAGTAAAATTTCCAAAGCTATAGAAAAACAATAGAATCTTGCAATAGAGAGAAAAATCCAATTATTTCAATTTTGCTCTTGGCAGCTCTTCTAACACATGAGTTAAGCACGAGATCATGTCAGATTGTTATGAAACCAGCTCAAGAAAAAGATAGAAAAGATAGATCAACGCCTTAGAATTCAACGTTTTCGAGGGGGCAACCTCCTTTACATTACATAAATGAAAAATTCTTGGATGATTCAAATGACAAAACCTCCTTTCTATATATAGGAGTCTAAGGAGTCACAATATAACCCAGCTGACCTAACAATAATAATATAAAGCCACAAAATTAACAATAGAGGGATTCTATGGGGCATAGTAATAACAATATGGGGATAATAGGGGCACAACAATGTTAATAAGGGGTACAACTACAATAGTAATGGGGTAATCACTAGTATTATAGGGACCCAACATGCCCCTCTCCTTCAAAAAAGTGTTGTCCTCAACGCTTGAGAAGTTCTGGATGCTTCTGTATAAAATTCTCATCCTCCCATGTGGAATCTTCAGCGGATAAGTTCTTCCACTTGATAAGATACTCCGAAATTGATCGATTTCGTAGCTGTCGAGTTCTTGTTTCTGTGACTGCTTTCAGTTCCAATATAATTTTTCCTTCCTCGTCAAGTTCTGGCAATATTGTTTGTACTGGGAGCTTTTTGCCTATAACCTTATTTAAACATGAAACATGGAAAACTGGGTGCAATCGAGAAGCTGTAGGAAGCTCCAATTTGTATGCCATAGTACCAATCTTTTGCAACACCGTGTATGGACCATAATACTTTGGTGATAATTTATTATCCTTCTTAGCTTGCTTGAGAGACATTTTCTTATATGGTTGTAGCCGTAGGAATACCCAATCACCTACATCAAAACTTCTTTCGCTACGATGTTGATTTGCCTGTTGTTTCATTCTATTCTGTGCCAACACGAGGTTATCCTTTAAGAGTTGAGGACTTGTTGTTGATGTTCAATGTGATGTTCCACTGCTTGAACCTTAGAATTTTCTCTTAAATATGATGTGATGGATGGTGGCTGATACCCATAAAGTGCCATAAATGGGGTCATTTTTGTTGCTGTATGGAAGGAAGTGTTATACCACCATTCAACCAGAGGCAACCATTTGACCCATTGTGTCTGTTTATCAGATACAAAGCAATGAAGATATCCTTCCAAAAATTTGTTTACTATCTCAGTTTGCCCATCAGATTGAGGATGATAAGATGAGCTATGAGCTAACTGAGTACCAAGACAAGAAAATAATTCTGTCCAAAAATTTCAAGTGAAAATGGGATCTCTGTCACTTACAATAATCTTTGGGTTTCCATGTAGCTTTTGAATTGTTTCCATAAATGCAGTAGAAACTGTACTGGCTTTAAATGGATGTGATAATGCACAAAAGTGTGCATACTTGGTAAGTCTGTCAACTACCACCATGATGACACTCTTTCCCTCAGACTTGGGTAAACCTGTGATAAAATCCATTGAAACCTCCTCCCAACGTTGGCTTGGAATGGATAAAGGTTGTAATAGACCTGGTGTCTTAATTGTTTCAACTTTATTTTGTTGGAAAACCAAACATTCCGCCACAAACTTTTGAATATCTGCTTTAAGGCCATCCCAAAAAAATTCCTTCTTAACCCTGTGGTAAGTTTTTAAAAATCCTGAGTGCCCTCCTAAGGGAGAAGTGTGCAATTCCATAAGAATCTTTTGTTTTAGCTGGGAATTCTTACAGAGGTATAAGCGATATTTGTACCATAACGAATCATTTTTCCAGCTAAATGTATCAGACATACTGGAATCTTGTTGTAACTTTCGAATAAGTGCCGACACTTCTTCGTCATTCTTCCATTCCTCCCTTGCTTCATTTATCCAATCTGGTTGGATAATAGAAATGGCGCACAACAATGCTTCCACATCCTCATCCTTTCTTGAGAGTGCATCTGCCACCACATTTTGCTTCCCTTTTTTGTAGATGATTTCAAAGTCATAACCCAACATCTTTGTGACCCACTTTTGTTGCTCTTCAAAGGATAATCTTTGTTCTAAAAAGTATTTAAGGCTATCATGATCCGTTTTTACCTTGAAGTGTCTTCCCATTAGGTAGGGTTGCCATTTCTTAAGTGCATGGAGTATTGCCAACATTTCCTTCTCATAAATAGCTTTGTGTAAGAACTTTCCCTTGATTGGACGACTTTCAAAAGCAATGGGTCTTTCATCTTGCATTAAAACAGCACCAATTCCATTTCCTGAAGCATCACATTCCACAATAAAGGTTTTTGTGAAGTCCGGTGTAGCTAAGACTGGTTCTTGGCACATTGCCTCTTTATGATGTTCAAATGCCTTTGTTGCTTCTGGAGTCCATGAAAATGCATCTTTCTTCAATAATGTTGTTAGAGGTGCTGCTATTCTCCCATAATTCTTAACAAACTTGCGATAATACCCTGTCAACCCGAGAAATACTCGCAGATGCTTTATGGATGTGGGAATTTTCCATTCCTTAATGGCTTTAATTTTTCTAGGGTCTACCTTAACTCCTTCATGAGATACAATATGACCCAGATATTCCACCTCTTGTACTCCAAAGAAACATTTGGATCTTTTTGCATATAATTGTTTCTACTCCAATAGTTGTAGCACCCTGTCAACATGTTCAACATGATCCTTCCAAGACTTGCTGTAGATTAGTATATCATCAAAAAATACTAACACAAATTTTCTAAGGAATGGTTTGAAAATTGAATTCATCAAACCTTGAAATGTTGAAGGTGCATTGGTAAGGCCAAAAGGCATGACCAAAAATTCATAATGACCCTCATGAGTTCTAAACGCTGTTTTCGGAATGTCTTCAATATTCATTCTAATTTGATGATATCCTGAACGAAGATCCAACTTGGTGAAGTAAATTGATCCATGCAATTCATCCAATAATTCATCAATGACAGGAATGGGAAACTTATCTTTAATAGTGAGCTTGTTGAGCTCCCTATAATCCAGATACATGCGCCATGATCCATCCTTCTTGTGCACCAATACGACTGGAGCAGAGAAAGAACTTTGACTTGGTTGAATTATACCAGCCTCTAGCATTTCTGCAACCATACGTTCAATTTCACTCTTTTGGGCATAGGGATATCTGTACGGCCTGATGTTTGGAGGAACACTGTTGGGCAATGTATTTGCTAAAATTTCTCTCATTAAATTATCAACCATGGAAACTCGTAAGCTTGTGATGATGCCAGCAAAATATATGTAGGAGTAGGCAACTAACTCTATGTCTAACTAAATTATTTACGATTCAATATAATATGCAAGGGAAGATGCTCCTAATTAAGGAGGTCCTGGTTGTCCTTCCCTACAGTATCATAGATTGAAAAGAAATCATTGATTACATAAAACTAGAAACTTGAAATGAAGACAAGAGAATGAACTTTAATTGTTGTTCAGATTCAAATAGAGAGAAAGACTAACTTAGTCTCTTGATTGTCCCCTCATATACTAATCCAAACTAAACTAAGATTCATTCATAAGCATAAGAAATGAAATAACTTGAAACATAAAAGCAAAATAATGAATTTCAATTATCATGCAAATCAAATGGAGGGAGAGCCTAACTTAGACCCTTGGTTGTTCCCTCATATGCTTGATAAGATTTTAATTTAAAACTCATTCATCAATCACAAACAAATCCTCAAACATCTAAGCAATGAAATAAGATCTATTATGAAATAAAATGTTCCTTTGATCCTTTTAGAGTGAGCTCAATTCTCCTAAGAACAAAGTGACAAGTTATTCCATAAATTCATATACTACATTAACACAATTTATATCTAAAACTATATAATGGAAATTTATCTAAAATGAAGCTTTATTCTATTCCATCATAAGTTGGATACATGCTCCAAGAGTCCTCCCTTTGGAATGGAGGAGGTACTCCTATTTATACAATGGGATGAGATAACAAACTCATAATGATGATCCAATAATCTCTCTTTAGTTCCATACATTTTTCAACCATCTAGACACATAACCCCCTTTTGTCCTTGATCTTCTCCATGAGATCATGATCTTTTTCATGAGGCTTATCTTATCAAATTCGAATTTGATCATTCAAGGCCACATAAAGATGCCTTGGAAGCTTCCTTTGTACCTACACATGTCAACAAACTCATTCTAATTGTTAGGTATAAGTATAAGCATATTATTTTCTAATGTTTAGCCATAAATCCACTTTAAAATGTTAAGAATTAATAAACTTTGGAAAAGCATAGTTATAACCCAATAATGAGGTAAATGTAATGATGTGGAGGTGGAATGGAGGTGACATGAAGGTAAAATGTGAAGATATTGGTGAATAATGGAGTGAGAATAAGGACAATTTTGAAGCCCAACATACCCCCAAACTGAAGGTATTGCATGTCCTCATGCAATCTATTACATTACTTTTTGGTACTTGAGCTTTGGCTTATACTCTGCATGATATCATTTACTTAACTTTTGCAAAGCGTTATTTCGATGAACTACAACTTGGTTGGTTCTTGTGTTTCAACCATATTTTGTTTGTTGCATTCAATGTATGATCTTTGCATATTGATAATGTGATTTTTATTGCAGAGTATTTTTGTTGGAATGCATCATGGTTGGTTCTTGTGTAACAACCATGATTGTGTTGGCATCCAATTAACTTTTAAATACTTTTGACAAAGCCATTTGTATGCTCATGTAATAGTGAATATATTTTGAAGGTAAGTGGGGTTTAGAATGTGATATATGAATGTGGATGTTATATGAATCTGACAAAGTGTGTATGTAAATGTATCCTTCCCCTTAAACGGATGGTTTGGGCAGTTATGTGAAATGGGGAAAGGAAGTGAAGTTTTTCCAAAAATTATTATTCTAACTTTTCAAGGAATTTAATGGTTAAAAGTTAGAAAATATCATACCTTAACTTACCCTTCCAAAAATGGATGAGAGTTGTGCATGTGTGGCTGCAAAAACTGTTGTTCATAGTCTTCTTTACTTGGTTGTGAAAATGGTGGATGAAATCAAAAAAGTGAATCTTTTATTGTTGTTGCATCTGCTGTTGAATCTGTTGTTGGATCTTCTGTTGAATGTTCAGAATCTGCTGCTAAATGCGGCTAAAAATGTATAAGGCTTGGAAGGTATACAAAATATAGAAGTTACCTTTCCCCCCCAGCCTTATTTATTGACTTGTCCTCAAGTGATGACAAACTGAAAAACAATGAAAGGAAATTGGCTTCATCTGCTACAAAATATGGGTCTTTAAGTCTTCAACGCCCGATGGCACAAATCTTACTATGTGATTAAATGTGTCGATGTCGAACATAGCAAGAAGTTGTTGACTTAGTGGTCGTTAATGAATGCCCCTAGCCAACACAAGAGCTCCCGTCATTGATTCCAATGGGAGTCAGGATGCCTAACACATCTTTGTAGGTACGAATAAATTTGTCGTGGTCAAGTCACCTACAAGATCCAACGAACAAGGGATATTAATGTACTCCCATTGTTCATTGGCTAGAGTACTTCCCATTAAGGCATGCAAGCCTCTAGGTGTTTTTTCAATGATACTTAGACTCTAGGACTTTGACTCAAGCATGGTGTTATTGGCGGAAATGAAGGGGAATCGTAATGACAAGGAAAATGGCAATATGCTTGTAAGGAATGGATGTAAGGAAATGCATGGTGTATGAATAAGAACTCTGGCTGTGAAAAATGGATATGGAAATGTCATGCTTACAATTGGTGGAATTTAAAATCTTTTTCAAAAAGGGAGGTGCAAGGTAGTGGTTGTGGAGATGGATTTGTCTTCAGAATTTTTCATGAATTTAGTCTTTGGAAGACTAATTTTCGTCACAATGAAATCTCCTTAATGATCACTTTATCATCCTGTAACCTGTAAAAAAACTTGGCAGAAAGAAAACATAAGTGTGTTCAAGAAGAAATGCGCATTTCCTTCATGATTCTTACGCAAAAATTTCATACCAAATAAAACAGATTTAAGAAAAATCAAAGTGTTGAAATTAACTCAATTCATGATATTAGTATCAATCCATTCTTTAAAAATAACCATGAAAAGTAATACTCCCTGTTTGTGTCAGATAACTCATGAAATGTGCTCGGTAAAAATATCGACATTAGAAATATCTGTTGTGTTCTGCATATTAGTATGTCACATAAAAGCATTCAACAGAAAGATGTTATGAGTTTAATGCCAACTTGAAGCTATCGAAACAAGAATCCTCCAATTTTTGAAATTTGTTTCCAAATGTTCTATTATTTATTTTCAAACCTGCATGAATTTTGTGAGAATTTTTTTTATTTTTTTTTATTATTTATTTATTTTTTAAATAAAAAAAACAAGAGAATGAAATTCAATTCTTTTTTATAATAACAAAATAAAAAAAAACAATTTTTTCAATTTGTTATTTATTTTGAGTTTTTTTTCTTTTTTAAATAAAGAAATCAACAAAAACAAATTCTATTAAAAACTAATAAAGAAAATTTCTAATAATAAACTAACACTAAAATAGATTTTTTCAATATTCTAAAAAAACACACAAAATCCTCTAGAATCAATGATAAATCTGGATTTTTGTCTAGAAAAATTAGGAGAAGATAATGCAAATGCCAAATCTCTCCAAGATAAGTCAAATCCAATTTTTTATCATTAAATTGAATATAGAGGAGGCATTTTAGTCAGGCAACTCCATTTGAGCTCCTTTCTGTACTTCTTGTTATGCGCGGATTGCATCTTAGAATTGCAAACTTTTGGAGCTCAGACAAACTTGTTAGTATCTTGACTACCTACCTTTGAAGCTAGATCTGAATCAGTGAAAAAGAAGCTCATACCCTGTGATGAATTAACCCGTGGAAGGCTCGCAACAGTCATCTGCAGAAACTTGTTTTTGGATCTGTAAGGCTTGGTGCAGACTCAAATTACTGTACGAAAGCTTAGATTTATATCTCAGATAACTTTGGACTTGGGAGCTCTAAGGAATTTTGACAGAATTTTACACGTTTCTGTTTCTTGCAGGTTGAAGAAAGGTGGAAGGTTGAGCACTAAAGAATGAAGACCGAATTTCAAACTAGCAACGTACCATGGGTTTTCTCCGAGGTGAAAATTTCAAGAATTTTGTTCTGCTTTTATCTTTCTGATGAGAGATTCAGGCAAGTCTGCGAGTACTGCAACAACAAGATCAACTGCCATGCAAACGATTTTGAAATAAACCGAGAACCAACGGCATGCAATGAACATATGTAAAGTCAGCGAACTTGTCTGGCACAATTGCTGCACAAAATATGCAGCCTGCATACGGATTTCTCTTGAGTGGTCAGATGCTGCAAAGTTCATTACAACTGGAATAAGACCAATATGGAAAGCATTTTCCTGAAATGGTGCATTGTCTTTGATAAGCTGATTGACAATCTGGAGCACAGAAACTATAACACGATTGTTAGCTACTTCGAGCATTTCCATCAAAGGCACTAGCCCATGCTGGCTGACAAATAGCATTTTTTTGGTCTGGGAAATCTTGAAATATCGCAATAAGTTTCTGACACGCTGATACAATCATATCTTCTGATTTATCTGGCTTCAACATACCAATCAATCTGCTGACTTCTACAGCCTGCACAGGAAAAATGTCCCTGCCTGGCACTTTTTCCTCAAAACCAATCCCGTCTATTCCAATTCCATCATCTTTAACAACATTCATCATCACAGAAAACAAACGACTTCCATTTCTCTTATCTGCTTTGCTATCTGTTTGCTTTTGAGCTATCTTTGCCTTTAGCTTTGCAGCTAGATCATTCTTTCCATATTCAGATAAATTTGTATCCTGATTCATTGGAGAAGCAGATACAGAGGTCGACTTTTCCGCTTTTATAACTGATGTGTCATGATGCCTTTCCAGAGGCTCATCAAATAAGTCATCCAAGGTGCCATCTGCAGGTGTATTACTGAATCTGCTTAGTTCTTGCATGGAAGGAGTTCCCGATGACTTTCCAGTCTTCTGCCCATGCCCATGCCCATGCCCATGCCCATGCCCATGCCCATGCCCATGCCCATGCCCATGCCCATGCTCATGACTAGAAACATTAATTCCATTAACTTCTCCATTTTTATGACTTTGAGATGTGAAGGACAATTCCTTGGAGGACATCACTCCTTCATTAACTTCCACATTCCTGGATTTTGGAGAACTTTTCTCTCTACAAAGAACGCTTTCTTTGGCATTTTGGGCATTTGATAAAGCCACTGTATTCAGTGGTTCTGCACCATGTGACACTTCTTCAGAAACAGATCTCGGTACAACTGAGTCAGAACCTATGAGCAAGCTTTCAGAAATAGCCAATGTTGCATCCTGTGCAGAGACTCAATCACTCTCATCTTCTGTTATGCTAGAATTAGTGTTGGTGAGCTTGTGAAGTGGAAGGCAACGCTTTTCTATCAATCTCTTCACTGGATCTTCGACTAGCACTAATGTCTTTTGCAGTAGATTGAGCAGTCGCAGTTTCTTCAAATCCTGGCTCAAACAGCTCTGTTGTCATATTCTCTGCAGATAGTCTTCCTTCTTCCCTTTCACCATCTTCAATTGTTCTCTCCACAACTGTTGACACGTCCTGGGGTATGTTCCCAATTCTGCCACCTGTTCTCTGTAGTGATTGTAAAGCTCTCCTAGAATTCTGGATCCATGGGTGCATCAATAGATTTTTTTGCATCTGGTCTTAATTTTGCATCCTGCAAAGTAAAATACACAAACTTATGGAAGCACTGATGCAGAAAATCCGTTATATCAGGCGACAAATGCTCAGGTATGGGAGGATGCTCATCCTGCACAATCTGGAAGAGAGCAGGCATAGGTGCAAGATCATAATATGGAGGAACACATGTGAGCAGCTCTATCACTGTGCAACCTACACTCCAGATATCTGATGCAGCACTACCTCAGGTGCCATCCAATAAATTTCTACCAGATTTCTACACCTCAGGCTATCATTGCAAGTTTTTATTCAAACACATCATTTTGCCCACAATCCAAATTTGTTCAAGCAAAATTATCGAGATATATATATATATATATATATATATATATATATATATATATAGTTTAAAATTCGTATTTTCTTGAGAAAAATGGATCTACATGGTTTTTACACTGAATTTTCCGAGATTATAATTGGGATTGCGTACAATCACTAGGGAAAATTGAAATCTTTAGTTACGGAGAGAAAGTTCCCAATCAAGCTACAGCAAGAAGGAGGAGGTTTTCCTTGAATTTTAGCCTTTCGAGATTCTTCCGGGGACGCCATAATAGCTCAAATACCATTTCACAAACTTCTTCAAGCCAGTCTGCAGGTATTAGCAGCCTCTCAACATGTCTACAAGATCCGGCAGAGAAATAGGAGAAGCGTTTCCAAGATTGTAAATTTAGTTGAGTTTGGTTTGTGTTTATGTTTTGTGTTTTTATATTTTTTAAATTTTATTTTATATCTGTTTTATTTGTGTTTTATTATTTATTATTTTTATTTTTAAATCTAAAAATAAAATAAATAAAATGGAATCCTATCTTTAAAAAAAATGATTAGTTTTCAAATTTATTTATTTATTTATTTATTTATTTTTATTTTTAAGAGTATTAAAAGAAAACTAAATTTTATTTAAAATTTTAAGATGATCTTTTACCTACTCACAAAATTCTTTATTGTCGCATTGCAGATTAATTTTCCAGCAAGAGTATTTTTATTTGAAATAAATCAATGGATTTTCTGATCTTCCTGATCGCACGAAGCGCAGGAAGAGAGCATACTAATCGCTTGATTTGTTTTTATTTATGCAGGGGGGTTTTAAAAAGACTGAATTTAAAACTAGCTAAATACTAAAACATCAGAAAACTCAAACTTGGAAAACTCAAACTTGAACTCCTTTATGAAGATCCTGCTGTCACCAGGTTTCACAAGTTAGTTTTTCTAAAGAAAAATACTAGTACTAAATTAAATTCCTAATGCCTGATCCCTTAGCACCATCCCTGGCAACGGCGCCAAAATGTTGGGCAATTTATTTGCTTAAATTGCTCTCATTAAATTATCAACCAGGGAAACTCGTAAGCTTGTGATGATGCCAGCAAAATATATGCAGGAGTAGGCAACTAACTCTATGTCTAACTAAATTATTTACGATTCAATATAATATGCAAGGGAAGAGGCTCCTAATTAAGGAGGTCCTGGTTGTCCTTCCCTACAGTATCATAGATTGAAAAGAAATCATTGATTACATAAAACTAGAAACTTGAAATGAAGACAAGAGAATGAACTTTAATTGTTGTTCAGATTCAAATAGAGAGAAAGACTAACTTAATCTTTTGATTGTCCCCTCATATACTAATCCAACTAAACTAAGATTCATTCATAAGAATAAGAAATGAAATAACTTGAAACATAGAAGCAAAAAAATGAATTTCAATTATCATGCAAATCAAATGGAGGGAGAGCCTAACTTAGACCCTTGGTTGTTCCCTCATATGCTTGATAAGATTTTAATTTAAAATTCATTCATCAATCACAAACAAATCCTCAAACATCTAAGCAATGAAATAAGATCTATTATGGAATAAAATGTTCCTTTGATCCTTTTAGAGTGAGCTCAATTCTCCTAAGAACAAAGTGACAAGTTATTCCATAAATTCATATACTACATTAACACAATTTATATCTAAAACTATATAATGGAAATTTATGTAAAATGAAGCTTTATTCTATTCCATCATAAGTTGGATACATGCTCCAAAAGTCCTCCCTTTGGAATGGAGGAGGTACTCCTATTTATACAATGGGATGAGATAACAAACTCATAATGATGATCCAATAATCTCTCTTTAGTTCCATACATTTCTCAACCATCTAGACACATAACCCCCTTTTGTCCTTGATCTTCTCCATGAGATCATGATATTTTTCATGAGGCTTATCTTATCAAATTCGAATTTGATCATTCAAGGCCACATAAAGATGCCCTGGAAGCTTCCTTTGTACCTACACATGTCAACAAACTCATTCTAATTGTTAGGTATAAGTATAAGCATATTATTTTCTAATGTTTAGCCATAAATCCACTTTAAAATGTTAAGAATTAATAAACTTTGGAAAAGCATAGTTATAACCCAATAATGAGGTAAATGTAATGATGTGGATATGGAATGGAGGTGACATGAAGGTAAAATGTGAAGATATTGGTGAATAATGGAGTGAGAATAAGGAAAATTTTGAAGCCCAACAAACACTTCCTGGAATCATATGAATAACATGATCATGATCACGAATAGGTGGGAGACCTTTGGGAGTCTCAAATACCTTGAATGATTGTCCAAGACTTTTTGGAGATCTGGAGAAATAGATGATTCCACCTTGGACACATCTAGCGAACATAATTGTGCAATTACACCTCTTTGTTCCCTTTTTAGAAGCTTTGTCATACCGTTAGAGCTGATTATCTTTCTCGGTTTCCCTGCAATACCCCTTAATTCAACTTCCTTTCCTTCCACAGAAAATTTCATGAAAAGTTCTTGAAAATTAAAAGCTATTGTACCCAAGGATTGTAGCCATTGGACTCTTAGTACAACATCAGCACCTCCCATTGGAATGGAAAGCATTGGGCTAGTCAATACATATTCTCCCATGGATAGCTTGATATTATGGAACTTTCCTGAGAAATTTATTGTTCCTCCATTTGCAACCATCACTTGACACTCTCGTGCTGGATATAAGAAGCAATTCAATTCTCTTGCTACCTTACAATGAATAAAATTGTGGGTACTTCCTGAATCAATCAACACTATTACCTTTTTGTTCTTGATTTGTCCTTCTATCTTGATGGTTTGAGGAGTGGTAATTCCCGCCAATGCATTACAAGATATGGTTGGATTCATTTCTTCATTATCTAGGCTTTGTTCCTGGAGTATATCCTCTTCTTTTGACCCTTCTTGCTCCTTTTCTTCTTCCTATTCACAATCTATGTAGAATAATTTCTTCTCAGCACACTTATGACCTTTAGTGTATTTGCTATCACAACTGTAACAAAGCCCTTTTGCTCTTTTTTCTTCCAATTGTTGTGGTGTCAACCTTATAGGTTGTGGAAGACTAGCGGCAACAACACTTTCATCTTTATAGTTGTGAGTGGTATGCTTCCTGGTTGCCATAATTTTTCTTTCCATTTTTCTTGCTAACCTGAATGCCTTCTCTAATGAATCAGGTTCCCAAAGGCGAACATCATGTTGGATATTATCCTTTAAAGACCCTATGAACACATCAATCCTATGCTCCTCTGGAATATCTTTTACCCTTATGTTCAATTTTTGGAACTCCTCAATGTGCTCCATTATTGAACCCTTTTGTTTGAGACTTATCAATTGGCTAAAAAAAGTGTTACTCTTTGTATCCTCATATTGTGCTATCAATTCTTCTGTAAAAATTTCCCAAGTGATAAATTGTTTACGAGAGCAAAGCCATTTATACCATACAAACTGATTTGGTTCCAAATATAAAGTTGCAATAAGTACATTTTGTGTGTTTTGCACATTATTGAGATCGAAAAATTGCTCCATCTATAATATCCATGTTGCGGGATCCTTGCCATCAAACTTCCTCATATCAATTTTTGGAATATGGTGGGTCTTTGATCCAACATTAGAGTCTATGGAATCATGATTAACATTTCTTTTGTTCTCATCATGAGTTTCCTTTACTACCCTTTCACCATTAGTGACCCTTTCTTGTAGCAACTTATTCATATTTATCTTCAATTCTTCCATGTCTGTCTTCAAATCGATCTTCAAATCATCCATCTTAGCTTCCACGTCATTCATCGTAGCTTCTACACATTTATTTAAACAATCCATCTTAGCTTCTACTCCTTTCTTTAAACCATCCATCTTAGATTCTGTTCCTTTTTGTGCAAGGGACAGTTGTTGCACTTGGTCTTGTAATTTTGATATATCATGTTGCATTTCTTCCTCTTCTTCATGAGTCATGCTAGAGATTTCAGGTTCCTTACTAGGTGTTTGCATTTTCTTTCCTCAGGGCATCAGTTACCAATAATAATGCTCTACTATGCCCTTTGAATTCCTTCAAAATAAATTTTCAAACCAAGCTTAAGCAAAAATTTAAGAAAATCTACACACCTTTTTTCACTTTGTAGGAGCTCGATATTGCCTCTGATGTATCTCTGTACTTTCCAATCATCTAGATCTGAATTTGTGACCTGTAGTAGCCCTCTATGTCCTCTTTCCAATGCCACAAGTCTGACCCAAATTGGATTCTCCAAGGAAGAGTTATGCAAAATCTCCCACAGTGACTTGAATATAGACTAGTTTAGTAGAGTGAACTTGTACGACTTGCCACGAGTCACTGTTTCGACCTTTGGATCTAAAAAATGCATACAAGAAACTAAAATCCATCCTCTTTCTGTACCTTCTTACGAAATTTCAATCTAATCCCCAGAGATAAAGTTATGATGCTTTCCCCAGGTCACCTGTTTGGAATGTAATTCAGGAGTCTGCATAAAGACCAACTTCCTCAGATCATATCTCTGCAAATATAGTGTGAACAGCTCTGAAATTCGGACTCGAGGTTCAGCATGATTTCTTCTCAAATGGGTTTTTTTTTGCAACTTCTGAAATGTCTTAGAAAAAAAGTTATAGCGAAAATGCCACGATGACCTGTTTGGAGCAGCGAAACCCTAGAATCCAAAGCTCTAACACCAAATGTTATGAAACCAACTCAAGAAAAAGATAGAAAAGATAGATCAATGCCTTAGAATTCAGCCTCTTCGAGGGGGCAACCCCCTTTACATTACATAAATGAACAATTCTTGGATGATTCAAATGAAAAAACCTCCTTTCTATATATAGGAGTCTAAGGAGTCACAATATAACCCAGTCGACCTAACAATAATAATATAAAGCCATAAAAATAACAATAGAGGGATTCTATGGGGCACAGTAATAACAATATGGGGATAATAGGGGCACAACGATATTAATAAGGGGTACAACTACAATAGTAATGGGTTAATCACTAGTATTATAGGGACCCAACACAGATCTGGTGAAGTGATCGTACCCACTTCATTAGCTATGATAGAGTGATTTGCACATATTACAATGGCGACGAAAGGTACTTGGGGTCACTTGAATGTAAGCCTAAAATTAACCATGTTGATGAGCTTTTAATGGGATTGAGACTTGTTACTCTTCCCTTGCATGTATGCCTGATTTACTATTGTTGCCCCATGTAAGATTGTTGTAGTTGGTAAAATTAGTGACCATAATCCTAGGGATCTACCTAAGGTGACGACAGAGTGAAGGTCTTGCTGTACCTGGAACAAAAGTTGGCTAGACTCACTTGGACTTTTTGGAGGGTAATCCTTGCTCAATATGGCATAAGTGAAGTTACTTGACCTAGATCGTTTCATTAAGGAGGTTGTGTTTGTAACTAGTTCCAAACACTGATATCTTTAAAAATTTTCACTTTGATCTCTGCGGCATTGGATTTCATCACCAACTAGTAATTATTGATCTCTGTGACAAGTCAGTTTGTATGGTTTGAATCCCTAGAATTTTTAGTGTGTGTTACCTTGTTTGTTTTTACTTTTTACAAGACCTTAGGTGTGGATTGTGAATATTGTTAATTTTACTAATAAAAACTTATTTGGATTGGGTCTAATGGAAACAATGCTAAAATTTACTGATAAATACCTCCCTTTTAATGGGAATCCTAATCCTTTTCCTGATTTTGTAAATGTTGGTCCTCCTTATATGGCTACATTGTCACTTCCCAGATTCACGATAGGTTTACCTGTATGGTTGTTCTCAACTTATTTAATTCCAAATACTCCAATTCTACCAGCTCAACCAAGTTTTTCACCTCAACTGAGTTCTCCATCTCAACATCACCAACCTAGTGTTAATCCTTTACCTTCTTTACCCAACATGTCCTCCTCCCTTTCTTCTTCTTCAGTTGGTAAAAGCCTTGATGCTACTAACTAGGTTACTAAGAAGAAGAAGAAAGAGAAGAAGAAGAAGAAGAAGCCAAATAAGAAAGTAGTCAGCCAACCAACCATGGATGTAAGTATTTTTAATGTTGAGGAAACTTCTAAAATGCATCATAAGCCCAAATACCCTTGCAAACTTTGCAAGGGTGACTACTTCCTTATAAATTGTCCTGGCATTCCTACTGTCTTGTAAGTATGGTAAAATAATTCTCATCAACTTATTGTTGATCCATCAACCAGTGATTGTGAGGTTCATGGGAAAAAGCTTAAAGTTATGTTTCTTTGTAGGTTATGCAAAGGGACTCATCATAGTCACCTTTTCCCTCACATGGATGAAGCCTCAAAATTGTTGGAAAACTTATTGTTTCATAGCAACAAATTCCAACTAATTACCATAAACTTTCTCCCCATCTATTGTCAGTTGACGAAGTGATTGATCTAAATCCAAGTACAGTCAATCCCACTCTTCCATTGGAGGGTGACATGTATCACTCAGGTTAATGGACTATTTGGTGATCAAGTGGTCAAATTGATTCCATATTTGATTGATCCTACTCTCCCTTTAGAGAGTGAACTTCATACTGCTCAATTTCTTCATGTTACCTCAGATTCTTCTACACATGGGGGACTTTCATCTGTTGCTTTTGAAACCCATCCAAGTAATGAGGCTATTTATTTTGATTGGAGTAGACTAACATAACCTCGTCTTCCTTATTCGACCCCTTTCCAACTCATTATGAAGGCTTATGGTAAGAATGTGCAACGCACATATGTAGATGAATGTGCTTTTGTCGGTACTTTATCCTCGACCGCTTGGCAAGCTTTGGGTTGCCATCAACTTGTGCTTGTTACAAAGAATCTATTAGATTTTAACAGAACTGTCAGTGAACCTTTAGGGATCATTATTAAGTTACCTATTACCTTGGAAGGTAAGACTATTTGTATCGATCTTATGGTATTCCAAGGTTCCTTAGATTTCAATTTGCTCCTTGGGTGAGACTATGTCTATGCCATCAAGGTTGTCGCATTAACATTCTTTCATGTGATGTCCTTCCCACACAATGGAAACATTGTCACAGTTGATCAACTTTCATACATTGATCTTGCTTCGACTACCAATATTTCGATACCCCTGAATGTTCCTTATATGGAAGTGGTACCTACCCTGCCACGGATTTTTTATATGGAAACCTGTCTCATGTTCTAGTTACTGATGCAAGAGAGCCTCTCACTATTTTATCAACTTCTTTTGACTTAGATCCAGTAATTGACATGGTAAAAACTATAATTAGGGAACTTGAAATGGATTTTCTTACCCCTTTTGATTCCCTTCACATGTATTATTTCCAGAGAAAAATTATTCCATCTGATGAAGACCTTTTGGAAGCCATGAAACAACACCCTTGAGGATAGTTATTTTACTGTGTCAACCTCGTTCAAAAATGAAAAAGATACCTTTGAGGATATTTCTTTTACTATGTCAAGCTCGTTAAAAAATGAAATAGGTCTATGAGGATAGTTCTTTCACTATGTCAACCTCATTAAAAAATGAAAGAGTACCCAGGAGCATAGTTCTTTTCATGTGTCAAGCTCATTAAAAAATGAAACAAATATTCCCCTAATTGAGTCAAGTTTTTCATTTGATCTCATAAAAAAGCCTTCATTACATCCACGTATTGGTAACCTGTAGTGTACTTAGGTGAATGAAATGAATTTTAAGGGGAATGTGCCCTTGCAGTCATGTCGGGGGCATGAAAACCACTTCCAAGCATAGTTTTCTCTATTTCAAGCTTGTGTAAAAATGAAACCTATCTCGAGCCCATTTGGGTTATTATTACCAAGACTCATTAAAATCATGAAATCCCAAGCACCTTTTGCTATCTTTTCATGAAACATACATGAAAATGCTGAGTTCTTTCTTTCTTTTCTTTCTCGTTAATTAAATAGAAAGTCAATTATTAGAGTACATTTTCATCACTTTTTCAAACTCTTTAAAACTTATGAAAAAGTGAAACCCTAGAGTTCCCTTTACATCCTTTTCAGACTCCTTAAAAACGAAAAGATCGCTAAGTACTTGATTGTTCGAACTCGTAAAAGTTGTAAGGATCTTCTTTATCCTTGAATTAATACAAATGAATCCTTTTTCCCATTGTATTGTCATATTGAAATGGTGAATGATTTATGATTCTTTTGATATTCAGCAAGATAATCCCAATTTCTAATCTCCTTGATCATTAGATTAAGCTTGTTTGAATTGTTATGATTGCATATGCCTTTGATCTATTTTATGTCTATGATTGCAGGTATTTTTGAGCATTTGGAAGCTTCATCAAGATAGAGCATGGATCTTCATCAAGCATTTTAAAAATAGGTAAGAGGCTTATTCTCTTACTCTTGTTTTTACAATTCTAATAGAATAAGCTTAGGGAAAGAGTCATTCAATTGTTTGCTTGTTTTTAGTTTCCTTTAGGATCTATGGAGATCTCTCTTGGCAGCAAGAGGGATTTATCCACGTAACACTTCCAAAGACCCCTATGCAAGGAATTCCATTATGAAATCAACTAGTGGAGGTGGAGGAGATTCACAACTGAATTTTGGAATATTTTTTCCTTTGAGTAGAAACCAAGGTGAATATTCTACACTTAGTAGTCATGGGGATTATTACAGATGGTTTTATGTTTGGATGATGTTTGATTTCTATTATGAAGTGCAACAATACTTATATGAAAATAAACTTGCCTTCATAAAGTTTCATGCATGTGTAAAGAATATTTTGTTGAAGTGGAAAAATTTGTGAGCATAGGTAGACACTTTCCACTCAAGCTAAGATGTGGGGTGAGTTCAATATCATTTTCAAGGACAAATTCTAACCCACGAACTATTGGAATGAGCAACAACAATGGTTATCCCTATGACAAATTCAATTAGAAGGTAGATGTCTACATCCAAGAATTCAACCTTTATACCATTTGGCTCAGAGTGATGGATGAAGAAGGGAGGCTACTCAATAGGTTCATTGGTGGAGGAGGATGAGTCTAGTCAACAAGAGAAGTTGGAGGAAGGAAAATGGTGTTTTTGGCACTAATTCGACTGGAGGAAGGAAGACCATTATGGAAAAAGGTATGACCAATAATCCCATTGGTGGATTCTTGAGATATTTTTTAATATTTGCACTTAAGAAGATGCTTGTTACACAAAAAAGTAACAAAGCATAAGAATAGTCAGAGGAAGCCCAAAGAGTGTTGTTGGAACTAGTTTCAGTGAAGCAAAAAATACCACTATGAAAGATGGCATGACCAAGAAGCCCTACTGTTGGCATTATGATGCACGTGTTGTACTTGATGGCAACCCACTTGTAGCAGAACAACTCACTTGTATATGGTAACTAGATGAATATACTTAACTAGATGAATCTACAGGAGAGATATCAGATGTGACAGAATGCATGGTAGTTGTGTTTACAGATGTGACAAAATGTAGGGCAGTTCAAAGGAATCATTTCAGAAGTAATATGGAAAATTACAGTGTTACAGGTCTATTCAGAGGTAATAGGGCACTGGTATAGAAGAACAGGAAGGTGGAACTAAGGTTGATCAGAATAAAGAAGGCAAAGGAAAAGGTTGATGTAAAGCAGTTTAAGAAGTATACGCAGGTCCACTTAGTCAAAACAACGTATACACGCTGGTCCAAAGAACAAAAAGAACATATACGTATACATGCCCTCCCACAGGAGGAAAAGCGTGTACATGTTGGAAAACCAAAGTTTTGGTCTAAGGTATTTCGTCCAAGGTATCTTTGGACCATGATATTGACCCTAGGTATTTAGTCTGAGGTATTCAGTCCGTGGTATTTGATCCAAGGTATTGGTCCTAAGTGGATTTGGTCCATGGTATTGAGAAAGGCCAAAACTATATAAAGAAGAGAGGATCATAAGGTCAGATGTGAAAGTGAATAAGATTCTAAGGAATACTTCTATCTTAAGTATATTTTATGTTGCAGAGTTATGTTTGGGACTAGATCTGAAATATTTATGTGCAGCTCCAGTTCAATATTGGATCAAGATCATGAGACCTGAAATGACTTATTCTTGAATGATCTGATATTGGTTGAGGCTAGATTTGATGTTTTGCGTCTATTTTATTCGTTATCTATCATGATCTGGGTTTGTCTAAAGTCTAGAATTGCAGCAAAGTTCTGAGTCAATATTTGCAGATCTGTACACAGGTTTGTCTCGGGAAAAGAGCATGTACACGTAGGTTCTGTTCTTCCAAGTAGTGTATGCAAAAGAAAAGCTTGATGTTCAAGGATGACTGATTTATCAGATCAGTGCTGTTGTTTTACTGTTGTCTGTCAATGAAGTCTTCTTAGATCTGTACGTAAAACTGAATGCATAAAGAGTTTGTGTCTCATTGAAGAATTGATTGAGAAAGAAGGGTGATCCTCATTGCTATCTATTTAGAACTCTGTAATATGATAGTAGATCTTCAGAATGTCACTGATTGGTATAGTTTATGGTTCAGAGGTTTTATGATTCAGTATCTTTAGAAGTATACGTAGTTTGGGTAAAAGGAAGTAGCGTATACACGCAGGTTTTCCTCATTAAAGGAGCATATACATTCTGACACATGCCTTTTGAGGTTACAGTTAGTTCTGGTTGTTGATGCAATGTTCTGGGTTGAAATATGTGTACTGGTTACAATGATCTGTTTGTTCCAGTTGATTGGTTGAATTTGATTAAGTTTGAATGAATGGTTGATTCAGTTGTGTCAGAGGTTCAGAGGTTTTAGTGATTGATTGTTTCAGTTATATCGGAGATTGATGATTGGGTTTCAGTTATATCAGAGATTGATTGGGTTTCAATGATTGGTTCATGCAAATGTATTTGATGGTTATATTGATTGTGAGCTTCAATGTTACTAATGGGTCCAGTATGAAAATTTGATGAAACGAGGCCTTCATGTGTATTGTTGTGTACCAGGAGCATCCAGTTTGAAAATTTATGAAACGTGGTCCCTGAAGGATATTGAGGGTTGGAGCCTTCAGTGAGGAAGTCGAAGCTTCCTGCCAGTAGTGGTTGGTGATTTGATCAGGGGGTTGGAGCTCCCTTCTAGTAGCAGCTGGAGAACGAGTGAAGGTTGTAGCCTTCTGTAGGTCAGAGCCTACGTACTAGTAAATATATCGGCTAGTACAAGAATTAGGGGGTTGTAGCTCCCTTCCAGAAGAAGCTGGAGAATGAGAGAAGGTTGTAGCCTTCTGCAGGTGGGTGCCTGCATACTGGTATGAGTCTGCACCAGTATAATATTGTAAATAGATTTTCTTATTATTAAAAGAAGACAGAGATGAAAACAGTAGGTGGTTTTCACCCACATTGGGTTTCCACCTTAAATCTTGGTGTTCATGTGTGTTGCTTATGTGTGATGGTTTATTTTGTTATTACTACACATGGTTACTGTTTAATGTTTAATAAAGTAATGATGCACATATTAAAGATCAACATATGATGAATTAACTGAATCATAGGTTCACTGGATATACGTTGGTTTCCTTAAGAACAATTGCATGCACACGCAAGTTCCATTCTCTGAAGTAGCATATATAAATCTGATTATGGAAATGAAAAAGTTATTGATTTGTAAATACTAATTCACCCCCCCTCTCAATATTATTTCCAAAAAATGGTATCAGAGCAGGTCCTTTGGCAGAAGCTTGATCACTTAAAGGAGATCTGTAGTAATAATGGGAAAGAAGCTAAAGAAGAAAGCACCTCAAAAGAAGAATACATCTCAAAGGAACTATGACAATGGGAGAGACGATTGGCCTTTATGTGGAAGCAACTCTTCTGATTCAGAATCACCTTAGAATGAAGATGAAAAAGCAAATTAACTATCAGGTACGAATTTGTTGTCCTTTGGTGATACATTTCTTTGTTCATTTGAAGATAATGAAAGTGACAGCGAAACAACTAAATTTGCTCTTATGGGTGAAAGAGAAAGAAATCAAATAGAGGTAGAATTTAAAAATATCACAGACATAATTAGAGATCAACAAGATCTATTGGACAAAAGGGAGTGTACCTACAAAGAAGAGATTACAAGGTTAAAAGCTCAGTTAGAGGAAGGAAACAAAGTAAGGAAACAGTACAAGGAAAAGGAAGATCAAACTCAAAGGCCGCAGGATGAAGTGACATCATTGAGAAATGAAGTGAATGGAAAGGACACAACAACCAAGGAACATATAGAAAGAACCAACTATTGTGAAGGTCTTGAAGGTGTGGTCATTTCTCTAAAAGAAGATCTCAAAAATTCAAATTAGAAGAATGAAGAACTACTCCAAGAATTTGAAGAACAAGAAAATAAAGCTCTGGAATTAAGACAAGAAGTGGAAGAAGGAAGAAAAGCTGAAGAAATCATGAAGAAGCAATATCTTGAAAAGGAAGAGCAATATAAGGTTGAGGTAAATATCCTAAAAGGTAAATTAGAAGAAAAGGATAAACTTTTATGATTTCAAGATAGTACTAAGATTTTGGATGATATTCTTTGTAGTCAAAGGTCTCCTCCCATCAAATCTGGTCTTGGTTTTCATGAAACCGTTAAAAGTGAATCTAGCTCACAAACTAAAGCAAGGAACTCTAATGCAAAATCTTAAATGCTCAACAAGGAGCTAAGAGGTTAACCCCGTCAACAACTAAGGAAAGAAATTATTCAAAGAAAATCATTTACTCCTAACTATGGAAGTGATAATTGGTTCATTCCTCTAATGAATAATGTTGAATGTTTTATATGTCATAATTTTGGATATGTTGCAGCTAGATGCAGAAATAGAATGGTTCAAGCTAATAACCATCACATAGAAACATCATCAGCTTCCAGGTACTTCAAGGGATATTGTTTTTCTTGCAATATGTTTGGTCACAAAGCCATTAACTGCTATGGAGGGAATATGAAACAAATAACATGTTATGCTTGTAACGAGTTTGGGCATATAGCAAAAGAATACAGGAAGAAGCAAACATCATCACACTCCAAGGTATGGAAGAAGAAGGAAGTACAACCAAAAATATGTGGCATAGCTCAGTATGTAGATAGAACAAACTCAAGAGGAACTAAAAGTATGAAATTTCAGTGTTCTAATTCTCATATGCAGTTATCTTGAAGACAAGTTGTGTATATACGTGAGTTAGAAGCTGCACAGTCACGTATATGTTGGTTTGATGAAGAAGTAGTGGGACAAACTCAGAAAAATGATCTGATATGGTTTAGACAATTATCAATTATCTTTTATGTCTTGATGATTGATGACTATAGTTTGTGGATGTTATTTAGAAGTGCTTTTGATCCTCATAAGTTGTTTATGACTTGATGTATATCTGATTGATGATGATGCCTTGATATTTCTTACCGATATATGCAATGATCAGATCTGACAGTGAACAGGTGACACAGGTTCAGGGGGAGAATATGTTATACTTCTAATAATGCATTGTTGGCATTATGTTTAGAAGTCTTTGGTACCTAATGATTCTTGTCAATAGTGATGATGCTTATGTGACTAAAGTATTTAAATGATACATCATGCTATGTTGCGGTTATGAGTTGCCTATGATGAAGTCTCAGATGATACTTGTATTACTTGGGGTTACATAGTGGTTATTCATATCATATTTATGGATGATTGTGGATGAATTTTTGATGATGCATACAATACATATATGTTGCTTACATGGTGATCTTCATAAGGACAAGGAAAAGTACAAATATTGAGTACACAACTTCATTATTTGATGATGAGCCACTCATTTCTTTTATGTTGTTGTCATCACGCCTTCAAAGATGCATAAAGTTCATATGGTGCAGTTATGATGCAGGATTCCTATAGTTCTTAGCTCTCACGTGATTGAGGGTTGTTGTTGTTGATGGTATCAAGAAAGATTGACAAGTGACTATGAGCTCATGGTTTTCCAGATACATATTGCTATCTCTTTGATGAATATACAATATGTTGGATACATGGATGATTACTTAAGTTGCATATTGATAAATATTGTTGGCTGGCCAAGAAAACAGTGTTATTGCATGCATAACTATTTGAAGACATGGATATTAGGAGATATGGCTTACTTAGTCACATAATGATGATGACTTCTTACTTTATGATGATAGGTTTGATACTCACATATGTTGATTATCATGGTTGATGCTTATTAAATGTGGGATGTTCCCTAGTGGTAATACATGGTTAATATATTGAGGGTTCTTATGGAAAGATCACGCAGTTCTTGATGATGATATTATGATCATATATGATGACTATGGTGTTTTCACATGCATATGATGTGAATGATTTTGTGTTACTGTTTGGACATGGAAGGTTATGATAAGGCTCTTTCTTCTAATGAAACAGAGCAAGTTGATCTTGATGAGATCAAGAGGATGAGTTGATATCTATATACGACATACTTTTTCACAGGTTGATGATATTTACATGATCATATCTTGAGACCTGATGATGGAAATATACAGGTTGTTGGTATGGATGTTGCTAACAAATGCTTATGGTGCAAACCATTTATGGTGTATGATAGTTGCTGATGATTATCATGGTCTTGTTTAGGTCTTTGGTATTTGTTAAAAATGTCATGTATATCATTTGATGTAAAGGTCATGTAAAGGCCCATGATGTAATAATATGTCTCTGTCTGTCATAGTCTTTTAATGAGTCCTTTTTGGTCATATGATGTAATTTGTACCCCCACTATGCATGGGAAGGATGATGTAATAATTTCTATATTTCAGTCATGTATAAACAATTGGTATATCCCCACTTGGTTGGGTCGATGAGTCAAATTTGGTATATCCCCACTTGGTTGGGAGATTGATGTATGTATGAGTCATTGGTGATAGGAAGGTCAAACTCACATAGTTGAGTTATAGAGTCATGTTATTCTTTTGGAAAATATTTTTGTAGACTCTACATGTGCTCAGGGGGAGCATGGACGGTTTAGTGCATCACAACATGTACAAAGGGGGAGTTTAATCAGCGAATTCAACATGTGCCTAGGGGGAGCATGATCAATGTTTATATTCAGTTGTTTAGATATGAAAGCCTTCACTTTGGTCAGCCCTTTTCCCTTGATATCAAAGGGGGAGAATATCTTGGTCCGCCCTTTGCCCTTGATGTCAAAGGGGGAGAGTATTTTGGTGTTGGTTGTTATCTCTAACAGTTTCTATAGCTTGTCGTAATCAACACCAACATGGTTGCCATCAAGTCCAAAGGGGGAGATTGTTGGCATTATGATGCATGTGTTGTACTTGATGGCAACCCACTTGTAGCAGAACAACTCACTTGTATATGGTAACTAGATGAATATACGTAACTAGATGAATCTACAGGAGAGATATCAGATGTGACAGAATGCATGGCAGTTGTGTTTACAGATGTGACAAAATGCAGGGCAGTTCAAAGGAATCATTTCAGAATTAATATGGAAAATTACAGTGTAACAGGTTTATTTAGAGGTAACAGGGCACTAGCACAGAAGAACAGGAAGATGGAACTAAGGTCTACTGATTCGAATTTAGAAGGTAATAGAAAATGTTGATGTAAATAACTTTAAGAAGTATACGTAGGTCCACATAGTCAAAACAAAATATACATGCTGGTCCACAGAACAAAAAGAGCGTATATGTATACACGCACTCCCGCAGGAGGAAAAGCGCGTACATGTTGGAAAACCAAACTTTTGGTCCGAGGTATTTGGTCCAAGGTATCTTTGGACCATGATATTGACCCTAGGTATTTAGTTCGACGTATTCGGTCTGTGATATTTGATCCAAGGTATTGGTCCTAAGTGGATTCGGTCCGTGTTATTTGATCTAAGGTATTGGTCCTATGTGGATTCAGTCCATGGTATTGAGAAAGGCCAAAAACTATATAAAGAAGAGAGGATCATAAGGCAAGATGTGCAAGTGAATAATATTCTAAGGGATATTTCTATCTGAAGCATATTTTATGTTGCAGGGTTATGTTTGGGACTAGATCTGAAATATTTATGTGCACCTTGAGTTCAATATTGCATCATGATCATGAGATATGAAATGACTTATTTTTGAATGATTTGATGTTGGTTGAGGCTAGATTTGATGTTTTATGTTTTATTCGTTATATATCATGATCTAGGTTTGTCTAAAGTCTGGAATTGCAGCAAATTTTTGAGTCAATATTTGCAGATCTCTACGCAGATTCATCTTGGAAAAAGAGCGTATATACGTAGGTTCTGTTCTTCCAAGTAGCGTATGCAAAAGAAAAGCTTGATGTTCAAGGATGACTGATCTATCAGATCAGTGTTGTTGTTTTACTGTTGTTTTTCAATGAAGTCTTCTTATATCTATACGTAAAACTAAATGCATAAAGAGTTTGTGTCTCATTGAAGAATTGATTGAGAAAGAAGGGTGATCCTCTTTGCTATCTATTTAGAACATTGTAATATGATAATAGATCTTTAGAATGTCACTGATTGGTACAGTTTGTGGTTCATAGGTTTTATGATTCAGTATCTTTACAAGTATATTCAGTTTTTTTAAAAGGAAGTAGCATATACATGCAGGTTTGCTTCATTAAAGGAGTGTATACATTCTGACACATGCCTTTTGAGGTTATAGTTAGTTCTAGTTGTTGATGCAGTGTTCTGGGTTCAAATCTGTGTACTGGTTACAGTGATCTGTCTGTTCCAGTTGATTGGTTGAATTTGATTAAGTTTGAATGAATGGTTGATTCAGTTGTGTCAGAGGTTCAGAGGTTTCAGTGATTGATTGTTTCAGTTATATCAAAGATTGATGATTGGGTTTCAGTTATATCAGAGATTGATTGGGTTTCAATGATTGGTTGATGCAGATGTATTTGATGGTTGTATTGATTGTGAGCTTCAATGTTACTAATGGGTCCAGTATGAAAATTTGATGAAACGAGGCCTTCATGTGTATTGTTGTGTACCAGGAGCATCCAGTCTGAAAATTTATGAAACGTGGTCCCTGGAGGATATTGAGGGTTGGAGCCTTCAGTGAGGAAGTCGAAGCTTCCTGCCAGTAGTGGTTGGTGATTTGATCAAGGGGTTGGAGCTCCCTTCTAGTATTAGTTGGAGAACGAGTGAAGGTTGTAGCCTTCTGTAGGTCGGAGCCTACGTACTAGTAAATATATTGGCTAGTACAAGAATTAGGGGGTTGTAGCTCCCTTCCAGAAGAAGTTGGAGAACGAGAGAAGGTTGTAGCCTTCTGCAGGTGGGTGCCTGCATACTGGTATGAGTTTGCACCAGTACAAGATTGTAAACAGATTTTCTTATTATTAAAAGAAGACAGAGACGACAATAGTAGGTGGTTTTCACCCACGTTAGGTTTCCACCTTAAATCTTGGTGTTCATGTGTGTTTCTTATGTGTGATGGTTTATTCTGTTATTACTGCACATGGTTACTATTTAATGTTTAATAAAGTACTGATGCACTGATTAAATATCAACATATGATGAATTAATTGAATCATAAGTTCATTGGATATACACTGGTTTCCTTAAGAATAGTTGCATGCACACGCAAGTTCCCTTCTCTGAAGTAGCGTATATAAATCTGATTATGGAAATGAAAAAGTTATTGATTTGTAAATACTGATTCACCCCCCCCTCAGTATTATTTACAACACCTATGATGAAAACATACAACATAAGAGAAGATCCAAGACACCTAAGGATGGACATAGTGTCCCAAGGAATATGTCCCTTTCTATAATTATTGCAAGCATAGAGGGCACACGAAAGATGATTGTTGGAGATTTCATTTGAAGAAGGGTCAAAATTCTACTTGGATTTATACTTATAGTTTTTCCCTAATGTAAACCATACATCCTAGCTGCTTAAAGTGAATTTACCTTATCCATTAAGATTCAAAAGGAGGAGCTTATGATTGTAGGTTTTGATACTGATAGCCAATAAATAAAAAATTGGATACGGATAGCCAGTGGGATGTCTCAAAAAAGATAGTGAGGAAGCACTATTTTTCTCACGGTAGGATGCATCCCGGTAGGATTTAAAATGAGGAACTTCGTGTCTAAAAATATTCATTTTGATTCATAAAATGGTTGCTAAGGATCTGATGAAAATCCCATTCCAATTCTCCCTTGTAGTGGTATCTATATTGTTAAAATGGAAAATAGTTTATGGTTTTCCAACCACAGTTATAGTTTTAAATCATAGTTATAAGTTGAAAGTAATGATTTTTCAACATAAGGCTCAGGTCATTAAAATGAAAAAAAAAAAAAAGTTTTTCTAACCACAATTATAAGTGCTAACCATAGTTATATGTTGAAAGTAATGATTTTTCAATGGAAGATCATAACATTTAGATTACAAATTATGCAGGGTAAGTTAATCAAACTTGCACTTTTACAATGTAGTCTTTCTCATTTTTTTCAAATATAAGATTGATACTCTCTGCTCTGAGTGAGTTTTCTCCTAACGAAAATTTTGAAACTATCATGGTTTAAGTTGTTTTTGACAAGCAATGGTGAGATGTGACACATTCATTGTAGCACTAAATGTTATGGAAATTTGACCTCCTATTTGAATGATTCTCTGTCAAAGCACTTGCTCTTTGTGAATGTGTTATTGTTTCTGAGTAATTTATGGTTATGTGTTGTGACCCAATTTGAAGTTTGAAGAGATGTGGCTCACTCATTCTAGTATAAGATAAGTTCATTATATTTTTGTTGTCTTCGGAAATTTTGTGTATTCATAAAACACTAAAATATGCTTCAAATAAGTGTTTTAGATATTTCCTTTAAAAATATGAGATGCATAGCATACCGATTAGAAACCTTTGGTACCTTGATCACTGGAACCATCTTTACAACTGGTTTTTAATTATTTTTATTCAGTTATTTTGATTGATTTATGAGGAAAAAACATCCTACAATGTATTTCTAACTTTTGTCATTTTGTTGAAAGTAAAGGCACCTAATCACATGGATTCTTTTTTATGTTTTCAGGACAGACAATTCAATAGAGAACTATTGTGATAGCTCAATAGAAGAGAAGCTATTGTATTCATATTTGGCATAAGATCTATCTTCAATTGCTTAGTCAACCCTATTACTTGCTTTCTCGACTACTGCAAAAACATTCAATGATGTAGTGATGGAAGACACTGTAACAAAGCAATAATTTGTATGAAGTTAGGAATTTGTTTCAAAAGTTGTTACCTAGTCTCGCTTAATGGAAGAAACTGCAACTAGTACTTTTTTTCTTGGAGATAACAATATAGATCTCAAGAAAATTGGTAGTGATACAATATTAGCTAATGAAGTAAAAGATTCACTAAACCCTCCTCTTCATCTTTGCTTTGACACATATGGTAGTGCTTTTCTGACAAAAAATTGAGTGCTTGAATTTTCTGGCATTGGCATAGACAAAGAAACAATGTTTGTGCCTTCTTATCAAATGAATTATTTTTTGGAGTCTATCATTTCAAGAAATACCTTTTCTGTTGGCAACCCCCAGGAAGTTTCTAATTCTAGTAATCTATCAAATTGTGTGGTCTCTACTGCCCTTGGGTATTATTCTATAGCACGTAGCTCTGATGTAGAGCACACATATTCTTCTTTACTACACAGATATCAGCTTTTGAGTTGTTATGATGTGGCCATGTCATCTCCTAAAGTATGCACATCAACATTTTTTGCTTCATGGTCACCACTTGGTTCTGGTGTAACTAATGTATCTCTTAGTAGTTTTGTTGATAGAAAACAGTCGCTTTACTCTCCTGAAAAGTCTGTTTCTACAATTCATGTTGGTGTTTTTAATTCATCTCAGTTAGAGTACTGTGATCAGCTTATACATGTTTGGTTTCCTTCTACTGAGGGTTTAAAGATTTTTAACCAAGATGAAAGGCCCCAATTAGCTCCACTGCTAATGAAAATTGATGTTAACATGAAGATGGTTTGTGAAATGGATGTTGTTGGTAATATTGATGTTTAATAAAAAAATCCAAATTATGAGTCTTTGTGTTCTGAGCCACCCCATCTGTCGAATTGGGATATTCCATTTTTTTATTGTGATTTCATGCGTCTATCTTCATTAGGCATATAGTCCACTTGGTGTTCGACAAATGATAATGTTATCAGTTGATTTCTTTTCTCCTCCTGGAAACTCATGGGGATATGATTTTAATAATAATAACTCATAATATGTACTGAAGAGTGCTGCAAATAGATTTACAAATACTCCCTCTATGTTAAGGAAATGGTCACGTGATGCTTCAACTCCCGTGGATGCCAACTGGAGTGAAAAAACAACAGATAGAACAAAAATTCATGATGATTTTATCACACATGGTTCATTAGATAAGAAGTATAATGAACTGTTGGAATCTCAAAATGATGAATTGTATTACTATTGTCTGAAGGATGGCATTAGTGGACCTAGATTATGCCAGAGTAAATGGTAGACTGTAGTTTCACATTGCAGATTTTGGCCTTGCAAGTTTTTGCAGGATTCTGGTACTTCAAAATGCATGTCTACAATAGCAGTTTCTTATGGCTATATTGCACTAGGTAGGTATTTACATGATTTTCAATTTATCTTTGTGTTTTTCTCCTAATTACATTGTTTCAATTCCATTTTATTTTTTGGTTAATTATGCTTTATTCTTTTATTAGTATTATTTTTAATGTTTAAAAATAGTTATTTGGTCATCCCTAATTATAAAATTAGATTGGTAATTTATCTAGCTTATCTATAACCTAATTTGGCTAGAGGTATTTGCATCATGGAAAATTTTAGGGGCTAATGTTCGCCCAGTGGGCTAATTTTCCATGATTTTTCCAAAAAAAAGATTCGCCAATTTCCAATTTTATAAAAGACGATTCGCCCAAATTTTAGAATATAAAATTATTTTACCTTAAAAATCGCCAACATTATAGAGAGACTATATATAAAATAATTATAAATTTTATTAATTTTACAAATATATCAATAAACATTTATAATTTGCATATTAGGGATTAGTGAGATTCGCCAATGTTTTAAACTTCAAGAAAATTTTCCATCCTTAAAATTTTCCTTGATTTGCATTTTAGCGAAAATATCCATCCATTTTTGTGGACCAAGTCATTAGAAGAGCTCCTTTAGGTTTTTATATATGAAGATTAGTTGTGCAAATAATTTGCAGTGTAGGAAGTGCAATGTAGGAAGTTCTAGTTCTACATGCATGTAGGAAGTGCAATGGCCACTTTAAAGTTTGAAGCAACACAAATGCATAACATTATAGACAATAAGGCTTGCATCTAGGTAGCTAAACTGCAAAACATGGAGGTTTTCTTGAGACATGTAAAGGATTTGTATGAAGGACCTCCTTGTCTAAAAATCTTGATTTGGTTATTGAAATAGTTGATAAGGATATGATTAATCCCTTTTCAAACCTCTCCACTGTAGTGGTATCTAGACTACTGAAAACAAAATCTGAATGTGTTCAAAAATTCTAGCTATTTTACTATTCATACTTGAGAAAGGAAGGTCCATTCATTTTTTAGTTTTACGTGTTTACTGGTTGTGTGCACTGCGATGTCTTCAAACATTCTAGCATGTTTAGCATTCAAGCATCTTCTTCTTGAGAAAGGAACGTCCAATCATTTTTCAAGTTCCACATGCATGTATGGAGTGTAGTGGCCACTATAAGGTCTGAAACAACACAAATGCACAACTGTATAGAAATTAAGACTCTTATCTAGGTAATTAAAATGTAAAACATGGATATTTCTCTAGAAAACATGTAAAGGATTTGCAATGAGGAATTCCATGTCTGAAAATATTCATTTTGAGTCTTAAAATAGTTGCTAAGGATCAGACAAAAATTCCATTCCAATTCTCTCTTGTAGTGGTATCCAGATTATTAAAATGCAAAACAATTGATGGTTTTCCAACCATAGTTATAGTTTTAAAACATAGTTATACGTTGAAAGTAATGATTTTTCAACATAAGGCTTAGGTCATTAAAATGAAAAACAATGAGGTTTTTTAACCACAGTTATAGGTGCTAACCATAGTTATATGTCAAAAGTAATGATTTTTCAATGGGGGACTATAACGTTAAGATTACATAGTATGGTAGGGTAATTTAATCAAACTTTCACTTTTATAATGTATTCTTTCCCATATTTTTGCACAATTTGAGATTAACTCTATCTCTCTACACTTAATGAGTTTTTTCCTGAGGAAATTTTTAAAACTATTATGGTTAAGCTTTTTTTGGCAAGCAATGGCGATATGTGACACATTCATTGTGGCACTAAATGTTATGGAAATTTGACCTCTTGTTTGGATGATTCTCTGCCAAAGAACTTCGTCTTTGTGGAATTTGTTATTGTTTTTAAGTAATTTATGGTTATGTGATGTGATCCAATTTGAAGTCTAAAGAAATGCGGCTCATTCATTGTAGCATGATATATGTTCGTTATCTCTTTGTTGTCTTCATATATTTTGTGTATTTATAAGACACTAAAATATGCTTCAAATGAGTATTTTAGATATTTCCTTTAAAAAATGAGATTCCCAACATACTGATTAGATTCAATACGTGTTTGATGAAGATGGTGTTACACAAAAATATCATCACCATGACTATTTGCAGTCAGTATGGGTCTATCATCACTTGTACTATCCTCCTAAGCAAGTCTCAGACCTCAGCTCTTCAAGTCAAGCTTTGAAAATGAGCAAAATACATTGAAAATCAACAAAGCTCTGGTTCCACACTTTCTCTCACTGTTGCCTGCGGTCCCACACCCCTTGTTCACATTACCTGCGGACCTGCCCACTATGTCCCTAAAGGAGTGGGTACAGACCACTGTGAAAGTCAAAAAGGCGCAAGTTTATTCTAAAAAACTCACCTTGGGTTAATTCTAGATGATTCTAGAAGGAATTTTGACGTTGATTGCTCGCTCTTAGGTGGTTCATGCATCCCAAAAGAGAAGGAGCTAATCCCTTGATGAGAGGAGCTATCCCTTTGAAGTAGGTATTTATCCCTTTGAAGGAGGACCTAGTAACTTCCCTCCATTGCAGTATAAATTAAGGCATTGGGCTGGTTGCTAGGGAGGTTAGAAGCTGAATATTTTTGAGGGTAAATGCTGGTGGAATTGAGACTTCCTAGTTAAGCTTGAGAGGAGAGATCACATACCTTTTGGCTTCATTGGGAAGAGAGTGAAACTTGTCAAAGTAGAGGAGACTTCTTGTTGGACCCTGGGAGGAGCTTGTACAACATCAAGGCACTGGTTGTAAATTTCTTCTTTGATTTGAATTAATACAATCAGATTCATTTTTCTCAACAAATTGTCTTATGTCATTTATTTCATGAATTCCTTGATCATCATGATAAGTATGCTTTATGATATTGGCTTTTCAGGTGCTATTTAATTTGTTTTCTTGTTTGTGTTTGCAGATTCGCTACAAGGGAGCTCATTTGGATCAAAGGAGCGAGGCTTCCACAAACTTGCATTGGACCCAAGGTAGGCCTAAAACACTTGTTTGCCTTTGTTTATATATTGCATATTTAGAGAAAGATAGTTTTTGATTGGCTTGCTTGTCACTAGATATCGTTAGATTCTAGGAAGGTCAATCTTGTTCGCAAGATCGACTCATTCCGTGTGACAAAATGGTGACTCCACTGGGGACTTGATTTTTTCCTTGTTTTTACTTTGACTTGAGAAACTGTGTTTTTGTTTCTGTTTTTGGCTTATTGTGTGTGGAATTGGGTAGATTTAGTAGATCTAGGATTATTTTTTGTTTTTCATAACTTTGTGAGAGGACCGCACCCTCGGCTTGCAACATAGTGCGGACCTATCCGCACTTTTGCTTTTAGCACAGAGCGGTACCTCACCTGTGTGAACTGTGGGCCTGCGCACCCTGCTAAAATTTTGAAAAACTTAATATTTTCTCTTTCAGTCAATTTAGTTTTTGTTTAGATGTTTTTATCCCCTGCCCAGACCTGCATATGACTTGTTAAGAACTTTTCTTAGGATAATTCCATTGGTGTTAGGGTTTTAGGTGAAATTCCTAGAAGTTTTGGTTGCCGGGCTTGGTTTTCATTTTGGTCTTGTAGTAGCTCAGAGCTTAGAAGCTGTAGAAGCCTCAAATCACCTTGGTTTTTACGAGCCTTCTTATGAGTCTAACCATTTGCAAAATTTTCCTTTGTTGAGGAACCCACCTTGTGTTTTCTCTTTGCGAAACTTCGAAAAGGCTTGTGTTAAAAGTTTGGATTTCATTTTTAGAAAAGAAAACAAAAAATTGGTTGTTTTTTGACTGATTTGTGATTCTGGACAAATTAGTCCTTAGTTTGCTTAAAGCTAAGTAAAACATCCTTGAAAAAGACATCTTGTAAGCTTTGACTTCAAATAGTTTTTTATAGTTTATAGATCTCAAGATTAGTTATTTCCATAATTTTGAGCGTTTTATAAAAAAATAAAAAATCTCTTTTGGAAAAAGTTTTTTTTTGTAGTATTTGAGTGTTTGAAAGAAAAGGGAAATTTTTGTGAAAATAACTAGTTGTCTTGTTTTGAGTGCATTGGAAAAGAAAAAAAGCTCTTCTTTTAATTTGTTGGTTAAGAAATATTTGTGTTTACAAGCATTTGCATTCTCAAACCCTTTCCTAGCTAGAAGTTCATTGAAGGGAAAAGATTGCTTAATCATCTTAAGTGCTTTTTTTAGTGATTTCGAGTGGAGTCTTCACACCACGAGTTTTATCTCCACACCTCTTGACTTAAACAAAAACCAATAAAAATAACGCTTAAAGTAAAATCTATCTAGTAATATTTTTATTTCTAGGACTCTATTACACCAACATAGCTTAGGCTAGTGTCATGGAGTAGGGAGTAATTAACTCTCCAAGACAGTAAAACAAACAAGTAGTTGTATCTTGCGGTAGGAGAAAATCCAATTGTTACATCTATGCTCTGGGAAAGCTCCTCTTAAAGGAGAAGCACGAGATCGTGTCCGAACCAGTGTGGGAATCAATCCTTCCTCATTGGGAATGACGCCAGATATTCACGTATTAAAAATGGTAAACCTCGGATTAACCATTGTCGAGGAGCCTGGGGTCACTTGTTGGTAAATTTTGGATTATGTTAAGGAGCCTTCAATGGGATTGAGCTTGTTACTCTGCCCTTGCGTGCGTATCGGATTGTAGACTGTTCCCCCAGGTATATTTGTTTCCGTTGGTAACCATAGTGACCATATTCTATAGGATTCTTCCTAAGGTGACAGTGGTGGGAAGATCCCACTCTAACTGGAGCAGACGTCGGCTAGACTCACTTGGATTTTATGGGGGGTTCTCTTCACTCGAGACGGTTTAGTGGAGGAGCTTGTGCCAGTCTATTCATTAAGCAGGTTGTCGAGGTAACTGTTCCAACCGCCATTTCTGTATTGAACTCTACGATGTTGGATTTCATCACCAACTAGTGTTTTCAGTACGGAAAGTTACTGTTTGTGTGTGGTTTGATCTCCTAGATTCTTTAGGCGTGTGATTCAAATTTGTTTGGTTCTTTAGAGGCTTTAGGTGGTTTTCATTGAGATTTTAGTTTGTTTTCGTGTGAAGTAGTTAAAATTTTTAATCGTGGCTGAATTACCGAGGAAGTCCCGTAGACTTTGGGGCCAACCTCCTGAGTTTTCACCGAGCCAGTCTGAAGGGTTAAGAGCCCTCGTCACTCCTAGAGACAGTAGAGTTGGGTTACCTGAAGAAGGAGAGTCTTCTTTGGTGGTACATCCTGATTTTCAAGCTCTAGTAGCATATTATAATCCACAATCTGTGTCTGTTTCCGAAATTACTGGTAGCTTTTCATCTACTAGTGATATAGGTGAGGAACTTGAAATATCTGAGCCTGAAAGTGAATTTGTTGCTACTTCGACATCGGGATTTACCTCTCCAACTTCTAGTGGTCCTGGTTCACCCAGGGTAGAAAGAATAATTACCCAAAACCTTCCTTCCAGACTTATAACTATTAAAGAACTTGCTACTCCGGAAGAAGAAGTAGGCATCCCTATCCCTGAAAATCAACCTGTTATCGAACTTAGGGAGCATGAATCAATCTTTTACAGTCCACCTAGGAGCAGTGCTTGGTATCTTTCATTGACAATTTTTTGGAAAACCCGGGACTAAGTTTTTCACCACCTCGTATTCCTTATCACCCAACACCTAGAGGTTACTATCCTCCATTAAATATGTCAAGAAAGTCATCCATGTTTTCTCAATCTCCAGAATCCTTTTTGTACGGCGGTCCTTCTGTTCCCTTTGGGTATCAGTCACTTACTGGTACCTTTTCGGGAGCATCTCCTCAACCCATTGAACAAGGGTTATTAATTGGAAACAATGGTACTAAGTCGTTGAGTGTAGAAGATATTCTCATGATGTCAGGTACTATTCCTAATCCTCAACTTCAAAGTGGCCAGTTATCGCCTAGGGGGCAACCTCAAGGTACCCAATTTGCGCCTGGGGGGCAACCTCAAGGACAGTACATACCTACGGGACAGTACGTTCCTCAAGGTCAACCCCAGACTCAATATGTACCTCAAGGTCAACCCCAGTATCAATATGTACCTCAAGGTCAACCCCAATATCAGTACGTGCCTCAGGGTTATCAACCCCAAGGTCAGTACTCGAACCAAGGTTTCCAACCACCTTCCAGTCAATCATATGTTCAAGGAACTGGAAATGTACCTCTGAATTATCAACCCTACCTTCAACCTGGTTATGGTCCTTAATATTCTCAACCTATTATGGGTCTATACCCCGGAATGAAATTAGTGTGGGATCCATCGCAAACTCAACAGGTCTTGCAACCGAATGTACAATTTTCATCTCAAACTGGACAACCCTTAGTTTCTGGTTCACCCCAGCAACCTGTCCAGTCTACTATTCAAACTTCTGTACCTTCTGTAGTTTCTCAGCCTCGGCCTAGTATGCCTCGTACTCCACCTCAAACGGCTGCTGCAACATCTGTTCAATCTACCCCATCTACTTCTGGAGTATCGACAGCTCCGGTTTCTACTATTCCTGTATCAACTCCTCGGACATCTTTACCTCAGTCTGGATCCACAATTCAAAATTCGATTCAGATGCCTGTAGGACAACCTGGTTCAAGTACGGTTGTCACAAGTCAACCTTAATTTAGTTATCAACTGTACCAGGGACAGTACCAATTCAGTCCTGCTGTGCAGCAGCCAGTCTATCAGTATCAACCGTACCCTGGGTATATATATCAACAACTTCAGCAACCCCAGTATGGTCCAGTTAATCCTGGTTTTCTGGGAGGATATAATATCCCAAATGCAATTCCAATAAATAGCTATCCTGGATATCCTCCTCTGGGGGCTAGTCTCATGACCCAGAGTTTTAGGGACCCTAATCGTTAGTTACCGTTTATTGCAACTTTGGACTTGCCTGACTTGTCGCACCTAACGAACGATCCCATTAACTATCTTCCGTTTTGGCCGCGAATGCCGAATAAGTTGCCTAGTGATATTCCTAAGTTTGAAGGCAAATCAGGAGAGGACCCATCGAACCATGTGATGACTTATCACCTCTGGTGTGCGTCTAACTCTATTTCAAATGATTCAATCTGTTTAAGGCTTTTCCAGCGCACTCTAATTGGTCTTGCGGCCAAGTGGTACATTGAGTTACCGCGAGCCACTTTTTATAATTTTAGTCAGTTACCTACTTCGTTTTTAACTCATTTTCAGTTGCCTGTCAGATATGACAATGGCACGGAATTATTAACGTCATTAAAGAAGTAAACGTCCACTTACATTTCAGATCACATTCATGAATGGAGACGTCGACGGCGTTTAGTGAAGGTTTTTATTCCAGATCAGATCTTAGCCGAATGGTTTGTAAAATCTTTATTGCCAAAGATCACTGAGGATGTAGCTAAGGCCGGAGTTGTTACTGAAGAGCAAGTAATTGCTCAAGCACAGTACCTTGACTTAGTTTATACGCAGTCAGGTACGTTACACGAGAAAATCCCCGATCTTCCTAAGCAAAATCAAATCGCTGCAGCTCCTTCAGGGTCTCATGCCACTGATGGTATGATTGGTACAGTTAATACCAAAAGTAAGAAGAAGTCTTCCAAGAATTCTTCTCCTATCATAACCTTGCCAAATTCCCCGAAAGGAGATTCTTCCATGGAAATTTCCTCCGATATTCATGTTGTAGAGTCATCTATATCCAAATCAAAATCCGGTGGTAAGAAGAAAAATAAAACAGATAAAAATTCAAAAGAGAAACCAGAAAAAACGGAATCAAATGATGAGAAATGCAAACCTCGTTATCCTTGTCTCATTTGTGACGAAGAGCATTTTACAAGAGACTGCCCTCATCATGTAGAGGTTGCGAAAAATGTCAAAGGTTCCCAAACGTCGGCTGTTTTGAAGGATCCTTTTCCAAGTCAAGACAGTAAGATGATAGGTTCTTCCTCAAATGCCAATGCCCATACTGATGATGTCCCATGTTAGGATTGTGACTCGATCGCATGATTATGGTAGTAAAAGTCCTGTTGATGGTAAAGAAGCAGAATCTTCTCATTCTAACCCATCAACCTCAGATCTCGGTTCCGATCCACTACAGATCGAGAAACCTAACCCAGACTTAGTAATCAAACCACCCGCCAAGGGTATACTTCGAAAGTTAGGTTTCAATCCACATGCGAGAGCGGCTCAGAACTATAACATTGTTGAAGATTTAGTTGTTTCACCTTCAACAATGTCGGCTTTGGAAGTGCTGCAATCATGTCCAGCACAACGTAAATTACTATTGTCGGCATAGGAGCTATTGACGTTTAGGACTCGAACCTTATAATTTTCGATCTAGAAAATAGTACACCGTGCTTACCTCATCAAATAGCTTTCCAGATCCCAGTGTTAGTAAAAAACAAACCTATTTACAGGACTGTGATTGATGAGGGAGCCTCAACCTGTATTATGTCAATACAATGTTGGAGATCGCTTGGTTCTCCTTCGCTAAATCAATCCCCGATGATTCTAAAGGCCTTTGATGGCCGTAAGTTTCATCCTTTTGGCATTCTACAAGATCTACCTATAGGGGTTGAAGGCAAAACTGCTAATCTAGATATGGAGGTGGTTGATGCCCCTCTAGATTACAACCTTCTCTTGGGTCGTAGTTGGTCTTACACTATGACAGTTGTCGTTTCATCGGTCTTTCGGCTTATAAAGTTCCCTCATAATGGAAAGATCGTAACTATAGACTAGCTGACTTACTTTTCGTCCGACCCAGCCTCTTCTGAAAGTATTCAGCATGTCGGTAAAATGACTATCCCGTATAAGGATGTTGGAGTAGGACTAGTTAAAGATGTCAATTTACTGGGAACTTTTCCTTTTCCTCCTATCAATGCATCATATTCTACTGCAGCCATTCATATGATTTCTTCAGACACCACTATTTATGATGATCCTTGGATCGTACCTTCTAAATCTGAGATAGACTCATTTGGCATTGTTATGCCTTTGAGTCCATATGAAATTGCGTATCAGGCCGTGCAGTTCTTTTCCGACCCATCTTCAACCAAAATTGACTTAATGAATGTGGTCCATGAGGAATCACTTTTCACATCAAACTCAGATTCAACAACATTTTCTGAACTTGTTCACACTGATGAGCAAATTCGTGAAATCCTATGTGTCGACGATTTACCATGGGAAGATCTCCATCATAGATCTTCGTTTTTACCCAAGAGTGATCGTTTTGAAAATGATTTTTCATCATTTTTACGACTGAATATGTCAAGGAACCTCAGAATCCAATGAAAAATCCTGATTCAGAGTTAAATTTGGGAAACATTTCTTGAACTATTCCTATTGATATTTCGGTTAAGCCTGGAATTTTTGAAAACATTCATATAGGTGCCTCATGTACGGAAGATGAAATTCAAACATATAAGGCCCTATTTCAAGAATTCCACGACGTTTTTGCCTGGTCATATGAGGAAATGCCAAGAATCGACCCCGCAATTGTTGTTCATGAGATCAAAACTTACCCGGACGCTAAACCCGTCCGGCAATGTTTGCATCATATTCACCCGAGAAACGTTGCTGCTATTAAAGTAGAAGTTGAAAAATTCTCAAAACAGGTTTCATTTATCCGATTCCGTTAATGGATTGGGTATCGGATATTGTTCCAGTTAACAAAAATCAAGGAACAATAAGAATATGTATCGATTATAAGGACATTAATCGAGCCTGTCCAAAGGACAATTACCCAACTCCCTATATCAATCAAATCATTGATGATTGTGCCGGCAGCGAAATATTCTCCTTCATGGATGTTTTTTACGGATACAATCAAATCAATATTCTACCTGCCGATCAACCAAAAACAGCTTTCATTTGTCCATGGGGGACATTTGCTTATTGCAAATTACCTTTTGGGCTCAAGAATGCTGGGGAAACTTTTCAAAGGGCCATGTCTTATGCGTTTCATGACATCAAGCACATTGTGCAACCCTATCTCGATGATTTGCCCGCTCATTCATTACATCGAGCTGATCATCTCATCCATTTACGAGCAATCTTTATGAGGTGTAGGCATTATCAGATTAAGTTGAATCCACACAAGTGTGTTTTATGTATAGAAATGGGTCGGTTGCTGGGGTTTGTTGTTTCGAAATCCGGCATTCGCGTCAATCCCTCGAAGGTTGAGGCTATTTTCAAATTGCCTCCTCCTTCGAGTCTTCGCCAACTCCAAAGTTTTCAAGGGAAAGCAAACATTTTACGCTGATTCATTCCTAAGTACGCTGAGATTACAAAGGGTTTTACCCGGTTGTTGAAACAAAATACTCCATTCTTTTGGGATGAGATAGCTCAGAAATCTTTTGATGCACTAAAACATGCGTTGACCCATGCACCGTTATTGCATCCTCCCAACTACAACCAAGACTACTTGTATCTCGCCGCCTCCCATTCCACCATTGGAATGGTGTTAGTTCAGGAAGATGAATTCGGTACTGAACATGTGATATATTGCCTTAGTCGAACTTTAAATCCAACTCAGCTAAAATACTCACATGTGGAGAAATTGGCATTGGCAACTGTTCAAGCTGTCCAACGTTTACGTCATTACATTTTACTACGTAAAACTACAGTAATTTTTTATTGCAACCTTATGATATATATTTTGACTAAGAAATTGCTGGGGGGAAAGTACTCCAAATGGATTATAATCCTGCAGGAGTTCGACTTGGAATTTGAAAAGTCTAAGTCGAAGAAATCTTTAGTTTTTGCGGAGTTAATGTGTGACTTCCCGCGTGCTGACACGGAAACTGTGGCGGAGGAGCCCATTGCGGACGAATCCTTGTTTCTAATCAGTACTTTAGATCCATGGTATGGGGATATCATCGTTTATCTCCAGACCCAATCCTTTAGGCCAGAAATTTCAAGGTCAAAACGTCGAAAAATACGATTCCAGTCCCAACAATTCAGAATTATTGGAGATACTCTTTATTGTCATGGGGTAGACTCTGTTTTTCGACGTTATTTAACTCACGACAAAGCTGAAGGGGTTCTAAATGGCTGTCACTCTGGAGTGTGTGGCGGTCATATGTTTGGGTACGCCACAACCCAAAAGATATTGCGCGCTGGCTACTTCTGGTCGTCCTTGTTTAAAGATTGTATTAACGCAGTCCGAAAATGCCACAACTGCGAAATTTTTGATCGAAATATGGGTGCTCCACCTGCTCCTCTCCACCCTATAATTGCAGTCGGTCCATTTGCAAAATGGGGTATCGATTTTCTTACATGTAACCCTCACTTAGCCGGGGGGCATGCGTATATCATCCTTGCAGTAGATTATTTTACCAAGTGGGCCGAGGCGATGCCTACATTTGAGGCAGACGGCAAAACAGCTACGATTTTCGTGTTCAATCATATTATTGCTAGGTTTGGTGTTCCACAAGTGATTATCACTGATCATGGGCGTCATTTTCGAAACGTTATGATGACTGAACTTACAGGCCAGCTTGGCTTGCGTCACGATAGTTTAACTCCTTATTATCCACAAGCTAATGGTCTGGTTGAAGCCATCAACAAAGTTTTAGTCATCATGATCCAACGAATCATTGGGATTCATCGGTCGAATTGGCATAACATGCTATTTTCATCGCTTTGGGCATATCGAACCTCAGTAAAAACGTCAACAGGGTTCACTCCTTTCCAACTAGTTTATGGTCTGGAAGCTGTGTTACCCATTGAATGCGGAATCTCGTCAATGAAAATGGCCATCGAGTTACTTCAAGCCACTTCCGAAGAGGAAAAATGTTTGTTATACTTAGCTCAACTAGATGAGAATCGACGTGATGCTGCGTTGGCAATCGAAACTCATGCAAAACGTATTAAAGCTCAGTATGATCAAAATGTGGCCCCTCGAAATTTTTCGGAAGGAGACCTAGTCTTATTGTACGATCAAGCAAATGATAAATTAGGCACCAGGAAATTCGTTCCTATGTGGCATGGTCCCTATGTTGTCAAGCGAAAGCTAGCAAAAGGGGCCTATGAATTGGTAAACTTTTACGGGGACTCTTTAGGAAAACCCAGAAATGGTCTTTACCTGAAGAGGTATTATGCTTAAAATGGGTGTGGAGATTTTTAGTTAGGATAGTTTTCTTTCTAGCTGGTGTGTTTTAATTTAAAAAGTGTGCTTAGCTTAGAGAGTGTTTTTTGTCATTATTCCTGCTTATCTTGGTTTTACTCTTGATATTGCAGATGTCGATGCCTCTCCAAACATACATTGGTTTTGCTGATGGTGCTTGTCGTAATACACGGAACATTTCTTCCACAGCTTGGGTTATCTATTTGCCCTCTGATGAGTTGGTATCTATGCATGGGGTAAGTCTCGGTCAAACAACGAACAACATTACAGAGTATAGTGTAGTGATTGAGTTATTATCTAAATCTATTTCATTTGGGATTCGGAGTTTGATAGTGAGGTTAGATTCTGAGCTCATTGTATTACAGCTTAACAGAGTATATGCCATTAGAAGTCCAGTGTTATTGAGATTATTTTTGAGAGTGCGTCTCTTGGAACGTGAATTTGATTATATTGAATATCAGCATATTCCAAGATCTTTAAATACATTAGCAGATGCAATTTCTTCTCGAATGTTAAGTAGACATCTGCAATAATCATACAAATAAATTTAAAAACATTCCATAACATGTTTTACAAGATAAGCCGGTAATAGTGATATAGTATAATATAGGAGTGTGTCAAAATATACATCATCCTCGATCATAGGTTGAAAAACACCTTATGATCAACAAAAATGATATACAAAAAGCAAAAATGTCATATGTATGTCTACAATAGGCGATCATCCTATCACTGGTGATGATCTCGATAAGAAACCACTGTACGGGCCACCTTACAAAGGAACCTCCTAAAAGGTCCTAGGACCCCAATCACATAGCGCTGTAGTCGACGAGGAATGTCATCTATGCCGGTCTCTGGAATGTCTCCTGTCAAATGCTCTAGATGGCTCTCCAATTCAGCCAAGGTCTCTGCTGATTCGTCTTGTGGGGTTGGTGCCGCTACAGGTGGTTGTTTCCTCTCGTAAGGCCAAAGAGCGGCTGGTCGTTGTGGACCTACATCTGCATTTAAAACTTTTTACTATCAATTTTGTGGATGAGATAAAAAAAAAAAATTAAATTAGGAAAATGTTTAAAACAATTTTACCTGAGTCATCCCATTGCTCTCCTGGTGGAAGAGCCATGTTTGGGTCACCGCGAAAATCTACCCCAGCGTAAGGAAAGTCCTGAATAGCAAAAACCTGGTTTTATAACCAATGGAAATACTCAGGTTTGAATTGAATGACCTTTGTCCCCTCATCAGGATGACGGGCCATAACTGCAACCCATCGCATCAGTTTGGGCTCTCGAGGAAGTCCAGCTCCAACAGTGAGGTGCTGCGGGACCAACATTGGGACCCTCTCTAGACCAAAGCTCACAACTAAAGCACCATATCCAAAGGTCTTCAGTTGTCTGTTCTTGGCTCTGGTCAGTTGGCCTTTTACATTAGCCAACACAGCATCGCACCAGTTGAAGATGGTGCCTCGAAAGCAGTCAACTGCCATCCGCATCTGGGATCCAGTGGCTATATGTAGTGTGGCACTCCCGCAAAGCCTGGTAACAGTAAACGCGATCACCATGAGTTCAGGACGGGATATGGTTTTGATGTCTATCCCTTTGTCTCTAGTCTGGTTGTTACAGAACTCTAGCCGGAGGCTATTGACAGACTAGCCACCTGGCCTAGTCCCGAATAGAGTCAAGTCTTCACTTCTCTTAGGAAAACCAGTCAAAAAGTATATGTCTGCCGGCTCCATTTTGATCTGGTGACCACCAATGAAGAAGCACTAGTCCTGTATGCTCCACTTGTCTACCAGCCACTGCAAGAAGTCCACCTGGGCCCTCATGCCAGGTATGGCCCAGAATTTGTACAAGCCGCATGCCTTCAATGCATCGATCAAAGGTTGGTGATTTTAACATGGCAAGATCTACGTCCTCATGCTCCCGTTCTCGCCAATCAAGCATGATGTATACTCTACATCCAACAAAAAGGCGAATTAGAATGTAAAAAATTGAATTGTTTGGGTGAATTTTGAGAAATTTAGGGTTAAAAACCCTTGCTGCGGGGACCGCACCCTCTCTGTTAGAGACAGTGCGTGGGTCCACACCTTGCCTTCATGACAGGTGCGGACCCCTGACTTTTTCCCCATTGAGAAAAAGTCGGGGTCCGCAGGCTACCTGTGTTATGCCTGCGGGCCCCCGTGCGCGGGTTTCTAGCCTAAAAATCCTCTAAAAAATGAAATGAAACCCTAAAAAACAAATTGAAATGGATGAAATTGAAGAGTAGGATGATGTGGATTACCTGGAGGAGACGACACTCGATTCCGACGGACGGATTTTCTGCAATCTTCACGGGAAGTTTCTGACCAAAAGCTCTATTTTCTCACCCAAATCTCAAATGGTAAAAATGAATTGACGAAAGCCCTTTTTGTAAGTTTTTTGAATAAATGAATTGTAAATTTGTTTATGTTTCACTTTATAAAGGTAACTTTTGCAGCATTTTTATCCATTTTAAACAAGTATGAGTAATGTTTGAAGTTTTTGTTCAGGATAACGGAAAAAACATTAGAGTCACCTTTAAGCTCTTTTCTGACTCCTAAAACATGAAAAGATCGTCGAGTTTTTCTTTTTAAACTCGTTAAAACGGAACTAAAAAGACGGTCCACTTACAACTCTTTTTCTGACCATAAAAACATGAAAAGATTGCCAGCTTTTTGTCGTTTCAAATTCGGTATTGGTTATAAAATGACGTGTCATTGATCGCTTTTTTACTTTTTCGGATCAGAGGCACTAATTACGAAATGTACTCCTTGGTCGTAATGATCAATCGGTTCTCTCAAGTATTATTTTATACTTTTTCGGGCTTGGGAGACACAAATTTACAAAAAAGGTCAACCCTGGAGTCTTCTTAAGTTTTTTCAGACTCTCTAAAATTGAAAAATGCCGAGTTTCTCCTATACTGGACTCGTTAAAATTTAACAGTAAAGGACCTGTTCAATTACAAACAGGAACGGACCACTCCTTCTTAGGGTTTGAATTTAAACTAAGTTGGACTCATCCAAAGGATGAGCTGATGATCAAGAAAATGTTATCCTCCTCAAGCTTGTCAAAAATAAAGAGGTACTTGCCAGAAATGGTGGGGGAAAAGAGAGAAAAATGAGCCTGTTTGTCATACTTTGTAACCACTCTTGAACACGACACTTTTATTCACCTGGGTTGGGAAATCCTTTGCCTAACAGTTGATCAAACCACATTGAAAGTCTTCAGCCGGTTTCTAGGTATTAACTTTGGGTCAATTGTCACCAAACCATCTGTTGTGTCGTTATGTGTTCAAGAGGTCAGTGCCAATAATCCATTCATCTGCAAAATATCTGTCATCCATCTTGACCATCCCTGAGTCAGTCCTTGCAACTAAATTTCTTCAAACTTGATCTATGATTTCGTGTTGTGGGCTTGCCTACGACGGATTGTTTTCTATCGACTCCAGCTCATTATCTAGAAAGATGATCTAGAAATCATTAGTACCTTGGGATCTGCATGCCTCAATGGCAGGTTTCTCGCCTTCGACGATAGGCTGCATCATTGATCTTCAATCAAAGGATTTCGTGACATGTTTGACATCAACACATATATTCACATCTCATGGACTGTACTGAGTACTTTGAGAGCCATTGAAATTACTGGTGGTTTCTCTCACACTTGTTAACAATTTACATCATTAACTATTAATCAAGTGGTTTCTACCATGTTCGACTCCAACACATTCATTCGCATGGATAGAATCGTACTATTTTGGGAAGTAGAAATGAAGACCCTAGATCTAGTTTCCACCATCCAGGCTGCGAGGAATTTTGTATTCATTATATTGTGGACTATTCATAAACAGATGGCTGCGTCCATACTGTGTCTACATGTTTCTATACTTGTGATGTATTACAAGATCATTCCTATATCAGAGCAGTAGTTAGTTTTCTAGTCAGTTTTGATCTGAGTATGGGAATGCCTACCTCAGCGATGATATGATCTCATATATATATTTTTCATTGAATGTTTTTATAGGTTCCAACCGGGCTCTCCACAAGATGATCCTCAAAATGATAAAGTACTTCACTCTTCCTAAATGATAAATGAAATCCTCATCTACTACAAACTTCGCACTTTAGGGGGCAATCTGTTACACAAAAATATCGTCACCATGACTATTTGCAGTCAGTATGGGTCTATCATCACTTGTACTGTCCACTTAAGCAAGTCTCATACCTCTGCTCTTCAAGTCAAGCTTTGAAAATGAGAGAAAGACATTGAAAATCAACAAAGCTCTAGTTCCGCACTTTCTCTCACTGTTGCCTACGGTCCCACACCCCTTGTTCACATTACCTGCGGACCTACCCGCTCTGTCCCTAAAGGAGTGGGTGCAGACCCCTGTGAAAGTAAAAAAGGCACAAGTTTATTCTAAAAAACTCACTTTGGGTTAATTCTAGATGATTCTAGAAGTAATTTTGATGTGGATTGTTTGCTCTTAGGTGGTTCATGCATCCCAAAAGAGAAGGAGCTAATCCCTTGATGAGAGGATCTATCCCTTTGAAGGAGGGCTTTATCCCTTTGAAGGAGGACCTAGTAACTTCCCTCCATTGCACTATAAATTAAGGCATTGGGCTGGTTGCTAGGGAGGTTAAAAGCTGAACATTTTTGAGGGTAAATGCTGGTGGAATTGAGACTTCCTAGTTAAGCTTGAGAGGAGAGATCACATACCTTTTGGCTTCATTGGGAAGAGAATGAAACTTGTCAAATTAGAGGAGACTTCTTGTTGGACCCTGGGAGGAGCTTGTACAACATTAAGGCACTAGTTGTAAATTTCTTCTTTGATTTGAATTAATACAATCAGATTCATTTTTCTCAACAAATTTTCTTATGTCATTTGTTTCATGAATTCATTGATCATCATGATAAGTATGCTTTATGATATTGGCTTTTCAGGTGCTATTTAATTTGTTTGCTTGTTTGTGTTTGCAGTTTCACTACAAGGGAGCTCATTTGGATCAAAGGAGCGAGGCTTCCACAAACTTGCATTGGACCCAAGGTAGGCCTAAAACACTTGTTTGCCTTTGTTTATATATTGCATATTTAGAGAAATATAGTTTTTGATTGGCTTGCTTGTCACTAGATATCATTAGATTCTAGGAAGGTCAATCTTGTCCGCAAGATCGACTCATTCCGTGTGACAGATGGGTGCCAATACCTGTATGCTTATCTAGGCATCATGTGTATTTCCTATGGAAAGTCTCACCCTGAAGTTGTTGATACTATTGTAAAGTAGACAAAGCTCCTGCAACATACTACCACAATATATCTTCTTTAAGCATTCACGGAGCTTGCAGAGGCATTAGATGCAAAGATGCTTGGAAATATTAAGATGTTATCAGTTGTGTTGTTAAATTTGTCCTCTTTAGATTAAGCTTAGAACATGTATACTTATGTTATATCATTTTACTAGGAGAGAATTTCAATTTGTCCAAAGCAAGAATTCTTGCACATTTTTTTCATGATTTACTTTCTTACTTGAATGATATTGTTAGATAAACTCGTTTACATTGATATTCTATAGATTCTTCGTTTCAGCTATTTTTGTTTTAATTCTGCAAGAGGAAGATGATTAATTTTAGGAATTTTCAATACATATGTTTAGAAAATTCAAGAAAATGTACATATGTTTAGGTCCATTTCCTACTTCTTGTTCTTCTACTAAGTCCATGGACAATGGCATCACATACCAACTTTTGGTTGATCTAAAGCAGCTAGAAAAGAAAAGGAAGAACATGGTTGATCCCAGTCAGTTGTTTGGAGGTGAGATTATGAAATTTGAGGAAGACCACAACAACTCTCCAACATTGTTGCAGATTCAATATATTTTTTTCTATATTCTTGTTCTAGGTCATATGTTTTATCTAGGAAGTATTTTTAATATTAATTTTTGTTTGGTTTCCCTTCCAATGGAGCTAGGGAATATGTTGGGAAAACAATTAAAAGAGGAGTCAATCAAATATTTGATAATGGCTACTTGGTGATTGTGGTGGCAAGAAAAGAAAATAAAGTTTTTTTTTATATGATGTTCCTACAAATAGAATTTTTCAATAATATGCAATGGTTTGATCCATCTCAATATATATGAACACGTCTAGATCCATCTCAAATGAGGTTTGATCTTCCTCTACATAACTTGTCATGCCAATCTTGATGCAACTTATTTGTACATCATATCTAGTTAGAGATCATATGGGAAAGTTATCTTCACTGTATAGATAAGGTTGGTTTCCTAATCTAAATGCATTCGCTACATACATATATTTTTTCTAAATTTCTTATATATCTTGGTGTGTTAAATACATGCAATATTATATATCATATGTTTGGAGAAGAGTTTGGAAGGAAGGGAGTTGTGTGTCGTGATCCTACTTATTTGTGTGCATGTCCTGTGTGACATATTTGGGAAAATATTAGATAAGATAATTTCATTAATGTCCAAACAATGACCACATAGATCAATGGGAGTTTTAAGTGCATTAACCTCAATACATTTCGGGAATTCAAGGGCTGCTCCTATATAAAAAGACAAAAAGAGGATCTAGTCTAAGTAAGCTAGAAAAGAAAGTGTTGTTAGACTACTAAAGTCCAAAAAGAGTGCACTAGAGGGATGTTGTCAAAGACGGTAAAGGGGGGAGGGAAGATGCCTCAATGCCCCCTGGTTCTGGTGCCTGAAGTGGAGAAAACATTGCTCTCTTGTGGTTTATTTCTAGCATCAGAGGATGAAAATTAAAACATGTAATGGAGGATTGTCTTGAAGTGTTGGAAGAAGAGTTGGGCCATGGAGCATTTCTTTGTCTCAAGGGAGTGGCCTGCTGGTACCATATGGGAGTGGTGGATTGTCGGCTAGAAAGGAGAGTGTTGTCTTAATGTTACCTGTTCAAGTGACACATTTGAGAAGATATTAGAGAAGAGTTGAAGACCTATTTTTGAAGACACTAGAAACAAACATCTCATTCAATACAACTCCCCTAGGAGAGCCTTCCTGTTTGGTATTTTTGTATTACAACTTCTATTCCAACTAAATTAGTCATGCATCACTATTCGTTTGTAAATGTTCACTATATTGACTATCAAGGCTTCCTATTTTAAATAAAAAAATTTCAATGTTGCACATGTTTTGGAACGGGCTGAAGGAATTTTATATTAATAACTTAAACAGTTACATTGTAAATATTTGTAAGATTACAATTATAAACTCAGATGCTGATATGATCTTGATGGAAATGATATGGTAGAAAGATTGAAGATCTTTCTATGGCTACTATATTTTAAACAAGAATGTAATTGAAATATGCATGGCTTGAAAGGTCTACCATATATTGTATAATTTTTCTTGTCTCTTTCTAGCAAGAAAGTTTGCATATAGAAAATGGTTTTCTTTTTCTTTCGGTAAGATTGTTACTTTCTCATGTGTTTCATTCATTTCCGCCCTTCAATTTTTTTGAGCATGAAATTACTTTAATTTTATGGATTACAGGAAATTCTTGCACTACTCAAAGCTGGGTCCCCACCTTTGAGTGCATTAGCCCTCAATCAATGTGATCTAACTAAGGTATCTATAAATGCATTAACAAAATCTTGTCAAATATTGAGGTATGTTATCATTTGCTACAATTCAATCAGTCATAGTCAACTCTCTGAGCATTACCTGTATTTTTCACAAAAGCATAACTGATGTTTGGGTGTTTTTTATTAATGAGATATCTTGTATGTGCTTGAGGTAGGGTGTTGATTTGCATGGTCATTTCCAGGTTCCTAAAGATCAGGGTATTCATTCTAGTGTTTCTCTTGATTCTAAAGATTAGTATTGTCTATTTGAAAAGTTAAAGATGATTTGTTTTCCAATATATTCATGGTTTCAATTCATTTCATGATCTCATTAAGTTTTTTCCTCGTGGATGTACGACTTAACATCACTTTTAGTTTAAACATTTGGTGTTATTGATGATCTTAAAGAATGCCAATTTGCAGCTTGGAATTTACTGGCATTTATGATTGGAATCTAGGGAACCTCTTGTTCTCCAGAATTTTGAGAGTTTCCAGTGTTCATGCCCTCATTTGTAAAGCCTTCACTTGATTTCGAACAGTTATAGCGACCCAAGGGAAGTACAAATTTATCCTTTTACACATGAAGGAATCATGGACCATGTTGGATATGTTTTTGTATAGATGTTGCATGGTAAAGGGGTTGAATTATTATGTTTAATGGGAATTTTAAATCAATGTCCAGATGGACTATGTTAGATCTGTTTTTGTACAGATATTTCATTGTAAATGGGTTGAAATTTAGGTTGCAATTATTATGTAAGATGGGAAATTTAAATCAATATCTTAGGTGATTAGGAAAATTTCATTCACCTGCAACATATAGTATGTCAGAAATATGGAAACAAGGTTGTTAGCAGGTTTTGTGGATGATTGATATTATTAGTCCTTTCATGCTCAAATTCATCGTTGTGTTGATAATATGAATTGTGGCAACACATTGAATGGACTCCACAAGCTGTGTGGGTCATGCTGTAGGGTGTGACATTCAGATAGCTCCCTTGATTTATTTTAGTGAGTTAAAAATATGGTCTACATGATTATAGATTTTATAAATATTATAAACCACGTGTCAAGCAATTTTTTCTTTAAGGACTACCATAAATCTTCATGTAATTCTTTAAAGTGTACTAGCTCAATGAAAGAGCACCTACCTTACAAGCAGGAGGTTGGTGGTTTAATTCCATTGTGCCCTAACAGGAATTAATCAACAATTTTGTAGTTTATTTTTAATTAAATGTTTTTAATATTGATTTATTTCAATGGAGAGATATTTTTCTGGATTCATTGTTTTACATTGTCTCTAGAGAGACAAAAGTGATCTTTAAATATTTTTTTTATTGCCTCTAGAGAGACAAAAATGAAATAATCTCCTAAGAGACAATAACACTTGTGTTATATATATTCTTTATAGATACAATTTTTTAAGGCAATAATATATGACACACGCTTGAAGGCAATATTTAGGATAATACACAATTATTTTTTTATCTCAAGTTAGGACAATTTACCCAAAAATTGTCTCAAATACTATCTTAAAACCCCCCTTTATGTAGTAGTGGTGCCAAATTTATCAACTCCAATTTTTTTGTTTCACTACACAAGGATGAGTAAAGAGCCAACATATTCATTCTTAGAACCATTCGACATGACCATTCCTCTGTATTGTGATGGTGATTCAATCTTGTGAATCCCTATTTAAAGCTTCAATAATTGTAGTAGCAAGGTAATAGAGGCGTAAGAAAAGAAACATAGTGCATGGAAATGATATCTTTTCATTACGTGCAGGTTACCTCTAGTTAATGAGATGAGTAGTACAAAAGGAAATGTGATGGGAGTTTCCATGACTATGCCTTCACAATTACATAAGGAAGATAAGGATAAATAAACATCCTAGAGTTTGTATCAATGTAATTAAATGAGATTGCAATATCATGTGCAGTGGACATGTGTGACAAAGGTTATAGAGCATGATCGATGGGAGGCCTCAAACTATGGTAGAACAATACGATTGAATAACTATAAGGAGTGATAAGTGGAATATAACAACATGTTGGGAATGTATATATGTGCCATATCTAGAAATGTTTCATTGAAGCACACATTGCAAGCATGTTGTAAATATTAAAGGATTCTAGTGAGGGAAACCACAAGGTGGAAATGGAAGGTGAGGATATATGATAGTCAATACATTGGATGGAAAAGTGTAAGATTCTATTATGATACAAGGATGACATTGGAGGGAAAAGCGCAAGTTTCTATTAAGATAGAAGGATGTGAGTAAGGAGATAAGGATACACACAACCGTTGGGTCAGTTTAGCATCAAGATGAAAGGATCATTTTAAGGGAAGTGAACTATTAGTAACCTTTAACATTAATTATATAAATCAATTTCATGTACAAAATCTTTGTTACTTTATAATGAAGATTGTTTAGCCTACACCCTAATTGATGGTTGTGTTTACAGGGTTGGAGCTATGAGGTAGTGTTGGCCATTTAGATATAAACATTTCATGGGGCGAGATCAAACTTAGTGGTAGTTACTGAATAGTCAACCAAGTGCCAATGTGACCCTCAGGCATAATAAAGGCTTCACCAAAGTCCAATATCTCCTTACAAAAGGCTATGTTGGAGCTTCTTGACTTTCCATTTATCATATTGTAAATATTATTTTGTCATTAATGACAAATTTTAAAGTCATTAAATGAACAAAAAAAGGGAATATCAAAGGTTGCTTGGAAGTCTAAAAGTCCTAAGAAATATGAAGATTCGACTGGAAGTCGAAAGGTCATGAGAGAGTCCAAAGTTGTAGGAGAAGGTGAAAGGTCACCCTCCTCATTTATATAAATGTAACCTCATGCCTCAAGCAATATGACTTATAGCACTTAAGCTAGGTCAGTTATATGATTTCTATCTTGTGCTTGAGCAGCTGAAAGCCTTCACTCTTAGTAGCCTATAGGTGGAGGGATTGTGAGGATAGTGTTTTCTTATGAAGATGATATGAATTTCTCTCATCCCACTATTGGGGATTGACACGCATGTTGTACATGTATTTGAATGTGTGACAATATTAATGAGGAGCTTTTCTATTCATGCATTGATTCCCATGCATTTTTCTATTTTTATATTGGATATATGGTATTTCAATTATGTATGCATGTGGTTTACACACCAGTTACATGTTTATGAACTAATTCGTTTTCATGTAGCTCATGTCTTGGCTTTAATTCTTTGATTTTAATTCAATGATAATGTTAGGAGTTGATTGTGAAATAATTTCCAGTTGATTGCTATAAATTTCCTTCTGTTTATGTCTTAGTTAGTTTTAGTGATCTTATGCTTCCTTAAGGCATGCTGTTTCTCATGATGTTGTTGTTGCATTATTATATCATGTTCCACGAGCTATCAATGGAGAGTTGTTCTCGTCCTCAATATTTTAACATATTACACTCAACCTCATGCTTATCTCTAAATTTGATACCGGAGTGTAAAACACACACGTAATTGCATTTGATCCTATTGACAGTGCTGGACCTCCCAACATGTAAGGGGATATCCCCGGTAAGAAGTCCCAATTAGACCTTAGATTGTTTGGTATAAGAGTCCCAGCAGTGGATCGTATGGTAATGCCTTAACCGAGATTTCGCACAGAGGCAAGTAATATGAATATGTTGGTAGCAAGGGTGTAACAGCTGTAGTGAGTCAAGGAAGGTGCATGAGAGGTTCTAACACATGGGGGTTGAGATGAGTGCACCCCTTGGAAACTTGTAATAGTACTCGGCTTGGAATGGAACACACAAGCAAAGATGCATCACCAACAAGAAAGTGAGTTAGCAAGCAATCCAAAGTGATGGTTAAACCAACAAAAAATCTCAAAAAGATTCATACATACTCATACATAATACTCCATACATGCATCTGTAAGAAAGAAAATACATATGCCATTTAGAGTAAATAAGATAGCTAGAATACAATAATACATATGCATGAAACGTGCTGGCTCTGTTAAATAAAGAAGTGTAAATTCTGGTCATACAATACATCCATGTCCAACTACTAGTCCCAATAGTGGAATGTTACAACCACATCAGCCTGCTCTTCCAAAAATATGTACTAGCTCTACACAGTGGAGAAGCCAAGGCTTGTTAAAATACTATCCAAGCTCTCTCCAAGATAGTCTTATCGGAAGCTCGGCTGACCAAAAGCCTTTACAATGAGTTATGAGGGGCTATTTATAACAAAGAGTGGGGTGACCCTTGACATTCCCCTTTGTGACAGTTCATCTACCCTCATGACTCTTCATCTATTCCATGATTGTTACATCCAACTATTGACACTTGACTTACACTTGATAAGACATCTCATTACAATGCACATGTACTCATGTGAGACAATATGGCCCTAGTAAACCATGCAAGACATCACTGACACTCGGTCCATTGTGATGAAACCAACTCTTTGACATGCTTGTGATGGTGAAGGCGGTGAGTTGATGTCAATCTTAGTCATCCGTGATGGTGTGCATGCACCCCATGGTGACATCTCGCTGAAGTGAACTCTTGCCTCTGTTGCATTGGTATGGCTCCTTCATCCAACTTGTCTGCTAAAATGCACATGGTCTTCTTCGGTGCATCTGAAATGGAAACACACTGATGCGTAGTGTTTGTGATGATCTTCAAGTGTGTGCTGGTGGTCATGCACATCAACTTGTTGAAGTATATGTTCATCTCCAGTTGTACTTGCTTCTTGTCTTTGCCTTGGTGAGTGTTATGAATGGGTTGGATCGCATGCGTGCGCACAATGACGTGCATGCTGATAAATCCATTGCATGCGATCAACAGAATTGCTCACCATGTCTTCTTTGTACTAGCTATTGGAATGGATCTTTAACATATATGGGCACTGTTTCATCCGTGAGTGCATGTTGCGGCCACTACTGTTCTTGTTCCTACTACAACTCATTCGTCTGTCTGTGCAATTTCATGTTCTTCCTTGAGTTGTTGCTGCGGCACATGCAACTCCTTATTTTTTCCATTCTCTGTCTTCATGCGATCTTCATGTCGCGCTATCACCCCATAGCCTGAGTCTCCAAAGTTTCTTTCATCATCAGTGGATCTACCTGAGCTCGCAACTTTGTTCTGCCTCTGTGTTGTCAACAACCTTCCTCTTGCATTTGTTGCATTCGGTATGTTGCCTTCAGCTACTGTTCACGATTCTGCTCGTTGTGATGCTACTGTTGTCATATCTTGATGTCCTTGTCTACGAGTAACTTGATGTTTCATGGGTAGGAAAGTCCATAAATGCTTGATAGATTGCATCCCCAAGTGTGCTATGAATGGTGTCTTCAACTCTGCTCTCTTGGAAACCATTGTACATGTACTACTGAGAGGCAGATGAACACTTGCGATACTTGGAGACATGGCAACACTTATAGAAATAAATCTATCAGTCGAAAACCACAATTAACTTGAGAACTGACTTGGAACATACTTGTGTGATTGATCATGAAGGTTGCGCAATCTCGGTCGGGAGACTAACTGTAAAGAATGTGCAAGGCATAGTCTAGGCTGCTAAGTGACTGACTGACTGTTGGAACTGTGGGATGCACAGTCCAATCTAGTTGCTGACTGTCAGAATTATGCAATGCGCAATCTCAACTGGCAATGGCTGCAAGCTCAATGATTTCATTGCACAATTTTCTAGGCTAGCAGCCACTGTCCCTCAGAAATGTGCAAAACAATCCTGGAGGGCAGTGGATGGGAAGAAATGCACATTTCTAGAGAGGGAGAAAAAGCCTTCCTTCCCAAGATTACGCAATGTTGTCTCAGTGAAGGTAGAGTCTGGGTCGAGGTTGCTCAGACTCGTCGATGGGAAACTGAATGCGAATGTGAGTGTGAATGCATGGTGATACTGAGTGTAAGCATAAGAAAATGATCATGCATGCAAATGGTGAATGACAAATTCAAAAAATGGAACAACATGCATGTGGGTGAGGCGAGTTGCCGAGTCGACAATCGTTCGTGAAAAATAGTTTCATGCATGCGACAACAATGAGATGTTGACGAAAACTGAAACGGTGCTAGTACAAGCTAGAATGTATCAAAACGATAGCAAGTGCTCACTAAAATCAAGCAGACATCGTTCATACAAAGCGAAACAAAAAAAGTTCCAGAAATGCAACACAAGTCATGGAAAGTGAGCTTACCCCAAAACAACTGAGTTGAGTGTGCCGAAAACTCCTAGATGTGATGTAGGATCTCAGAGTTACAAGGTTGATGTGAGGAATGAGCTCTGTGGCATCTCGTTGATGAGTTTTGATAACATCGAGGTTGTGACACGCATGCCACAAATCTAGGGAAAGCGACACTTGGTGGGAGGTTTCTGAAATGGTACTTGCATGTAACCTCTAGCTACTAAAGATAGATCCCTGAAAAAAAGGATGCCTTTATGAGAAGAAACCCATGCATGCAAATCAACTTTGCTCGGTCTCGGGGGAATCGGTCAACTCAGTTGGACATGGAAGAGACTGCTCGACTGCAGGGATAAAATGCGAATTTATGGCTGGGAGCTAGGCTGGCTGCCCAGGGGATTTGCACAATTTTTGGGCAAAGCAGCTAACTGCTACCCAGATTTGCGCAAATTCTGGGTCGAGCAACCCTGCTGGGGAAAATTACATAATTTTCTCTGTGAGGGTTGACTGGCATAATTCCACAATTCTGGAGCCCAATAGGCTACCAGACAGGATTGCGTAATTTTGGTAGGGAAGGCTGGTTTCCCTCTAGAATTTTGTAATTTCTTGGGGGAGCTACTTAGCCTGCAACTGGACCAAGTCTAGGTGATCAGCCTATGAGGAGAATGCATCAAGCTGTGATCGAAAGGCTGCCTTTGTGCATGAAAAAAACTAAAGCTTGTGTGCTTGAAGAAGAAAGACATGATGCTATGAATGTTGGAAGGGAGGCTCCAAAATGAAGCTAAGGCAAAATTTTGGAGGGTGGTTGTAGCCGCTACAACACTTGGAAACACAATGGTAGAACTCTAGCTCTCTGAATGGACCTTGTTCGTGAAAAAGTAATTCTAACACCTCTAGAAGTATTGTTCAGTTCTCAGCTCCTCTTGGTTTCCACACTAGCTTGATTGTAAGATGTAGCATTTGCCAAGCTCTTGGTCGATTGACACACATTCCACGCCATGGAAACATAGTTGTTTCAATTGGGGTTGAGGGGTATATTGGTGCACAAGAATTATAGTTGTTAGAGTCTTAGTTTCAACTCTGGTGTTGCTCCGCTGCTAGTAGGCCTCAACAGTACCCCGACGGAGTCACATAGGAACACAAGTATGGCTCCTCTGCCTGTGAGCCTAGTCAGTACCCCCAAGAAGTTACTTGCATCACCTCTCTGCGTAGGAAGCCTTTCTATTCTTTTGCCTTATTCATTTTCATTTTTTTCAAACTTTTTTCACTTTTTCATTTTTTTCATTTTTCATCTTCGTAACTGTGCATAATACTTAAATCATTTCATAGGCGAAAGAGGGATCCTGACTTATTGAGAGCAGAAGAGGTTGTTCCTGTGGAGAAGTAGTTTATTATACCTTTGATGTGCCTGTTAAGGCTTTCCACCTCACCTTACTCTACTTGACTGAGTTGACAAGGATTAACCCAAAAACAACCGACTAGAGTAGGTGATACTAGTTAGCGCGCAAGTGTTGTGTTTTCACCAAGGTTCACTTCGAACAGTACATATTTTCCTTCGATGTATCATGGAATAAAAGTAATAAGTTATTCATACAAAGGCAGGATGACAAATAACCAAGTAGTGATAGCAGCAAAAGGCCTCTTGTACTTTAGCAAACTTTCTTCGAGAGTCATATAGGGTTTCATGCGGAACTATCCTACAAACGAAACAAGCAAACAAACAAACAACAAAGCAAAGGAAGAGTAGAAGCAAAAGCGAAAGCAAAGGAAGTAAGAAAACAAGCAAGCAGATGAACAAACAAACAAACGAAGCAAGTAAGCAAACAAGCATGCAATAAATCTGACTGAAAGAAAACACTACTCCTACTCCTAAGCTAACGTGCATGGGCTGTTTCACATGAAGTGATACTTCCAATGCAGCCAGCGGCACATTGGTTGACCCATGTTGGTTAAGGCATGGTTTGCAAATAAGATAGTTGTGCGAACTAGCAAACAAGAAATATGTAATAGTGAAGACAAACACACTCCGAGCTTACAAGCAACCACAGAACAAAGATGAGTGAAAGTGCATGACATGCATTCTGTGGAGCTTCCATGGTACTGTGCTACTGTGCATGCATATGTTGAGTGTATGCATTTGCTTGACTGTGACATGTAAGCAAATGTGAGAGAGGTAGATCACTTGTGTTGTGCATGTGTGCTTGCTATGAAAGATTCCTCCAATGCATGAGCAATGGGATCGTGTAGTTCGAGTGGAGGAAGTGAAATCTGGGTGTTTGGTTGATCTTCAATGCAAAGTAGAGAGTGATGAGGAGCCTTGAGTGTTTCAAAAATTTCTTGATCGGAAGTGAAACCAACCTCAGGACAACAAGGGCCTGACATAACCATCATCTCGGGCTGAAGTGCCTCGACAACCTGCGGGGTTTCGACTTCTTTAATAGATATATCATTGTAGACCAGTGCCTTATAAATATTAACAATGATTGAATTGACATCGTAATCAGATGAGGAAGTGGATAGATCACGACAACCAAGATCAAAAAATTCAGGTTGTTTGTCGGCATCCTCATGATTTGATGAATCAGGCAGAAGGGTAGATGGGAAGAAAAGATGTTCACCCTCTGTGTTTTTAGGAAAGATAGATGACAGATTGGATAGAGTTTCCGAGGAGGATGTGTTCTCACCGCACTGTAATGACAAATTAACATTCGACGTGTTCTATGAATGATCAGAAGTAGAAACATTCGGAAATGGGTTTGAACAGGGAAAATCAGTAGTGGCAGAATCACAAGGGACGTTAAGATGAAGTGGATGAGGCGCAGCTAAAAAGGAGTCATCCTTCACTGTGAGTTCTTCTTTAGATTCCTGCACATGCTCATCATGAATGATGGCACAGGTTGGCAGCATAACACCAAGTTCGTCAACAACTTGATCCTCATTCACAACAGGTGAGGAGTATGGAATGGAAGAAAACAAGACAGTACAATCTAGAGGATGAATAGAACATGAGGACGGACGTCAAGGGAATGAATCCACGTGACAACCAACAATATTGCAAGCCAAATTAACACGGATCTCAAGGGAAAGTGGGGTGGGGGGATGTGACAGTTCAACAAAGGTGTGTGCATGATCTCCCACATCACTTCGTGGTGGTGGAGACGTTTGATGAGGTGAAGGTGGATAGTCACTTGTGATAGCAACTGTGCCTGCCTATGATTACGTAGCTCCATCATCGAATTGTGTTGAGCAGGGTTCATATATGTGAATAAGATATTCAAATCTTCCATCAAGAAATTCCTAATCAATATCATATTCAGGGAATCGGTATGCAAGATTACAAAATCACGTGTAAAACTACTCAACGGATTCATTGGGTAAAATTGAAACCACGGTCTATCTTTGCAATGAGATGAGCAAGAGAATGAATAAATTTTTTAGGCATCATGGCACACTAGTGCATTGGGTGTGCTCGAAGCGTGTAGACAAACAATGCACAACTCATGTATTCTTCAAAGAATCCATGTCTTTTGCATGAGCCTACAATGCTGGTCACATGCCTAACTAAGGCTACGTAGCCTCCACCATCAAATTGTTTATGAGACAATTTATCCGAGATCTTTTCCGAGATAGTGAAATCATTTCCATAAGACATACATTCTGGAAGAGCAACTCAGTAGTTAGTCATGATAGATGTGTAGAGATTCAAAATAGATGTGAGGACTTAGCTTGTCATTTGGCCCTCCTTCTAGTGCCATAATGTTGACGGTGCTAGACCCACCAACATGTAAGGGGATCTCCCCAGTGAGAAGTCCCAATTAGACCTTAGATCGTTTGGTGTAGGAGTCCCAACAGTGGGCTGTGTGGTAATTCCTTGACCACGATTTCACACAGAGGAAAGTATTATGACTCTGTTCATAGCAAGGGTGTGACAGCCACAATGAGTCAAGGAAGGTGCATGAGAGGTTCTAACACATGGGGGTTGAGATGAGTGCACCCCTTGGAAACCTGTAATAGTACTCAGCTTGGAAGGGAACACACGAGCAAAGATGCATCACTAGCTGGAAAGTGAGTTAGCAAGAAATCCAAAGTGATGGTTAAACCAACAACACATTTCAGAAAGATTCATACATACTCATACAGAATAGTCCATACATGCATGCGTAAGAAAGAAAATACATATGCCATTTAGAGTAAACAAGATAGATGGAATACAATACAACATATGCATGAAACATGTTGGCTCTTATTATATAAAGAAGTGTAAGTTCTGGTCATACAATACATCCATGTCCAACTACTAGTCCCAATAGTGGAACATTATAGCCACATCCACCTACTCCTCCAAAGAGATTTATTGGCTCTGCGTAGTGGAGAAGCCATGTCTTGTTACAATAATGTCCAAGCTCTCTCCAAAATAGTCTTATCGGAAGCTTGGCTAACCAAAAGCCTTAATAATGAGTTATGAGGGGCTATTTATAGCAAAGGGTGTGGGGTGACCCTTGACATTCCCCTTTGTGACAGTTCATCTACCCTCATTACTCTTCATCTACTCTATGGTTGTTACATCCAACTATCAACACTTGACTTAGACTTGACAAGATATCTCATTACAATGCACGTGTGATCATGTGAGACAACATGGCTTAATCAAGCCATGCAAAATATCACTGACACTCGGTCCATTGTAATGAAACCAACTCTTTGACATGCTTGTGGTGGTGAAGGTGGTGAGCTGATGCCAAGCTTGGTCGTTCGTGATGGCGTTCATGCACCCCATGGTGACATCTCGTTGAAGTGAAATCTTGCCTCTGTTGCATCCAATGCATTGGTATGGCCCCTTCATCCAAAACGTCTACTAACATGCACATGGTCTTCTTGGGTGCGGCTGAACTGGAAACACATTGATGCATAGTGTATGTGCTGATCTTCAAGTGTGTGTTGGTGGTCATGCGCATCAACTTGCCGAAGTACATGTTTAGCTCGATTTGGACTTGTTTCTTGTCTTCGCCTTGGTGAGTGTGTTGAATGGGTTGGATCACATGCATGCGCACAGTGACATGCATGCTGTTGAATCCCTTGCATGCGATCAACAAAACTGATCACCATGTCCACTCTGGGCCATCTACTGGGATGGATCTTTAACATGTACGGGCGCAGTTTCATCCATGAGTGCATGTTGCACCCACTGCTGTTCGTGTTCCTGCTGCAACTCATTTGTCTATCTGTGCAGCTTCATGTTCTTCCTTGACTTGCTGCTTTGCCACATGCAACTCCTTCTTTGTTCCATTATCTGTCTTTGTGCGATCTTCATGTCTCGTCGTCACCCCATAGCCTGAGTCAAAAAAGTTTCTTTTATCATTAGTGGATCTGCTTAAGCTCGCAACATTGTTTCACCTCTATGTTGTCAACAACCTTCCACTTGCATTCGTTGCATTTGGTATGCTGCCTTCAGGTGCTATTCATGATGCTGCTCATTGTGATGTTGTTGTTGTCATATATTGATGTCCTTGTCTATGAACAACTTGATGTCATCATGGGTAGGAAAGTCCATAGACACTTGATCGACTGCATCCCTAAGTGTGCTCGAGATGGTGTCTTTGACTCTGCTCTCTTAGAAACCATTATACCTGTACTGCTGAGAGGTAGATGAAGACTTGCGATGCCTGGAGACATGGCAACACTCATGGAAACCAATCTGTCTGTTGAAAACCAAAATGAACTTGAGAATTGACTTGTAACATACCTGTGTGACTGATCATGAAGGTTGCACAATTTCAGCCGGGAAGTCAGGAGACTGACTGTGAAGACTACGCAAGGCATAGTCTGGGCTATTGAGAGACTGACTCACTACTAGAACTATGCAATGCATAGTCTAGTTTGGCTATTGACTACTAGAATTGCACAATTGCGCATTCTCAGCTGGCAATGATTGTAGCTTCAGTGACTGCATTGCGCAATTTTCTGGGCTAGGAGCCACTGTCCCTTAGAAATGCACAAGATAGTCCTAGAGGGTAGTGGTTGGGTAGAAATGTACATTTTTGGAGAGGGAGACAGAGCCTTCCTTCCCCGAATTGCGCAATGTTGTCTCAATGAAGGCAGATTTTGGGCTGAGGTTGCCCAGACTTGTCGACGGGCAACTGAGCACAAATGTGAGTGTGAATGCATGGTGATACTGAGTGTAAGCATAAATGAATGATCATGCATGAAAATGGTGAATGAAATATTCAAAAAATGGAACAACATGCATGTGGGTTAGGCAAGTCTTTGAATCGACGACCATTCATGAAAAAACAGTTTCATGCATGCGACTGTAGTGATGTTGACGAAAAATGAAACATTTCTAGTACAAGATAGAATGCATCAAAATGACAGCAAGTGCTCACTAAAATAAATCAGACAACGTTCATACAAAGCGAAACACAAAAAGCGCCAGAAATGCAACACAAGTCATGAAAAACTGGCTTACCCCAAAATAGTTGAGCTGAGTGTGCCGATAACTCTTAGATGTGATGTGGGATGTTAAAGCTACAAGGTTGATGTGAGGAATGAGCTTTGTGGCATCCAGTTGATGAGTTTTGATAACATCGAGGTTATGAGTGCATGCCACAAATCCAGGGAAAGCGACACTTGGTGGGAGGTTTCTGAAATGATACTTGCATGTAACCTTCAACTGCTAGAAATAGATCCCTGAAACAAGGGATACCTTTGCATGCTACCTTGGGAGAAGCAACCCATGCATGCAAGTTATCTTTGCTCGGTCCTGGAGGGGACTGGTCAACTCAACTACACATGCAAGAGACTACTCGACGGCTGGGAGAAAATGCACATTTCTGGCTGGGATTTGGGCTGGTTGCCCTGGGGATTTGCACAATTTCTGGGCAGAGCAGCTGAATGCTACCCAGATTTGCAAAAATTTTGGGCTGAGCAGCTCTGCTAGGGAAAATTATGCAATTTTCTCTGTGAGGGTTGACTGGCATAATTGTGCAATTCTGGAGCTGAGCAGGCTGCCAAATAGGATTGTGCAATTTTTTGAGGGAAGGGTGGTTGCCCTCCAGAATTGTGCAATTTCTTTGGGAAGTTACTTAGCCTGCAGCTGGACCAAGTCCAACTAATCAACTTGTGAGGGGAATGCATCAAGCTATGATCGATAGGCTGCCTTTGTGCAACAAAAACACTGAAGCTTGTGTACTTGACGAAGCAACACATGTTGCTGTGAAGGTTGGAAAGGAGGCTTCAGAAACGAAGCTAAGGAAAAATTTTGGAGGGTGGTTTTAGCCACTACAATAGGTCAAGTATCTGGATTGGGATCCTATCCCAAACAGTGTGAATTCTAATTGGGACTTCATATCGGGGAGACCCCTTTAGTGTTGGCAGATTATCCATCATCGTCAACACTTTTGGCACTAGAAGGAGGGTCACTAATAACCTGACCATTGTTTAATATATATATATATATATATATATATATATATATATATATATATATATATATATATATATATATATATATATATATATAAATAATGGATTCTTTTGAACTTGGTGTTTGGAGTTGTGTTTCTAGAGAAATATCTTCTCAAATTCCTATCGAAGCTTATCTCTTGTCAAAAAACAAGTCTAAGGGCAAGAGTGAAACTTTTGCATCAAAACATCTTGTTCACTTTATTAATGGTTATATTTCAAATCATTTTTCAGATGAAGTGGTGAGTGTGTTGAATGGGTTGGATCGCATGCATGCGCGCAGTGACATGCATGCTATTGAATCCCTTGCATGCGATCAACAACACTGCTCACCATGTCCGCTCTATGCCAGCTGCTGGGATGGATCTTTAACATGTACGGGCGCAGTTTCATCCATGAGTGCATGTTAAGCCCACTGTTGTTTGTGTTCCTGCTGCAACTCATTCGTCTATCTGTGCAACTTCATCTTCTTCCTTGACTTGTTGCTTCGCCACATGCAACTCCTTCTTTGTTCCATTATCTGTCTTTGCGTGATCTTCATGTCTCATCGTCACCCCATAGCCTGAGTCAACAAAGTTGCTTTTATCATTAGCGGATCTGCTTAAGCTCGCAACATTGTTTCACCTCTATGTTGTCAACAACCTTCCACTTGCATTCGTTGCATTTGGTATGCTGCCTTCAGCTACTATTCATGGTGCTGCTCATTGTGATGTTGCTATTGTCATATATTGATGTCCTTGTCTATGAACAACTTGATGTCGTCATGGGTAGGAAAGTCCATAGACACTTGATCGACTGCATCCCTAAGTGTGCTCTAGATGGTGTCTTTGACTCTGCTCTCTTGGAAACCATTGTACTTGTACTGCTGAGAGGTAGATGAAGACTTGTGATGCCTAGAGACATGGCAACAGTCATGGCAACCAATCTGTCTGTTGAAAACCAAAATGAACTTGAGAATTGACTTGTAACATACCTGTGTGACTGATCATGAAGGTTGCACAATTTCAGCCGGGAAGTCAGGAGACTGACTGTGAAGACTACGCAAGGCATAGTCTGGGCTACTGAGAGACTGACTCACTACTGGAACTATGAAATGCATAGTCTAGTTTGGCTACTGACTACTAGAATTGCACAATGTGCATTCTCAACTGGCAATGATTTTAGCCTCAATGACTGCATTGCGCAATTTTCTGGGCTAGGAGCCACTTTCCCTCAGAAATGCACAAAATAGTCCTAGAGGGCAGTGCTTGGGTGGAAATGCACATTTTTGGAGAGGGAGACAGAGCCTTCCTTCCCCGGATTGCGCAATGTTGTCTCAATGAAGGTAGATTTTGGGTTGAGGTTTCCCAGACTTGTCGACGGGCAACTGAACACAAATGTGAGTGTGAATGCATGGTGATATTGAGTGTAAGCATAAGTGAATGACCATGCATGAAAATGGTGAATGAAATATTCAAAAAATGGTACAACATGCATGTGGGTGAGGCGAGTCTCCGAATCGGCGACCATTTGTGAAAAACAGTTTCATGCATGCGACTGTAGTGATGTTGACAAAAAATGAAACATTGCTAGTACCAGATAGAATGTATCAAAACGACAGCAAGTGCTCACTAAAATAAATCAGACAACGTTCATACAAAGCGAAACACAAAAAGCACTAGAAATGCAACACAAGTCATGAAAAACTGGCTTACCCCAAAATAGTTGAGCTGAGTGTGCCGATAGCTCTTAGATGTGATGTGGGATGTCAAAGCTACAAGGTTGATGTGAGGAATGAGCTTTGTGGCATCCGGTTGATGAGTTTTGATAACATCGAGGTTGTGACGCACATGCCACAAATCTAGGGAAAGCAACACTTGGTGGGAGGTTTCTGAAATGATACTTGCATGTAACCTCCAACTGCTAGAAATAGATCCCTGAAACAAGGGATGCCTTTGCATGCTACCTTGGGAGAAGCAACCCATGCATGTAAGTTATCTTTGCTCGGTCCTGGAGAGAACTGGTCAACTCAGCTGCACATGCAAGAGACTACTCGACTGCTGGGAGAAAATGCGCATTTCTGGCTGGGAGTTGGGCTGGCTGCCCAGGGGATTTGCACAATTTCTGGGCAGAGCAGCTGAATGCTACCTAGATTTGCACAAATTTTGGGCTGAGCAGCTTTGCTAGGGAAAATTACGCAATTTTCTCTGTGAGGGTTGACTGGCATAATTGTGCAATTCTGGAGCTGAGGAGGTTGCCAAACAAGATTGTGCAATTTTTTGATGGAAGGGCGGTTGCCCTCCAGAATTGTGCAATTTCTTTGGGAATTTGCTTAGCCTGTAGCTGGACCAAGTCCAACTGATCAACTTGTGAGGGGAATGCATCAAGCTATGATCGATAGGCTGCCTTTGTGCAAGAAAAACACTGAAGCTTGTGTACTTGATGAAGCAACACATGCTGCTGTGAAGGTTGGAAGGGGGGCTCCAAAAACGAAGCTAAGGCAAAATTTTGGAGGGTGGTTTTAGCCACTACAACAGGTCTAGTATCTGGATTGGGATCCTATCCCAAACAGTGTGAGTTCTAATTGGGACTTCATATCAGGAGGACCCCTTTAGTGTTGGCGGATTATCCATCATCGTCAACACTTTTGGCACTAGAAGGAGGGTCACTAATAACATGACCATTGTTTAATATATATATATATATATATATATATATATATATATAATGGATTCTTTTGAACCTTGTGTTTGGAGTTGTGTTTCTAGAGAAATATGTTCTCAAACTCCTATCGAAGCTTATCTCTTGTCAAAAAATAAGTCTAAGGGCAAGAGTGAAACTTTTGCATCAAAAAATCTTGTTCACTTTATTAATGGTTATATTTCAAATCATTTGTCAGATGAAGTGGTAATATGTAGACTTTTCACTCTTACCTTTGAAGGTTGTGTCAAAGTTTGGTCTCAAACTTTTCCACCTACTTCTATTCATTCGATTCAATAATTCATGGGTGAGTTTATGTCTTCTTTTGAGGGATATAGTTACTAGGAAGTTTATGAAAAGATCAATAAGCTTAGAATGAAACCAGGTAAATCAATGGGTGATTTTATACATAGATTTAATAATCTTTGTTATACTTTTCCTAAGAGAGATGCAGTGATCCAGGTGGCTCGAGACATGTGCAGAAGTCCAGGGAGACTCAGGAAGGGTCAAAAACCAAAGTGTTTGTATTATGCCCAAACCAAGTTCATGTTAAATATCTCGTCATCTTGATCATGGTGGTGCGAACGGTTCATCAATCTGAGTCCGGATGAGGAAGATAGAGGCATTCAAAGTTTCGGTTGACTTTTGCTGACTCGGCAGGTTAATGGAGACACAATTTAGAATTTTCCCGGTGGATGGAATCCGGCCAACTCTAGCCAGATTTTGGGAAAAAAAAATTCTTTGTTAAAATGTCTCCTTCGGCCTAAAAATTGGATTTCCCATGTTGTTCTTTAAATAACAAAAAAAATTGTTAAAAAAAGAGGGTGGTGAGCCACCAACCCCGCCACCCCAATCCGTAACCATATTACACTATGTATATATGGAGTGGGCACGGGCCACCTTCAGTGGACTCAGACCAAACCCTTACCATGTGTCGTAGTTAGTAATGGGCTGGCGGGAATTGAACCTGGCCGGCCATGTGGCCGACCCACACTAGGAGTGGCCCAATCATTGAATCCATGTACCATGTACAACCAACCAAACATACCATGACCCAAAACGAAATCAATGCACCCCAGAATTAACCGAAAAGGTATATGCAGTTCTATTAAAACATGGTTTGGGTTAATATGGAGGGGTCAGGGTTTGACCACCCGACCTCCTCCTCATAATCTAGACCTTATACCAATCGATCCACAACGAATTTCTTATTTACTCTGCCACCAGTTTAATATATAAACACGAGAGGCAGCATGGAGGAACTAGGAGTGGGTACGAATTTCGAGACAGAGGAGGTAGAACCTTGGCATGCATTTCAAGGCAAAATATTCTGTGATGCTCGAAGATTCTCCGGGGAGGTAAAAAGTCTTTTTATCAGAAAGTAACCAAATTTATAGTCAATTTTCTTAGATTTTCACAAGGAATGCCATGGTGAGGTTAGATTTGTCTTTTGAGCGTCATATTTGCAGGTTCCCAACAAAGGAGAATCTTCGAGAATCTTTGAGGGAATCTTCCAGATTCCTTGGACATTGAAATTCGACAGAGTCAGAATGTAGCCAACTTCATACTCATTTTTCTCCGAATTCTGCAAGGAACCAGATGGCTCAGTCAAAATTTTGATCTGAGCAACAGATTTGTAGAGGTCCCAGAGGAGGGAATCTTTGGGGAATCTAGGGGTAATCTAAAAGATTCCTTGAGCCCCAGATTTCCACTTTCTCAGAATTCAGAAATTTGACAGTCAATTTTGCACTATTCGATGCCACAAATCTAATGGTGCATTCAGATTTTCCATTTTCTCATTTCATTTTTCAGCCACTTTTCTAAGTGGAATGCAGGTGTCAGCATTCATGTGCGAGCAGTCATTTCCATGCGATTCGATGCCGTGAGATCGATGGTCTGAACAGCTTCAGCAGCTTGACATCCTTTTCTTCAGATGGCCCTTGGATGTGAGGTATATGCAGTGTGTTCATGTACTTCTTTTGCTATGCATTGTGCTGCACAGATCCATGTTTGATGTTTGATGATGGATTTTGTTTCTTACTCGTTTTCATGATTCCTGCTTGATGTGATGCAGAATCATTTGTGTGATGTACTTGTTGTCATGATCCCTTCATCATCATGTTGATGGGATACTCATGTTGTCGCCATGTATGTTTGCATTGAGATCCATTTTATGCCATGTTGGTGGGATGATCATCATGCATGAGTTTGTGTCATATTGATAAGAGTCCTTTTTGACTGAGAGTTCCTGTAGTGGAAAATCTCTTGGAGCCACTCTTGCATGAGGGAATTTTCCTTGTATGATAACGACATCACCTCTATGTACATCATCACTATTAGCATCGCTTAAAGCAGCGGCCTACACCATCTTGACACCGAGGCCCAGAGACGTAGTCCCTCCTTGACGAACGTTGTTATCAATGGCTTATGTTTTTATGTTGTTGATGATTGTCGTGTTCCTCTTCTTTACAACATGTAGA